>OY728132.1:758104977-759354977 GCA_963277665.1 Viscum album | reverse complement strand
ATCGACTTCCTTCATTTCTATGGTCTTAGTAGCACATGAATCTCCCGATATGTCGTCCACTACTGCCCAGGCTGGTACCGGACTCCCGTCAGAATATGTCGACCTAGAGGAAGCCCATCCTATTGGGTATGCCTCCGCAATTGAAGAAGAGGATATGGAGGACACTCCCCCTGCCATTGAAGAGGGCGTCCCCGCCATTGTCGATGAACTGGTACATGTGAACCTTGTTAGTGAGGCAGATCTAAGAACCACATTGATCTGTGCCACCATGTCCCTCGAGGAGCAGCGATGGTACATAGATTTCCTGAAGCAACATCGTGATGTATTCACCTGGAGTGACAATGAGATTCTAGGATTGGATTATCAGGTATCCATCCACCGCCTCGGTCTTCCAAAAAATCACCACGGGTTCAAGCAGCCTCCCAGAAAGATGCACCCTTCTCATGGATCCATGGTTGAGGTAGAAGTTGACAAGATCATCAGAGCCAACTTCATCAAGGAGGTCCAGTACCCCAAGTGGCTAGCCAAAATTGTGCCAGCCAGGAAGAAGAATGAGAAGATCAGAGTCTGCATCGACTTCTGAGATCTCAACCGTCACTGTCCGAAGGATGATTTTCCCCTTTTAGTGATAGAATTGTTGATCGATGCTACAGTTGGGTTCCAAGACCTCTTTCATGGACGGGTACTCTGGATATAATCAGATCCGGATGGCCCCTGAGGATGAAGATTCCACCGCTTTTAGGGCACCACAAGGTACTTTCTGTTACCAGGTTATGCCCTTCGTCCTGAAGAATGCAGGTGCCACCTATCAGCGGGCCATGCACTACATATTCAATCCAATCCTTGTGACACTGGTGGAATGCTATGTGGATGATCTGGTGGTCAAATCTCGCCGATGCCAGTACCATCTCAAGGACCTTGAGAAAGTGTTCGTCTTCCTCCGTTCTCGCCACCTGAAGATGAACCCGTTGAATTGTACCTTTGGGGTCGCATCCAGGAAGTTTCTTGGAATTTTTGTCAGGTACCGAGGCATTGAGATCAACCCAGAGAATATCAACACCATCAATCAGATGCCTTCCCCAATCAATATTTAGAATATTCGAGGTTTCCAAGGCCACTTAGCCTATATATGCCGATTCATTGCGAATCTGGCTGGGAAATGTAAGCACTTTTCTCGGCTCATGAAGAAAGGCTCCACCTATGAATGGGATGAAGAGTGCCAGACCGCATTAGAGGAAATCAAATAATATATGTTCCAGCCTCTGGTCTTGATTCCACATATCTCTGGAAAACCACTGATCCTATACGTGACTACCCTGGAATGATCTCTCAGCGCCCTTCTCACCCATAAGAACAATGAGGGGATGGAAAACAGCCTCTGCTATCTCAATTGTATGCTCCTCGACACGGAGACCAGATACTACCTTATCGAAAGAAGCTGCCTTGAACTCATATTTGCTGTGCCGAAGTTGCGGCATTACCTGCAGCACCATGAGGTACAGCTGGTGTCTCGGGTAGACCCGCTAAATTACATCCTGAACCGCCCCATGTTGACCGACCATCTAGCACGGTGGGCAGTAATCTTCTAGAAGTTTGACATCAGGTTTGTGCCTCAGAAATCTATCAAGGGACAAGCATTAGTAGATTTTCTAGCTACCCATCCAACTCTCACGGACCAGTCCCTGGACCTAGATTTTTCCGAAAAGGAAATCCTCTCGGTAACTCTTGTCTTCCCATGTTGGAAGATGCACTTTGATGGTTCCTCCAGGAGCCCCACTGGCAGGAGGCTCAATGATCCCAGACTCAATAGAGTAGGCTTGGGTATTGTCTTTATTTACCCAATGAAATCCATTCTACTATACTCATTCCTGTTGTCAGAAGGCTGCACCAACAATGAGGCAGAGTATCAGGCTCTTGTCACTGGTCTCGAGCTGGCCCTTAAGATCGATATGCCCCATTTGCATGTAAAAGGGGATTCCGAACTAGTCATCAAGAAAATCAATGGTGGCTACGTCATCAGAAAGCTAGAGCTCATGCCATTGTTAGAGCACTCCCTCTAGCTAATGGCCCAGTTTCCATCTCGTCCGGAAGTTACTCATGTCCCTCAATCTCAGAACGGTGGAGCCGATGCCCTAGACGGCCTAGCTACATCACTTTTAGAACCCGAAAAAGATGATATGACTATACACATGGCACACTGGTGAGTCATTTCCCCCGTCACCTCAGATGATGACGACGGCCTGTGAGTAAGACATCTTACCACTGGATCCTCCATGTTAGGACCCCCCAAGTTCTTTAGATGTAGTAGTTGAAGTGACTCCCGATTGGAGAGAACCTTTTGTTGAGTATCTCCAAAATGGTTGCCTCCCAGCTGATCGGGTCGAGTGCGAGAAAATTCGACACCACACGCTGCAGTTTACCCTCCAAAGTGGTCCCGGTCTTGAGTAGATCCTCTACAAGCACGAGTTTGATGGTTTCCTCCTCTATTTCATCCAAGGAGTTGATATTTCTTAGGTCATGCACGAGGTTTACACCAGTTCCTGTGGAGCTCACCAGGCTGGGCCGAAGCTGTCCCATAAAATCTGGAGATTGGGGTACTGCTGGCCCTCCATGATCCATGACTGTACTGAGTTTTACAAGAGATTTCATGCGTGCCAAATTCATGATAACTTCTTGTATCGACTGCTAGAACCTCTCTACTCCACCAAGTACTCTTGGACATTCGCAGTGTGGGGACTCGATGTCATGGGACCATACCCACTGGCGACAGCTCTCCAGTGTAGGTTCATCCTGACCGCTACGGATTTATTTTCCAAGTGTGAAGAAGCAGTTCCAATCAAGGTGGTCAAGGCCCTTTCTATCATTGACTTCGTGAGCTCTAACATCATCCCCCATTTTGGAGTCCCTCATGTTGTCCTCATCGATAACTGCACCAACTTCTGTGCAGCTGAGTTGAAGACGTTATACGCCAAGTACAACATCTGTTCGAACCATACCCCCTGATACCACGTGCAGGAGAATAGATAGATCGATGCGTTCAACAAAACCCTCTCTAACATTTTGCAGAAAATGATTGGTCAGAACAAGAAGAGTTGGAGAGACAAGCTCCCCAACGCCCTCTAGGATTATCAGACGACGACTTGTAATTCCACCCAGGTAACCCCATATTCCCTGGTGTACAAAGCTGATGCCATCCTGCCCATTGATATCCAGCTACCTTCGTTACGCACAACATTCTATGACCAGCATGCGCACGATAAGGTAGCCAAAATTCGTCTGGCTGAATTGGAAGCACCTAACGAGAATAGGCTTCGTGCCCTACACAATCTAGAAAGGCATCAAAATAAGATAGCTAGGGCCTTCAACAAGAAGTTTCTCCTCCGATATTTCCTACAAGGTGACTTGGTATTGGACCTCAGGGAGCCAATGATCCCTGGTAGGAAACCAACCAAGTTGGAGCCCAAATGGGAAGGACCTTACATAATTCACAGGATTTACCCCAATGAAGCATACTCGCTGGTTATAACGACCCATACTTTACATACATTGTTATTACTTCAAAATTGAAGCACACTTATTACAACATATAACAAAACTAGGAAAGGATCGTATAGGTATAGTGTCTTTAGAAACTTGGAAACATAAACAACTAGTTCATAAAGCGTCTACACTGTCTCCCATTTATTTCATCATATATATAGTCCCTTTTGGCATATCTTACTTAATAACCTTCTTCCTGACATGGGGAAAGAAAACATACAAAAGGGTGAGCTCAAATGCTCAGTAAGGGTAAAAAAAAAAGAAATATCAATCACATCATATTCATAAGAACATAACTTTTAGAAATCTTAACCTGCAAAAGAGATCATAATTTCATAACATGGGATAAATCATAGTAGTGAAATGTAATCCCAATAATCATAACTTAAAACATGAAACTTTATGGCATACACACATAATCATAGAGAATCATTTCTTATTAGTCAAGACTCACGGGCAAGACTATCTTAGTGGACAAAGTCCATTTATGAACCGAGTTCACTCCTCGTTTCAGTCCTGTTTCACTGAACCGGTTTAACCTACCGTTCCAGCCATGTCTATCTCATGAGATATAAAATCTTTACCCAATGCATTGGAGGGAGATATAGGTCCCACCCATCTCATAATGATACCATTCTTTTGTGTGACACAAAATCATAAATCATACATCATTGCATAACCCATGTAATAAAAATGGGATTCTTAAACAACATGAAATCATAAAACAATTCATATAAGATAAAGGAATTCATAAAAATAATTCCATCACAACATAATCAAGTCAATGTAATAATAGGGATAGAAACATAACCCTATATTATCTTAGATGGAAAATAATTTTGATAAAACACTTGAACTCCATTCTTGAGGAAAATATCCTTTCTACTTCAAAAACATTTTCCTTTCTTAACATGTCATACAATTTTAAACTAAAATAAGTTTATTAAAAATAAACTTGAAAAATTGTAAAGGAAGCTTCTTGTAAATAATGTTTTAAGAATCTATTCATACCGTATAAGTTAAAAAAACATTCTTCTCATACTTTTTTTGGAAAAGTCAAAAAGTATCTCGTACGAAAAACGACAAAATATTCCTTTCATATATTTTACTATAAACTCAAAAAAGGGTAAAAATGGATTTAAAAAATTGTAGGTGGATGGAAATAATATTACATATTGAGGAAACATGGATGTGGATGATAAAATACACCCCAGTAAATACCAAAGTATAAACAATCTCAGATAAAAATGAGATTGTGATATTTCTCTTACCTTAGGTCCAATTTGCTTCGTAAGTGTCGGAACCTCCTGGATAATGATTTAAATAATTTTATTGACTTATTCCAGAATTATAATTATTTTTATGATATCATATATGGTCATATTCTTATCTTCTTATTAGTAATATTTCATTACTACTTGTTATTCGGGTGTTTATTACTTTTTGTTCTTATGCGTGTTTTGTCGAATAAATTCTTATTTTTTCTTTTTAGGTTATAGATACCTAATTTAAAGAATGTTATTATTGTAATATATATCATATTCATTCATTAAATTCATTTATATAATCATTATGCAATGAAGATCATGTAGAACGAGTCACATCACATCGTGGAGACGGTATTCCGTACGTACGCACGAGCGATGATATCATTCCCATTATCGTGAAATTGTAATGGAGTGTATATATACAATTTAAGAATAAATATAACTTTAAAATAATCATATATAGTCATTATTTACACCATTATACCCATCCAAGTAAGGTGGTGGTGGAAAATAGATTACACCACGGCGTGGAGACGGTATTCCGTACGTACTCACGCGTGGTGATTTCATTTTCCGTAGGATGGATAGATGGTGAAATAGGGTTGTTTCATACTTATAATAACATATCACTATATGAGTGATACTGATGTTATTACTTCATAATTAAACAACTAAAGAAGAAGAAGTGGAAGAAGAAATAAATATTAAAGAATCGGTAACAGACATTACCTCTTCTTTGAAGCGCTTCTTTGAGACCTCCTTTTAGGGGACTAAAATTGGTCTTTGAAGAAGACCAGGACATCTAGGATGTCTATAGGGGAGTGGAGAGAAGAAATTGGTAGGGTTTGGCCGAGCTTGAAGGCTCAAAGTGGTGTGAGGAAGAGGGGGAGGAGGTACCCTTTTATAAGGGAGGACAGGGGCTCCTTTGGAAAAACTAAAAATATTATTTTATTATAAAGACAAATTCGGTTTTAAATAGATCCAAATTGATTTATTTCGAAGCTAAGGTGGGAATGGGTATAAATACTCTCATCAAATAGAATTTAGACAAGTTTATGTTCCTACTTTAACCTTATCATTTAGATTTAACATTAAGTTAGATAATTTTACTTTTACCATGTCTTTTTGTGTTCTTACACTATAAGGTTAATAAACTTACTATAACAAGCCAAAAGAACCCCAAGTTGTTTATTATTAATATATATAACCTTATCTAAGTCATTTGGCATAACCTTAGATTTTTAGGAATAAAATAAAAATTAATAATATAATATTTGTTTTAAAACTATTTTATGTCAATTTTGACACTATTTAGTAATTGATTTTTTGTGAAAATCATAACAGAATGATTAATTCAAAAAAAGTTAATTAAATCAATAATAACATATCATATTAACCTAGAAAATCAGTGGAATTCATAAAAAGTCTCAAATTACATTTATTTGGGTATTTATAACATCAATTATGTCAATATTTCATTAATAAGATAATTACTGCATCATCGTTGTGTCATAAATAAATTAAATTATTTAATGTCTAAAAATTACAAATAAAAAACAATTATGTAGGAAATATTTTTATCTTTCTAATTAATATTTATAGTCGAATTTATCTTATGTATAACCCTATATTAAAAATTATTTAGTTATTAATCTTTGATTTTAACTATTTTAACCCTTCTTTAAATAAATTGATAATAAATGTCCTAATCTATTCCAAGTGGGCCTAAATGGTCATATTTTATTCCTAAGGTTGTTTTTGGTCGAATTAAACTTATCCAATAGAATTAGGACATGTGTTATGGTAATAATAATATCATTTTTACCCTTAACTACCCTATTTACTTTTAACCGTGGTAAAAAAAAGTAAAAAGTTACTATTCACCAAAAGTTATTTTCATCTCATTGAACCACATTTTAGTCCTTGATATTAACCGTGTCTCTCAGATTTTCGAAATTCTACTCACAGAAGTGGTAAAATTAAGTTTTATGAAAAATTCATTTTTTTTAACTACCAATTAGTGGTTTCACTATTCATCAAAAATTGAAAGTTTTTAGAAAAAAACCAAAATTTCACCCTAGGCTAATTTAGATATTAAGAATCCAAAAATGAAGTGCATTTTGAAAAATAAAATTTATAAAATTTCAGAAAGTGGTTATTACTATTCATAACTGCTAGTTTTAATAATATTTTAATAGCATATCATTGTTTAGTGAAACTCGGTATTGCGTACGACGCAAGCTATCGAGGAAGGTCGCGATTGCGTGTAAAGCAAGCCAATCTAGTGCTGTGTGTAGTGAAATATTTTTTTGATGATTTAAAAACAAAATATTTCTCATAAAAGTCTTGGGTGTTACATTCTACCCCCCTTAAAATGAATTTCGCCCTCGAAATTCGTCACTTTGTAACAAACATATGAGGATACCTCTCCCTCATCATATCCTCAAGCTCACATGTAGCTTGTTCTAATTGGTGGTTCCTCCATAAAACTTTCACCAAGTGAGTGATCTTGTTTCGTAGAACTTTTTCGCTACGATCCAGAATCTCTATCGGCTGTTCTTCATAAGAAAGATCTTGCTCCAGCGGTACAACTTCTGAGCTGAGTACATGTGAAGGATCAGGTATGTACTTTCTCAGGAGAGATACATGGAACACATAGTGAACTTGAGAGATATTCGATGGAAGCGCCAATCGGTAAGATACCTTTCTAACACGATCCAGTATTTTTAAAGGACCGATATATCTAGGGCTCAACTTCCCCTTCTTTCCAAATATCATGACCCTCTTCCATGGAGATATTCGTAAGAACACTTTATAACCCACTTCAAACTCTAGGTCTTTTCTTCAGTTGTCGGCATAACTTTTCTATCGACTCCGAGCTTCTCTTATGTGTTGTTGAATAGATTGGACCTTTTATGCCATCTCATCAACAAGATCAGGTCCTAATAGTTTTCTTTCCCCAACTTCATCCCATCAAGTTGGAGTCCTGCATTTCTCTCCATAGAGAGATTCATAAGGAGACATCTGAATACTAGAGTGAAAGCTATTATTATAAGAAAATTCCACCAAAGGTAGGTATTTATCCCAACCACCTTTGAAATCCATAGAGCAAGCTCTCAACATATCTTCTAGAGTTTGAATTGTTCTCTCAGACTAACCATCTGTCTGAGGATGATAAGCAGTGCTGAAACTCAAATCTGTATCCAGAGTATACTGAAGACTTTGCCAGAACTTCGAGGTAAATCTCGGATCCCAATCAGATATAATAGAAAGTGTTACTCCATGCAATCTTACCACTTACTTTACATATATCCTGGCAAGCTGATCTAGAGAGAAATCCTCTCTAATAGTAATGAAGTGTGCAGACTTTGTAAGATGATCAACTATGACCCAGATAGCATTATTGCCTTTGGATGTTTTAGGAAGTCCTGTGACAAAGTCCATAGTGATGTTTTTCCATTTCCATTCGAGTATGGGTAATGGTTGTAACATCCCCTTAGACTTCTGTCTCTCAGCTTTAACTTGCTGACAAACCAAGCACCTAGAGACATATTCAGCAACATCTCTTTTCATTCCATCCCACCAGAAGTACTCTTCCAGGTCCCTATACATCTTCGTGCTTCCAGGATGAATAGAGAATTAAGAACTATGAGCCTCATCCAGCAGCTCCTTCTTTAATTCAGGGATGGGAGGAACACAAACCCGATTCCTGAACTTTATTATCCCATCACAATCAAGGTTGAATTCAGGAACATTTCTCACCTTCTTTTGTAACTCTACATCTTCTTTCTACTCCTCTTTAATCTTCACATGTATAGATGGTTGAACATTCATTTGAGAAAGATAATATTTTTACCTTTACATTATAATTCCAAGATACATCCTTTGTAAATACATCAATATTGGATCTTTTGTGATCCTCATCATGGATAAACTGGCATGATCTTGTCAACTTAATGCATCTGCCACCTTGTTTGCTTTCCCAGGGTGGTAATGAATTGAGCATTCGTAATCCTTAATTAGATCCAACCATCTTCTTTGGCGCATATTCAGCTCCTTTTGTGTGAAAATATACTTTAAACTTTTATGATCAGTATAAATGTCACACCTTTCTCCATAGAGATAATGCCTCCAAATATTTAATGCAAAGATTACCGCAGCTAACTCCAAATCATGTGTTGGGTAATTGTGCTCATGGATTTTCAACTATCGTGAGGCATAAGATATCACCATATCATTTTGCATAAGAACACACCCCAATCCCTTCTTGGATGCATCACTGTAGATCACAAACCTTTCTCCACTACAAGGCAGTGTGAGCACAGGTGCACTGGATAACCTTCTTTTCAACTCCTTGAAATTCTCTTCACATTCCTCCGTCCAAACAAACATAACTCCTTTCTGAGTCAACCTGGTGAGTGGATTAGATAATCGTGAAAAATATTTCACAAAACATCGATAATATCCAGCCAAACCAAGAAAAATTCAGATCTCAGTTACTGTTTTTGGTCTCGAACATCTTTCGATAACCTCTATTTTTGCTGGATCCACATATATCCCCTCTTTTGAGATTATGTGACACAAAAAATGAAACTCTTTGAATCCAAAATTCACACTTGGTAAATTTGGCATAAAGCTTCTCCTTTCTCAGGGTCTTTAATATAATTCTCAAGTGATCTTCATGTTCTTCCTTGATCTTTGAATAGACAATAATATCGTCTATAAAGACTACCACAAACTGATCAAGATAGTCTCTAAAGAATCTATTCATCAGATCCATGAAGATAGCAGGGGCATTAGTAAGACCAAATGGCATTACTATAAATTCATAGTGTCCATACCTTGTACGGAAAGATGTCTTTAGTATATCCTCCCTTTTGACCCTTAATTGATGATACCCTGAACGAAGATCAATCCTGGAAAATTATTGAGCTCCGCTTAGTTGGTAAAATAAGTCATCAATACGTGGGAGAAGATATTTTTTCTTGATAGTGATCTTGTTAAGTTCTCGATAATCAATGAAGAGTCTCATTGATCCATATTTCTTCTTAACAAACAGAACATGTGCTCCCCAAGGTGACGCACTAGGGTGTATGAATCCCTTATCAAGATTCTCTTGGAGTTGCTTCTTCAATTCCTGAAACTCAATTGGGGCCATTCTATAAGATTTCTTTGAAATAGGTAAAGCACCTGGTACGAGTTCTATTGAAAAATCAACTTCACGATTTGGTGGAAGACCTGACAATTCCTCCGGAAAGACATCGTCAAACTCCCGTACAATGGGCATATTCTTAATCGTGAATTTCTCACCAACCATTTGAGATAAATAACCTTCATTTAGTGGAATCAAGACCCATAAGATCGAATAAATTTCCACTGGAAGGTTATGTTCATCCTTTCATCGATAGATGATCATAGATTGATCTGAAATATGAAATGTGACTTCCCTTCTTTGGAAATTGATATGAGATCCATATAAATAAAGCCAATACATTCCAAGAATCACATCAAATTCCACTATAGGAAGGATCATAAGATTTTCAGGAAGCACTTTCCCACAAACTTCAATCGGGGAAGAATTATAAACTTTTGATGCGACTGTTGTGCCATTAGGTGTTGTCACAGGTAACTCAAAATCTAATTGTTGAGGTAATATGGTGATAACCTTAGAAAAATCTTCAGAAATAAAAGAGTGGGTGGATCTAGAATCAAATAAAACATTTGCTACTTTAGAGTGGATGTTAAGTGTACCTTTCACCACATCGTTATCGTACTCCACATCGCTGATAGAAATTTCATGTGACTTTCCTTTGTCTTTGGCCTTAAGAGTTTGTTGACATCGACCATCATCATCAACCCTTGGATTTGGGCATTGATTGGCATAATGACCCATCTCCTTGCACTTGAAACATTGAAGTGTAGTAGGTTCATTCTGTGTATCCCTTCCTTTGTTTGCATCATTAGACATCTTCTTCCCATCATTGCGGCATTCAAATGCCCGATAACCTTCCTTTCTACATTTGAAACATTTACTTGTCCCTTTAAGACAACTCCCTCCATGTTTCTTTCCACACTTTGAGCATAAGGGAAAGCTCATCTTCTTTTCAGTGTGATATTTAGATTTTCCTTTGAATTCCATTTTCCTCTTCTTATCAAACCCATATGACTGATGGGTTACTCCAATCTCCATCTCAAATTTGAGAGAACATCGAACGATTTCCTCGTAGCTATTGAAGTCCCTTATGGCTAAGGCCCTTCGAAGACTTGTTTTTAAGCCACTAAAGAATCAATCGATCTTACTCTCAGGTTGGATAATAATACCAGAAGCGTACCTTGCAATTCTTGTAAAATTTGCTTCATAGGTACCAACAGATTCATCATACTTTTGCTTCATTTCAAGAAACTCTTTCTCCATCTTTGTTCGGAGAATACGAGGGAAGTACTTATTGAAAAATAAGTTCTTGAACTCATCCCATTCCATGGACTCAATTTCATCTCTTTGCCTCGTATTCTTGATAATATTCCACCATTTTTCAGCATCACCTTCCAAACGATACACTGCTAAGATGACTTTATCATGTTCAGAACATTGAAGAACTGAAAATATCTTTTCAGTAGTATTAATCCATTGTTCAGCAATTAATAGATCAGTAGACCCGCTGAATGAAGGTGGACGCTACATCATGAAGGATTCAACAGAATGTTGCTCCTTCCTCTGATCGTTTGGAAGTCCTGCATGATTCATAGCTTGAGAAAGTTGTGTGAGCATGGCTACAAGATTTTACATTCCATCTCCCATAGCTTTTGGTTGCTCAGGGGGACAATCATTGTATTGCCCGTCGCATTTCGCATTAACACGGTTCTTTCGGGTTCCATCCATTGACTAAAAACAAGAAGAATAGTGTGAGCAACACTAATTATAATAGTAAAACCACATAATCAAGAATTAAATTTCACACTTAAGTTCTTATCATAGGTTATTCATGGCCATTTCTAAAACTCTAAGATTGTGTTCTACGCTTAGACTTATCCTTAGGGTTCTTACTAAGTCTTTCACATCCTAGTTTCCAAAGGTTGACTATACCTTTACTCTGATACCAACTATAACGACCCATACTTTACAGACATTGTTATTACTTCAAAATTGAAGCACACTTATTACAACATATAACAAAACCAGGAAAGGACCGTATAGGTATAGTTTCTTTAGAAACTGGGAAATATAAACAACCGGTTCATAAAGCGTCTACATTGTCTCCCATTTATTTCATCATATCTATAGTCCCTTTTGGCATATCTTACTTAATAACCATCTTCCTGACCTGGGGAAAGAAAACATACAAAAGGGTGAGCTCAAATGCTCAGTAAGGGTAAACAAAAGAAATATCAATCACATCATATTCATAAGAACATAACTTTTAGAAATCTTAACCTGCAAAAGAGATCATAATTTCATAACATGGGATAAATAATAGTGGTGAAATGTAATCCCAATAATCTTAACTTAAAACATGAAACTTTGTGTCATAAACATAGTCATAGAGAATCATTTATTATTAGTCAAGACTCATGGCCAAGACTATCTTAGTGGACAAAGACCATTTCTGAACCGAGTTCACTCCTCATTTCAGTCCTGTTTCACTGAACCAGTTTAATCTTCCGTTCCAGCCATGTCTATCTCATGAGATATAAAATCTTTACCCAATTAATTGGAGGGAGATATAGGTCCCGCCCATCTCACAATGATATCATTCTTATGTGTGCCACAAAATCATAAATCATACATCATTGCATAACCCATGTAATAAAAATGGGATTCTTAAACAACATGACATCATAAAACAATTCATATAAGATAAAGGAATTCATAAAAATAATTCCATCACAACATAATCAAGTCAATGTAATAATAGGGATAGAAACAGAACCCTATATTATCTTATATGGAAAATAATTTTGATAAAACACTTGAACTCCATTCTTGAGGAAAATATCCTTTCTACTTCAAAAACATTTTCCTTTCTTAACATGTCATACAATTTTAAACTAAAAGAAGTTGATTAAAAATAAACTTGAAAACTTGTAAAGGAAGCTTCTTGGAAATAATTTTTTAAAAATCCATTCATGCTGTATAAGTTAAAAAAACATTCTTCTCGTACTTTTGTCGGAAAAGTCAAAAAGTACCTCGTACGAAAAATGACAAAATATTTCTTTCATATATTTTACTATAAACTCACCAAAGGGTAAAAATGGATTTAAACAATTGTAGGTGGATGGAAATAATATTAAATATTGAGGAAACATGGATGTGGATGATAAAATACACCCCAGTAAATACCAAAGTATAAACAATCTCGGATAAAAATGAGATTGCGATATTTCCCTTACCTTAGGTCCAATTTGCTTTGTAAGTGTCCGAACCTCCTGTATAATGATTTAAATAATGTTATTGACTTATTCTAGAATCATACTTATTTTTATGATATCATATATGGTCATATTCTTAGCTTCTTATTAGTAATATTTCATTACTACTTGTTATTCGGGTGTTTATTACTTTTTGTTCTTATGTGTGTTTTGTCGAATAAATTCTTATTTTTTATTTTTAGGTTATAGATACCTCATTTACAGAATTTTATTAGTATAATATATATCATATTAATTCATTCAATTCATTTATATAATCATTATGCAATGAAGATCATGTAGAACGAGTCGCATCACATCGTGGAGATGATATTCCATACGTACGCACAAGCGATGATATCGTTCCCATGATCGTGAAATTATAATGGAGTGTATATATACAATTTCAGAATAAATATAACTTTACAATAATCATATATAGTCATTATTTACACCATTATACCCATCCAAGTAAGGTGGTGGTGGAAAATAGTTTACACCACGATGTGGAGACGGTATTCCGTACTTACGCACGCGTGATGATTTCATTTTCCGTAGGATGGATAGATGGTGAAATAGGGTTGTTTCATAATTATAATAAAATATCATTATATGAGTTATAATAATTTTATTACTTCATAATGAAACAACTAAATAAGAATAAGTGGAAGAATAAATAAAGATTAAAGAATCGGTAACGGACATTACCTCTTCTTTGAAGCGATTCTTTGAGACCTCCTTTTAGGGTACTAAAATTGGTCTTTGAAGAAGAAAAAAACCTCTAGGATGTCTCTAGGGAAGCAGATAGAATAAATTGGTAGGGGTTGGCCGAGATTGAAGGCTCAAAGTTGTGTGAGGAAGAGGGGGAGGAGGTGCCCTTTTATAAGAGAGGAGAGGGGCTCCTTTGGAAAAACTAAAAATATTATTTTATTATAAAGCCAAATTTGGTTTTAAATAGATCCAAATTAATTTATTTCTAATATAATGTGGGTATGGGTCTAAATAATCTCATACAATAGAATTTAGACAAGTTTAGGTTCCTATTTTAACCTTATCATTTAGATTTAACATTAAGTTAGATAATTTTACTTTTACCGCGTCTTTTTGTGTTCTTACACTATAAGGTTAATAAACTTACTATAACAAGACAAACGAACCCCAAGTTGTTTATTATTAATATATATAACCTTATATAAGTCATTTTTCGGAACTTTATACTTTTAGGAATAAAATAACAATTAATAATATAATATTTGTTTAAAAAACTATTTTATGTCAATTTTGATACTATTTAGTAATTGATTTTTTGTGAAAATCATAACAGAATTATTAATTCTAAAAAAGTTAATTAAATCAATACTAACATATCATATTAACCTATAAAATTAGTGTAAATCATAAAAAGTCTCAAATTACATTTATTTGGGTATTTATAACATCATTTATGTCAATATTTCATTAATAAGATAATTACTGCATCATTTTTGTGTCATAAATAAATTAAATTATTTAATTTATAAAAATTACAAATAAAATACCATTATGTAGGAAATATTTTTAGCTTTCTAATGAATATTTATATTTGAATTTATCTTATGTATAAACCTATATTACAAATGCTTTAGTTATTAAACTTTGATTTTAACTATTTTAACCCTTCTTTAAATAAATTGATAATAAATGTCCTAATATAATCCAAGTGGGCCTAAATGGTCATATTTTATTCCTAAGAATGTTTTTGGTCGAATTACACTTATCCAATAGAATTAGGACACGTGTTAGGGTAATAATAATATCATTTTTACCCTTAACTACCCTATTTACTTTTAACCGTGGTAAAAAAAAGTAAAAAGTTACTATTCCCCAAAAAATTATTTTCATCTCATTGAACCACATTTTAGTCCTTTATATTAACCGTGTCTCTTGGATTTTTGAAATTATACTCACAGAAGCGGTAAAATTAATTTTTATGAAAAATTCAGTTTTTTTAACTACCACTTAGTGGTTTCACTATTCATCAAAAATTGAAAGTTTTCAGAAAAATACCAAAATTTCACCCTAGGCTAATTTCGATATTCCGAATCCAAAAATTAAGTCCATTTTGAAAAATAAAATTTATAAAATTTCAAAAAGTGGTTATTACTATTCATAACGGCTACTTTTAATAATATTTTCATAGCATATCATTGTTTAGTGAAACTCGGTATTGCGTACGATGCAAGCTATCGAGGAAGGCCGCGATTGCATGTAAAGAAAGCCAATCTAGTGTTGTGTGTAGTGAAATATTCCTTTGATGATTTAAAAACAAAATATTTCTCATAAAAGTCTCGGGTGTTACACTGGTGACCATGGATGGAGAGCGTATAAATCCTCCCACCGATGCTAAGTTACTCAAGAAATACTTTGCCTGAGCCTATTGGTCCTGAACGACCTTAAACTGGATGGTCCTTCAAGACCCTAAACTGCACGCTGGTCCAACATGACCTTAAATTGTTTGTTCTTACACGACTTTAAACTGCGCATCATCCTGCATGACGTTAAACTGCATCTTGAGAACTATTTATGGCTTGATTCCCATCCTCATGGGATACTTAGGAACATTTAGATTCCACGTCTTGAGCCCAGCCCCAAACTCTTCTCTTTGACTATCCCCCCTGGGTATAGTTCTCTCGGAGGATCCTTGCATGATATGGTGTAGGCTTCCTTAGCCCCACTCATACCAGGATTATAATGGTCGCACCATGTGCCCACTCCCCGTTCTTATATCCTCCCATGTCCTCACCGCATGACGTTAAACTTCATGGCCTTCAAGAACTACGTGTGGCTTGATTCCCATCCTTATGGGATATATAGGAATGCCTGGACATTTCTTCTGTTGGCCTATCCCCAAAACACCATAATCTTCCCCTCAGGACAAGACATATGGTGGGGTGTAGAATTTTTCCCCAATTTATGTCGAGCTCATCTCGATCCGGCCATACGTCCCACTCCCCAGAGGTGTCCGCCTCTTTCACCGCCCTGCTTGATTTTAAAATGTATGGGTACAACTATGCTTCACCGACTCTTTTTATTGGGACTCCATCATCTTTCCCATCCAGAAGGGCTCCCGAATGGAATGGATGCTAGGCCTAAGGTCTCTCTTACCACTTCAGGCGAACGCCCTCACGGATGTTGAGAAACAAGCTGATACAAGTCCAGCTTTGTGAATATGGTCAACGGTCGATGGTCATTTTTTGTTCCCATTTCAGGTCACTATGGGGACGTTGTGTTTCGAACATGGTCAACAGCTATCCTGCGACATTAGAACCACCCCAAGATGTCCCAAACATCGAGTGTAGTGGTTCATTCTACCCCGTTGTATCTCCAAGCGATGAACTCCCTTCGGGCAATGATATCTATTAGACCCCATATGATGGGGAGAGCTGAGACCAGCTCCTTGTTTCCCACATCGAGCACTGATCACATGGGCTTAGGAGTTGTGATGAGGTGGTAACCACACAAGAGGACGTATGGCTTCCCATCCGAGGCCCAGCCTCAGGACCCTTGTCCTCTTCGTTCCCTCGGCCCAAGTTTCTATTCAAGGTTGTATGGTGTGGTATGGGATTATGCCCACATTCACATCGGGTTACTCGCCATGTCGTACACATCCCCGGATGAGATATCTTATCCTCTCTTCATCCTCACTGCAAGATGTTAAACTGCAAACTGGCCGGGCCTTTCCGACTGAGGCCCAGCCTTAGGCCCCTTGGCCTTCTAGGGCCCTATCCCAAGTTCTTACCTAGCATGTACGGTGTGGTAGTGATTATGTCCTCATTCACATCGGGTTACTCATCGTGCCATACACCCCCCTCTTCAGGGTATCTTACCCCTATGTTCCTTCAAGAACTACATGTGGCTTGATTCCCATCCTCATGGGATACGTAGGACCACCTGAATGTCTAGACTTTGGGTCCAGCCCCATCTCTCAGAAATATCCCTTTCACCTTGGCCCCATGGCCTACCATTTCTTGGGGAGGGGAGTATATGGTGTGGCATGGGATTATGTCCTCATTCACATCAGGTTTGTAACGACCATGCCATATACCTCTCCCTCCTGGGTGTTCTCTATCACTGTATTCTATATTCATCCCTTCAAATCGGTTACTCTCAAGTTTAGCACCCTCTTCGACCCTCCTCGGTGATTCACTAATGTGCCTAAGGGTACTATAGTTCAGTACATGGAATGTCGGACTCTACTTAGACATGCTTTCATCCGTTTCTCAGGATTCGTATTCCCTTTCATTAGGTATTACATCACGTTTCACACCCAAAGGGACCCCTAAGTAGCATAGATTCTAGGCCTAAGGGCACTCCTACAATTACAGTCCAATGTCCTCAAGGGTTTCATACAACAAATCGATACAAATCCCACATTTCGAATATGGTTAGTGGTCAATGCTCATTTGATTGTCCCCATTTCAGGCTGACATGATATGGATGTTGTGTTTTGAACATGGTCAATAGTTATCCTCCATCATCACGTCAACCTCATTAAGACCAAGATGTCGGTTACATGATTCACATCTTTCTCCACCTCATCATGTCCAAGTAGAACTTCTAAATTCTTGGTATCATCCCTCAGTTCGCATCTGCACATTAGGAAGAAAAAATCTATGATAAGGTGATCATTCAAGGCTTCACCAGTTCCCCCGTTTCATGTACTTCACGTATTGCGAATAATTTATCCGCCCTTATTTCCTACACCGAGTCCAAATAAAGTAGGCTTAGGGATTGTGTTAAGGTCTGCCTTTACTTGGGATAGTACCTTATCCTTGGTTTGAGTTCTAAGACCATAAACTAAGATCTTTACATATTTCCCCTTCATAAGAACTACGTGTAGATTGATTCCCATCTTCATGGGATACGTAAGAACATCCAGATGACTCGTCTTCAGGTCCAGATCAATTGAGAGCTAGTTTCCCTTGCCCCTTACCATCTTACCTCTATTCTGGCCCCTTGGCCCAATGTTTCTTTCGTGGAATCGTGTACGGTGTTACATCTGTGCCACATGATGTTGAAATGCGCACCTGGTCCCATCATATGACCCTAAACTGTGACATTATCATCCTGGCCGCACAAAAAAAAATAGTGCTGCATCGTGGTGCCCTTGCTCAAGGGAAATCATGTTTGGTACTGGTAAAACACTGTACCATTGGTCAATGCCTTCATTTAGATTGATTCTTGTGGAGATTCTGGGAATTACTATTCTAGGCCTATCGCTTCACAAAAAAAAACATTCACCCTAAAGGAAAAACAAGATACATCAAATACAACTTCTTTTGGTGTGAGGGCCACACCTACACACCTCTTTTATCCCTGGTACTGGTACCTTACCATGACCCCTCCAGAACTACATATAGCTTGATCCCCATCTTCATGGGGTACGTAGGAACGCTCGTGCACTTTTCCTCGGTCCCATCTTAAGTCTCGTTTTTGGTCCCTCAACATAAAACCTTCCCAGGGAACACATGGTGGTCAGAACCCCAGGTTTCCATTCACGTCAGGTTTTTTAATTACCCTACCATGTGTCTCCCGCATTTCCTATCATCCATGGTCCGAGTTCTACGACCATAAACTAAGATCTCCCTATGGGAAGGGACTCGACTCCCTCTATCTAATACGTCTCTTTGTGGTATTCAGATGCATTTTAACCAAGATCCTGAAGTGTGGAATTTTCATGGGGACATTCCCCTCGTTCCATGTCTATAATTTGTGAGCTCACTATTTGGATCCTCATCCTCTTCGACATCCAAAGGTACCCCCTTTACGGCCTGGTATCATGCCGCCTCGGCTCACCTACAGTTTCGGGCCAACGTCCCTAAAGATCTCAGATGACATTTGTGATAGGTCCTGTTCTTCAAACATGGTTAGCGATCGACCCTCATTTGTATTTCCCCATTCCCGGATAACGCGATATGGATACTGTGTTTCGAATACGATCAACATTTATCCCTCATCATCACAGCACCGTCATTATGATCCAGATTTCAAGCATCATGATTCACAAACTTCCACTTCCTCATGTTCAACTGGAATTCTAACATACTCGGCTTTACTTCTTCGTGAATCTAGGTGCGCTACATGGATGTGTTAACATCATTGGGCCAACATTCACCGAGTGTCCCTTCACCCTAACTTGTTTTTTTCCTGTGTTTTCCACCACTACTTTTTGTTTCCCACATTGAGCACGACTCACGTGGGCTTAGTATTTTTGGCAGGATGTGCACCAGTGCAACCAAGATTTTCATTATACCGCATGACATTAAACTATGCTTCTAGAACTACATATGGCTTGATTCCTATCCTTACGGGATATGTAGAGACACCCAGGCATTTTGCCTCAGGTCTAGCCCCAGGGATCATAAATCCTATTCCTCCCCATTTCCGCCCCCTAAATTGACCCCTCTTTGGGAACTATTTAACTGTAGATTTGTCCTAAACAAGTTCGGGATGCCCCACGATGACATTGGGGAACAATAGTTCCCTCGTCAGAGAGGCCCTTACTAAAGGTAGGAATGATCCATGATTAAAATGATGCACCCATCTAATGTGCTTCCACCACGGTGGTGTAATTTCAAGAGTGTTGGATTCTGTTTGAACAAACCTTCACTCTACATTCCATGCTTTGCGTGCCCCTTATTCGGAACCTCATCCCCTTTCACTTCTGGAGGAACCCCCTAACAGTATGGATGCTCGACCTTCCGTAAGGATAATGGAAGAAATTTTGAGTCAGGCCTCATGTTTCAAACATGGTCAGTGGTCAGACCTCATTTTTTATCCCCATATCAGGCTAACACAATAAGGATACTATGATTAGAACATGGTCAGCAGTTTTCCTTTATTATCTCGCCACCCCCTACAGTGTTCTGAATCTTAGGGATCATAATTCACATTTTCCCATCCCCCTATGTTTGGACTGATTCCAACGCCCCTGGAGTTGCCCCACTCACGTACAAGATCACATCAGGAAAATGGTAATATGGTTGCGCCAATATCTTCCCTCTCCAGCCATGCCTTTCCCCCCTTCCTTTCCAGGAATCCGGATTGGCTCTCTCAGCCCCCAAATACCTGAGACATGGTTTGCACTCCCATTTTGGAAAGGAGTGATAAGGTGGTCATCCCTTGTTTCTCACACCAGGCCTGACCCACATGATCTTAGGGATTGATCGTAGGACACTCCACGGAGACCATGGGGATGCGATAAACCAACACAAATAATGGAACTCATGCATGCGATTAGCATAAATTAATCGAAGCATGAAAGTACATTGAAATGTTATGAACATTACCGTACTAGAGGGTCTATTCCCAACATGGATGGATTGACCTCGTCAAAGGAACTTTTCAGCTCCACCACCCTTTGGCTTGTGGAATCTAGGATTTGCTTCCGCCTATTTACCTCCTGCTCCTCCACAGTAGTGATGGGGCACAGTTCGCCAACCGTGACCCGATCCTGCTCCACACCAGTCCGGATAACATTCATCTCCTTAGAGGATCGCTTAATTCCCTCTTTGGCCTCCGCTAGCTGGGCTTTCAGTCGCGAGACGAGATCTGATTGCGCATCAAGAGAAGCATAATTCTCATTCGCCTGGGCCTGCAATCGTTCAACCTCGTTTTCAGTCTCTTGGAGCCTCTTGATTTTCACCGCCTTCCTCCACTACCAGCCCATACTGAGGCCACGATCATAATCCCAAATCTTTTTTTCCATAAGATCTCAGATGAGCATATGAGGGCGCTGGGCATCCACTCCCCCGACGCACAGTTCGCGTAGCCACAAGTGAAGTCTATCCATCTCGTCCGACCATAATTCTTGGGGGGTGTTATTGATGAATTGCGTGATCAGATTCCATGATTGGTGAGGAAATATTTTTCTATCTTCCTCATTAGAGGTCGTCTCATCCCATTCGGAGCGGTTGGCAGGCTCGTATGCAGGGAATGCCCCCAGGAAATCCTCAGTTGGGTCCATGTTTGGCATTTGATCAAGCATGGTGGGACCTGAACTATCTAGTTGATCCTCATCATCAGATCCCACCTCAATAACATTAGGCACAGTCCCACTGGAGTCCCCGCCAGTGATCAGTAGCACTGTAGTTCGGTCAGGTTGGACGTCCACCTCGATGAACATTGGCATGCCTTTGGGAAGGGCGCTACCATAAGTCCCGACCAACCTCGCCGCAGTGACCCAGGCCAATTGAAGGACTGTACACGCCATAAAAGGGGACGTGAATGTTAGTTAACATGGTCAGGGGATTCTAGTCATAAATTAGTTATAAAAGACTTATAGAGATCAAATTCCAGGTCTAGTTCCCGAGTTGACGTCATTGGGACCCCGAAACGTGGCCCCCCCGTATATGGTTGGAAGGTCTGGAGATTTTAAGGGAGCTGCCTCAGGTTTCCTAGCCCCACCAGACGTGGAAGTTGATGCAGCCACGGGTGCGGGTCCCAAAGGTCCTGCGTCGGCACCCACTGAGGGGTGAGAATGAGGTCTATGCACAAGGTCCTCCTGCACAGTGAATATGCTGATAAGGAATCCATAGTAACCTAAGTACAGACCCTAAGGAAGGTAACTAGGATTTTACCTTGAGGGCCTCCGTGAAATCTTTGAGATCTGAGGACTGATCACCGACTTCACCCTCTTCCAAAGGACTCCCTCTACTGTCCTCGTCTCCCTAGGAGGACTCGCCTGATTCTTCCGGTAGAGGGAAGCGCTCCCTCATCTCAACAGCTGATAGTTGCGGAGGGACTGTACGATACAACAACACCCTGACCCAGTCTATAATCGGGTAAAGGGCACCCGAGGAGTAGATAAAGTCTTTCAGTTCGGCCATGTATTGCTCTGCCCCCGCCTAAGATACTGCAAAACCAGCTCTAATAGGGACAACCCCTAGAAAGTCCATCCCGAGGTGGTTCAGGTGCTACTATAACTCATATGGGCTAAGGAATTTCCTATTGACATCCTAGATATCCCAGGCCTCCAGGAAGACAACATCCTCCAGTATGTCGATATGGCGTAGCCGTTTCCCCGATGCCTGAGTAGAAATCCTGAATAATCCTTTCGGTGGCCGCCCCTCCAGATGACTCTGTTCTCCTGGTACCATCAGATCCACTGCTGCTGCCGGATCTGCTACTATTGCTTCCCCCTCAGCTGGTGCGGGTCTTGCCTCTATAACAGCCCTGCCACTACGGGATGCCCTTTACACCTTCCGGCCTCGATCCAAAGGTTAGGGAAGCTCACTATAAACAACTCTAATGGTTGGATTCTTCAGCATCTCCCCCGGGTAGGCTGCCTCCCAGCTCTGGGAATATTCCTTTCCCAGCCTGAGGACAGCGGTCGGCGGAGGCTGTTTGTTCCGCATCTTCCCGTCTTCCCGTGTGAACTTGATCCACATCTGCCTCATCACACACGGGTGTTCCTCATAGCGCACCTCCAAGTAGACCTATGAGGCCAGTCACTGCATACAATAGAATTTCCTTGAAAGTCGGTGTGGGGTGTACAGCTCACAGAGGGGTTCGCGGTCCACCCTCGCCACCAGGACTCCACCTCGAAAATCCAGAAGATAGGCCCGTTTCTCTTCTGTTCCCCAGCCATCATCAGTAAATACCCCTGTCGGCAATGGAAACAGGTGGAAATTGAATTCCCCCACCCTCCACACCTGGTTCAGAAATGATGGTGCGATCAACTTGGCTGGAAATCTCCCCGCAACATTCAGGATCGAGGGGTGAAAGTTTGATCCCAGAGGAGAGATAGGGTTTGGGTATTTGTAAACCCCCTGATATGTGCCGCTATCCACCCATACAGGAGGTGGAATGGCCCACATACCCTCTATGGTCTTTTCCCCTCACTGATGTGCCACAACATCTTATATAACTTGGTGAGCATCGAGATCCCTAGGTTGACCCTCCCTCCTATCGCCAATGTGGACGCCATGATGAAAGTTCTTGGTCACACTCCCTTGTTGGTATCCCTCATTGGTAGGATCCAACCATAGATGAGAGCTGTGATGAATACCACTAGCCTGACTATTGGCTGCTAATCTGTGCTAACACTGAACCCCCAGTTCTTCCACTGGCTATCCTCCAACAGCCGCTAGTACGAGTGTTCCTTTCTCCGGGCCCCCTTTGGGCAAGTTTGAGGTCTTGCTGGGAACTGTCGGTCTACTGGTAAGTTCAGAAACTTTTTGAACCAATTCCTGAAGTGGAAATCCCTCACCACCTCCATATCCTCTCCTGGTACAAGCCCCATCAATACCATCTCCAGACGGGGCATCTACTCCGAATCCTCCCACGCACCCATAGTAGGGAGGAATTCTTCGTACATCGCCCCCAGTATCAGGACCCCCGAGATCTGATGCACATAACATAAGCTAATTCCAACCTCCCTGTGATTTAGGTGGAAGGTATTGTTCCCTGGTGACCATCGACTCAATAGCTTCGGCATTAGCTGCTTCAGCTGGTAGATGTGAAACTGGGAAGACCCAGATACCTCATACAGACCCACTCTTATCAACTCCGATCCAAATTACTCACACGAGGCACCTACCCAGTAGGACCAGGATCAATCATCTATGAAGTTTCCACCCTGGCGCAGGTCCCATTCCTCAGACCACCCATTCCTTGGGCTCCTCAAAGATACCTTCAGTATCGTGTGGTACAGAGGAGGAGACGTCTCCGGATGCAACGCCTTCCCATCGACGTTATTCTGGTGGTTGTATAAGCAATCAACATTGAAGGGTGTGAAATCCTCATGGGCATGGCCATTAGCCGCCCTGAACTATCAGCGCTGGCACGACATGCTCCTTAACCTGTAAGCTGGTTCGTCTCTGCTTGCTTCAGGGATGCAGACTTCATCCCTCAGACCGAAACCATACAAGGGAAACCTTCTACACTGCGGGTAGTTCTTCTGGCTCTCTGATAGCAGCTCCACCAATGAACTATGGTCTGAGTGGCTATGGACTAACTCCCCCAGACCCATACTATTCTCCATCTCATCCCTTCGGGTGGCATCCACAAGAACCCCCTCGGTAGCTCCTTGGTGAGCCATTCGGTTCCTGAACTTGGATGATTTTTGGGTCGGTTCGCTAATCTCATTCGCAGAGAGCATTCTCGAAGCCGATTAGTGGAGACAGTTCACAAAGACCGTTCACGAAGTTCTGCCCACGCCTTCAAGCGTGAGATCACGAAGCACTGTAGAAGAGTCAAAAACTCGCTGTGCACTGCAAAGCGAAGTCCTAAATCGCAAAGAGCAGTCATAGAGTTTGCGGAGCTTCATGAATCGAGAGCGCTAAAGTCAAAAATTGTAGAGACGAAAAGAGAAAAAAGATTTTTTAGGTCCCTTATTTATAGGCGAGGGAACCTCGGAGCTTTGCGGCGCATCCCGGCCAAAGCCTGCTTCATGGTGCATCCGGCTAGAGATTCACTCTCCCACTTGGCGAACCCTCTTTGTGACGGAGCTTCGCAAACAATCGAGAATTTTGGTGACTAGCCATTAGACTTATACCCTTGAATTATCCACAGCTCCAAGTCTGAGGGGGGAATTTGTTAGCGCCAAAATGCGGGGAGGAGAAGAAGACACCGAACCGATGCCTGCCTTGCAAAGCCCATTTGCGGAGAACTAGCTGCACCGCGCCACCACGAAGCAAAGAGGCGGTAACGCTCCATGACCGCCCTTAAAGTTCGCCACCCACCACGAAGCAAGGAGGTGGTAAGGCTCCGTGGCCTCCCTTGATGTTCTTGACCCACCGCAAAGCAAGGAGGTGGTAACGCTCTACGACCACCCTTGACGTTCGCGACCCGCCGTGAAGCCAGGAGGCGGTAACGCTCTGCGACTGCCCTTGACGTTCGTGAACCACCGTGAAGCCAGGAGACGGTAATGCTCCATGACCACCATTGACGTTCACGACCCACTGAGAATCCAGGAAGAGGTAACGCTCCATGACCGCCCTTGACGTTCGCAACCCGCCGTGAAGCAACCAAGTCCCTCTTCACACTGCGTGAGATCTGCTATGAGGCTCCTCTTGCCTATAAATACTGGGCTCCCCCTAAGCTCAAAAGACGGACAATTCTACCTTTCCACTTCCTAGCTCCCGAATCGTGAAGCACCCTTATGCTCGGCAAACCTTGAGGTGTGCATGGTACTTCTGCTCTGCGAAGTACCTCCCCTTTGTCTTGTTTTGATCCCCTCTTCTGAGAGGGATGACTTTCGCAAAGCCTAAGGGACTTCACGAAGGAAGGGGATCCCCAAGGGGACCCGGGTCATTGCATAACATTTATGCTTCACGAAACACCCCTCATGTACACATGATCTTCATGCCAATGCAACATCATTTTATTTCACGAAGCACATCGCTTCACGATGCCTTGCTTCATGAGGCACCTTTGCTCCGCAAGGCTGTTCTCTGCGAATGCCATTCCACTTCATGAAGCACTTCCCCCAGGTACCTATTCCCAATGCTTAGGCTATGCCACCCTACTTCATGAAGCAAACCCCTTCACATATACCCTCCGCCACGTGGAGCAGCAAATCCTCACCGGACCCCTGCCTATGAACCCCTTGGCTTTGCAATTCCTTTTCCCTTGAGACCCTCAAGGTTCGCACGATGTGACTTCAAAGTCCCCTGTACGACACCGCCCATTGCGTTGCTTCACCTCATGCTTCTTCTCATAGGAACGCTAATGGCTATTGCTTCTTTGCATAGCCACGCTAACGTGGTCCCTTGATGGTTCGCTCAATGACACCCCCTCACCACATCTTTTCCTATCCCCTCTCTGCACCAAGGAGAAAAGGGTACCGGTTATGTAAGTCCTAGGGGTGCGGAGCTAGCCCACCTCATTTGAGATGCATGACGTTAAACTTCCAAGCACCATCGTCCTCAGCACATGATATTAAACTGTGACCTTCCCCGTGCCTCACACATGGGGCGTCCCCACCTTGAACATTCTCCACACCCACTGGTCTCCATGAGGATGAGATAATCCCTCACATGGGATGATATCCTCCTTATTGGAGTGGCGTTTTTCCGCAGGGAAAGGGTGACCATTTCGGTGTAATCCCCTAGCGTTCTTGTAGGAGGAAACATATCTTCTCCTTTATTCTTCAGTCCCTAGGGCCAACAAAGGGCATGATGGGGAACAATGATCCTCCTTTATTCGATCCCAAATCCCTCTCCCACTGTGCTTTGTCACCATCAAGCCTCCATTCTGGAGTAAGTCCCAACCTCTTCGGGATGCTAACCACGTATAATCCCCTGTTTCCTCTTTGGGTTGAAATCACGCGTAAGCCCCACTCCACTTCCCATAGACACACCTTTCGTGACGTGATCGTCAGGTCTCTTCTGTCTCTTGTTTCTCATGCCGAGCAGAACTCACATGGGCTTAGAGTAAGCACTGACCATGACATCCTCCCTGGGTAGCCTAAAGTGTAATCCCTATGCCCCAAACATGAACTACAAGGACTTTGATCCTTTCCAAGGAAAGGTATGTAAAAATCCTCCACGAGGTTCAATCCCAACACCCATTGGTCATCCGACCATCTTCATGTCAGTTCACCAACACCCTGGGAATCCTAGAGTGTAATCCCCATGACACCACCTAAACTACGTGGAATTTGATCCTTTCCAAGGTAGGGTACATAGGAAGCCTCCAGGAGGTTCAAGCCCAACAACCATCGGACCCCAGGTCCTCCTTCACGTTGGTTCCCAACCACCTAAACTACGTGGCCTTTGATCCTTGCTAAGGCAGGGTATGTAGGAAGCCTCCATGTGGTTCAAGCCCACCACCCATTAGTCTCTCTGACCCCATTCATGTTGGTTCACCAACCCCTTGGGTAGCCTAGAGTGTAAGCCCCACACCATCCTAACTACGAGGAATTTGATCTTTGCTAAGGTAAGGTATGTAGGAAGCCACCCTGAGGTTCAATCCCACCATCCACCTGGACCCCAAATCCTTATTCACGTCGGTTTACTGACTCATGCCTCCATAACCTGAACTATGAGGACTTTGATCCTTGCTAAGGCAAGGTACATAGGAAGCCTTCATGAGGTTCAATCCCACTACCCATTGGTTGTTACGACCCCCTTTTACGTCGGTTCTCCAATACCCAACACCCAGCAGTTATGACCCCTTTCAACGTTGGTTCGCCCCCGTCTTTCATGACGTTAAACTACGGGCCTCAGTCAGTGGTAAGCTGTTGCGACCTCATCCAGTGGTAAGACATTGTGGCCTCATCCATCAGTAAGCCGTTGTGACCTTAACCAGTGGTAATCCGTTGTGACCTTATCTAGCAGTAAGTCGTTGTGACCTTATCCAGCGGTAAGCCATTGCGACCTCATCCAGCGGTAAGCCATCATCAGATGAACTACATGGACATTGATTCCCTGCCATAGGGATACGTAGGAAGTCTCTTCAAGGCTCAATCCCAAAACCATCATCATCCTCATGATGGTACCATCCCATTCACCACCACCTTCACGGAACCTTCCATCATCCATCCTGATCCTAACCCGGGCCACCATTGTAACAGCCCAAGATTTTATGAAAAATATTCTTTTTAATTTCATTAATGTCTTGTGTTGTACGCTACACAAAAAGGAGCTTGCACAACACGTAATCACGACCTTCCTTGATAGCGTGTGTAGTACGCAATAACGAGTTTCACTAAACATCAATATGCTATTAAAATATTATTAAAACTAGCAGTTATGAATAGTAATAACCACCTTTTAAAATTTTAGAAATTTTATCTCTCAAAATGGACTTAATTTTTGTATTTGGAATATCGAAATTAGCTTAGGGTGAAATTTTGGTACTTTTCGGATAACTTTCATATTCTGATGAATAGTGAAAATTACTAAATTTTAATTAAAAACAACTTTTTTAATCGAAATAATTAATAGTGATAAATTAATAATTTGAGTGGTTTTAAAGTATATTTAGAATATATTTTTACAATTTAATACAATGTTGGTCATTAGATGTAATTTCACGTTTAAACCAGTTACAAACAAGTGTCAATCTTTTGATAGTTATTATCTCTTAAAAACACGCTATTTGTTTTCACGACGGGAATTAATTTTTAAATTAATTAATGCAACTGATATGTTTTGAATTTGGTAAAATAGACATCATTTTTGAGTTCATAATATCAAATATATCTTAGGCCTAATTTTTGGTATATTTCTGGAAACTTTCATTTTTTGATGAATAGTGAAACCACTAAGTGGTAGTTAAAAAACTGAATTTTTCATAAAAATTAATTTTATCACTTCTGTGAGTGGAATTTTGAAAATTTTAGAGACACAGTTAATATCAAGGACTAAAATGTGGTTCAATGAGATTAAAATATTTTTTGGTCAACAGTAACTTTTTACTTTTTTTTACCACGGTTAAAAGTAAAATAGAGTAATTAAGGGTAAAAATGATATTATTATTACCCTAACACATGTCCTAATTCTATTGGACAAGTGTAATTCGAACAAAAAAAACATTAGGAATAAAATATGACCATTTAGGCCCACTTGGATTAGATTAGGACATTTATTATTAATTTATTTAAAGAAGGGTTAAAATAGTTAAAATCAAAGTTTGATAAGTAAATCATTTTTAATATGGGGTTATACATAAGATAAATTCAACTATAAATATTCATTAGAAAGATAAAAAGATTTCCTACATAATTGTATTTTATTTGTAATTTTTAGACATTAAATATTTTAATTTATTTATGACACAATGATGATACAGTAATTACCATAATAGTGAAAAATTAGAATAATTGATATTATAAATACCTAAAAAAGTATAATTTGAGACTTTTCATGAACTAAACTAATTGTCTAGGTTAATATGACATGTTAGGATTGATTTAATTAACTTTGGTCGAAGTAATAATTCTGTTATGAGTTTCAAAAAAATCAACTATTGAATAGTGTCAAAATTGACATAAAATAGTTTTTAAAACAAATATTATATTATTAATTGTTATTTTATTCCTAAAAATCCAAGGTTCGTCCAAATGACTTAGATAAGGTTATATATATTAATGAAACACAACTTGGGGGTCTCTTGGATGTATATGGTAACTTTATTAACTATATAATATAAAATTTCAAAGTGACATGGTAAATGTCAATCTAATTAACTAAGAGTTAAAACTAAAAGATAAGGTTAATATAATGACCTAAACTTGTATAAATTCTATTGTATGAGAGGATTTAGACCCATACCCACCTTATCTTTTAAATAAATCAATTTGGAGTTATTTAAAACCGAACTTGACTTTATAATAAAATAATAGTTTTTGTTATTCCAAAGGTGCCCCTCTCCTCCCTTATAAAAGGGCACCTCCTCCCTCTCTTCCTCACACAACTTTGAGCCTTCAAGATCAGCCAACCCCTGCCAAATTCTCTTATCCACTTCCCTAGAAATATCTTAGAGGTTATGGTCTTCCTCAAAGACCAATTTTAGTGCCCTAAAGGGAGATCTCAAAGAGGCGCTTCAAAGAAGAGGTAATGTCCATTACCGATTCTTTTATCTTTATTTCTTCTTCCACTTCTTCTTCTTAGGTTGTTTCATTATGAAGTAATAACATCAGTATCACTCATATACTGATATGTTATTATAAGTATTAAACAACCCTATTTCACCATCTATCCATCCTACGGAAAATGAAATCACCGCGCGTGCGTACGTACGGAATAACGTCTCCACGCCGTGGTGAAATCTATTTTCCACCACCACCTTACTTGGATGGGTATAATGGTGTAAATAATGACTATATATGACTATTATAAAGTAATATTGATTCTTAAATAGTATACATACACTCCAATACAATTCCACGATCATAGGAACAATATCATCACTCGTACGTACGTACGGAATACCGTCTCCACGATGTGATACGTCTCGTTCTGCATGATCTTCATTTCATAATGATTATATAAATGAATTGAATGAATGAATATGATATATATTACACTAATACCATTCTGGAAATGAGGTATCTATTACCTAAATATAAGAATAAGAATTTATTCGATAAAACACGCATAAGAACAAAAAGTAATAAACACCCGAATAACAAGTAGTAATGAAATATTACTAATAATAAGATAAGAATATGACCATATATGATATCATAAAAATAATTATGATTCTGTAATAAGTCAATAAAATTATTTAAATCATTATACAGGAGGTTCGGACACGTACAAAGTATATCAGACCTAAGGTAAGGGAAATATCACAATCTTATTTTTATCCGAGATTGTTTATACTTTGGTATTTACTGGGATGTATTTTATCATCAACATCCATGTTTCCTCAATATGTAATATTTATATCCTTATACAATAGTTTATATCTGATTTTACCCTTTGTTGAGTTTTTAGTAAAAGATATGAATGGAATCTTTTGTCGTTTTTTTCGTACGAGGTATTTTTTGATTTTTCCGACAAAAGTACGAAGAATGTTTTTTAAGTTATACGGCATGAATGGATTTTTAAAACATTATTTCCAAGAAGCATCATTTACAAGTTTTCAAGTTTATTTTTAATCAACTTCTTTTAGTTTAAAATTGTATGACATTTTAAGAAAGGAAAAATGTTTTTGAAGTAGAAAGGATATTTTCCTCAAGAATGGTGTTCAAGTGTTTTATCAAAATTATTTTCCATATAAGATAATAAAGGGTTATGTTTCTATCCCTATTATTACATTGATTTGATTATGTTGTGATGGAATTATTTTTATGAATTTATTTATATTATATGAATTGTTTTATGATGTCACGATGTTTAGGATTCCCATTTTTATTACATGGGTTATCCTATGATGTATGGTTTATGATTTTGTGGCACACATAATAATGGTATCATTATGATATGGGTGGGACCTATATCTCCCTCAAATGAATTGGGTAAAGATTTTATATCTCATGAGATAGACATGGCTTGAACGGTAGGTTATACTGGTTCAGTGAAACAGGACTGAAACGAGGGTGACTCGGTTCAGAAATGGGCTTTGTCCACTAAGATAGTCTTGGAAATGAGTCTTGACTAATAAGATATGATTCTCTATGATTATGTGTGTAAGCCACAAAGTTTCATGTTTTAAGTTATGATTATTGGTATTTCATTTCACTACTATGATTTATCCCATGTTATGAAATTATTCTCTCTTTTGCAGGTTATGATTTCCAAAATATTATGTTCTTATGAAAATGATGTGATTGATATTTCTTTTGTTTACCCTTACTGAGCATTTGAGCTCACCCTTTTATGTTTTCTTTTCCCCAGGATATAAAGAAAGGTTTTAGGTATAAAAAAAAAGATCTTTATGGGAGATGTTGAAGATCTTTCACCACGATTAGACGATTATATTCCGAGTTTCCAAAGACACTAAACTATTACGATCCTTGTTTGTGTGTTTTTGTTATGTACTAAGTATTCCGCAAAAGTAATGTAATGTCCATGTACGTCAAGCTTCGGGTCTCTACAGTTGGTATCAGAGGAAAGGTTTAGTCAACCTTTGGAAACTAGGATGCAAGAACTTTAGTGAGATCCCTAGAGATATTTCTAAGGTATGTCTAGGGATGTACCTAAGGTTAAGTATAAGTATAGGTTATAGTCCTAGAATTACGCTAACGATCATATAATTAAACCTAAGATGTTATATATTGAAGGTACTCCCCCTTTATTATGTTGTTTTCCCTAGCATGATTTTTGCCTCTCACACTATTCTTTTTGGGTTTTAGACGATTGATGGAACCCGAAGGAACCGTGTTAATAAATGCAATGGACAATGCAATGATTGTACTCCTGAACAAACAAATGTTATGGGAGATGGAGTGAATAATATTATTGCTATACTTACACAAGCTATGAATCATTCTGGACTTCCAAATGAGCAGAGAAGGGAACAATATTCTATTGAGTACTTCATGAGGCAACGTCCACCTTCTTTTAGTGGGTCTTATGATCCACTTGTTGCTGAACAATGGATCAGTACTACTGAAAAGATATTTTCAGTTCTTCAATGTTCTGAACATGATAAAGTCATCTTAGTAGTATATCGTTTGGAAGGTGAAGCTGATCAATGGTGGAATCTTATCAAGAATATGAGGCAAAGAGATGAAATTGAGTCCATGGAATGGGACGAGTTCAAGAACTTATTTTTCAATAAGTACTTCCCTCGTGTTCTTCGAACAAAGATGGAGAAGGAGTTTCTTGAACTAAAGAAAAAGGATGATGAATCTGTTGGTATATACGAAGCGAATTTTACAAGGCTTGCAAGGTATGCATTTGGATTTATCATCCAACCTGAAAGTAAAGTTGATCGATTCTTCAGTGGCTTAAAACCAAATCTTAGAAGGGCATTAGCTATAAGAGACATCAGTAGCTATGAAGAAATTGTGCGTTGTGCTATCAAGGTAGAAATGGAAGTTGGTGTTACTTATCCATCTAGTAGTTTTGAAAAGAAACGAAAGATGGAGTTCAAGGAGAAATCTCAGAATAATGGTGAAAAGAAGATGAATGTTTCCTTATGCTCAATGTGTGGAAAGAAGCATGGTGGAGATTGTCTTAAAGGGACAAGTAAATGTTTCAAATGTGGAAATGTAGGTAATCGTGCATTTGAATGCCGCAATGATGGGAAGAAGATGTCTAATGATGCAAACAAAGGAAGGGATACATAGAATGAACCTACTACACTTCAATGTTTCAAGTGCAAGGAGATGGGACATTATGCCAATAAATGCCCTAATCCAAGGGTTAGTGATGATCGACATGAGCAACCACTTAAGGCAAAGGACAAAGGGAAGTCACATGCGATCACCATTGGTGATGTTGAATATGACAACGATGTGGTGGAATGATTAAGTATTTATGTAATGGGATTCCAAAATAATGTTGAGTATTGGAATATTTATGTATTGGTCTATTGTGGTTTTCAATAATTTTATGGTACCGGTAACCATGGAAATTGATTGAGATATTTTTGGAAAAAAGCTGATATGCGCATAATGAAGGGAAAATGAGAAAATGAAATATTTGACAGTATTCATGAGCTCATGATTTATATAAGGACTAAGTGATATCATGGTTTGAGTTTATAGAATTTTGAGAATTTTGGTATATGGAAAGTGTTAATGTTTTCACTAAGGTTCAATGGGTATTCATTTTTCAAGAGAATACATGATTAGGGACTTCGAATGTTTGGAATGTGACCAACAAGAAATATCTCATGATATACGGGGATCAATGATGGTATTAACATGCTTGTTATATGAACTCTTTGGTAATCGTTTTCACTATAATATGAGATTGGACAACAGTATTATGGATAAGCCTAAAGATTAGAATGGACTATGTTGGACATAAGTTAGTATTGTTTAAGGATAAAAGTTTTTTTCGATATTATTGATGGGATGTTATAGTAATATAGTTTTAGAAAAAGGACAACCTACAGGACGGGTGACAGCCCATCGCGTCGAACAAGGCTGTGGGAATCGAACCCACAACCGAAGTGCGACTGGCCTTTATCGCCTACCACTGGCCTACAGAAAGTCCCTGTTTAGTAGAAACTAGTTTTATTATATTAAGCAGTATGATATATGAAGTATAAGTCCATTTTAGGAACCATATATGATTAATCTCACTATAGATGGACTTATGTATTTTTTTGATAAATTTTCTAACCTTTTGTTAGAGATAGATGGAATGTCCCATCATTATATCACATGATCTGCTAACACATCACGAATGACACATTCAACTTCATTTCTTTAAGAGATGAAGTGGAAATTGTCCAAAGAACGACAAACGGTGAGACTATACCAAAATTACGAAAGTATTTCTTCTAATTCCAATTTCACAAACTTTAGGGAAATGATCTTGAAAACCAAAAATGTTGTCCTAGTGCTCTTATATATGATGAATCAGATGGTACCTTAGATCGTCACAAATATATGGCTTTGTGATTGCTGGCTTTTCCATAGCCATGTTCTCTACCACTCTATATCAGAACATGATGGTTAGATTTCTCTTCCATATCCATATTTTCACCTATGTGGAAACCCAGTGATTAGTTTATTTGGGTAACCGTTACGTTTCATAATTTTGTTTTTAAATATTTGTTTTGGTATTTCTTTTTACGATGTGGGTTTCTATAAAAGAAACTTTTGAATAGTAAACCATTTATAACCCCGACGAATTTTGAGGGCGACATTCATTTTAAGGGGGGTAGAATGTAACAGCCTGAGATTTTATGAAAAATATTCTTTTTAATTTCATTAATGTCTTGTGTTGTATGCTACACCAAAATGTGCTTTCACAACACGCAATCACGACCTTCCTCGATAGAGTGTGTAGTATGCAATAACGAGTTTCACTAAACATCAATATGCTATTAAAATATAATTAAAACTAGCCGTTATGAATAGTAATAACCACCTTTTAAAATTTTAGAAATTTTATCTATCAAAATGGACTTCATTTTTGGATTCGGAATATCGAAATTAGCTTAGGGTGAAATTTTGGTACTTTTCGGATAACTTTCATATTATGATGAATAGTGAAAATTACTAAATTTTAATTAAAAACAACTTTTTTAATCGAAATAATTAATAGTGATAAATTATTAATTTGAGTGGTTCTAAAGTATATTTAGAATATATTTTTACAATTTAAGACAATGTTGGTCATTGGATGTAATTTCACATTTAAACCAGTTATAAACAAGTGTCAATCTTTTGATAGTTATTATCTCTTAAAAACACGCTATTTGTTTTGACGACGGGAATTAATTTTTAAATTAATTAATGAAACAGATATGTTTTGAATTTGGTAAAATAGGCATCATTTTTGAGTTCATAATATCAAATACAGCTTAGGCCTAATTTTTAGTATTTTTCTGGAAACTTTCATTTTTTGATGAATAGTGAAACCACTAAGTGGTAGTTAAAAAACTGAATTTTTCATAAAACATAATTTTATCGCTTCTGTGAGTGGAATTTTGAAAATGTTAGAGACACGGTTAATATCAAGGACTAAAATGTGTTTCAATGAGATGAAAATAATTTTTGGTGAATAGTAACTTTTTACTTTTTTTACCACGGTTAAAAGTAAATAGAGTAATTAAGGGTAAAAATGATATTATTATTACCCTAAAACATGTCCTAATTCTATTGGACAAGTGTAATTCTAACAAAAACAACCTTAGGAATAAACTATGACCATTTAGGCCCACTTGGATTAGATTAGGACATTTATTATTAATTTATTTAAAGAAGGGCTAAAATAGTTAAAATCAAAGTTTGATAAGTAAATAATTTTTAATATGGGGTTATACAAAAGCTAAATTCGACTATAAACATTCATTAGAAAGCTAAAACTATTTAATACATAATGGTATTTTATTTTTAATTTTTAGACATTAAATATTTTAATTTAGTTATGACACAATGATGATACAGTAATTACCATAATAGTGAAAAATTAGAATAATTTATATTATAAATACCTAAATAAGTATAATTTGAGACTTTTTATGAACTAAAATAATTTTATAGGTTAATATGACATGTTAGGATTGATATAATTAACTTTTTTTGAAGTAATAATTCTGTTATGAGTTTCAAAAAAATCAACTATTGAATAGTGTCAAAATTGACATAAAATAGTTTTTAAAACAAATATTATATTATTAATTGTTATTTTATTCCTAAAAATCTAAGGTTCGGCCAAATGACTTAGATAAGGTTATATATATTAATGAAAGAAGACTTGGGGGTCTCTTGGATGTATATGGTAAGTTTATTAACTATATAATATAAAAATACAAAGTGACATGGTAAATGTCAATCTAATTAACTAAGAGTTAAAACTAAAAGATAAGGTTAATATAATGACCTAAACTTGTATAAATTATATTGTATGAGAGGATTTAGATCCATCCCCACCTTATATTAGAAATAACTAAATTTGGAGCTATTTAAAACCGAACTTGACTTAATAATAAAATAATATTTTTAGTTATTCCAAAGGTGCCCCTCTCCGCCCTTATAAAAGGGCACCTCCTCCCTCTCTTCCTCACACAACTCTGAGCCTTCAAGCTCGGCCAAACCCTGCCAAATTATCTTCTACACTTCCCTAGAAATATCCTAGAGGTTATGGTCTTCCTCAAAGACCAATTTTAGTGCCCTAAAGGGAGATCTCAAAGAGGCACTTCAAAGAAGAGGTAATGTCCCTTACCGATTCTTTTATCATTATTTCTTCTTCCACTTCTTCTTCTTAGATTTTTCCATTATGAAGTAATAACATAAGTATAATTCATATACTTATATGTTATTATAAGTATGAAACAACCCTATTTCACCATCTATCCATCCTACGGAAAACAAAATCATCGCGCGTGCGTACGTACGGAATACCGTCTCCACGCCGTGGTGAAATCTATTTTCCACCACCACCTTACTTGAATGGGTATAATGGTGTAAATAATGACTATATATTACTATTATAAAGTGATATTGATTCTGAAATAGTATACATACACTCCAATATAATTCCACGATCATAGGAACGATATCATCACTCGTGCGTACGTACGGAATACCATCTCCACGATGTGATGCGACTCGTTCTGCATGATCTTCATTTCATAATGATTATATAAATGAATTGAATGAATTAATATGATATATATTACACTAATACCATTCTGGAAATGAGGTATCTATAACCTAAAGATAAGAATAAGAATTTATTCGACAAAACACGCATAAGAACAAAAAGTAATAAACACCCGAATAACAAGTAGTAATGAAATATTACTAATAATAAGCTAAAAATATGACCATATATGATATCATAAAAATAATTATGATTCTGTAATAAGTCAATAACATTATTTAAATCATTATACACGAGGTTCGGACACGTACAAAGAATATCGGACCTAAGGTAAGGGAAATATCACAATCTCATTTTTATCCGAGATTGTTTATACTTTCGAATTTACTGGGGTGTATTTTATCATCCACATCCATGTTTCCTCAATATGTAATATTTATATCCTTATACAATAGTTTATATCCGATTTTACCCTTCGTTGAGTTTTTAGTAAAAGATATGAAAGGAATATTTTGTCGTTTTTTTTCGTACGAGGTATTTTTTGATTTTTCCGAAAAAAGTACGAAGAATGTTTTTTTAACTTATAAGGCAAGAATGGATTTTTAAAAAAATATTTCCAAGAAGCTTCCTTTAAAAGTTTTCAAGTTTATTTTTAATCAACTTCTTTTAGATTAAAATTGTATGAAATTTTAAGAAAGGAAAAATGTTTTTGAAGTAGAAAGGATATTTTCCCCAAGAATGGTGTTCAAGTGTTTTATCAAAATTATTTTCCATCTAAGATAATAAAGGGTTATGTTTCTATCCCTATTATTACATTGATTTGATTATGTTGTGATGGAATTATTTTTATGAATTCCTTTATATTATATTAATTGTTTTATGATGTCACGATGTTTAAGATTCCCATTTTTATTACATGGGTTATGCTATGATGTATGGTTTATGATTTTGTGGCACACATAAGAATGGTATCATTATGAGATGGATGGGACCTATATCTCACTCCAATGCATTGGGTAAAGATTTTATATATCATGAGATAGACATGGCTGGAACGGTAGGTTATACCGGTTCAGTGAAACAGGACTGAAATGAGGGTGACTCGGTTCAGAAATGGACTTTGTCCACTAAGATAGTCTTGGCAATGAGTCTTGACTAATAAGATATGATTCTCTATGATTATGTGTGTATTCCACAAAGTTTCATGTTTTAAGTTATGATTATTGGGATTTCATTTCACTACTATGATTTATCCCATGTTATGAAATTATGCTCTCTTTTGTAGGTTAAGATTTCCAAAATATTATGTTCTTATGAAAATGATTTGATTGATATTTCTTTTGTTTACCCTTACTAAGCATTTGAGCTCACCCTTTTATGTTTTCTTCTCCCCAGGATATAAAGAAAGGTTTTAGGTAAAAAAGAAGAAGATCTTTATGGGAGATGTTGAAGATCTTTCACCACGATTAGACGATTATATTCCGAGTTTCCAAAGACACTAAACTATTACGATCCTTGTGTGTGTGTTTTTGTTATGTACTAAGTATTCTGCAAAAGTAATGTAATGTCCATGTACGTCAAGATTTGGGTCTCTACAACCATATCCTGATAGGATCACACTACCCCATTTCCTATTCCATTTAACAACATTCAGGAATCCACCCACATGTTCTCCCCAATATCGGCGTTCCCCCCAGGGGGTTTCTCCAACTGATCCACTCTAGTCAGTGTTCTGATCAGTCCAATCCATCTATACTAGACATTAAACTTGCGGCATACCCCTTGTTAAACATGAGAAGCTGAGGAAAACCTCAGATACATGCCCATGGCATAGGATTCCCCACGTTTGATGTGGGATGCCTTGGGATTCCACACCCTCGAGAAGCCCTATAATAAGGGACAGAAGACAGACACACCAATTACCCAATGTCCAGACACACCAGTGATGCCCAACATGACTACTCTCCTAACCAAAGGTTGCTGCCCTGACCGAACCCCTTGGAATGTCCTGATAGAAGCAGTGTAATTAACTGGTGTCCATGATGATATGGCACGAGGAAGAGTGTCACGAACAATGTCTTAAGTCTATGAGGCAGACCATGACTATGTGACGATTTTCGAGAAGGAATCCACGAAAGGATGAACCGACATCCCATCATCCCGTTTCGACCAAGGAGCATACATCCCTAAATAAGGAGTGGATGTCGCCCGCCTTTGGAAAGCGGGAATACAGGGCAACAAAAACTGTACCTATCGTCCCCAAAGGAGATGGACGCGCGCGCCCCAACAAAAGCATCGGAAATAGAAGGAATAATGATAAGTCTTTCAGACAGCTTACTTGGCTGTATCAGAAGCCACTATATATTTGGACCCTGCTATAGAATCCGCGACAACTAGCTTCTTTGAACTCTTCTAGCTCACAACTCCTCTGTTGAGATAGAAAACATATCCTGATTGCGACTTCAGATCATTCTGATCTGTCTGGAAACCAGCATCAGCATACCCTATGATGACAAACTCTTTGTCTCCTCCATACACCAGAAACATATCCTGAGTTCTTCTCAGATACATAAGGATAGTCTTAACAGAAGTCCAATTTTGTTCTCTGGATTTTTCTTGATATCTACCAACCATGATCAGTGCATAGGCAACATCAATCCTGGTACATAACATGGCATACATTATGGATCCTATAGCCGAAGTGTATGGGATCTTACTAATCCTATCTTTCTCCTGTTGCATATGAGGACACATTTTTTTAAAAAGATGTAGGACATGTGACACTGGAACCAATCACCTCTTAAATTGTTCCATACTAAATCTCTTTAATATCTGGTCAATGTATGTACCCTAACTTATTCCAAGCATCCTGTTGGATCTATCACGAATGATCTTGATCCCTAGAATGTTGGCTACTTCACCTAAGTATTTCATGGAGAAACACTTGTTCAACCAATCCTTAACTGACTATAAGACTGGTACATAATTTCCAATTAGTAATATGTCATCAACATATACTACTAGGATAACAACTGCATTCCCATTAAACCACTTATAAACACATGGCTTACATTTGTTCTTAATGAAACCAAATTACTTTACGGCTTCATCAAATCGAATGTTCCATGACCTGGATTCTTTCTTTAATCAATAAATAGATTTCTGCAACTTGAAAACCTATTTGGCTTCACCTAGTGTCACAAACCCATCTGGTTTTGTGATATAGACATCTTTATTAAGATTCCTATTAAAGAATGATATTTTTACATCCATCTGCCAAATATCTTGTTCATGATAAGATGCAATGGAAAGTATGATTCTTATGGATTTAAACCTAGAGACTGGCGAGAAGGTTTCATCATAGTCAATTCCTTGACACTGTCTAAATCCTTTAGCCACTAGCCTTGATTTATAGGTGCTAACACAAACTTCCTTGTCTAGCTTTCTCTTGAATACCTATTTGCATCCAACATGCTTTACTTCAACTGGATCATTAAACAGAACCCAAACTTGGTTCTGATACATGGAATCCATCTCAAAATTCATATCTTTTCATCCATCTTGCAGCTTCTGAGATCTCTACTACTTCCTTGTAAGAGAGAGGTTCATCATTGTCCAACAATAATGATTCACCATCCTCAGTGACTAGGAAACCAAATCTCTCTAGTTCCCTTGCCTCTATTGAGCTCATACACAATAATTTTGTTTTTCGAAGCTCTTCTACTGGGATATGTGGAAATTGTTCTTGTACCAAATTCTATGTATCTTGAGCATCAACTTCATCAAAGTCAATCTTTCTCCCACTATCCTTTTTGAGGATGTTCTCCCTCTCAAGAAATATGACTTTTCTAGTGATAGTCACTTTCTTTTATGAAGGGTTATATAGGTAATATCCTTTCTTTTCCTTGGGATATCCTATAAAGATACACCTCGTGCCCCGGGGTTCAAGTTTGTTTCCTGAGAAGACATTAACAAACACCTCGCATTACCATACATGTGTGTGCGAAAAAATGGGTTTCTTTCCATTCCATAACTCAGAGGGAATTCCATTTTATGCCTTAATTGGTACTCGATTTAATATGTATGATGTAGTTTGTAATGCATATCCCCAAAAGGATAATGGAAGATCTGCATGACTCATCATAGACCTCACCATGTCCAACAAGGTTTTGTTTATCCTTTCAATAATAACATTCCACAGTGGTGTATAAGGAGGAGTAATTTGAGATAGAATCCCAGACTCCTGTAAAAGGTCAATGGAATCTTGGTTCAAATATTCCCCACCTCGATCTGATCGAAGTTTATTATCTTCTTACCAAGAAGATTCTCTACTTCATTCTTAAATTCCTTAAATTTCTCCAAGGCCTCTAACTTATACCTCATTAACTAGATATATCCATATCTAATCTCATCATTAGTAAAAGTAATGAAGTAATAATATCCACCTCTAGATTCTATTAGAAATGGTCCACACAGATATTTATTGTAACAACCCGGACCCAAACAACCACCCAAAAATTGATAAACAGGTCGAGTGTTACTACCTTAGAGGAACCTATTCAAATGCCAAAGGCTGTTGACTAGCAGTGAGGGTCTGAATGGGTATAGTGGGGAGGCTATACCCTCTCAAAGGATAATAAGGGTACTGGTATGAGTAATAATATGTAACATGCAACAAATATAAACGATTCAGCAGACTCGAACCAGACCCACAGAGCAGAATCATATCCAATATCAATTAACAGTAGAATAAATATATAAATAAGTACAACTGAAATTAAATAGAACATCATGTTAAACACCACTTGAAACTACTAAACAAACCAAGCATGAATCTATAGAAAATCAATATATAAAAGGGAACCAATGACTAACCAATAGTAGAAACCATAAACAAGATAAGCATACTGATACAGTAAAGAAATCAAAACAAACAAACTCCAGCTTGGAAAGACCTCAAGGTCCATACCATCTCCATGAAAGAGCTAAAACAGTCTAGCTCCTGAAGCTGATCTCTTTTCTGCATGCAAATCCATAAAGTCTACACGTGTCCTGAAGGTCCCGTCTAGGGTGTGAGATTAATCTCAGTACGATACCATAAAACGGTACATACCTGACAGTACATAGTACGATGCAAAAATAAAAATAAACTCCGCTGGTGCTCAGTAGCCACCATGAAGTGTCACCTGCTTCGGCCAAAGCTGAAATCTCTGCCATGTAACCCGGAACCATGTGCCACCTGACACCTCATGTCTCAAGTACCGACATCCCGAAGGCACGCCCAAACAGTATTAACCTGGAGGAATAATTATTTCTATCCTCAAATAGGTAATCGGAGGGACATCGATGTCTACCCTCAAATAAAGTAACCAGAGGGACAATGACGTATACCCTCAAATCACAGTGATCCTCTGCCGCCAACCCGATAGCCTCAACGCTATCCCTTAAAGGATCCTAACCTTCCACCTTAATTCATATGGAAATCACCCCCAAACCAATAGTACCTAAACCGCATCTATCGGGGGTATCTAACCACATGAGTGGTCAATACCACCTCATCACGGAGTCTCTCTGTGTGCACACTACTCAATGTTCCGGGTGAGCGGTAATCACGAAAATATTACCCAAGACACAATGTCTCTGACACCTTGTGTCCCTGCGACCATGTCACTCAAGTCCGATGGCCTTTCCATCCAAGTAACCCCAACCATGCCCAACTTGGCAGTCACACTGCCTCAAGCCGATGTCCATGATGCCCAATCCCATGGTTAGAACCACCCAATGAAACCCGTGCCAAACCCAACCTGTGATCAGCATCACTCAACAATACCCAGGCCATGCCCAACACAACACGAAGGTTCCAACATATAAAATATCACACATCACATATATATAATCAAAATAAATACTTTAAACAAGCAAAACAAACTGAATAGTTGAATTGCACTAACTATGTGTTGTCCCATACCGGCACCAAGGTATTGGAAGCCTCTAACAATTCATATCATGACTTAACCAATTAAACTTAGTAGTTTAATCAAATAAAATCAACTTATACCATTTTGGAACCCTAGACAAAATTCCCGAATGAGCAATGGCCCCTCTCCAACCCCGCTCAAGAAAAACAAGAAAAAAGGTATACCCAAAGGCATCCCATAGATATAATAAACAATTTCATATTTAATAGAAGATAAAACAAGGTCTCGCACAAAATACCAAAAAATGAACTGAAGGCCGCACCACACAAATGGACACCAAAACACAAAAAGAGGTATTCACCACTTACCTGATACTCATAGACATAGGCACATTTGATATCAAGCTCTAATTTGAAGCCGATCGTTGTAGATCTATGTTTCTGTTAAATCCTGAAAATTCTTATAGGATGGAAACTACAGTGTGTGTGTCAAATAAATAGAACAAAATAGGGAGTGCGGGTTTAGCCTTGCTGATTCCATCCTGCATCCACTGATGGATTTAAGAACAAACTTTGTATGAAGATTCTAGGGCAATGTATGTAGTTCCGAACTTCGGAATGGGACTGTTCCAAAGTTGGGGAAGAAAAAGATTTTTTCTGAAATAAGACACGACACTCTTTCATTTAAGCGAATAAAAATAAAAGTACACGACATGTATTATGGACTGCATGCTATGTAGTATCCTTTTCTGTACTCCTACTTAAGCGGAGGTAGCCACACAGTTTGAACGCACCACCCGATTCGACACACAGTTAGAACTCAGCCAGTATGTGGAAAGGAGAATACTCGGTGTGTCAAGCAATACTAAACGCCATTTAGTAGGAAATTATTACACAGTCATCACACAACATGTACTTGGCCAACCCATAGATAGTACATGTCTAACCCACACATGACATGCACACATGGTACACGGTGTGTAATCTAGAAATTTCCAGAACTTCCATATTTTCCCAATTTTCTCAGAAACAAATCAAAATTTCAAATAGGGTCGGGATTTTGACCCATTCTAAAAATCCAGGTTCTTACAGTATCCCCACCTTAACATAGCTCATCTCCGAGATATCAAAAAAAACCCAAAGATGGCACTGAACATACCCCCAATCAAAGTAACTCGGACTACCCCAGTCTAAAAAGGTTCTGGATAAATTCCTCAAGGGGCTCCCCACCTTAGGAATTGCCTAACACAGTCTCAACCCAACAAAACTCAAATCATGCAAAGGTTTACTAACCTTTTTTTCAGACTCATGGTCCTCTCATGACACATCATCACCCCTACACCTTATTGGTGTTCCCGTATCGTTTTCGAAACCCGAACGTATCCTGCACCACATCAGTGTCTGCCTCCATGAGGTCCTGCATCCCATGGATGATAAAAAAAACCTAGTGCATAGAACTTCAATTAACCCGCATCCTTGATGCCTTGATTCCCACGACACCTCAAGTAACCCGCATACTCGATGAACCTAATGAAACGTATCTCATACATATATAAATATTTCACACACCCGATATGGTGTCAATCCCACTGACCAGCATCTAGTCAGTCCAAATAAATCCTATGAAGCTCGTGAATTCAAAGCAGACATTACCTAGCATGTCATGCCAAAACAAGTAAAAAAAATAGATCATGACCACACCTACGGTGTACCTCTAACCATTTTTGGCTCACCAGCCTACTCAGCCTCTGGAAGATCCACGACATGCACCTGGCTTGAAGAACGAATGCCTGATGCCTGACCTCCCTATCATGCTACTCCAGTAACTGACCACTGACCCCTCAACTGGGTACCTCTATCTCTATCATGTCCTCCACGTTCAGTTGAACCGTAGATACCCTCTCCTAGCACCGAACCTGAACCAACTCCAAATGCCACCGTCTATCCTGGTCCCTACTTTCCAGCTGTCTAAGAAGCCTGCTTGAAAAACCTATCAAGATGCCCAACCTATCCACATGACCGACACTCCTTTGGAGGCCTATCACACTAAGTCTAAACATGTCCTGGTTGACTACACTGAAATAAAACCACTTAATAAATGCTACGAGATGGTCTAGATGAATCTTTGGCCTGACTGACCTACTAAAACTCATCCTGTACTCACTTCCTGCTATCTGAACCATCACTTGAAGTTGTCACCTGACCAATGTGGGGCCTATCCCACTGGTTTCCATCCACTATGAGCGCATGATTCACTGCCTCAAATAAGGAACCCATCCAGAAGATATTAACCTGGATCCGAATGGTGTGTCATAAGCCATCCTTGAAGCGCCTCACCCTTGTCACGTCATTGCTTACCATACTAGGTGAAAAGTGATACAACTCAGTAAAAGTAGCTTCATAGTCAATGACAGACATGTCTCCATGCTGAAGGCTCAAGAAATCCTAAGCTCTCTCATCCCTCAGTGTCTCTGGGTAAAAGTGATCAAAGAACCTATACTCAAAGTTTTTACATGCTAGTCCTTTGTGTCTGCGATCCTGAACCTGCAAACCCCACCAACACTTCACCGGTCCTCTCATCATGTACATAGCTAGATTGAACCTCCACCCAGGAGGTGTCTCGAGCTGCTAGAAGATCATTTTCATGCTCTCTATCCAATTCTCAACCACCTGCGGGATTCCCTCACCCTAAAAAAGAGGCAGGTGCTGCGACTGGAACTCCAGCATCAGATATTCCATAGATGGCTCTATACCCTGCGCACCTCTGTCGATCCCCTATGGGACACATACCTAGCTAGTTTGGAGCTTCTCATTGAGCCACAATCCAAACGATGGCAAAACCGGCTGATGTCCTATCTGTATTGGATCCTGGACCTGATCCTGTCCCTGAACCTACACCTGTGCCTCATGCTCTGCCTGCACTGGATCCTAAACCTAATCTTGGTCCTACAGTACTGTACCATCTCCCCCCTGACACTCCATCTGAGTCATCAAAAAGGAACCTTCTGAATACCATAAATGGCCATAAAAATCATATATATATATATATAACAATATATATTCAACACAGATAAGGATAGCAGTAAAGTGGCATCATAAAACAACTAACCTTAATCTCCCCTATTGCAACCCATGCCCACGATATCCTAGCCTCATGTCCTCCTTACCCACCCTCAATAGAGCCAAGTTTCAAAAGTACCCTAGGCCATGCCCGTCCTGAAAACCAATGTTTCCTCAAACTGACAACCGAGTTGCCCAATCCTGATGATCAAAATCACCTCAACCATAGTACCCGCCTGTTATTTTAAGAGCTAGAACCAGAAACCCTACCACATGAAATTCTATAAATATATAAAGAATGGAATTACACATTGAAATAAACAAGAAATTCTATCTGGAATTTCACCTTTTTAACATTTCAAAGCATACAAATCATGGCAATTGATATTATTCACATGGCATTATCACTTCACAAAGCATACATGCAGTTATGAAATTTAAATAACCTAAAAATGTGACTATCAAAATCCAAACAAACAAGCCTTTCAATATCGGGGCAAGGTCCAATTCTTCCCTTCCCTCATCAGGTATAGGGTCACATATTAAAATCAATAACATCACACACCAAGTGAGCCACCAAGGTGTAAATCATACAAAAATGTAATCTGAGCAAAAGAAAAACAGTAATTCCCACCCATGGAAACTTGGTCCATCCCTCGTACCTGGGGCTGCAGGTACCCAAGAACAAGCTAGAAACCCAGTTCCAACAACAACCTATCTCCAGTCTACCATATCCAAAATAGTAAAACCTGCAGAAATAAAAAGAGAAGTCTCAATCTCATTAGTATCCAGCAAAACACTGCTACTAAATCCCTGTCAAGAACTCTTATGATACCACTTTGTAAAAACCTGAACCTGAAAAACCACCTGAACAATGCTAAATGGGTTGGGTGCTACTACCTTAGGCGCACCTCCCTAAACACCAAAGGATGTTGACTAGCAGCGAGGGTCTGAATGGGTATAGCGGCGAGGATATACCCTCTCAGAGGATAATAATGGTACTGGTCTGAGTAATAATATGTAACATGAAACAGAGATAAAGGACTCAACAGACTCGAACTAGACTTGCAGAGTGGAAGAAATATATAAACAAGTACAATTGAAAGTAAACATAACAACATGTTGAACACCACTTGCAACTACTAAACAAACCAAGCATGCGTCCATAGCAATTCAATACATAAAAGGTCACCAATGAATAACCAACAGTAGCTGACATAAAAAAGGGAAGCATGTTGATACAGGAAAGAAAGAAAAACAAACTAACTCCATCTTGGAAAGACCTCGAGGAACATACCATCTCCATGCAATAGCTAAAATAGTCCAGCTCTTGAAGCTGATCTCTTTCCTACACGAAAATCCATAAAGTCTATATGCATCTCGAAGGGCCCGTGCAGGGTGGGAGACGAATCTCAGTAGGACACCACACAACAATGCATACATAATATAAGTGTTTAAACATGCATGAAGTTATAAGGAAAACATTACATAGTACGACGCACAAATAAATATAAACTCTGCTATTCATCAACAACCACCATGAAGTTTCACCTGATTTAACCAACGCCAGAATCTTTGTCATGTAACATGGCACCATGTGCCACCTTACACCTCGTGTCTCAAGTACCGATGTCCCAAAGGCAGGCCCAAACAGTAGTAACCCAGAGGAATAATGATGTCTATCCTCAAATAAGTAATCTGATGGACAACGATGTCTACCCTCAAATAAAGTAACTGAAGGGATAGTGATGTCTGTCCTCAAATCATGAAGAGCCTCTGCACCCAACCCAATAGCCTCAATGCTATCCCCTAAGGGCTCCTCACCTTCCACGTGGATTCCTACGACAATCACCCCCTAACCAATAGTACCTAAACCACATATATCGGGGGTCTGTACCCAAAAGAGTGGTCAAAACCACCTTATCACAGAGTCTCTCAGTGTGCACACTACTCAAAGTTCTGGGTGAGTGGTAATCACCAAAATAGTACCCAAACCACAATGTTTCTGACACCTTGTGTCCCTACAACCATATCGCTCAAGTCTGATGGCCTTGGAATCTAAGTAACCCAAGCCATGCCTGACCTGGCAATCACACTGCCTTAAGCCAACATACATGACACCCAATATCGTGGTCAGAACCACTCAATGTAACCCGGTCCAAACTTAAACTATGATCAACATCAATCAACAATACCCAGGTCATGCCCAGTACAACCCAAATGTTAAAATATATGAAATATCACACATCACATATATATAATCAAAAGAAATACTTTAAATAGGAAAACAAACTAAACAGATGAATTGCACTAACTATGTGTTGTCCCATACCAGCACCAAAGTCTTGGAAGCCTCTAACAGTTCATATCATAACTTAACCAATTAAAATCAGCAGTTTAATCAAATAAAATCAAATTATACCATTTTTTAACCCTCATCCAAAGTGACCCAAATGATAAATTTCCCCTTACTCGGCCCCGCTCAAGAAAAATAGAAAAAAGGGCATACCCATAGGCATCCCATAGGTCTAATAAGCAATTTCATATGTAATAGAAGATAAAATCGGGTCTCACTCAAAATACCTGAAAACGAATTGAAGACCATGCCACAAGAATGACCAAGAAAACACAAAAAAAGGTATGAACCCCCTACTGGAGACTCAGAGACGTAGGCACATCCGATATCGAGCTGTAATTTGAAGCCGATCTTTGTAGATCTATATTTCCATCAAATCCCGACAATTCTTCTCGAATGGAAACTCTGGTGTGTGTGGCAAGGAAACTAATACAAAATAGGGCGTGTGGGTTTAGCCTTGCTGAAGTGATCCTACAGCCACCGATGGATTGAATAATGGACTTCATATAAAGAATCTAGGGCAAGGTATGCAGTTTGAAGCTTTGGAACAAGACTTTTCTGAAGTTCGAGAAGAAGAAGATGTTTTCCGAAATAAGACATGACACTATTTAATTTAAGAAAATAAAAATAAAATTACACATCTTGTATTATGGACTACATGCTGTGTAGTATCCTTTTCCGTACTCCTACTTAAGAATAGGTAGCCACACGATTTGGATACGCCACACGGTTTGACACACGACTAGAACTTAGCAGGTATATGGAAAGGAGAATACACAGTGTGTCAAGCAACACTACATGCCGTGTAGTAGAAAATTCTCACACGGTCATCAATTGACATGTACTTGGCCAACCCACAGATAGTACATGCCTTACCCACACATGGCGTGTACACATGGTACGTGGCGTGTAATCTGTAAATTTCCAGAACTTTCAGATTTTCCCAGTTTTCTCAGAAACAAGTCAAAATTTCAAACTGGGTCAGGATTTTGAACCGTTCTAAAAACCCAGGTTCTTACATGTGTTCACCAATCCTAGAAGCTCTATGGTCCTTGTACCCTATCCACTAAAAGGTGTCTTGGTTATTTTACCTTGTAAACAAGCGTTCCATCTATCAAGTGGTTTTAGCTCAGTAAAGTCTAAATAACCATCTTGGCAGAGCTTTGTCAACCGCTTCCCATTTACATGACCAAGATGGTGATGTCACAACTGGGTGTTGTATGAGTCATGTGAGTTTGTTTCGTTATTGATTTCCAACACTTGTTTTTCGTAATTTAATACATACAAACAATTATTTAAATGTGCCATACCCTAACATATGTTGTCATTATAAAAGAAACAACCCTTATTTACAAACCTGAAAATAAATCCATCTATAAGGCCCCATCCTTAAACCTTACTTAATCTTGAGTTATTACAAGATTACACATTGAGGATCTTTTCGGGTTTAGAGTTTTAGCGAATTAGATCATAAAACTTGCATTACATTTGTCATATAAACAAAGTGGTTACAGAAAGATAGTATTCTTCATTCCCATCAATGGAAACACATTTAAAATAAAACATGGATTATTTCTTGACACATCCTTGACTCTATCATCTTATTATGTACCTTTCCCTTGACCTGTGAAAAACATTTCAAAAACTTGGGATGAGCATAAAAACTCAGTATGGGTTATAATAAAAATATGGAAAGGAAACATGAGTTCATATATACATAAGAATGAAATCATACTTTACCCATAAATCATAGGAACTTTAACATACCTCATAAAATCATGAATAAATCATAGAAATCATAAGACATAAAGGTAACTTGAGGCATTCATAACATTCTTACGTAGGGAGTAACCCTCTTGGTTACGTTTGGAATACCCATCACAGTATATTCCCTAAAATCTCTTCGGAGAAACCTTAACGTTTCACTCCTTCGTGTTACCCAATGCATTGGAGAGTTATAACGGGCTCACCCGCCCTTAGTTTATCACGGAACCACACGTCTTCATAATAATGCCCAAGAACCATAACATAATCATATCACATAAAACATGCATAAAGGAAACATAAAATTTCCACATTTCAATCACGAGATATCAATACAACACATTGATATAAAAACATTATGAAAACCATTTTCAATACTAAAATAAAAGAAAAGTAAAACATGGTATTTATTTTTCTTTTAAAAAGAAGGTATGGCTTGTAGAGGAAGCCGAAACTCAAATAACGGTCACGACGGCGGAGAAGTCGTTGTCTCCGCATACGTACGACAAAAACATTCCCTTTTGTCGTTTAGTAAATGCATCATATAAAAAAGATTCCTTTTGAATAAACGTAAAAGTAAAAGGGGTTTATACACCGTATAAAAGAAAGTTTTTTATAAAATAAAATATGCCTCAACGAAAGGAGATTGAGACGAAGTCCCATACCTCGTATCCAACTTGACCCGACCGTTCTTTAATCTCCTGAATAATAAAATTGAGTTAATCTCTACTTGCTTATGAATCTTTTTCAAGTTCATTATTCCTTTTATACCATGTTATGAACATCATGTAATCAGTTAAGTTAATAATGTTCATAAGTTAATAATGTTCATTTTGTCGGTATTTGGTTCTTAAGTCAAAAATAGACTTCTTACACTTACATGTTGTTAATTTGGTCAAAGGTTCATTATATCCAGAATGGTATTCATGATGTAGATATCATATATGTCATATATATCCAGTACATACATGCATTTATAATATTACATCACATTTAGAGGTAAGAAATGAAATGCACCGTTCATGGAGACGGTAAGCCGTACGTACGCATGAACGCTACTTCCATTTCTATTTCATATTTTCTGGAATGGAATCATAATGATATAAGAGTATATTATAATTACAGTATAATAACATATATAATATCATTAACTTTATCCTTTACACATCCCACATATGGTATTAACGAATCAAATCACTTTTAGGGGGCGGTAGTCCGCACTTCCTAAAATGAAGATATCGTGTTTACCCATAATGGAAACCATAAAGGTATGCCCAAAATGAAAAAAAAGAAGCTTAAGGAAAACATAAAAATATTATATATCATATATAAAAATAGTGACATCATAATGGCCACCTTTTAAGGTGTTAAATGAGTATTGAACAATCATCGTTTCGGGAGGCAGAATTTCGCCATCCACGGAAACCGTATGTTCTTTAACCATTTGATGTAGTTGTGTGAGAGTGTAGCTCAAATAAATATTATAACAACATCCTTGTATATTGAAGATACTGGTGTTGTTACAAAATAAGTAAATAAAAAGAGTTTAGGGGGTTGGATAAGCAAAATAAAACAAATGAACATGAGAGAATGAATTACCTTTAAAAGTGTAACTCCTTTTGATTTGAGCCTAAAGGCTTCCTTTGAAAGGATTCTGCCCAAAGGGAATCCTATAGGATGAGGAGAGGGATGTGGAGAGAGTAAATGGGTAGGGGTTGGCCGAGCCAAAGGCTTGAGTAGTGTGTTAAATGAGGTAGAGGTGGGGGCCTTTTATAAGAGGAGAGGAGGGGCACTTTTGGAAAGTAAAGAAATATTACTTTATTTGAAAATGTGTTTCGGTTTCAAAAGGTCCCAAATTGATACAATTCGTGGATAAGGTGATAAGGTTTCTAAATCCACTCATCCAATTGGTTTTGGCCATGTTTTGTTCATATATTTTACATTGTCTTTCCATTTTATGTAAATCGTCAAATAATGATGTCATCGCTGCATCATTATTATGTCATAAATAATTTAATTTATTTAATGTCTAAAAATCATAAAAAAATACTATGATATAGGAAATCTTTTTAGCTTTCCAATTACTATTTATAATCAAATATCTGATCTTTATAACCCTATGTAAAAATTGTTTTCGTAAAACATATTATGTTTGTGTCATTTTTACTTTTACATTAAATAAAAAGTTATTTATGTCATTTCCCAACCAAAATGTCTCCATGGGGTCCCCAAGTTGACCCATGGCTTGTCTTGGTCGGCCATGACACAACCAATAAGGTTGGGACATGTTTCTAGGTCATTTCATGTTATTAAAGCATTATTTATACCTTAAACTACCCTAATTACCACTAATCGCGATTAAGAACTTAATAAGTTACTATTCACCAAAAAAATATTTTAATCTCATTGAACCACATTTTACTTTTTAATGACAACCATGTATGTTGGATTTTCAAAATTCAATACACATTAGTGGTAAACTTTCATTTAACTGAAAAATCAGTTTGCTTGATTACCACTTAGTGGTTTCACTATTCATCAAAAATTGAAGTTTTTCAGAAAATTACCAAAAAATCACCCTAAGCTATATTTGATATTCCGAATTCAAAAATGAATTATATTTTAAAAAATTAAAATCATATAAGTCACATTAATTAATTTAATAATTAATTCACGCTGCCAGAGCAAATAGCGTGTTTTTACAAAATAATAAGTATCAAAAGATTGACACCAGTTTAAGTCTAATTTCAAAGTGAAATTGATTCCAATGACCACCATTGGATAAAATGGTAAAAATATATTCTAATTTCACTTCAAAACCAATTCAAAACATAATCTAATCATATAAATAAATTAGATTAAAAAGCAGTTTTGATGTAAAATGCAGTATTTTTCACTATTCATTAAAAAAATGAACATTGTCAGAAAAATACCAAAAATTCACACAAAGTAAATTTTGATGTCCCAATCATAAAGGATAAGTTTATTTTGACAAACATAGTTTATAAAATTGTCAAAATATAGATTCAAAAATGGTTTGCCATCAAAAGGCAGTAAAACAATCTTTTTAGAATATTAGTGTATTCCATGCATAAGATTGTATTTATTTTCATTTTAAGCCTCTATAACACTATCTTAATCATTAATAGACATAGATAAAAATATCTATTATTCATTACTTACTTGGGATGTTACATCCTTCCCCTCTTTAGAAAATTGCGTCCCCGCAATTTATTTACTTATCGAATAAATGGGGGTACTTATCCCTCATTGCATTTTCAGATTCCCTTGTTGCCTCTTCAATCATGTGGTTTTTCCACAAAACCTTTACCTGGTGAATCACCTTATTCCGTAACACTTGCTCCCTGTGGTCAAGAATCTGGACCGGTTGTTCCTCATTAGATAGGTTCTCTTCTAGCTGAACTACCTCTGGACTCAAAACATGAGATGGATCTGGCATATACTTTCTCAACATCGAAACGTGAAAAACATTGTGTACCTGAGATAAACTCGGAGGTAAAGCCACTCGGTATGCAACTGATCCAACTCTCTCCAGAATTTCGTATGGTCCAATGAACCTTGGACTCAACTTTCCTTTCTTACCAAATCTCATCACACTTTTCCAAGGAGAAACCTTGAGAAAAACATGATCACCTACCTCGAAAGATAGATCCTTCCTCCGGTTATCCGCATAACTCTTCTGCCTGCTCTGAGCTGTTCTCATGTGTTTCTAAATCAGCTGAACTTTTTCTGCCATCTCTTCTTCCAATTCTGGTCCTATCAAATTTCTTTCACCCACTTCATCCCAGAAAGCTGGAGTTCGACACCGCTTCCCATATAATGCCTGAAATGGTGCCATCTGTATACTGGAATGAAAACTGTTATTATATGAAAACTCAACCAAAGAAAGATGTTGGTCCCAACTTCCCTGATAATCCATAGAACAAGCTCGTAGCATATCCTCCAATGTCTGAATTGTTCGTTCTAACTGCCCATCTGATTGAGGATGAAAAGCTGTACTAAAATTTAATTCAGTACCCAACGACTTCTGAAGGCCTTTCCAAAAGTTAGAAGTAAACCTGGGATCACGATACGATACAATGGAGAGAGGAACTCCATGTAACCTGACTATCTCTTTAAGATACAAACGGGAAAGTTGATCAAGATATAAAGTATCTCGTATAGCAAGGAAATGAGCAGATTTGGTCAAGCGATCAACAATAACCCAGATTGCATTATTACCTCGATATGTCTTCGGTAATCCAACAACAAAGTCCATGGATATATTCTCCCATTTCCACTCTGGCACTGGTAAAGGCTGAAGCATCCCTTTCGGTAACTGCCACTCTGCTTTAACCTACTGACAAGTCAAACACTTCACAGTAAAATCAGCAATATCTCTTTTCATTCCATCCCACCAGTAATACTCCCGCAGATCTCTATACATCTTAGTACTGCCCGGATGAACTGAAAACGGAGAACTATGAGCTTCACATAAAAATTCTGTCTTCAACTGTGAATCACAAGGCACACACAATCTCTTCCCAAATCTCAAAACAAAATTATTATCAATGTTGAATTCAGGCAACTTAACTTTCTGAACCAGCTCTATCTTTTTCTGCAACTCACTGTCTTGCTTCTGTGCTTGCTTGATTCTATCTGATAGAGAAGATCTCACTGATACCTGAAACAAAACAGAAGGACTTCCTGCACCAACAACTTCTATTCCAAAGTTCATCAAATCCTTAACCAAAGGATCACGTTCCAAATGCAACATTGTTAATGAAGCATTACTTTTTCGACTCAAATCATCAGCCACTTTATTTGCTTTTCCCGGATGGTAATGAATTGTACAATCATAATCCTTGATTAATTCTAGCCATCTCCTATGTCTCATGTTTTGTAGAGACCCGAAGCCTGACGTACATGGACATTACATTACATTTGCGGAATACTTAGTACATAACAAAAACACACACACAAGGATCGTAATAGTTTAGTGTCTTTGGAAACTCGGAACGTAATCTTCTAATCGTGGTGAAAGATCTTCAACATCTCCTATAAAGATCTTCCTTTTTTTTACCTAAAACCTTTCTTTATATCCTGGGGAAAAGAAAACATAAAAGGGTGAGCTCAAATGCTCAGTAAGGGTAAACAAAATAAATATCAATCACATCATATACATAAGCACATAACTTTTGGAAATCTTAACCTGCAAAAGAGATCATAATTTCATAACATGGGGTAAATCATGGCAGTGAAATGTAATCACAATAATCATAACCTAAAACATGAATCTTTGTGGCATTAACACATAATCATAGAGATTCATTTCTTGTTAGTCAAGACTCATTGCCAAGACTATCTTAGTGGACAAAGTCCCTTTCTGAATCGAGTAACCCTCGTTTCAGTCCTGTTTCACTGAACCGGTATAACCTACCGTTCCAGCCCTGTCTATCTCATGAGATATAAAATCTTTACCCAATACATTGGAGGGAGATATAGGTCCCACCCATCTCATAATGATACCATTCTTATGTGTGCCACAAAATCATAAATCATACATCATTGCATAACCCATGTAATAAAAATGGGATTCTTAAACAACATGACATCATAAAACAATTCATATAAGATAAAGGAATTCATAAAAATATTTCCATCACAACATGATCAAATCAATGTAATAATAGGGATAAAAACAGAACCCTTTTATTATCTTAGATGAAAAATAATTTTGATAAAATACTTGAACTTCATTCTTGAGGAAAATATCCTTTCTACTTCAAAAACATTTTTCCTTTCATAACATGTCATACGACTTTAAAACAAAAGAAGATGATTAAAAATAAACTTGAAAACTTGTAAAGGAAGCTTCTTGGAAATAATGTTTAAAAAATCCATTCATGCCATATAAGTTAAAAAAAAACATTCTTCGTACTTTTGTCGGAAAAGTCAAAAAGTACCTCGTACGAAAAATGACAAAAGATTCCTTTCATACATATTACTAAAAACTCACCGAAGGGTAAAAATGGATTTATACAATTTTAGGTGGATGGAAATAATATTACATATTGATGAAACATGGATGTGGATGATAAAATACACCCCAGTAAATACTTACGAATAAACAATCTCGGATAAAAATGAGATTGTGATATTTCCCTTACCTTAGGTCCGATTTGCTTTGTACGTGTCCGAAGCTCCTGTATAATGGTTTAAATAATGTTATTGACTTATTCCAGAATCATACATATTGATATTATATCATATATGGTTCACTTATGACATTATATTACCCGTTCTTTTGTAAATTCCATGTTAAAGAAGCGTTTTGGGTAAAATTGTTTTATTTATCGTAGGTGTTTTGACTTGTTGTTCTTGAAATTATTATTACTTATATCATGATTTACTTACATCCAGAATATAAAACATGATTTATATATCATATATATTCAGTATATATATATAGATAGATAAATGAAATGAAAAACACCGCTCATGGAGATGGTAGTCCGTACGTACGCATGAGCGCTGTTTTACTTTCCTTATTGTCTTGAAATGGAAGTAAGTAGATGACATACATATATATATATATACATAAATCCAGTAGCTTTATAATGTCATATATTTCATTATTATTTCTTATATATACTTTATAATCATTCTTAAATGGTTAACATGGAGAATGAATCTCATCGCGTCGTGGAGACGGTATTCCATACGTACGCACGATCGATGATATCATTTCCATAAATATTGAACTGAATTGGAGTGGATTATACAATATATCAGAATCAATATGATGTTGTAATAACTATGTATAGTTATTCTTTACACCATTATACCCATCCATGTAAGGTGGTGGTGGAAAATAGATTACACCACGGCGTGGAGACGGTATTCCGTACGTACGCACGCGCGGTGATTTCTTTTTCCATAGGATGGATAGATGGTGAAATATGGTTGTTTCATACTTATAATAACATATCAGTATATGAGTGATACTGATGTTATTACTTCATAATGAAACAACCTAAGAAGAAGAAGTGGAAGAAGAAATAAAGATGAAAGAATTGGTAACGGTAATTACCTCTTCTTTGAAGTGCCTCTTTGAGACCTCCTCTTAGGGCACTAAAATTGGTCTTTGAGGAAGACCAGAACCTCTAGGATGTTTCTAGGGAAGTGGAGAAGATATTTTGGCAGGGGTTGGCCGAGCTTGAGTGCTCAAATTGGTGTGAGGAGGAGGGGGAGGAGGTGTCCTTTTATAAGGGAGGAGAGGGGCACCTTAGGAATATCTCAAAATATTATTTTATATTAAAGTCAAAATCGGTTTATAATGGTTCCAAAGGGTCTTATTTCGAAGCTAAAGTGGGTAAGGGTCGAAATCCTATCAACCAATAAGATTTAGACAAGTTTAGGGTATTATTTTAACCTTATCAATTCGATTTAACTCTAAGTTAAATAATTTAACTTTTACCGTGTCTTTTTGTTTTCTTTCACTATATGGTTAATACACTTACTATAACATGCCAAAAGAACCCTAAATTGTTTATTATTAATATATATATCCTTATCTAAGTCATTTGGCCGAACCGTAGATTTTTAGGAATAAAATAACAATTAATAATATAATATTTGATTTAAAAACTATTTTGTGTCAATTTTGACACTATTTGATATATGATTTTTGTGAAAGTCATAACAGAATTATATGTTCAAACCAAGTTGATTAAATCAACACTAATATATCATAGTAACCTAGAAAATTAGTGGAATTCATAAAAAGTCTCAAATTATATTCATTTGAGCATTTATAACATCAATTATGTTAATATTTCCTTAAAAGGGTAATTACTGCATCATCGTTGTGTCATAAATAAATTAATTTATTTAAAGTCTAAAAATTATAAATAAAATATTATTATGTAGGAAATCTTTTTAGCTTTCTAATGAATATTTATAGTCGAATTTATCTTATGTATAACCCCATATTAAAAATGTTTTAGTTATTAAACTTTGATTTTAACTATTTTAACTATTCATTAAATAAAATAATATTAAATGTCATAATCTAATCCAAGTGGACCTAAATGGTCATATTATATTCATAAGGTTGTTTTTTGTCGAATTACACTTATCCAATAGAATTAGGACATGTGTTAGGGTAATATTAATATCATTTTTACCCTTAATTACCCTATTTACTTTTAACTGTGGTAAATAAAAGTAAAAAGTTACTATTCACCAAAAATTATTTTCATCTCATTGAACCACATTTTACTTACTGAAATCAACCGTGTCTCTCGGATTTTTGAAATTCCATTCACAGAAGCGGTAAAATTAAGTTTTATGAAAAATTCAGTTTTTTAACTACCACCTAGTAGTTTCACTATTCATCAAAAATTGATGTTTTTCAGAACAATGCCAAAATTTCATCCTAAGATATATTTCATATTCCGAATTCAAAAATGAAGTCTATTTTACCAAATTCATAACATAGAAGTTGCATTAATTAATTTTATAATTAAATCCCGCTGTTAAAACAAATAGCGTGTTTTTAAGAAACAATATCTATCAAAAGATTGACACTTGTTTATAACTGGTTTAAATGTGAAATTAAATCCAATGACCAACATTGTATTAAATTGTAAAAATATATTCTAAATATACTTTAAAAAAACTCAAATTAATAATTTATCACTATTAATTATTTTGATTAAAAAAGTTGTTTTTAATTATAATTTAGTAATTTTCACTATTCATCAGAATATGGAAGTTATCCGAAAAGTACCAAAATTTCACCTTAGGCTAAATTCGATACTTCGAATCCAAAAATGAAGTCCATTTTGAGAGCTAAAATTTCTAAAATTTTAAAAGGTGGTTATTACTATTCATAACGACTAGTTATAATAATATTTTAATAGCATATCGTTGTTTAGTGAAACTCGGTATTGCGTACTACACACGCTATCGAGGAAGGTCGCGATTGCGTGTAATGAAAGGAAAGTCAAGGATTTGTGTTGTGAAAGCTCCTTTTGGTGTAGCGTACAACACAAGACATTAATAAAATTAAAAAGAATATTTTTCATAAAATCTCGGGCTGTTACATTCTACCCCCCTTAAAATGAATTTCGCCCTCGAAATTCGTCGGGGTTATAAATGGTTTACTATTCGAATGTTTCTTTAATAGAAACCCACATAGTAAAAAGGAATACCAAAACCAATCTTTAAAAACAAAAGTATGAAACGTAACGGTTACCCAAATAAACTAATCACTGGGTTTCCACATAGGTGAAAATATGGATATGGAAGAGAAATCTAACCATCATGTTCTAATGGAGAGTGGTAGAGAACATGGCTATGGAAAAGCCAACGATCACAAATCCATAAATTTGTGACGATCTAAGGTACCATCTGATTAATCAGATATAAGAGCACTAGGACAACATTTTTGGTTTTCAAGATCATTTCCCTAAAGTTGATGAATTAAAAGAAATACTTACATGATTTTGTTACAATCTCAGTGTTGTTTGTGAATTGAACAATTTCCACTTCATATCATAAAGAAATGAAGTTGAATTTGTTATTCGTGAAGAATTAGCAGATCATGTGATAGAAGGATGGGTCATTCCATCTATTTCAAACAAAGGGTTAGCAAAAGTTATAAGTCCATCTTATAGTGATATTAATCGTATATGGTTCCAAAAATGAACTTATACTTCATATATCATACCGCTTAATAAAAAAAACTAGTTTCTACTAAACGGGGACTTCCTGTAGGCTAGTGGTAGGCGATAAAGGCCAGTCTCACTTCGGTTGTGGGTTCGATTCCCACATCCTTGTCCGACGCGATGGGCTGTCGCCCGTCCTGCAGGTTGTCCTTTTTCTAAAACTATATTACTATAACATACCATCAATAATATCGAGAAAACTTCTATCCTTAAACAATACTAACTTATGTCCATCATAATCCATTCCAATCTTTAGGCTTATCCATAATACTGCAGTCCACTCTCATAACATAGTGAAAATGATTACCAGAGATTTAACACCATCGTCGATCCCCATATATCATAAGATATGTTTTGTTGGTCACATTCCAAAAATTCAAAGTCCTTAATCATGTATTCTCTTGAATACCTTAGTGAAAACATGAATGCAGTTAAAATTTAACACTTTCCACATACCAAAATCCTCAAAATTCTATATACTCAAACCATGATATCACTTAGTCCTTATATCAATCATGAGCTCATGAATACTGTTAAACATTTAATTTTCTCATTTTCCCTTCATTATGCGCATAATATCTCAATCACTTTGAATACCACATTAGACCAATACATAAATATTCCAATATTCCATGATACAACATTATTTTGGAATCCCATTACATAAACACTTAATCATTCCACCACATCGTTGTCATATTCAACATTGCCAATAGTGATCGCATGTGACTTCCCTTTGTCCTTTGCCTTAAGCGGTTGCTCATGTCGATCATCACTAACCCTTGGATTAGGGCATTTATTAGCATAATGCCCCATCTCCTTGCACTTGAAACATTGAAGTGTTGGTTGTGTGTTCTCTGCAGTGTTTGCTTTATTCACTTCATTAGAATCCCTTTTTCCATTACTTCGACACTCAGCTGCTCGATGACCTTCTTTTACACACTTAAAACATTTTCTAGTCCCTTTAAGACAATCTCCACCATGCTTCTTTCCACACTTTGTGCATAAGGAAACATTCATATTCTTTTCACCATTATTCTGAGATTTCTCCTTGAACTCCATCTTTCGTTTCTTGTCAAAACCATGAGATGGATATGTAACACCAACTTCCATTTCTACCTTCATAGCACAACGCACAATTTCTTCATAGCTACTGAAGTCTCTTATAGCTAATGCCCTTCGAAGACTTGGTTTTAAGCCACTGAAAAATCGATCAACTTTACTTTCAGGTTGGATGATAATGCCAGATGCATACCTTGCAAGTCTTGTAAAATTCGCTTCGTATATACCAACAGATTCATCATCCTTTTGCTTTAGTTCAAGAAACTCCTTCTCCATCTTCGTTCGAAGAATACGAGGGAAGTACTTACTGAAAAACAAGTTCTTGAACTCGTCCCATTCCATGGAATCAATTTCATCTCTTTGCCTCGTATTCTTGATAAGATTCCACCGTTGATCAGCTTCACCTTCCAAACGATATACTGCTAAGATGACTTTATCATGTTCAGAACATTGAAGAACTGAAAATATCTTTTCAGTAGTACTAATCCATTGTTCAGCAACTAATGGATCAGTAGACCCACTGAAAGAAGGCGGACACTGCCTCATGAAGGATTCAACAGAATGTTGCTCCTTCCTTTGCTCGTTTGGAAGTCCTACATGATTCATAGCTTGAGAAAGTTGTGTGAGCATGGCTACAAGATTTTGCATTCCATCTCCCATATCGTTTGGTTGCTCAGGGGGACAATCATTGCATTGTCCATTGCATTGATCAACACGGTTCCTTCGGGTTCCAGCCATCGTCTAAAACCCCAAAAGAATAGTGTGAGAGGCAAAAATCATGCTAGGGAAAACAACATAATAAAGGGGTAGTACCCTCAATATCTAACATCTTAGGTTAAATTCTAAGATCGTTAGAGCAATTCTAGGACTATAACCTATACGTATACTTAACCTTAGAGACATCCCTAGACATACCTTAGAAATATCTCTAGGGATCTCACTAAGGTTTTCGCATCCTAGTTTCCAAAGGTTGACTAAACCTTTCCTCTGATACCAACTGTAGAGACCCGAAGCCTGACGTACATGGACATTACATTACATTTGCGGAATACTTAGTACATAACAAAAACACACACACAAGGATCATAATAGTTTAGTGTCTTTGGAAACTCGGAACGTAATCTTCTAATCGTGGTGAAAGATCTTCAACATCTCCTATAAAGATCTTCCTTTTTTTTTACCTAAAACCTTTCTTTATATCCTGGGGAAAAGAAAACATAAAAGGGTGAGCTCAAATGCTCAGTAAGGGTAAACAAAATAAATATCAATCACATCATATACATAAGCACATAACTTTTGGAAATCTTAACCTGCAAAAGAGATCATAATTTCATAACATGGGGTAAATCATGGCAGTGAAATGTAATCACAATAATCATAACCAAAAACATGAATCTTTTTGGCATTCACACATAATCATATAGAATCATTTCTTGTTAGTCAAGACTCATTGCCAAGACTATCTTAGTGGACAAAGTCCCTTTCTGAATCGAGTAACCCTCGTTTCAGTCCTGTTTCACTGAACCGGTATAACCTACCGTTCCAGCCCTGTCTATCTCATGAGATATAAAATCTTTACCCAATGCATTGGAGGGAGATATAGGTCCCACCCATCTCATAATGATACCATTCTTATGTGTGCCACAAAATCATAAATCATACATCATTGCATAACCCATGTAATAAAAATGGGATTCTTAAACAACATGACATCATAAAACAATTCATATAAGATAAAGGAATTCATAAAAATATTTCCATCACAACATGATCAAATCAATGTAATAATAGGGATAAAAACAGAACCCTTTTATTATCTTAGATGGAAAATAATTTTGATAAAATACTTGAACTTCATTCTTGAGGAAAATATCCTTTCTACTTCAAAAACATTTTTCCTTTCATAACATGTCATACGACTTTAAAACAAAAGAAGATGATTAAAAATAAACTTGAAAACTTGTAAATGAATCTTCTTGGAATTAATGTTTTAAAAATTCATTCATGCCATATAAGTTAAAAAAAACATTCTTCGTACTTTTGTCGGAAAAGTCAAAAAGTACCTCGTACGAAAAACGACAAAAGATTCCTTTCATACATATTACTAAAAACTCACCGAAGGGTAAAAATGGATTTAAACAATTGTAGGTGGATGGAAATAATATTACATATTGATGAAACATGGATGTGGATGATAAAATACACCCCAGTAAATACTTACGAATAAACAATCTCGGATAAAAATGAGATTGTGATATTTCCCTTACCTTAGGTCCGATTTGCTTTGTACGTGTCCGAAGCTCCTGTATAATGGTTTAAATAATGTTATTGACTTATTCCAGAATCATACATATTGATATGATATCATATATGGTTCACTTATGACATTATATTACCCGTTCTTTTGTAAATTCCATGTTAAAGAAGCGTTTTGGGTAAAATTGTTTTATTTATCGTAGGTGTTTTGACTTGTTGTTCTTGACATTATTATTACTTATATCATGATTTACTTACATCTAGAATATAAAACATGATTTATATATCATATATATTCAGTATATATATATAGATAGATAAATGAAATGAAAAACACCGCTCATGGAGACAGTAGTCCGTACGTACGCATGAGCGCTGTTTTACTTTCCTTATTGTCTTGAAATGGAAGTAAGTAGATGACATACATATATATATATATATACATAAATCCAGTAGCTTTATAATGTCATATATTTCATTATTATTTCTTATATATACTTTATAATCATTCTTAAATGGTTAACATGGAGAATGAATCTCATCGCGTCGTGGAGACGGTATTCCGTACGTACGCACGAGCGATGATATCATTTCCATAAATATTGAACTGAATTGGAGTGGATTATACAATATATCAGAATCAATATGATGTTGTAATAACTATGTATAGTTATTCTTTACACAATTATACCCATCAATGTAAGGTGGTGGTGGAAAATAGATTACACCACGGCGTGGAGACGGTATTCCGTACGTACGCACGCGCGGTGATTTCTTTTTCCATAGGATGGATAGATGGTGAAATAGGGTTGTTTCATACTTATAATAAAATATCAGTATATGAGTGATACTGATGTTATTACTTCATAATGAAACAACCTAAGAAGAAGAAGTGGAAGAAGAAATAAAGATGAAAGAATTGGTAACGGTAATTACCTCTTCTTTGAAGTGCCTCTTTGAGACCTCCTCTTAGGGCACTAAAATTGGTCTTTGAGGAAGACCGGAACCTCTAGGATGTTTCTAGGGAAGTGGAGAATAGAGTTTGGCAGGGTTTGGCCGAGCTTGAGTGCTCAAATTGGTGTGAGGAGGAGGGGGAGGAGGTGTCCTTTTATAAGGGAGGAGAGGGGCACCTTAGGAATATCTCAAAATATTATTTTATATTAAAGTCAAAATCGGTTTATAATGGTTCCAAAGGGTCTTATTTAGATTCTAAAGTGGGGAAGGGTCTAAATCCTATCAACCAATAAGATTTAGACAAGTTTAGGGTATTATTTTAACCTTATCAATTCGATTTAACTCTAAGTTAAATAATTTAACTTTTACCGTGTCTTTTTGTTTTCTTTCACTATATGGTTAATACACTTACTATAACATGCCAAAAGAACCCTAAATTGTTTATTATTAATATATATATCCTTATATAAGTCATTTGGCCGAACCTTAGATTTTTAGGAATAAAATAACAATTAATAATATAATATTTGATTTAAAAACTATTTTGTGTCAATTTTGACACTATTTGATATATGATTTTTGTGAAAGTCATAACAGAATTATATGTTCAAACCAAGTTGATTAAATCAACACTAATATATCATAGTAACCTAGAAAATTAGTGGAATTCATAAAAAGTCTCAAATTATATTCATTTGAGCATTTATAACATCAATTATGTTAATATTTTATTAAAAGGGTAATTACTGCATCATCGTTGTGTCATAAATAAATTAATTTATTTAAAGTCTAAAAATTATAAATAAAATATCATTATGTAGGAAATCCTTTTATCTTTCTAATGAATATTTATAGTCGAATTTATCTTATGTATAACCCCATATTAAAAATGTTTTAGGTATTAAACTTTGATTTTAACTATTTTAACTATTCATTAAATAAAATAATATTAAATGTCATAATCTAATCCAAGTGGACCTAAATGGTCATATTATATTCATAAGGTTGTTTTTGGTCGAATTACACTTATCCAATAGAATTAGGATATGTGTTAGGGTAATATTAATATCATTTTTACCCTTAATTACCCTATTTACTTTTAACCGTGGTAAATAAAAGTAAAAAGTTACTATTCATCAAAAATTATTTTCATCTCATTGAACCACATTTTACTTACTGAAATCAACCGTGTCTCTCGGATTTTTGAAATTCCATTCACAGAAGCGGTAAAATTAAGTTTTATGAAAAATTCAGTTTTTTAACTACCACCTAGTAGTTTCACTATTCATCAAAAATTGATGTTTTTCAGAACAATGCCAAAATTTCATCCAAATATATATTTCATATTCCAAATTCAAAAATGAAGTCTATTTTACCAAATTCATAACATAGAAGTTGCATTAATTAATTTTATAATTAAATCCCGCTGTTAAAACAAATAGCGTGTTTTTAAGAAACAATATCTATCAAAAGATTGACACTTGTTTATAACTGGTTTAAATGTGAAATTACATCCAATGACCAACATTGTATTAAATTGTAAAAATATATTCTAAATATACTTTAAAACAACTCAAATTAATAATTTATCACTATTAATTATTTTGATTAAAAAAGTTGTTTTTAATTATAATTTAGTAATTTTCACTATTCATCAGAATATGGAAGTTATCCGAAAAGTACCAAAATTTCACCTTAGGCTAAATTCGATACTCCAAATCCAAAAATGAAGTCCATTTTGAGAGCTAAAATTTCTAAAATTTTAAAAGGTGGTTATTACTATTCATAACGGCTAGTTATAATAATATTTTAATAGCATATCGTTGTTTAGTGAAACTCGGTATTGCGTACTACACACGCTATCGAGAAAGGTCGCGATTGTGTGTAATGAAAGGCAAGTCAAGGATTTGTGTTGTGCAAGCTCCTTTTGGTGTAGCGTACAACACACGACATTAATAAAATTAAAAAGAATATTTTTCATAAAATCTCGGGCTGTTACATGTTTAACTCTTTCTGAGTGAATATATACTTTAAACTTTTGTGATCAGTATATATTTCACACTTTACTCCATACAAATGATGCCTCCAAATTTTTAAAGCAAAAACAACAGCAGCTAATTCCAAATCATGTGTAGGGTAATTTACCTCATGAGTTTTCAACTGTCGTGAAGCTTAAGCAATTACCTGATCATTCTGCATTAGGACACAACCAAGTCCTTTCAATGAAGCATCACTGTATATAACAAACTCACCATTCCTGGAAGGTAGTGCCAAAACTGGAGCATTCACCAATCTTCTTTTCAATTCCTGAAAACAATCATCACATTCTTTTGTCCAGATAAACTTAACACACTTCCGAGTTAGCTTAGTCATTGGACTAGATAACCGTGAAAAATTTCTAACAAACCTTCGGTAATAGCCCGCCAAACCAAGGAAGCTACGAATCTCGGTTACATTTGTGGGTCTTGGCCATTCTTCCACAACTTTTGTTTTTGCAGGATCAACAGTTATTCCATCTTTAGAAACAATGTGACCAAGGAAAGAAATTTTTTGCAACCAAAACTCACACTTAATAAATTTCCCATACAGTTTCTTTTCTTTTAAGGTTTGCATGATAACCCTTAAATGGTTTTCATGCTCCTCTTTACTTTTAGAAAACACCAAAATATCATCAATGAAAACCACCACAAACTTATCCAAGAACTCATGGAAAATTCTATTCATTTAGTCCATGAATACAGAAGGTGCATTGGTTAGCCCAAAAGGCATTACTACAAATTCATAATGGCCATATCTCGTACAGAACGCGGTCTTCGGAATATCTGCCTCCTTTACCTTTAGTTGATGGTACCCTGATCTCAAGTAAATCTTTGAAAAAAACTGAGCTCCCTGGAGATGATCAAAAAAATCATCGATATGAGGCAAAGGATATTTGTTCTTAACAGTGATATTATTCAAGGCTCTATAATCAATGAAAAGTCTCATAGAACCATATTTCTTTTTAACAAATAAAACAGGAGCACCCCATGGTGATGTGCTAGGTCTAATGAAACCTTTCTCTAATAAATCTTGCAATTGCTCCTTCAACTCTAAAAGTTCAATTTGTGCCATTCGATAAGGGGGTTTTGAAATTGTCTTAGCATCAGGAACTAAGTCAACAGTAAACTCAACTTCCCGATCTGGTATTATTCCAGGCAACTCATTAGAAAAAACATCAGGATACTCATTTACCACTGGCACATCATTAATCTGAACAGTTCCTTTATTTTCAACGACGTGTGCAAGGTAACATTCATTTCCATCTTTCAAAAGTTTCTCGGCCTCTTGATATGTTATCAAAAGTAAGGGTTCATTCTTGTAAACAAACTGAAAGTCTTTCTGAAAAGAAACTTCTTTAGCTCTAAAGTCAATATTAGCATGGTAAATAGAGAGACAATCCATACCCAGGATAACATCAAACTCTACTAGAGGTAGAACAATAAGGTTTGCAAGTAGGTTCTTTCCACAGATAAGGATAGGAAGATTCTTATAAATTCTTTTTGCCTCGACATTTCCCCCAGGTGTTTTTACCAAAAGTTCAGGAGTCATTTCTTGAGATGGTATTCCCATTTTACTAGAAAAGGTTTCAGAGATGAAAGAATGTGTAGACCCCGAATCAAACAACACACTGGCATAATCTGAAAAAACAAACAAAGTACCTGATACCACTTCATTTGATGGCCCGACATCTGCTGAAGTAGTTGCAAAGGATTTCACCACCCCTTTCTGCTTGTAGTCTAACTGCTTCCCATCACTCAAGCTCCTTGTCGGACACTCGTTTGCATAGTGACCCATCTCATTGCACTTATAACATTTCACTAACTGTAAATCAAATTTGTTCTTACCTTCACCTTGATCCTTTTCAGTGCAATCACGAGCCTTATGTCCCATCTTACCACATCGGTAGCACTTCCCAGAATTCAGAAGACATTCCCCAGCATGCCTTTTTCCACATTTATCACAAACTGGAAACTTAGTTCTCTTACCATCAGACTTTTTTGAAGAATTCTTACCTTTCTCCTGCCACCTCGGTCTCTTCTTATGCTGGTTGTTATAGAACACTTGGTCATCGACAAACTCCATTTCCACCTTCTCAGCACATAGAACAAGCTTTTCATAACTTTTAAACTCACGAGAAGCTAATTCCCTTCGATATTTTGTCTTTAATCATGAGTAAAAACGATTGATTTTACTATCAAGGTCCCGGATAAAATTTGGAGCATACCTTGCCAATCGAGTGAACCTTTCTTCATAGGCATCCACTGAGTCTTCCTCTTGCCTCAATTCCAAGAATTGATTTTCCATCCTAAGTCGAACAGCCTTAGGAAAATACTTCTCAAGAAACATACCTTTGAATTCATCCCAGTCAAGAGCATCAATCTCATCGGCGTCCCTGATATTTTTAACCATAGACCACCACTGATCTGCTTCACCCTCCAAACGGTAAATAGAAAGACTAACCTTTTGATTGTTTGAACACCCCATGACATCAAAAATCTTCTCCAGTGCTTTAATCCACCCTTCAGCTAGCACAGGGTCAGATGATCCTCTGAATGATGGTGGATTTTGCCTCATGAAATGTTCCACCACTGACATGTTCCTCTGCGGTTGATCTGGCTGATCTCGTGCATGGATACCACCACTATTTATCGCTTGAGTCAACTGCGCCATTACTGCAACAAACTGTTCAGTTCCAATTCCGACCATTTCTGGATGCTGATTCGGAAGGTTATTTCCTTCTGTATGCCTTCCTAGCACTGCATCCCTGTTTCCTCTGCGGAAAACCATTCTGAACAAACATGTCTTAGATGAAGCAACATGGTAATCTTCAAATACTATATCATTTCAAAGAAATATTTTTTTTGTATAATCATTTAATAGAATTCTAACTCCTAAAGTTATCTAAACTGACCTCTAATACCAACTATAAGGCCCCAGCCTTAAACCTTACTTAATCTTGAGTTATTACAATATTACACATTGAGGATCTTTTCGGGTTTAGAGTTTTAGCGAATTAGATCATAAAACTTGCATTACATTCCTCAAATAAACAAAGTGGTTACAGAAAGATAGTATTCTTCATTCCCATCAATGGAAACACATTTAAAATAAAACATGGATTATTTCTTGACACATCCTTGACTCTATCATCTTATCATGTACCTTTCCCTTGACCTGTGAAAAACATTTCAAAAACTTGGGATGAGCATAAAAACTCAGTATGGGTTATAAAAAAACATGGAAAGGAAAAATGAGTTCATATATACATAATAATGAAATCATACTTTACCCATAAATCATAGGCACTTTAACATACCTAATAAAATCATGAATAAATCATAGAAATCATAAGACATAAAGGTAACTTGAGGCATTCATAACATTCTTACGTAGGGATTAACCCTCTTGGTTACGTTTGGAATACCCATCACAGTATATTCCCTAAAATCTCTTCGGAGAAACCTTAACGTTTCACTCCTTCGCGTTACCCAATGCATTGGAGAGCTATAACGGGCTCACCCGCCCTTAGTTTATCACGGAACCACACGTCTTCATAATAATGCCCAAGAACCATAACATAATCATATCACATAAAACATGCCTAAAGGAAACATAAAATTTCCACATTTCAATCACGAGATATCAATACAACACATTGATATAAAAACATTATGAAAACCATTTTCAATACTAAAATAAAAGAAAAGTAAAACATGATATTTATTTTTCTTTTAAAAAGAAGGTATGGCTTGTAGAGGAAGCCGAAACTCAAATAACGGTCACGACGACGGAGAAGTCGTTGTCGCCGCATACGTACGACAAAAACATTCCCTTTTGTCGTTTAGTAAACGCTTCTTATAAAAAAGATTCCTTTTGAATAAACGTAAAAGTCAAAGGGGTTTATACACCGTATAAAAGAAAGTTTTGTATAAAATAAAATATGCCTCAACGAAAGGAGATTGAGACGAAGTCCCATACCTCATATCTGACTTGACCCGACCGTTCTTTAATCTCCTGAATAATAAACTTGAGTTAATCTCTACTTGCTTATGAATCTTTTTCAAGTTCATTATTCCTTTTATACCATGTTATGAACATCATGTAATCAGTTAAGTTAATAATGTTCATAAGTTAATAATGTTCATTTTGTCGGTATTTGGTTCTTAAGTCAAAAATAGACTTCTTACACTTACATGTTGTTAATTTGGTCAAAGGTTCATTATATCCAGAATTTTATTCATGATTTAGATATCATATATGTCATATATATCCAGTACATACATGCATTTATAATATTACATCACATTTAGAGGTAAGAAATGAAATGCACCGTTCATGGAGACGGTAAGCCGTACGTATGCATGAACGCTACTTCCATTTCTATTTCATATTTTATGGAATGGAATCATAATGATATAAGAGTATATTATAATTCCAGTATAATAACATATATAATATCATTAAATTTATCCTTTACACATCCCACATATGGTATTAACGAATCAAATCACTTTTAGGGGGCAGTAGTCCGCACTTCCTAAAATGAAGATATCGTGTTTACCCATAATGGAAACCATAAAGGTATGCCCAAAATGAAAAAAAAGAAGCTTAAGGAAAACATAAACATATTATATATCATATATAAAAATAGTGACATCATAATGGCCACCTTTTAAGGTGTTAAATGAGTATTGAACAATCATCGTTTCGGGAGGCAACATTTCGCCATCCACGGAAACCGTATGTTCTTTAACCATTTGATGTAGTTGTGTGAGAGTGTAGCTCAAATAAATATTATAACAACATCCTTGTATATTTAAGATACTGTTGTTGTTACAAAATAAGTAAATAAAAAGATTTTAGGGGGTTGGAGAAGCAAAATAAAACAAATGATCATGAGAGAATGAATTACCTTTAAAAGTGTAACTCCTTTTGATTTGAGCCTAAAGGCTTCCTTTGAAAGGATTCTGCCCAAAGGGAATCCTCTAGGATGAGGAGAGGGATGTGGAGAGAGTAAATGGGCAGGGTTTGGCCAAGCCAAAGGCTTGAGTAGTGTGTTAAATGAGGTAGAGGTGGGGGCCTTTTATAAGAGGAGAGGAGGGGCACTTTTGGAAAGTAAAGAAATATTACTTTATTTGAAAATGTGTTTCGGTTTCAAAAGGTCCCACATTGATATAATTCGTGGATAAGGTGATAAGGGTTCGAAATCCACTCATCCAATTGGTTTTGGACATGTGTAGTTCATAGATTTTACATTGTCTTTCCATTTTATTTAAATCGTCAAATAATGATGTCATCGCTGCATCATTATTATGTCATAAATAATTTAATTTATTTAATGTCTAAAAATCATAAAAAAATACTATGATATAGGAAATATTTTTAGATTTCCAATTACTATTTATAATCAAATATCTGATCTTTATAACCCTATGTAAAAATTGTTTTCGTAAAACATATTATTTTTGTGTCATTTTTACTTTTACATTAAATAAAAAGTTATTTATGTCATTTCCCAACCAAACTGTCTACATGGGGTCCCCAAGTTGACCCATGGCTTGTCTTGGTCGGCCATGACACAACCAATAAGGTTGGGACATGTTTCTAGGTCATTTCATATTATTAAACCATTATTTATACCTTAAACTACCCTAATTACCACTAATCGCGATTAAGAACTTAATAAGTTACTATTCACCAAAAAAATATTTTAATCTCATTGAACCACATTTTACTTCTTAATGACAACCATGTATGTCGGATTTTCAAAATTCAATACACATTAGTGGTAAACTTTCATTTAACTGAAAAATCAGTTTTCTTGATTACCACTTAGTGGTTTCACTATTCATCAAAAATTGAAGTTTTTCAGAAAATTACCAAAAAATCACCCTAAGCTATATTTGATATTCCGAATTCAAAAATGAAGTCTATTTTACAAAATTCAAATCATATAAGTCACATTAATTAATTTAATAATTAATTCCCGCTGCCAGAGCAAATAGCGTGTTTTTACAAAACAATAAGTATCAAAAGATTGACACCAGTTTAAGTCTAATTTCAAAGTGAAATTGATTCCAATGACCACCATTGGATAAAATGGTAAAAATATATTATAATTTCACTTCAAAACCAATTCAAAACATAATCTAATCATATAAATAAATTAGATTAAAAAGCAGTTTTGATGTAAAATGCAGTATTTTTCACTATTCATTAAAAAATGAACATTGTCAGAAAAATACCAAAAATTCACACAAAGTAAATTTTGATGTCCCAATCATAAAGGATAAGTTTATTTTGACAAACATAGTTTATAAAATTGTCAAAATATAGATTCAAAAATGGTTTTCCATCAAAAGGCAGTAAAACAATCTTTTTAGAATATTAGTGTATTCCATGCATAAGATTGTATTTATTTTCATTTTAAGCCTCTATAACACTATCTTAATCATTAATAGACATAGATAAAAATATCTATTATTAATTACTTACTTGGGATGTTACACCATCCATATCCAAAAATGATACAAAATTTATGTTTTTGGTAACACTAGGTATATAATAACAGTTATGTAAAACCAAAATCATTCCAGTTGGAAATGAGAGGTGGTAATCGCAAATGGATAAAGTAGCCAGTCTCGTGCCATTTTCAACTTGAAGATCCATATATCCTCTAGAAATATTTCTAAATCTAATTTGTTCTTGAATTTGAATACAGATGTGAGCTCCACAAGCTGTATCTAATACGCAATGTGTAGAAATGAAAATATTACACTCAATAACGAATTCACCTTTATAATCCCCACGCTTTTGGGTGAAATTACTCTTCCAGTAGCTTGGCTTGCCACATGAAAAACACACCACTTCCCATTCCTTGCCCTACCTCTTGATATTCTCCTTCTTGGAGGGCCAGTGCTTGGGGGATTCAGACTGTTTATAAATCCTTGACCCCTTTTACTTGTCCTTCCTTTTCTTATTCACCACAAGGAATGCGGGTTTGTCACACGCCATATCCTTATCTAATTAGCGATTTAAGGTCAGAAGTTTTGATAAAATATACTCATTATTGCTCATGTTATAGTTGATAATAAATTTAGATAAGGTCTTGATCAGTGATGATAGGATGAGATCTGTACGCAACTCATTAGACATGGCATATAGCATGAAACATTGGACATATATGGCATCATTTATATGTTTTATATAGATAGATAGTTCCTCATCACTGGCTTCTTTTCCAGGCGCAACTAGAATAGGCTCCTCCAGCATATACAATTTCCTCTCATGGAAAAAAATGACACGTAAACACTTCTGCCAATCCTGGAAATTTGTGCTGGTGAGAAGGTTTTCCTGCTCGTGTATGGTTAACAATGATATGTTTATAGTCATTTTTCTTTCCGTTTCTACAAATTAAGATGAGAAAAGATTTATTTCTTTACCCCGATAAAGTTGAGACAAATAAATAAATTAATACTTATTAGTCTCCCACTATTTTATCAAAATTCAGTAGCCCTTACTATTGACTTTGGAATATTTTGTTGCCTGAATATTCTAGTGGAAAGGATCCATATTTCCCTTCACATTACAGTAACTAGGATTGGTCAAGAAACTTGAATGGTTTTAGGTAGGAATTCCAAATTCGAACTACAATAACTCACAGGTCCTTGATCCACTGAGTGGACTCCCCAATCCTAAAACCCTTTTATTTTGGATTTCCTCAACCTTTGCCTCTTGGTCACACCACGTCCTGCTATGACAGTCAACCCTTGATGTGAACCAAGTCAAGTCAACTCAAAAACTTGAATTATAATTTCTCAATAATTGAAATCACCCCAACTAGGGTGGGTCAAGCACTTTGAACTATGGTTTGATTCTAATCAATTTTATGGAAGGTTATACTGAATTAATATTTCTTTGATATATTTTATCCTTATACATAAATTTCCATTTTATTATCTGTGATTAAATTATTTTTAATATTAATTGGGTTAAAATTAAGTGATTAACCATGTCTAAGATAGTATTTACACATAAACTAATCTTATTTTATTTTCATCTTGCATGCTTGTTTAATTCATTAATTATGTGATCGTGAAGACACACCCACAATTAATAAACCATGAAACTGAAAAAAATAAAATAAATGGAATGATCATGAGCTTGTTCTATTGTTTAGTTTATCTAGTGTTTGATAAACTAACCCAAGACCTAGGGTAGAAACACCTTGAACCTTTTGGGTTTGTGTTTACATCTTCCCACCTGCCAACCTTTGTATCTCCATGGATTGGTTTTACCTTGACTCCTAAATTGATATGCATCCACTAGCTTGGTAGCTCCATCCATTACATATGTTTGTATCTCACTCACAGGTGAGGGGTAAAACGGGGTTTAACATAAAATAAACCTTTGGCATGAAGGCCCTATATGTTAATGAGGAAAAGGCTCGCATGCTAAAAAATTTAATTTAAATAAATAAATTAAAAGAAACTATTCACATACAATGGTCTTGGTATAGTTCATGATCATCCATACATGTAATGATATTTACGCATATATAAAACTAGCATTCAATTCTTTAATCATTTTTATTTAAGATAAATCATGCTTAAATCAATTAATTATCTTTAATTAATCAATCCTTTTATCTTAAACCCCCTTTTAAGTTATTTTGATATTCTCATCCATCATATTTTTAAACAAATAAAGTCATTTAAAATTATCTTTGTATGTAACTTGTACCTTAGAGACAACCCGGTGAATTCCCATTCATAACTAGACAATGAGTAGAAATGAACATTACATAGATGTTAAATCAAACACATATATATAAAACACCTATCACATGTTTTTCCTCAACTTTACGCCCACACTATGGTACACATCTCAAAGTTTTCTATAATATAATAATAAATTTTAATAAATTTACATAATTTGGATGAGTATATGGAATGTAGTTCCGACTACATGGCATGTACTATTGTTCCCCGTCCATCCGAAGTACATTCTTGGGGACATGTTGTGTAGATGTAATTCAGAAATCATTGGATCACACGGTGTGTTTAGTGGGCCACATGCCGTGCAGTATCCACGTTACACGGTTTCCAGCAGGGCAAGTCATGTATGGGGTACATGGTCCAACCCTAACCTGGAGGGACTACATGTCTTGTCCAATGGACCACACGACGTGTAATCCGGAAACCGCATGGCACCTGTTCCTAGTTAACACATAGAGTCATTTAAGACTTGGATAGAATCCAACACACGACTTGGTTTGGTGGACCAGTCCCGATGCATGGACCCTAGACTACATGGCATGTACTAACAAATACACGCCATGTGTTCTAGTGTTGCATGACCATGATGCTTTGGAAACTATGGATGAGATACTCTATTTTATTTCAATCAAAATCAAAAGAAAATATCATTTCTATAAGGTGAATGAGAAACGAAATAGGAGGAACAGATCTCGAGATTCTGATTTGTAGAATGATTAACTTGAATTGAAATAAATAAATTATTAAATGAGTAAATCATCAATAAAAAACTAAATAATTATAATCAATGATATGAACCCTTTGATACAACTTGTAGGTTCTGGGCATAGTGGAAGCACATTGATGTGTGTACCCAACTTTAATTTTTCCGTTAACAACGATCAATACGAGATCCATCATGATAATCAAATGCCGAATCATTGAAATATAATGAAGAAACAAAGAAAGAAAGGGAGTCTCAGAACCATAGAGAGGATCATCATATGTTGGTTATAATTAATTTAATTAAAATACAAGAATTAACTTGATGGAATTATCTCTTCGTTGAAGTTTACAGTCACTATACAATGTGATACATCATTGTGTCGTAGAATCCAAGTGTAGGATTCCTCTAATGGTGATATACACATGCTCCACATATCTCTAGACGTCATCAAAGGGAACTCTGGGTGATAGCACTGAAGATCATTCACTTGCAATTTCCACCTTTGATCGCCTTGAGAGACACTTCCAAAGCGCTCTCCTTGATCCAGTAGACGAGGATCTCTTGTAACTTGAGAGAGTTCTTGGAGGAAAATAATTATCTCTTGGATTGAGAGATATCCCTTGATCTGTTGTTCACAACCACAAATAATGACTAGGTTAATGAGAATAATATAATTGGTATTTTAATTACATAGAATAATAAAATTAATTAATTACCCAAAAGCATTTATTCATTTCATTTAATTCTTAGTAAGACCCCATCTGTAATAATAACATTTGACTATTATTATCACTTGACATGTACCCAACAAATTACCCCTAATATTATTTAATTAAATAAATAATATTATTTCTCACAAATCCACAGAAAAACTACACAATGTCTATATTTATATACAAAACATGTACTTTTGTTTTTCCATTCTCTTTATTTCCTCCATCACATTTATTAGACCTTGAATAATGATTATTTATTTCTTAAATAAATATCACTACATTAATATCTAATAAATATATTATTTTTCCCACAATATATTCTCTCAAATAAGTAGTGTCAAAATAAATGAAATCAGGAATCCTTGAATAATTATTAAACCACAATTGGGAATAATCTTTATTCAACTTTTTAATTAATATTTAACTGAGATACTTGGACTCACATAGTGTGTGACACTATAGGACTCTTTCTTAGTGATATTAGGCGGAGCCTATCTAAAGTATAAGGTTAGAATCTAGCAACATGTCGTGGAACCCATAGAGAAAGAAGTTAACACCGCAATGACATGTAACCTCACATGAACTCTTACCATGTAATGTAATCCCTTTGTCTTGATATCTAAAATCAAGTGGGTTTCATGATGGTGCCATTAAACCATGTGCTCGATTATTATTTATTTGACTTCCTAGAATTGAACATGCCCATTCCTCACCATGCCCATGGATTTATTTGGCTATATCAATTCCATAAACGGGCCTAAGACATCAACTTCCATTGTGGAATAGAAGTGAAAAATCCTTTCTCTCATTATCTATTAATGCAGTATTACTCGTGACACACCCAAAATATCCTACCTCGCTTTGAATAGTGTGTCGTCATAGTTTTTTTCAATACATCTAAGTGCACGAGTTGTAATACCCATTAATAACAATATTAAAGTCTAAGGGCCAATACACACGTCAGCAGATAGGAACATCCAATGATACTATGAAATGTGGATTTCTTACTGGTGGGTCTCGTTCTCATAATATCCTCCTAGATATTACCAAGGGCTCACACCATGAGAAGGTGCCTCAAATTTTTATGAGTCCTCAACCCTAATGGCTTGTATTATTTTCCCCCTTAAATAACATCATCCGGCCATAGAACATATATTTAAGAATAGTGGTATGGAACTTCTAGGTTCTCATCATAGCAGGGATCCACTATGACCCTTTTGTGCAACAAATATCCTTAGGACATTATCACATGCATTGTCACATATAAGAACAATCAAGATGTGATAAGGTATTTATTAATGAAGAAAGTACAAATTAGTTGGTTCTTGGACACCCACTCCAACAAAAATGAGCAGTATGCCTATATTATTTCTATAAATAAAAGTTACATCCATCTGAATAAACTATGTAAAATAAAGAAATACATCAATATATGGCATGAATTCCTAGAATAACCATGTATTTTCACCATTTTTAGATCAACTTGAATACACTGAGATTCATTGTAATGAACAATCTTGGTTTGAACCAACACATCACCAGGGTCATCCTGTTACAGGTCTCATGGTGTATTCCTAATCACCTTGGGATTGAAACTTGTGCCATTGTATCACAAGGTGACTATTCCTAAATGATTCTACCCTCAAAGATAAAATATAACACATCACAGTTTTAATAGTAAACTCAGTATGAGACCTCCATATAATGAATGATCACTCCAAGAAAATAAATATAAAAAAATTAAAATCCAAAAAAAGAAGGCATACTGATAAGAAATAATAATAAACACTTTCAAAGACATTACTAACAAAATGAAAACTATTTTATACAAGTTTTATAAAATCCAAAAGCTAAAACTAAAACAAAAGAATAAGGTTAGGATTTTTGACATCCAACATACCCAACTAATCCAATGAACTTGATAGATTAACTACACCATCACTATTTTACTCTCAAGTAACCACCAAAAACCAAACATCACCCACTTCCAAATGGAGAGTATTGCCAACTAAACTCAAAACCTAAGAATTGAAAAATCTACATAAGACATGAAATATACATACCCACCAAGATGAGTATGTTGGGTGTGAGCCAATGACTAGTAGGATACCACCATGATTCCATATAATTCCTTTTATAATAAAAACAAAGTATACTAATTTGAAAATATATATAATCAAATTGGTTTTTATTTATTTTTCAATGTTTAAAAATAAAAAACACTTAATGCACCTATTTAAACACTTGTAAAATACATAGTTTAAAACTAATTATATTTTTATAAAACCATCACACACCCTTCAGGTATAAGTAAGAGAAATAAAAATCCATAAAATAATGAAAATCAATGGGAAACATGAAATTATGATAATAATAACACAAGATAAAACCATATAACATCAAGATCAACCAAAAAGGAACTAATACACCAAAAAAATACTCAATATAAGAGAAAATAACTCACATTCTAGATAAGAAATAAATAAAACATAACATACAATATATATCATGAGGAAAAACCATAGGGACTAATGGGATAATACTTAGTGTGTATTGGTGGAACCAACTGCCGATAGATTAATGGTCCTATAACTCATTACCCAAATCTATCATAACTAACCTCACTAGTGAAAGATCCATTATCTAGATGAATATTAACCAAGGGAAACTTTCCAAGGATACCACTAAAATATTAAAGCATTCGTACTATGAATTTATACTTAGTATCCTAAGTTTTCTCATGGAATAGCTATAGGAGGTGGTCTATGATCAAGTAAAATTTCAATCACATGAAAACCAAATATCCTTAGGAAATATAATTCTATAAAAATATTCTTCCTACTTCATACCCCCCTTCAATAATTATCCTCATTACCATAAGTATAAGTAATAATCAAAATTCATTTAACCATCTATACACATAAGCATCATCAAAATCAAGAAAATAAAATTACAAACCAAGCCAACTAGGCCTTTATGTTTGAAATTAATTATCATATATATGGAAATACATTTTGAAAATACATTTGAAAACAAAGAAAATTTCAAAATAGCACAATAATAATATCAAATTACAATCACAATTAATCATATAAAGTCACTAAACAATTTCATTAGTGAAACACACCCGTTTAAAACTTGTAAAAATATTAATCCAAAAAAACTGAACTTTATAAGTTATATTTGATTTAAAAAACCTTGAAAAATATTTTTTATTTATGAAAATTATCATTGAAATTTTAATAAATTATTGAAATACATAAAACACCATTTAAAGTAAAGGTGCCATTAAATTATTAAATACACCCATTATTTCGAAGGAAAAACAAGAGAGATTATGGAAACCTCTGACAAAACATATATAGATATCATATAACATATTTATCTTGGTCTAAAAATGATTTTATAACACCAATAATTCAAGGGACTCTTGAATAAAATAGAATGATATGGCAACACCTAACTCAATTTGTGGAACTATGTTACTTTCACCAAATATCATCAGATAGGTAGCAAGATAATGTACACAACCCCTTGAAACAAAAATAATTAAATTAAAATAACCTTAACCTTTAGGTTTAACCTCCTTGGACACTAGGGTTATAAGTAAATATAGGAACATAGAGAAAAAAAATGTGAACAAGGAATGATGAGCCCTTACCTTTGGATCTGGGTGAAGAATCACTAAGAAACCACTATAAATCAACCAAGGAGGGAGAGCAGAAAAAGAAGATCCACTGAGAGGAAAGGAATCTGGGATGTATGGTTTAAAGAGGGGAATTCAATGGAGGTTACACTAATTAAAAGAGTCTTAAAAATACCAAAATTACCAAAACAAATAAGTTCGTATGGTTTAACAAACCACATGGTAATGATGTGATAACTACTTGTAAAAACCAAAGAGGTCACATGATTCCCCCTATACAATTTCTTAAACAATGCGCTTAACCATGTAACCCTATAAAAGCTTAAAAAATAACACAATTTCATTCCAAGAAACCCTAAACTCAATCAATAATTTGACCTTATAAATATATATAAGAAATTGGAATTTTCATGTGTCAAAATTCTCCCCACCATGACACTTTTCCCACCAGAAAGTCATTAAGAACTTGTGGTAAAGGTAATGAAAAAACTACCTCAACTATAACAAGGACTCAATTACCTATAATACTTCTTGATTTTAAATCATGAATATAGAAAATGAACAACACAATCCTTATGTGAACCACTCCAATTTTTTTTAGATTTACCAACCAATGATACACTAGGAATCCTAAATAGATAGACCCCTCACTAAATCAAAGTATGGAGATCAATACAATGATTTGTTAGGATGGAAATTTTCCTGATCTTCATTGAATTCATAAATTTTTTCATACATAGAAACACTCACATGGGACTCTCAAATACCAATCCATAACAAAGGAGAAAAACATGATCACCACATCTGGAACATCTGATGTTACACACACTAGAATCAAAAGCTCATCCCAACCAAAATCACTATAGAAATTACTTTATAGAAATGAGGAAAAAATATAGATACCCATCATAGGTCTCCCCACTATTTATAAATCTCATACTAAGAAAATAAACACAAGTAAAATTCTACCAATATCATACACATCTCTAAATGATGAGAAAACCATATTGGAAAACTATTTCATCCATTATAAGTAAAATGAATTTGGTATATAAAATATGTGGTAAAAGGGTTGGAAAAAGAAAAATATGAAAAATGAAACTCCCAAAAACACTATTAATATTAAAATTCTTCAATGTAAGAAAAACATTGGAATAATTAATGAATCCATTTTAGGTTTGAGACTAATTCTTCTGACATCTATCAAACTTGAAAAAAATTTATAGGTGACTAATATGACCACCTAGATGATAGGTCCTTGAAACTATAACACAATAGGTCTTATGATTCCCAAAAATTTCACATTGAAAGCATACTAAGTTATTTTTCTTTACCAAAGTAAGAATAATATGTTGAGAAGATAAACTACTATCATCATCACCTTCCTACAACCACTTCCCACTAGTCGAATCACTAATACTAATACCAGTAAGGTTTAAGGCCTCAGTTTCCTCAGTTTTCCCTTCTAAAACAATATCATTGATGATGACCTTATAACCTACTTCCAAATATGTAGTTAGGTCAGAAATGAACACCAGTGAACTAAGATCTAGATGAATTCCTCATGAAAGGATCCCTGCCTTCTTTGAATCATCATCAACAAGCTCAGGGGAGAAAGGAACTAGTCTTGTGAAACACTCAACATTTTCCTTCATTAACTCATCACCATTATAAACAACTAAAAATTAATATGCCTTCTCAACTATCATATTTTCAATATAATACCATTGGATGAAGGGACCTTAAAATATCCCCAAGAAAAAATCTCAAATGGTTGGGTGTGGATAGTGGTCTTCTACCATTTCAAACCAAATCCTTAAAACAAAGTAATAATGCACCTTACCTAAGAGGTTTTTGGAGTTTCAAGTGTGTATAAGTTCTCTTTGACCTTATATAGACACTCCATAACCTCCTATGATCCTTGATCAGTACAAAAAACTGGCAGATACTAGTTTAGAAACTCTCTTATATGGTCCTTGAGCTAGGTTCAAACTGACCCTACCCGTATGTTTGGAGTTTGGGAAAAGTTAAAGATTTAGAATACTACCCTTGATCTATTAGAAAAACTACCCAAATCATTCCCTCGTTAAGTTATCAATTCCTTTATGGGGTTCATATTCTAAAATATCACAAAAACAAAAAATTTATCAAAACCATCCCAAATTGAAATACAAAGTTACAAATAAAAAACCAATATATAAAAATCCCCCTCAAATTTTTACTCTAAAATATTTGAAAACATTTCATGGAACATAACCAAAAATTTTTAAATCTAAAAAAACCAAAAATCACTTCTTTTACTCAAATCATTTATGACAAGGTTCAAAAAAAATTCAATAAAGTAACTGAAAACATCCAAAAAATGGGGTTTAAGACATGTTCAAAGACCAAATCATAACACATGGCTTCAAAATTTAAGTAAACCACAATTTAAAACATTAAAATTACAACTTATTACCCATAAAAAAGCATCACTAATAATAAGATTAGTAAAAATAACCAATGAATTGGAAATAACAAAATTTTCAAAGTTTTAGAACTGGGAATAGATTGGACACACAGTTTTTCATACCATACACTAACCATTAAAGTTTCACTAGAGTCACCCAGAATAGATTTTTATATTCTACATATAGTTTGAAAGACCATTCACCTTAACCATGAACCCCTTGTATTACCTCTAATGTCACATAAAAACTAGTAATTTCCCCCAAAAAACTCTTTGGATCTCATTAAAACTCAGAGTAGCATCAAAACACATCAGAAAATATCAAGAATAATGAATAATAAAACCAAAACTCAAAAATAAAACTCTTAAACAACCATGGAAAATTGAGGTTTAACATGGAGAAGAGTTAACCAGAAAATCCTCCGCACCCACCACTCAATCTCCAATGATCCTTTATCCTTTATACCATTAACCCCAAATAATAAGAGGGCTCTGAGATCATTTTTAATGAACCAAACTAGTTTAACCCAAAATGTCACTCTGGTCAGCCCATTACAGGGCCTGAGGTCCATTCCTAAGCCCTGGGCTAGAAACTTGTGGGAGGGTATCACAAGGTGACCATTTGTGAATGATTTTACCCTTAAAGATCAAGTAAACCGCATCACAAGTTTCAAACGAAATCACGACATAAGGCCTCCATACATTAGATGACCTTATCCTGAAAATAACTAGATAATGTAATAAAATCAAACCAAATGAAGAATAATGCTAGTAAATAACAACAAAAACCTGTAAATTCATAACCAATAAAATGTAAACCATTTTTTGCATGTTTTATAAAATGCATAAAATGAAACTAAAACAAAAGTAGAAGTCCTAGAAGGCTAACATATAACTTGAACTGACCATTACAATAAAATCAAGGGATGAAACACTCCATCACCATATAACTCTCAAGTGAGTACCATGAACTAAACATCACCCACTTCCCAATAGAGAGTGATTCCAACTATTCTCGGAATTAGAGACATGAAAAACCTACATAAGACATGAATACTACATAATCAACAATGTGAGTATGTAGGGTGTGAACCAAAAACCAGTAATATACCACCATAAGACCATAAAAATTTATAAAATAAACCAATCTATCTATTTAGAAAAATATGTTCAATAAGTTTTCATTTATTTTTCAAGGTCTAAAAACAAACAACTGTTAACACACCCATTTTTAATACTCTCCTTTAAAAACCTAAATTCAATCATATAATTTACCATTTGAAATAAATTTTATAAAAACACCTATCCATTTTTCCTTATAACCTTTACACACTCTTCAGGTATAAAAAATAGAAAGGTAAAGCGATAAACGAAAGTAAATCCATGGGAAAACATGAAAGTATGATAATAATAAAAGTTGAAAATATATAATAACAATAATAACCACAAAGGAACAAAAACAAACTATACTAAATTTAAGAGTTAAAAACTCACATTTCAAAATAAGTAATAACTAAATATAACATATGTTATATATCATGAGGCAACACCATACAGACCAATGCGATAATACTTGATGTGCATAGGTGGAACCAACTACCGACAGGTTAAGGGTCCTATAACTCAACACTTGAATCAGTCTCCACTAGACTCATTAAAGATACAACCCTTATCTAGAAGAATATAAATTAAGGGACATTATATAGGGAAAACACTCAACTAGTAAAGAATCAATCCCTCAACTTCCCACTTAGTAGCTTAGGGTTCCTCATCGAATAACTAAAGGAGGTGGGCCTCAATCTAGAAAAAAATTAATCACATGATAACCACATAGCCTAAGGAAACATAATATAATAACAATATTCTTCCCACATCTGACAGCTCAATTCAATAATGACCCTTATTCCAATAAGTATATACATTAATAATAATTCATTTAACCAACAATATACATAAGAAAAAACATTAGATAATAATGGGTCTTAATAATATTGTAACAAAAATAACCCAAATATCATTACAAAAGGTTCTAACTAGGCCTTTATCTTTGAAATTATTAACCACATATTTTGAAATCACTTTTTAAAATCTATTTTAAAACAAATAAAACTCCCAAATAACATAATAATAATATCATAGAATAATCATACTCGACCCAAGGAAGTAGATGAATAATTTCATAAGTAAAACACACCCCTTTAAAACATATAAAACTCTTAATCCACATATCAAAACACTTTATAATCCATATTGGATTTAATACACCATGAAAAAAAATCAGTTTTCTTGAATAAATCTATCATTGAATTTTTTTTAATCACTGGAATTCTTAAAACACCATTTAAATTAACAATGCCATTAAATTTTGAAATACACCCATTATACCAAAGGAAAACTAAAAGAGATTACAAAATCATTTTTGAAAACACCTATAGATAACATATACCATATTTATCTTGGTATAAAAATGATTTTAGAATACCAATCATTCAAATAAATCTTCAATACAATTTAATTATACATAAAAAACTACCAAAATTAGCAGAACTATGTCGCCTTCGATGAATACCATTATCATAGTTTGTAAGTAAATGTTCAAAACCCTTAGAAACCAAAAAATACAAATTAAAACAACCCTAATCTTGAGTTTTGGAATCCTTGGACACTAGGTCTATATGTAAAGAAAATAAAAAAGATAAAATCATGATAAAGAGGATGAATGATCCCTTACCATTCAATTCAGACGAATAATCACTAAGAAACCACCTTAAATGCACCAATGAGGTAGTGGAGAAGGAGAGGATCCTTTGATAAAGGATCCTGGGAAATAGGGTTCAATGCTGGAAATCCAAAGGAGGTTCCCCCAATTATAAGTGACTTAAAAATACATAAATGAAAAAAATAATGTATATCACATGGTTTACACACAGGTTTACCAAACAATGAGGTAACTGTGTGAGGACCATAGTTAAAAACAATAGAGGTTTCATGGTTTCTCCTACATGGTTTAACAAACCATGAACCTAACCATTCATCCATCAAAAATAATAAAAAATACCATAATTTCACCCTATGACACATTTAAGTCAAGGGATAAATTAACCTTATAAATATATATAATAAAGTGACATTTTGGGGGTCACAAACATACTTAATGGTGTCAAGATAAAAAATGACATTATTGTTGGTAGACAAGAATACCATTAGCTATTGTAAAACTTTATATTATTTATCCCAATAACCATACACTTTTAAAATTACCGTTTTCTTTTCTAACCAAGCATTGCTATATGATATCCTATATTTGAAAAACTTTTTTATTCATTCCTAGATAAGATAAATAGGAATATCCTAACATGTTTGCATTATATCAACAATAAAAATAGATATAAATTATGTATCTAGTGTATAATGATCTAGAGATAGTATTTGGTGCACACAAGTAAGTGATCCTTTTATCTTTCAATAATAATTTTTTTATCAAATATTTCTTTTATGAAAAATTTATATTTCGGCCCATATTTATCACACCAAATGACGTCCTTTTTTTGACTAATTAACCATGAATAAAATGTTGTATTTGGTTCTATATAATCAAATAATTTATAATTTAGATTATATATATATTAAAAGAAGTGAATATTAATATAAATGACTTATATTATATTGTTTTTTCTTCTGCATAACATTTATGTGATAATGTACTAGAGTATTTGACACATTGATAAGGTCATAGAAGTTATCTACTATGATGAGAAAATTGAAATTATATTATGATATTATTAAGTTTAGTTATGTGGTTGGGCAATTTACTATGATAGGTCACATAATATATAAACTATCAGGCACAACTACTTATAAGAAGATAAGGATTATTCTCATGAAGTTTGCAATTTGTAATCTCTAAGATGAGAGATTTTGAGAACAAACCCACTAGTAAGAATTCCACATATTTTTGTGTCATTGGATATTATTATTTGTGATCATGTGTAATGGTCCTTATACTTTAATATCATAATTGATGCATGTCATGAATCACACACATATATCTACTGACTAAAACTATCACACCATATGTTTGTGGGAAGTGGGGTATGTTGGGTGCGTCACAAATGACATGTTATTAATGGATAAGTCGAGGAATGATTTCTACCTTTCAACTTTATGGAATCTTATATCTCATCCCTTTTATTGGAATAGAATTGTCACAATAAATTCCATGAACATGGTGAAACGACGTTTTTATTTCAGATAGTTAAAGAAAGATGTATGGAGCACATAGGTTGATGAAACAAATGTGAAACCTGCATGATGATATATCATGGAAAAGGGATTATATTACACAATAACTGTTTATATGTTGTTGTTAATGTTGTAACCTTAAGTTATTTCTCTTGGGTGCCTACTTCTAGATAGTAATCTTGGAATTTAGGCGTACTTGCCTAATTCTAATAAGAATGAATCCTAGAGGGTCATACACTATGTGTTTCTATTGATATTGATTAATTTATATTTGAATTTAATTAATGGAATAAATATTGTTCTCAATATTGAGGAAAAGTTTTATTAAATATCTATCAATTTAAAAAATTAAATAAATATTTATTCACTATATTATTTGTAAAATATATTTATTTATTTTATTGAATATTTAATAAAAATTGGTTTGATAGTTTGTGGATAAAATATTTTTTATGTGAACAAAATATTTATTTGGGTATTCAATAAATTCCTATGGGTTTAATTAGACCAAGTCCATTTATGGTGGAAAATATTAATTTACAAGCTTGTTAAATAATATTTGTTATTGGGAAAGTTAACACGTATTCCATAAAATAATAATAATAACATTATTTATTATCATGGGGTTTAATAAATATTATTATATTATGTAAGGACCGATACTCAATTAAATAATATTTTAATATAAAAAAATTCAATAAATTTATGGTTATGTCTATTGTCTAGGGTTAATCAAATAATCAAGAAATAGAGAATTTTTTCACACAACAAATTTTTTCTCTCAAATTCCTTTTTCTCTATCCCTCTCAAGAACAAGAAATGTAAGAGAATTTCCTTTAAGATTAAAGGATGAGTGATCAAAAAGAATTATTAATGATAATTTATTCTCTATGATTGCACCAAAAAATCAATAGACATTTCTCAAAGATTAAAGGAGAATGTTTGGATCACCTTTAGAGGGATCTTACACTTGTATCCTTGTAGTGCAATGAAGGTAATCTGAAAAAGGGTTTTTAGAAAACCAAAATCTACACAGAATAAAGGATACTGAGACAAGGTAAATTATTTATTTCAATCATAAATAAATTAATAATAAATTAAAATGAAATGATCCTCTATTGGAGTTTCAAGAAACTCTATGTTAAAATAAATTTTAAACATAACGCCCACCAAAGGTGCTTTTTCTGCGCTCTGAACCTTCAAGTGATATCAGAGCAGTCGCGTATCAAATTTAAAATTATTTATTTGATTTTTGATCAATATGCACAATAGTGGTCATATTTTAATTTAAATATTATTTTTTTCTAAATCATAATTCTAATTAATATTGTCCAACATATTAAAAATCTTAATTTAGTGTTTCTATAAGGACTTAGACTTAAATATTACTTAATATAGTGTATTTAGACTAGATTTTATTTTATTTAATTCCTAAAGATATTTTAGATTTAGAGTTTTAGATAGTTAGGTCATAATTATTATATAGTAATCCTCTATTTTACAAATAGGAAACTTCTGTTCTGTATCTATTTTTTTCACAATATAAAACTTTTAAAGTAAAAAAATATTTCTTTTTGTGAAAAATCTACACAAATTTTAAATTTACTTCTTACTTTACATCACCCATAATTAATTACTTGAAAAATATTTTAAAACATGGGATGATCACAAAAAACTTTTTAAGGTACATAAAAATAAATAAAGAAAGAATCTGTTAGTCCATGAATACTTATAAAGTTTTTCTTTTTTCAAAATAAACTGTTGGCTCAAAATAAACATTTTCTTAACCAAGAAATCAACTTATCCACCCAAATATGTTTATAAAACATTTAATAAGAAATAATAAATAATAAATAAAACTCATAAAGTTCCTCTAAAATCATGAAAATATCATAATAACTTTTTTTCACAATGTTATACTTTTCAACCTTACAAAGAAGTATATACTTTCCTTTACCTTTTAAAATCATAATATTTCCATAAAAACACATAGAAAGCATATATAAATAATGTATCTAACTTGAGGAATCATTTAAATATCATTATTACTTACAAATGGAATAACCATCATGGTTATACTTGGGGTAACCATCACAGTTACACTTGAAATAACCATCATGGTTATACTTGGAATGACAATTGTAGTATATTCTTATAATCTCTTAGGAGAAACCTAATCGGTTAAATTTTTCACTTTACAAAATAAATTTTAGATATTTAATAGTTTGACATACAATTGATTTATAATGTAACCACTCATCATCGTAAAAATTTCCCAAGAGCCATAGTATAATCATAACACATAAAATATTTGTAACGCCCCGACCCCAGTTACCTAGAGTTGGTGCATTATTACATAACATTGGCATGACCACAAGAAATATCAAATATCGAAAGAACGATTAGTTTAGTAGCATTGGAAACACTAGATATATTAATAAGTCTTACATTACATCATAAAAATTAAAACTACAACAACATCTTTTCTTCATAGTCCACACTCATATCCCCACATACAATCCCTGCAGGTCATTTATAAATTACTTCTTCACATCCTGGGAAAAATAAAGTCTTGAAAGGGGTGAGATCAAATTCCCAGTAAGGATAAAAATATAGCAGAAACTTTCACAAATAAGAATAAACATTTAAGGCAATGTATAACTAAATAAAAATCCTTTTAAACTTTAACTTAAACGTAGTATGGGAAAAATGAAATAATTCCATTTACTTATTCACATGGATATTTTACTAATCGAATAATCACATGCAATATCAATAACCACTTTCATAATGATGGAATGCATAATGCCAGACTATCATAACCTCATAGCCAAGGCCTCGTGCCAAGACTACAAATAAGATTTTTCCAAGGCCTTGTGCCAAAACACTAGTTTGTCTCATGAGACTTACCGATGCCTTGAGGAGCTATAGCAGGCTCCACCCATCACATATTAATTCCAATGCATTCCCATATGAAAAGGTTTAAACATAACATAAACATTCGTATTAAAACTAGTTTACAAAATGTAAATACTTCATCCATAAACTATGAATGGTATAAAAATAACACATCCACAGTGAAACATATCACAAAACCATCAATACAATACAGAAGTTTTGTATCATAATAAATCAACATCAAATAAGCGTAAAATCCATCAATGGATGTTGACATAGATGAAATCAAAACTCTTTTTAGAGAAATATATATTTCTATTTTCAAATCATTTAAGAGTCATATAGTTATAAAATAAAACATTTTCTTTGAAAATATTCTTATAAGCTTTTAAGGGAAGCTTCCACGATTTTATAATGGCGAAAAATAGCCACACCCACCGTATAAGTTAAAAAAAACATTCTTACCTTAATTCTGTCGAAAAGGTTAAAAAGCACCTTGTTTGGAAAACGAAGGAAAGATTCCTTTATAAAACTCTTATAAAAAGTCAAAAAAGGGTATAAATGACTTTAACCCATATTCTTGTAAATAGTAAATTTTTTTTGAAATACATTTTTAAGAAACATGAATGTGGATGATAAAGAGATCCCAGTAGATTATTACGTATTAACAACCTTAGATAATGAAGAGATTGTGAAATAACACTTACCTTATACTTTTCCTTGGTTGGGCTAGGTTAACCTCCTGTATAATGGTGAAATAATTGTTATTAAATTATACAAGAATAATATACATTAATATGATATCATATATGATCTTTTAATATTGATTTTTTAATAATATCTTAGTATTATCGTTGTTTTGGGTGTTAACTTACTCATTTTCTTTTCTATGTTTTATTACGTAAGATGTGTTTTTCATGGATAGGTTGTATATTAATCATATCTAGAATTATATCAATTCCTTAGATACTATTATTAATCATCAAATGATAATTATACTTGAATGGATACGATGGAGAATGAATCTCATCGCGTTCGTGGAGACGGTAGTCCGTACGTACGCACGAGCGACAATATCATTCTTTTGATATTAAAATAATATATAATTGGATGGTATATCATATATACAGAATAATTATCATGTTATATTTATTATTTACATGAGTTACACATCATTATTATACCCATCCAAATAATAATTTATTGAATAACAATTACACCACGATGTGGAGACGGTAAGCCGTACGCAAGCACGTATGGTGACATGTTATTCAAAGGATGGATAGAATAATGAATATGGTTGTACAATATTTATAATAAAATCACATTATATATAAGATACTGGAGTTATTATTTTATAATGGTAATAACAAAGAAGGAATAAGTGGAAGAAGAAAGGAACTTGGAAAAGGGTGGTGAAATCATTACCTTTTCTTCGGGTTCTTCCTTTTGATTTGATCAAAAGGGCTCTTAGGTTATATTTATGACTAAAGAAAGGACTCTAGGATTAAATGAGGGAAGTTTAGATAGTATTTGGGTAGATTTTGGCTGAGCCAAAAGGCCTTGAAGGTGTGAGTTAATGAGAAGAGGGAGTGCCCTTTTATAAGAGGGGTGAGGGGCACCTTTGGAAAAGCTAGAAATATTATTTTATAATAAATTCATATTAGGGTTATAATGGCTCTAAAGTATATTATTTAAAGGTTAAGGTGGGGATGGGTCGAAAACCACTCAACCAATAGAATTTAGACAGGTTTGGGTTACTATATTAACTTTATCATTAAGTATTAAATCTTAGTTAATTAGTTTCACTTTTACAATGTCTCTTTGTATTTTTATATTATATGGTTAATAAACATACTATATATATCCAAGAGACCCAAAAGTGGTCCATTAATGATACACATATCATGATATAAGTCTCTTGGTCGAACCTTAGATTTTTAGGAATTTAATATCAATTAGTAATATAATATTTGTTTTAAAAACTCTTTTTTGTCAATTTTGACACTATTCAATAATTGATTTTTTTAAAAAATCATAACAGAATGATTACTACGAAAAAAGTTAATTAAATAATTCCTAAAATGTCATATTAACCTATAAAATCAGTTTAATTCATAAAAAGTCTAAAATTATATTTATTTTGGTAACTACAATATCAATCATTTTAATTTTTCACTATTATGGTAATTACTGCATTACCATTGTGTCGTAAATAAATTAAATTATTTAATGTCTAAAAATTATAAATAAAATACCATTATGTAGGACATATTTTTAGCTTTCTAATTAATATTTATAGTTGAAAATTCAACATATATAACCCTATTTAAAAATTGTTTTTCTAAAAGATATATGCTTGTGTCATTTTTGTATTCATTTTAACATAATTAAAATAAAGTGTCCCTATCACTTACAAGTGGCACCATGGGGTCCCAAAATCGACCCAAATATGCCCATGGTCGGACATGTATCAACCAATAAGGTTAGGATACGTTTTAGGGTAATTTTTTATTATTATAATATTATTTTTTAACCCTTATTTACCGGATTTACCCTTTAACCATGGTAAATAAAATATTTACCGAAGTAATTATTCAAAATGTCTAAATATAAAAGTTACCTATTTACATAATTTAAACATCCTGATTCTAAATATGGAATCCATTTTTATAAATTGAAAACACAGAAGTGGCAGAAATTAATTTAAAATTAATTCCCGCTGTCAAAACAAAAAGCGTGTTTTTAAGATATAATAACTATCAAAAGATTGATACTTGTTTATGTTTGGTTTAATTGTGAAATTATGTCCAATGACCAATATTCTATTAAATGGAAAAATTATATTCTAAATATAATTTAAAACCACACAAATTCATAATTTATCACTATTAATTATATTGATTAAAAAAGTTTTGTTTAATTAAAATTTTGTAATTTTCACTATTCATCAAAATATTAAAGTTATCCGAAAAGCACCAAAATTTCACCTTAGGCTAAATTCGATACACTGAATCCAAAAATTAAATCCATTTTGAGAGATAAAATTTCTAAAATTTTAAAAAGTAGGTATTACTATTCATAACGGCTAGTTTGATCGGTTGTGGTGTGTGTTAGAACTCGATGTTGCGTACAACACATGCTATTTCATTATTCAAAGAGAAGCGTACCATAGAAGCTTGGGGTGTTACATTCTCCCCTACTTCAAATAATTTCATGCTCGAAATTTCTAGAATACTACCGCATGAAAAGAATCGGTTGGTTCTTAATCAAAAGTTCCTTGGGTTCCCACGTTGCCTTTTCCATCTTATGGTTTCTCCACAAAACTTTTACCAGACGCGTCGTCCGGTTTCTCAGTACTTATTCTCTCATATCAATAATCTTGACAGGTTCTTCGCAATAAGACAGATTGGTTTCCGGTTCTAATTCCTCATAGGTGAGTACGTGCGTTGGGTCAGGCATGTATTTCCTCAATAGAGATACGCAGAACACATTGTGAACTTTGGAGAGACTTGGTGACATTGCCAATCAGTAAGCTACAACCCCATTTCATTCTAGAATTTCGAAAGGTCCGATGTACCTGGGACTCAATTTACCTTTCTTACCAAAATGTATGACTCCCTTCCATGGAGATACCTTCAGGAAAACATGATCACCCACTTGAAATTCCAAATCCTTCCTTCGATTATCAGCATAGCTCTTCTGCCTACTTTGAGATGCTTTGATGTGATTTTGGATTACCTTCACCTTTTCCATCGTTTCCTCCACCAGTTCTGGGCCTACAAGTTTTCTTTCACCAACGTCATCCCAACATGTTGGTGTACGGAATCTCTTTCCATATAACGATTCATATGGTGCCATATGAATAATCGAATGGAAGCTATTGTTATAAGAAAATTCTACCAGAGGTAAATATTGATCCCACATACCCTAAAATTCAAGTGAGCAGGATCTCAACATGTCTTCTAAGGTTTGAATAGTTCATTCTGATTGTCCATCTGTTTGAGGGTGGTAGGCAGTGCTCAAATGAAGTTCAGTATCCAAGGATTTCTGAAGACTTTTCCACAATCATGAAGTAAAACGGGGATCACGATCAAAAACAATCGATAAGGGTACTCCGTGAAGTCTCACAACTTCATTAATATATAGTCTTTCTAGACGTTATAGTGGTAGATCTTCTCTTATAGCAAGAAAATGTGCTGACTTGGTAAGACGATCAACAATGACCCATATTGCATCGTTCCTTCTAGGAGTCTTTGGTATCCCCATGAAAAAGTCCATCGTAATATTGTCCCATTTCCACTCCGGTATGGGAAGAGGTTGCATGACTCCTCCAGGCTGCTGCCTTCCAACTTTCACTTGTTGAAAAACCATACATCTTGACACAAAATCAGCAATCTCCCTCTTCATGTTGTACCACAAAAAATGTTCCTTCAAATCTCTATAAATTTTGGTTCTCCTAGGATGTATAGAGAAATTGGAACTATGAGCATCATCCATCAATTCCCTTTTTATATTAGGTATATCGGGAACACAAAGTCTCTTCCCGAATTTCAAAATTCCATCTTCATACACAAAGTCTCTCAATCTCCCATCATTCACAGCTTTAATCTTCTTTTGAAATTTTTAATCATTGGTCTGAGAACTCTTAATCGTTTATAGTAAAGATGGTTTGGAAACCATTTGAAAAAGCATTGATGTTTCACCTTCTCTGGTTATTCCCATGTCCATCTTCACTAGATCCATGAAAATTGGATCCCTTTCAATTCTCATATTGTTCAAAACTCCATGGTCTTTTCTGCTCAAAGCATCTTCCACCTTGTTTGCCTTCCCCGGGTGGTAGTGTATCGTGAAATCATAATCCTTGAGTAATTCAAGCCATCTCCTTTGCCTCATGTTGATTTCTTTTTGTGAGAAAATATACTTCAAACTCTTGTGATCAGTATAAATCTCACATTTTTCACCATAGAGGTAGTGACTCCATATCTTCAAAGCAAATATCATAGATGATAAATCGAGATCATGAGTAGGATAGTTTTTCTCATGAATTTTCAACTGTCGTGATGCATATGAAATAACCATATCATTCTGCATAAGGACACAACCAACTCCTTTCTTCGATGCATTACTATAAATAACGAACCCATAATTCCCCGATGGTAGAGTCAATATAGGAGAATTGACTAATCTTCTCTTCAGTTCTTCGAAACATTCTTCACACTCTTTTTTCCAAACAAATTTAACCCCTTTACGTGTAAGCTTCATTAATGGATTAGCCAATCAGGCAAAATTCTGGACGAAACGTCGATAATAACCTGCCAAACCAATAAAACTACGTACCTCAGTTATACTCGTAGGTGCTGGCCATTATTGGATTGCCTTGGTATTAGAAGGATCAATAGAGATTCCATCTTTAGAGACAATATAGCCAAGAAAAGAAATCTCATGAAGCCAGAATTAACACTTGCTAAACTTCCCATATAATTCATGTCTTCTCCGAGTCTTCAGGATAATGCACAAGTGACATTCATGATCTTCGTAGATTTTAGAGTATACCAAGATATAATCAATAAATACCACCATAAATTCATCTAGATATTCCTTGAAAACTCTATTAATCAGATCCATGAATACAGAGGGTGCATTAGTCAATCCAAAAGGCATTACAGTAAACTCGTAATGCCCGTACCTGGTTCGAAATGCTGTCTTCGGAATGTCTTACTTCTTTACACAAAACTGATGGTATCCAGATCGAAGGTCAATCTTTGAAAAGTATTGAGCTCCATGTAGTTTTTCAAATAAATCATCAATGCGAGGTAGGGGATACTTTTTCTTTATTTTTATGGCATTGATCTTCCTGTAGTCAATACATAATCTCATAGATCCATCTTTCTTTTTAATAAAAAGAATAGGGGCTCCCCATGGAGAAACACTAGGGAAAATAAATCCCTTATTACTCAATTCCTATAGTTATTTCTTTAGTTCAACTAATTCTATAGTGGCCATTCTATAAGGGTTCTTCAATATAGGCCTTGATCCAGGAATTAAATCAATGGAAAAGTCAACTTATCATTCTGGAGGATGTCCCAGTAAATCATCTGGAAATACATCTACATATTATTTCACAACAGGTACATCCTCTATTTGAACATTCCTTTTCTCACCCACAGTCATTTCATTCTCTTCCTCTACACTAATTGAATTTAGTTGAGCTACTGGGGGTGGATCTAGAAAAGAATTAGGTGGTGACGATTCTTCTCTAAAGATAAGGTGTTCCTTATCATCATCATCAAAAATCATAACCTCCTTCTTCTTATAATAAATATTCGCATCATAGTCAGAAAGCCAATACATACCGAGGATTATATCAAACTCAATCATAGGTATGACAATGAGATCAGCAGATAAAGAACATTTATGTGCTCTAATGGGGACTGATTCACAAAACTTTGTTGCAATGATACTTCCCTTAGGAGTTTTAACTGATAACTCCCTTGTTAAATCAAATTGGAAATATCTAATTTTCTTAGCAAACTGGGAAGATATGAAACAATGCGATGATCCAGAATCAAATAATGCATTTGCTAAACTTGAGGAAACCATTAAATTACCTGCCACCATGTCTTTTGGATCTTCTACCTCAATAGTACTGATAACAAAAGCTTGTCCTTGACCCCTTGGCCTTTTATGAGTAAGTTCCCCTAACAATTAGGAAATTCATTTTCATAATGTCCCATAACCCTGAAATTGCAGCACTGAACATTGGTAGCTTCCTTCTTCCCTTTGAAATCACGAGCTTGGTGGCCTTTTTCACCACACTTGTAATAGACACCCATTACCTTCAAGCAAGTACCAGGTTGTTTCTTCCCACATTTACCACAAGATGGATATTCAACTTTTCCCATCTTCCCCTTATTTCCATTTCCAGATTGATCAGTAGATCTATTATTCTCTTCCTTTTCTTTAAAGTCATAAGACATAGAGAATTCCTTTTCTGTCTTGATAGCACATGAGACAATGTCTTCGTACGAAGAGAAGGATTGTGAGACTAATGATCGACAGAGAAATGGTTTTAACCCATAAAATAAATGATCAATCATACTTCTTGGGTTACGTATATAATCTCCAGCATACCTTGATAACCTTGTAAAGTTAGCCTCAAACTTTACGACATTATCATCCTCTTTTTGTCTCATCAGAAATTGCCTTTCCATATCTGCTCGATGGTCACAAGAAAAGTATTTTTCTAAAAATAGATCTTTGAACTCCCTCCATTCCATATTTGATACTTCATCATCTTCCTTCTTGTTTTGAATGAATGACCACCATTGATCAGCATCTTCAGTGAGGTGGTAAACTGCCATGATAACTTTTTCCCTTTCACTACTCCCCAAAGCCTGAAATATTATCTCTAGGGAATTTATCCATTGCTTAGCTACTAAGGGATTTGTACTCCCATTGAACCTTGGTGGTTGTTTCCTCATGAATCGATATAACATTGATCCTCCACGCTGCGGATCAGGGTGCTCCATACGGGTAAGGTGATTATTCATAACCTGAGTGAGTTGTCCCAGTATGGTGATTAGCTGATCGACACTAGTTGCATCACCAGCTCCACTATAATTATCTTGAACAGGAGGGCAATCCCTACATGTAGTGTGTGTATTGATACGATTTCCATTTCTTCCACCAGGCGCCATTTCTAAAAAATGGCATAAACTAGATCAGTTTATGAATCAAAATACATAATTCCATACTTATAAAACACTTAACATAAATTGATCTATTTATGGATATAATACATAATCATAAAAATGTTTTCTTTGAGGAAGTATATACTCATAAAACCTTCATAATTATTTTTAAAGAAAATGAGAGTTATCCTAATCATATCCCCCGGGAGTGTCGTAACCAAGAGTGCAGCAAGGCCCCTTGTCGTGCACTAGTTCCTGTTTGAGACTAGCTAAAAGCGGTGTATTCAGGTTTTACCCTTAGGTACATCTGTGCTAGAGCCGCCTCTACCTGCTCCTATCCAGACAGGGATGTATTTCTCGGAAAACTCACAAAATCTCTACAATAACAAAATTCTAGGAAGTTCTTCTATACTAATCTTCAAAGTCCATGTTAGGTCTATGTGCTCTAATCAGAGTTTATCTAAATCTAGCTTCCAAGGTTTGTACTAAACTTCCTATGATAGCAACTGTAACGCCCTGACCCCAGTTACCTAGAGTCGGTGCATTATTACATAACATTGGCATGATCACAAGAAAGATCAAATCTCGAAAGATCGATTAGTTTAGTAGCCTTGGAAACACTAGATATATTCATAAGTCTTACATTACATCATAAAAATGAAAACTACAACAACATCTTTTATTTATATTCCACACTCATATCCCCACATACTATCCCTGTAGGTCATTCATAAATTACTTCTTCACATCCTGGGAAAAATAAAACATTGAAAGGGGTGAGCTCAAATGCCCAGTAAGGATAACAATATAGCGAAAAATTTCATAAATAAGAATAAACATTTAAGGAAATGTATAACTAAAAAAATCCTTTTAAACTTGAAGTTGAACATTGTATGGAAAAAATGAAATAAATCCATTTACTTATTCACATGGATATTCTACTAGTCGAATAATCACATGCAATATCAATAACCACTTTCATAATGATGGAATGCTTAATGCCAGACTATCATAACCACATAGCCAAGGCCTCGTGCCAAGAATACAAATAATATTTTTCCAAGGACTTATGACAAGACACTAGTTTGTCTCATGAGACCTACCGATGCATCGAGGAGCTAAAGCAGGCTCCACCCGTCACATATTAAGTCCAATGCATTCCCATATGAAAAGGTTTAAACATAACATAAACATTCGAATTAAAACTAGCATAGTAAATGTAAATACTTAATCCATAAACTATGAATGGTATAAAAATAACACATCCATAGTCAAACATATCACAAAAAATTAAATAAAATAAATAAGTTTTGTATCATAATAAATCAACTTCAAATAAGCGTAAAATCCATCAAAGGATGTTGACATAGATGAAATCAAAACTATTTTTAGAGAAATATATCTTTCTATTTTGAAATAATTTAAGAGTAATATATTTATAAAATAAAACATTTTCTTTGAAAATATTCTTATAAGCTTGTAAGGGAATCTTCGACGATTTTATAACGACGGAAAATAGCCGTACCCACCGTATATGTTAAAAAAACATTCTTACCTTAATTCTGTCGAAAAGGTTAAAAAGAACCTTGTTTGGAAAACGATGGGAAGATTCCTTTATAAAACTCTTATAAAAAGTCAAACAAGGGTATAAATGACTTTAACCCATATTCTTTTAAATAGTAAAAACGTTATGAAATACATTTTTAAGAAACATGAATGTGGATGATAAAGGGATCCTAGTAGATTATTACTTATAAACAACCTCGGATAATGAAGAGATTGTGAAATAACCCTTACCTTGTACTTTTACTTGGTTGGGGTAGGTTAACCTCCTGTATAATGGTGAAATAATTGTTATTAAATTATACAATAATCATATACATTAATATGATATCATATATGATCTTTTAATATTGATTTGTTAATAATATCTTAGTATTATCGTTGTTTCGGGTGTTAACTTACTCGTTTTCATTTATATGTTTTGTTACGTAAGCTGTGTTTTTCATGGATAGGTTGTATCTTAATCATATGAAGAATGATATCAAGTCCTTAGATACTATTATTAATCATCAAATGAGAATTATACTTGAATGGATACGATGGAGAATGAATCTCATCGCATTCTTGGAGACGGTAGTCCGTACGTACGCACGAGCGACAATATCATTCTTTTGATATTAAAATAATATATAATTGGATGGTATATCATATATAAATAATCATTATCATGTTATATTTATTATTTACATGAGTTACACATCATTATTATACCCATCCAAATAATAATTTATTGAATAACAATTACACCACGACGTGGAGACGGTAAGCCGTACGTACGCACGTATGGTGACATGTTATTCAAAGGATGGATAGAATACTGAATATGGTTGTACCATATTTATAATAACATCAAAATATATATAATATACTGGAGTTATTATTTTATAATGGTAATAACAAAGAAGGAATAAGTGGAAGAAGAAAGGAACTTGGATAAGGGTGGTGAAATCATTACCTCTTCTTCGGGTTCTTCCTTTTGATTTGATCAAAAGGGATCTTAGGTTGGACTTCTGACTAAAGGAAGGCCTCTAAGATGAATTGAGGGAATTTGAGAGAGTATTTGGGAAGAGTTTTGCTGAGCCAAAAGGCTTTGAAGGTGTGAGTTAATGAGAAGGGGGAGTTCCCTTTTATAAGAGGGGTGAGGGGCACCTTTAGAAAAGATAGAAATATTATTTTATAATAAATTCATATTCAGTTTCAAATGGCTCCAAAGTGGATTATTTAAAGTTTAAGGTGGGGATGGGTCTAAAAACACTCAAACAATAGAATTTAGACAGATTTGGGTTACTATATTAACCTTATCATTAAGTATTTACTCTTAGTTAATTAGTTTCACTGTTACAATGTCTCTTTGTATTTTTATATTATATGGTTAATAAACATACTATATACATCCAAGCGACCCCAAGTGGTCCATTAATGATAGACCTATCATGATATAAGTCTCTTGGCCGAACCTTCTATTTTTAGGAATTTAATATCAATTAATAATATAATATTTTTTTTAAAAACTCTTTTATGTCAATTTTGACACTATTCAATAATTGATTTTTTTAAAAAATCATAACAGAATGATTACTTCTAAAAAAGTTAATTAAATAATTCCTAACATGTCATATAAACCTATAAAATTAGTTTAATTCATAAAAAGTCTCAAATTATATTTATTTGGGTATCTACAATATCAATCATTTTAATTTTTCACTATTATGGTAATTACTGCATCAACATTGTGTCATAAATAAATTAAATTATTTAATGTCTAAAAATTATAAATAAAATACCATTATATAGGAAATATGTTTATATTTATAATGAATATTTATAGTCGAAAATGTAACATATATAAGCCTATGTAAAAATTGTTTTTCTAAAAGATATATGCTTTTGTCATTTTTGTATTCATTTTAACTTAATTAAAATAAAATGTCCCTATCACTTACAAGTGGTACCATGGGGTCCCAAAATCGACCCAAAGATGCCCATGGTCGGACATGTATCAATCAATAAGGTTAAGACACGTTTTAGGGTAATTTTTATTATTATAATATTATTTTTTAACCCTTATTTACCGGATTTACCCTTTAACCATGGTAAATAAAATATTTATCGAAGTAATTATTCAAAATATCTAAAAATAAAAGTTACCTATTTACACAATTTGAACATCCTGATTCCAAATATAGAATCCATTTTTCCAAATTCAAAACACAGAAGTGGAAGAAATTAATTTAAAATTAATTCCCGTTGTCAAAACAAAAAGCGTGTTTTTAAGATATAATAACTATCAAAAGATTGATACTTGTTTATGTTCGGTTTAATTGTGAAATTATGTAAAATGACCAAAATTGTATTAAATGGTAAAAATATATTCTAAATATACTTTAAAACCACTCAAATTAAAAATTTATCACTATTAATTATTTTGATTAAAAAAGTTGTTTTTAATTAAAATTTAGTTATTTTCACTATTCATCAAAATATTAAATTTATCCGAAAAGTACCAAAATTTCACCTTAGGCTAAATTCGATACTCCGAATCCAAAAATGAAGTCCATTTTGAGAGATAAAATTTATTATATTTTAAAAAGTAGGTATTACTATTCATAACGACTAGTTTGATCGGTTGTGGTGTGTGTTTGAACTCGATGTTGCGTACAACACACGCTATTGCATTATTAAAAGATAAGCGTACTGTAGAAGATTGGGATGTTTCAATATTTCATTATAAAAATGTTCTTTTAACCCATAGGAAAACATTTTCTGATATTGATATATCCATTCCATTTTAAAAACCTTTTTAAAAATAACCATAATATATGGAAATACAGTTTTTATTTGAAGAAAAAATGAAATATTATAGAGGAACCCAAAAAAATAATGTTTATGGTGGAAGAAAACATCATTTTAGCTGTATACATTAAAATAGAACATTCCTTTTGTCTTTTTATAAAGGATGTTAAAACATTCTGTAAAATATTACTTATGAAAACTCATGAAATGAAGTCAAAATAAAAATAATTTTTCCTTTATAACTAACTCATATACATATAAATACATACATAATATAATCTTAAATATATGGATGTGGAAGAAAAAGATATTTTTAAAGGGAAACTTTAAAATAAGATTTTTAAAAGAAAGCCCCTTACCATGATTCTAACTCATCACGTAAATTATTTATCTTACTTAATAATAAGAGTAGATTAAATATATAATTTATTAATAAGATTTTTCAATTTTATTATTACTTTTATTTTATATCTTACCATGCTATATTTAATTATTTAATTATTTAAATTCACATCAGACATTTTGGTGATATTTTTTTCATAAGTCCCAAATGAATTTGGTAAGTTGAATATGGTCAAATTATTCATTATTAGATGATCTAAAAAATATAATAATTACATAATAATCATTTTTATACATCAATTATACCTTTAAAACCAATCATGGAAGATATTTATAAAATATAAACTTTGTTACAATCATAGAGATGATAGGATGTATGTATGCATGAGTAACATTTTCATTTTTCAATGATCATTACGGAAAGAAGGTAATTATTATATTTAAATAAGGTTAATAATATCATAAATATCATATTATTTATTTAATTATACTTATATAAATCATCCATGTGATGTGGTTATGAAAAATGAATCACATTGCTTCTTGAAGGTGGTAGTCCACACGTACGCACGAACGACACCATCATTTTATAGTGAATGGAAAGGTAAAATTAAATTATATTTTATCATTTTATAGTGATAAATATTTCATGAATATAATTTATATGCATTAATTCCATCATTATAACCATTTGTGAGAGACAATAATGAAAAAAAATTACATCGATTTGCAAGGTGGTAGTCCACTATACACATGAATGATGGCTCCATTTTCCATTTGATGGAAGAGGAGATGCTTATAGGCTGTGATATTAACATAAAAACAGATAATTATATGGAATATAATGGTTTAATCATAAAACTATGGTTAAAGAATATTTTAAGGAAATGGAATAAGACATAAAATTAAAACATGTAGTTAAAAACTAGACCTATTCTTTGGAAAGTCTCATTTGATTAACAACTTAAGAATTAAATGATTCGTAATATTTATGAAAAATGACCTCTATAATTAGGGGAGTGAATATATTAAGGTATTTGGGTAGGTATGTTATGAATAAAATGATCTTTTAAGTGTTAAGTAAAGAGAATAATAGAAGCCATTTTATAAGAGAGGGGAGGGACACTCATGGAATTTAAAAAAATATTAAATTAATATAAATTAAATTTAAATTATAAATGACTCCAAACTAATTTATTTATAATTTAGAATTATTATGGATCACAATTATATCATAAATTCAAAATTATAAAACTTTGAATCACATTGTTAGCCCTATCTTTTTGTTTTAATAATTCATTAACCCTTTTGATAATTACCATAATATTAAGGTTTTATAACATTTAAGGGTTAATAATGTTACTATAAATTGAAAAAGCCCTTAAATTAACCATGGTTGATGTAATTAACCATATCCAATTCATTTTTCCAAATTTAATATTTTTAGTAATTTTCTATCATTTAATAAAATATTATTTTCATAAAATATCAATAGTGTCAATTTTATAACTTTTCATTTACTTTGAATTTTTATAAAATCAAAAAAACCAAGAAATTAGAATATAATAAATTTTCATATCCCTAACATGTTATAATTATTTAAGAAATTTACTGATCACATTAATTATTTAAAATTACATTACTTTTAATATTTGAAGTATCATTTTTTCCATTAATAGAATAATTATTACGTCAGTGTTGTGTAAGAATTTAATGTAATTATTTATTCAGTAAAAATTAAAAATAAATTACCATTTTTAAGATAAATAATCTTTATTTAAAAATAATATTTATAACCAAAAACAACCTCTGGTTATACCTATTTTAAAAATATTATAGTTACTAAAAACAAGAGTGAAATTTCTAACTTTTCTTTAAATAAAATATTATAAAGGTTATAATCACATCAAAATGAAAAAAGGCCATATAACCAAATATTGGATGAGTATGGAAAAAATAGACTCATAAAATAAAATTAATTCAATTTTTAGGTTCATTTTATTATCCCTATAATTTTATTTTTAACTTTAGTAATTTGATTTACCCTTTACTATGGTACCAAAAATTACTAGGGTTACTATTAATATTGAATAAAAATAAAAGGGACCTATTTAAAAAATTTAGGCCCACTAATTCAAAATATATAATCAATTTTTCAAAATTCATACTAAAAAATTTGTGTAATTTAATTTATAATTTAACCAAAAAAACACAACCAAAAACAGTTTTTTAGAAAAATGTTTCTTTTAAATATAAAATATGTTTATACTAAATTAAACTATAAAATTAATTTCAAAAAACCATAATTTGATCATTTTAAATAAATGAAAAATTAAATTTTAAAACTAATACAAAATATAATTTTAGTTTATAAATAATTTAAAAAAAAGTAAAGTTTGCAATTAAAAATCAGCATTTTCCACTATTCATTAAAAAATCAATCTTTTCAGAAAATTATAAAAAAAAAACACCAAAGATATTTTTGACATGATGAATTCTGAAATGATTTTTTTCAAATTAAAATAATATAATTTTGAAATCAATATTTTAAATAAAAACATATCATTCATGAAAACCCATTTTGGTTTGAAAAAATGTTTTTTCCGTTTGACTGAAAATTTACTCAATATTTTTATAATGAATATAAATCTACAATATATAAATAGTTAATATTTATAATACATTAAAATGAGTAATTATAACATTACCTAGGTTGTTATATCCTTCCCCCCTTTTTCAAATTACATCCTCATAATTTTATTCACTTATTTAACAAGTGGGGATACCTTTCCCTCATAGAATTTTCAGACCACCATGTTGCTTATTCCGTCATATAGTTTTTCCAAAAAAACTTAACCCAGTGAATTACCTTATTCCAAAATATTTTCTCTCTATGGTCAAGAATATTAATAGGTTTCTCTTCATAAGAAAGGTTCTATTCCAACTGAACTACCTTAGGGCCCAAAACCTGAGATGAATGTAAAAAATACTTTCTTAACATCAAAAAATTAAAAATATCATGAGCCTAGGAAAAACATAGAGGTAAGGTTAATTGGTAAGAAAATGATACAAATTTATCTAGAATTTTACATGGCCTAATAAACCGTGGACTTAACTTTCCATGTTTATCAAAACATATAACACTTTTCCATGGTGATACTCTAAGAAAAACATGATCACCTATGTCAAAGAGAGATCTTTTATCTGATTATCCACATAAGTTTTCCACCTTCTTAGATCTATCCTCATGTGATACTAAATTACCTTCACCTTATGATCCATTTTCTCTATTAATTCTGGTCCCATAAAAGTCCTTTCACTTACTTCATCCCAAAAATACAGGGTCCGACATCACTTTCCATATAATTTTTCAATAGGTTCCATGTGTATACTGGAATGAAAAATGTTATTATAAGAAAACTAAACTAAATAAATTTTTAATACTAAATTAATTAATAATCCATTAAACAAGAACGATTCATGTATTCCAATTTCTTTCATTCAGACTATCCATCACATTGAGGATGAAAAACCATACTGAAATTTAATTCATTACCCAATGAATTATGAAATCCTTTCCAAAAATTTAAAGTGAAACTAGGATCAATATCAGACACAATGGAGAGAGGGAAACCATGAAACCTAACTATCACATTAAGATAAAGTTTGGAATGTTGATCTAAAGATAGAGTATCTTGAATGGGAAGGAAATCAATAGATTTAGTTAATTGATCAATAATAACATGAATCACATTATTAATTAATGTAGTTTCTATAAATTTCTTAATAAAATCCATTATTATAATTTCCATTTTCATCTCTAGAATTTTAAAAGGCTGAATCATACCCTTTTTTAATTTTCAATATACTTTAACCTATTGACAAGTTATACATTTCACGGTAAATCCAAAAATATCTCTTTTTATTCCATCCCACTTGTAATACTCTTGAAGGTCTCTGTATATCTTTTTACTGCTAGGATGAATGGGAAATTGGGAAACTATGAGCTTCACTCAACAATTATATCTTAAAATAGGAATCATAAGGCACACATAACCTCTTTCTAAATCTTAAAAAATAATATTTATCAATATTAAATTCAGGTAACTTACCCTTCTTAATAAATTCCACCCTTTCGAATAACTCACAGTCTTTTTTATGAGATTTATTAATTATTTCTGACAGAGATGATTATACTAACACCTGATAAAAAATAGAGTAAGTTCCTATATCTACTAATTGTAGGAAAAAATCATCAAATAATTAACCAAAGGGTCATGTTCTAATCATAAAATGGTTAATTAAGCATTATTTTTCTGACTCAGAGAACCAAATACTCTATTTTCTTTTAGAGGATGGTAATGAATTGTGCAGTCACAATCCTTTATCAATTCTAGCAATGTCCTCTGATCATATTGAACTATTTCTTAGTGTATATATTCTTAAAAATTTTATGATCAGAATATATTTCACACTTTTCTTCATAGAAATATTGTATCTACATTTTGAAAGAAAAAACACAATATCTAGTTCTAGATATTGTGTAGGATAATTTAAATCATCATTTTTAAGTTTCTATGAGTTATAAGAAATAAAATGATCATTCTATATCAATAAATCATCAATTCCTTTTAATGAATCACAACTTTATATGAAAAATTCACAATTTCTAGAGGATAGGTTCAAAATTGTAGCATTTACCAATCTTCTTTCTAGTTCTTGATAATAGTCATCACATTTATTTTCCAGATGAATTTAAATCCTTTTCAAGTTAACTTATTTATTGGGCTAGACAACCATGCAAATTTTTCAACAAACCACCAATAATTTCCCGCTGACCCAAGAAAACTATGAATCTTATCAACAATTTAAGGTCTTGGATATTCATCTACCAATTTATTTTTAGCAGGATCAACTGTTATGTCATATATATTTATGATTCTTCCAAGGAATGAAATCTTTTGTGACCAAAAATCACATTTAATAAAATTTATGTATAAATTATTTTCTTTTAGGGTTTGAATTACAATACTTAGATATATTTCATGATCCTCACAAATTTTTGAATAAATCAAGATATCATCAATAAAAGCAACCAAAAACTTATCCAAATATTCATGGTGAAGTCTATACATATGGACCATAAATACATATGGGGATTTTTTTAACCTAAAGGGAATAAAAAAAGCCATAATTCCTATATCTAGTATAAAAGAATATTTTTGTAATTTCATCCTCTTTCACTTTTAGATGAAAGTACTTGGAACATAGGCCAACCTTCTAAAAATACCGAGCTCCCTGGAGCTGATAAAAAAATCATCAATATGAGGAAACATATCCTTATTGTTAATAGTAATGTTATTCAAAGACCTATAATCAATGAAAAGACTCAAGGATCTATCTTTATTTAAAAAAATAAGATAGGAGCACCCCATGGTGAAGTTCTAGGATGAATGAAATCTTTATCAACCAACTATTACAACTACCTTTTCTACTCTAAAAGTTTTACTTAATCCATTCAGTAAGGGGGTTTTGAAAATGGTTTAGCATCAAAAAATAAGTCAATAGTATATTGAACATCCAAATCAGGTCCAATACTAGAAAAGTCATCAAGAAAAACATCTAGGTATTATTTTACTACCAGCACATCATTAATCTATATAGCTCCCTTATTCTTGGCAATATGTACTAGATAACTTCCATTTCCATCATTTAACAGTTTCTTGGCTTCTTAACATGATATCAAATGTAAGCATTTATTCTTGTATAAAAACTAAAATTATTCCTGAAAAAAACTTGTTTAGATCTATAATATATCATATCATGGTAAACAAAAATCCAATCCATACCCAAAATAACATCGAAGTCTACTAGGTGAAAAGAAACATGGTTTACATGTTACTTCTTTCCACAAACAATGAAATGATGATTCTTATAATTTCTTTCTTCATTAATACCTTCCTAATTTATTTTTAACATAATTTATAGATTCATTTATTGAGGTGGAATTTCCAATTTTCCTCTTAGAAATGAAAGAATGTATATACCCTAAATTAAACAAGAAATTAACATATTTTAAATAAACAAGCAATATACCTGATACCACATCATTCAATAGACCAACTTCTACTGAAGTGGTTGAAAATAATTTAGCAAATATTTTTTATTATAGTCAGGATAATTACCATCATTCAACTTCTTCTTCAGACACACATGTTCATAATGACTCATCTCATTACATTTGAAAGATTTTACTACCTATTTATCAGAATTGGTCTTACCATTACCATGATATTTTTCATAATAAATACGATCCATATTCACCATCTTACCATATCATAAGAACTTAGAAGACTTTATAAGGCATTTCCTAATGTTATTTTTTACCATGACTCTCAAAAACTAATAATTTAATTTTCTTACCATCATATTTCTTTGACCCATTCTTCCCTTTTTCATACCACATGTACCTCTTTTTTCTCTAGTCATCAAAGTACACATGATTATAAAAAAACTCCATTTATACCTTCTCTTAATAATGAAAAATTTTCTCAAACTTTTTAATTAATAGGAATCCAATCCCCTTTGATATCTTGTCTTGAATTATGAGTAAAACTAATTAATCTTACTATCAGGATCACAAATAATTTTTTTGCATAAATTTCCAATCAGGTGAAGTTTAATTTGTATGAAACCACTAAATCTTCCCCTACTTTCTTTAATTCTAAGAACAATTTTTCCATCCTAATTCAAATATTTTTAGAAAAATAAATTTCAAGAAAAATATTTTTAAAATTGCCCCATTCCTAGTTATCAATCACTACTATTTCTTTAATTTTCTTAACCATTTCCCACCATTATCGGATTCACCTTCAAAATATTAAAAAAACACTTAACTTTTGATTATCCAAATATACCATGACATAAAAAATATTTTCTAGCGATTTAATACATGCTTTATCTACCACTGGTTTAGAAGATCCACTGAATACAGAAGGGTGTTTCCTCATAAAATGTTCCACCATCTACATGTTCCTTGGTGATAGATCTAGATGATTAATGGCATGGATACCACCACTATTTATAGCTTGCGTAAACTAATCCATCATATAAATAAACTACTCTATTACAATTCTAACCATTCCAGGTTTCTAATTTAGAAGGATGTCATCCCCTTCGTTCCATCCTACTTCAGCTTCCCTGTGCCCTCTCCAGAAAACCATTCTAAACAGACATAACTTAGACAAATCAACCAGGTAATACTCAAATTCTATATCATTTCAACTTAACCATAAAGTTAATTCTATTTTATTAATAATATCCTAACTTAGTAATATATTCTAAACCTTTATATAATACCAACTATAATGACCCAAAGTTAAACATTACTTAATCAGGTTTCTTTACATAATATTTTATTTCATTCATTTCAAAAGATCAATTAGTTTTATAGTTTTAGAGAGTTATTTCATAAATCTTACATAATAATCCCATATATTACAAAGTGGAAAATTATACTTAGTATCCATTTTTTTCACAATATAAAACTTTTAAAGTAAAACATGATTTATTTTGATGAAAAATCTTTACAACATTCAACTTGACTTATTCATTTCCCTTACCCATACTTAAGTCCTATTAAAAACATTGTAAAATTTGTAATGAGAAAAAATATCATTAAGGGAAATAAAAATAAATCAATAAAGAAATCATTAGTTTATGAATACTTATAAAAATTTTCCTTCCTCAAAATAAACTTTGGGCTCAAAATAAAAATTTTCTTACCCAGGAAACCACCTCTCTATCCAAATATTTTCGTAGAACATTTCATAAGAAATCTAAAAGTTAAAATAAAACTCAAAAGGTTCCTTTAAAATCTTGAAAATATCATTATAACTTTTTTCAAAAAATTTATACTTTTCAACCTTACAAAGTATCATATAATTTCCTTTACCTTCCTTCAAATCAATTTTTTTTGTATTTTCAAGAAAAGACCTTTCCATGTAAATAGTGAACCAGCACAACCAACCCTCTTCAAATGACCCAAATTTCAAGACTAAAAACCACAAATAAGTTATATAAACCTAGACTTACTAACAAGTAGTTTAAAGTCCCTTAACGGGGATTGAAATTTCACATTACCTGGTGATGTTGATTCTCTCTTAATTCCCATAGATTGACGTGCCTCTTGCTATTCCTTGTACCCAACTTTCATAGTGATTGCATCAACTTCCATCATAGAAGATGGGTACCTGATGACCACTAGATAATTATACTTATTAATTATAAGGATTCCTTCTATCCCTGTAATATTATAAATTGGGTTGTTACTAGAACCCATATCCTTACAAGTTTTTTTGATATCCTGTTACTTACCAAATCAGATGGAGTGAAATTACTAGAACATTATTGAGATAAGTCTATTAAAGTTGGTGTCCTAGAACCAACTAGTTTTAATTTGATTACATGTATATTTAATGTATTATTGCATATTGTTCATTGTTTTTCATGACTATGATGTAATAATGTCCTAGAGTATTTGTTGCATTTATATGGTTATGGAAGTTCCCCGCTATGATGAGAAACTTGAAATGATATAAAAATATCCTTAAATATAGTAATGCAGTTGGATGTCATGCTATGATGGGACACATATCATGCAGGCCATCAGGTGCAAGTAATCATAAGCAGATGAGACTTCCTCTCATAAAGTTCACACTTGGTAATCTCCAAGATAGAAGATTATGAGAACAGACCCATTAGTAGGAATTCCGCATGTTTTGGTTTCATCAGATATTTCTATCTGAGAGTGTGTGTAATGATCCTTAGACTTTAAGATTATCATTAATACGTGTCATGACTTACACACTTCAATTTACTGACAAAAACCGTCACACAGATAGTTGGCGGGAAGTAAGGTACGTTGGGTGCGTTACAAGTGACAAGTTACTAATGGATAAGTTGAGGAAGGATTTGTCCCTTCCATTTATGGAAGTTGATATCTTGACCCTTTGATTGATATAGAACCATTGCACAAAATTCCATGGCCATGGTGTAAGAACAAGTTTATTTCAGGTAGTCAAAAAACAACGTATCGAGCATAAAAGTTGATGACACAATTATGAAACCTGCATGATGAGATATTGCGATAAAGGGATTATATTACACAGTGAATGTTCGTATGTGGATGTCGTTGTTGTGAATTTACTTTCTTTCTCTTGGGTGCCTTGACCCATTGCTAGACAGTACTATTTTAATTTAGGAAAGCCCGCCTAATGACAATGAGAAAGAATCCTAGAGGGTTACACACAAAGTGTTTTTGGTGGTCTTGGTTAAATTTGATTTGAATTTAATTAATGAAATACATATTATTCTCAAGACCATGGAATAATTTTATTCAAGTTAAAATGATCGCATAAATTAAATAAAATTTATTTATTTATTTTATTGAACATTTAATAAATATTTATTTACTAGTTTGTAAATAAAATATTTATTTAATAGAATAAATTATTTATTTATTTGTTCGGGTGTTCAATAAATCTAAGTGGAGTTCGAGCGGAGCAAGGTCAGTCCGATAGTAAAATAATTATTTGAAAGATGGTAAATAATTATTTAACTAGTTTTCAAAAATTAAGATAATGCTGCTATTATTTTATAATGCATAATTTTATTTATAATTCCATTTTGCGCAAGTTGGATTACCATAAATAATGACGCCATATTATTATTAAATGCATGATTTTTATCTATGTTCAGGAATGTATTTAATTATTTCTATGTAATTAAATATTTTAACTAAAATTACATGTATACAAATAGTCAAGTACAACTATTTTTCCAAACACTACACCACACGCCTGGTGAATTGAGAATTGTTGAGCCAAAAAATTTCTCTCTCGAATCCTCTTCTCTCCCCTCTCAAGAACGATATATGTTCTTCAAGGCTGAAGAACAAATGATCAAGAATGACCAACACAAGACACTTGACTCTCTATGCTAGCACCCGGAGAATGAGCAGTGTCGATCAGAGGCCATCAGAGCACATGTTGATCCCCACTAGAGGGTTTCTAGTTTGGATCCTTACAAGCACAACCAGATAATCTGGAAGGGTCATTCCAGACAATAAACATCATCAATGAAGAAAAATACCAAAGATATATGTATTATTTTTCTTTATTAAATTAATTAAATTAATTATAAACATGATGTACAAGATCCTCTCTAAGGTTTTAGGTCTCCTTCTTATTTATCTAAATCTTTGATTATATTTATTGGAGACTGGCGTTCATCGTCTTAATGATCCCGAAAAAATCATTGATCATGGTAAAAATCAAAATAGGGTGTCGCCCCAACCATGATTCTGCTGCGCCTGGAACCTTCAAGTGGTATCACAGTGGTTACATCGTAGTTTATAATTATTTAAATATTTTGTTGATGAATTACAAATTTAATAATTTAGTTGTTTCAATTCAAGTTAATCATTATGAAAATATGAATTTCGAGATCTATTCATCCTCTTTCGTTTCTCTTTCACCTTATAGAAACAATATTTTATTTTAATTTTGATTAAAATAAAATATAGGATCTCATCCGGAGGTGCCAAAGCTTCCTGACCATACAACACCAGAACAAACGAAGTGTATTCGGTAGTACACACTGTGTAGTAAAGATTCATAACATCGGACCGGTCCACCAAAACAAGCAGTGTGTTGGAGTTTTTCTAAGTCTTAAATGACTCCGTGTGTTGACCTAAAACAAGTGGCACATGGTTTTCGGATTACACACTTTGTGGATTAATGGACACGGTGTGTAGTCCCTTCAGGTTTGGGTTGGACCGTGTACCCCATACACGGCTTTCCCAGTTCGAGACCATGTAACGAATAACTACACGGCGTGTGGCCCACTGGACACACCATGTACTCTGAAGATTTCCGATGTATACTCACACGCCATTTCACCAGGTGTGTATTTCAGATAGACGATGGAAAATAGTACACGTCGTGTAGTTGGAACTACCCATCGTGTACTCATCCAAATTATGCAGATTTATTAAAATTTATTATTATATTATACAAACCCTTGAGACGTGTACCATCGTGTGGGCGTAAAGCTGAGGCACAACACGTGATTTGTGTTTTATATATATGTGTTTAATTTGGCATCTGCGTAATGTTCATTTCTACTCATTGGGTAGTTATGAATAAGAATTCACCGGTTTGCCTCCAAGGTACAAGTTACTTACAAAGATTATTTTTAATTAATTTATTTGTTTAAAATTATGATGGATGAGAATCTCAAGGAAATTCAAAAAAGGGTTTAAGATATAAGTATTGATTAATTAAATATGATAATTAATTGATTCGAGCGTGATTTATCTTAAACCAGAACGATTAAAGAATTGATTACTAGTTTTATTTATGTGTAAATATCATTTAATGTATGGATGATCATGAGATAGACCAAGATCTTTGTATCTGGATGGTTTATTTTAATTTATTTATTTGAATTAATTTTTTTGGCCTATGAGACTTCTCCTCATTAATATGTAGGGCATGAATTCCCAAGGTTTCTTTTATGTAAAACCCCTTTTTACCGCTCACCTACATGTGAGTTAAAAAAAGGCATACGTAATGGATGGAACTCCCAAGCTAGTGGAGGTGGTTCAAGCTGGAGCCGAGACGAAACCAATCCCAGGAGATACAGAGGTGGACAGGTGGAAGCTATAAACACTAACCCAAAAGGTTCAAGGTGTTTCTCCCCTAGGTCAGGGTTAGTTTATCAACCTCTATATAGACTAACCATTAGAAAAGCGCATGATAATTCCATTTACTTTATTTTATTTCTTCTATTTTCATGGTTTATCATTATGGATGTGTTGTCACAATCACATAATTAATAAATTAAACAAGCATGCAAGATGGAACTAAAATAAAATAGACTTATGGTTAAATATTATCAAGACATGGTTAATCACTTAAGTAAGTTCCACTTAATATTAACAATCATGTGATAATGATAATAATCAATTCACGGATAAGAGATAAAAAAATCCCTCAAATAAACTATTAAGTCTGAACAGGCCTTTTGTTGCTTGATTAAGGGGAAAATCAATAAAACTATGTGTTTGACCAACCCTTTTTGGGACACTTACGTTTACACATGAAGCCTTTATGAAAGGTTTTGGGTTGAATTAACCATATTACATCAAGAGGAGCATCCCTTGATAGACTTGGTTTAACATTGGAGGCAAGAGTTGAGGAAATCCAAAGTTATGATTTCAGGATTGGAGAGTCAACTCAACAGATCAAGGAGCTGTAATCCCACAGTTGTAAAATACCTACTAACCTAAATACCTTTTAATAGATTGAAAAACCCTTGTTGGGGTTATACGAAGGGGAATATGGATCCTTTCCACTAGAATGTCATGGAAACTAGACATTCCTAGTTCAATGGTGAGGGCTATTGGGACTAGATAAAATAGCGGGAGACTTAATAAAATTTATTATTTCTTATAAAATTTAATCAAGAAAGTATTAATGATATGATCTTTTAATTATAGAATAAAAATGACAAACTCATCAACCACACTATCCCTACGACCAATTCTGGATAAAGACAACATCCTCACCAACATTAACTTCCAGGAATGGTTTAGACACCTTCGGGTTATCCTACACCATGAACAGAATTCTTACATGCTGGAGTCAGCATTACCTGAATCGCCTGCCAAAGAGGTGAGTGATGAGGATTTCCTGTTCTATGAGAAACATATGAATGACATGGTCGATGTTCAATGTTTGATGATATCATCAATGTCTAGTGAGCTCCTGAAGTCTAATGAAAACATGGATTCTTATAACATGCTCGAGCACCTCAGTGGTCTTTACTAGACGAGAGAAATACAAGAAAGGTTTGAGATCTCTAAGTCACTCTTTCAAAGTAAGCTTGGAGAAGGTTCCCCATCTGGGCCTCATGTAGTCAAGATCATTTGCTATATTGAGAGCCTGGAGGTTCTAGGGTTTAAACTCCCCGAAGAACTGGGCACTTATCTCATTCTTGCATCACTCCCTCAGAGATTCTCAAACTTTTTTGTCAATTTCATTATGAACTACATTGAGAAGTCTCTATCTGATCTTCTTATCCTTATTATCCAAGTGAAAAAAGACATGAAGCGCAAAAAACCTTCTGTCGTTATGGTGAAGAAGAGGAAACTGAAGGTGAAGATCTTTAAGCCCAAATGTTCTTCACGACCTTCCAAGAAAAGGAAGATCAAAAGGGAGGTAAGGGAACATGAGGCTATTTGTTTTTCATGAGGCAAGAAGGGCCACTGGGAGAAGTACTGCACCTAGCCTAAGAAGCAAGGGAAAGCTTCAGGTGTGTTTTTTATCGAATACAATCTATCTATTTCTACAAATTGGGTATTAGATACAGCTTGTGGTGTTCACAGATGTGTCTAAATATTGGAACCAAGTAGATTTAGGAATATTGATCAAGGGGAGGTATATCTATGAGCATCCAACAGAGCCGTACTTGCTGTTGTTGATATCGGGGACTGCCACCTCACGTTTCCAACTGGGATGATCTTGGTGTTAAAGGGTTGTTATTATTTGCCTTCTGTTACTAAAAACATTATTTCTGTATCCATATTAGATACATATGGATTTGTTTTCTAGTTTGGAAATGAATGTTATTTATTTTACAAAGATAGCATTTGTTATGGTAGGGAACATTTATACAATGGACTTTATGTGTTGGATTACACAAACCAAGTAATGGAAATCGATAACAAAGATACTTCACATGACTCATACCACACCCAAATTTGGAATCATATGCTAGACCATGTAAATGGGAAATACATGACAAAGATACATCAAGATGTGTATTTGGATTCTTTCGAACTAAAACCACTTGGAGTATGTCATGCATATTTACAAGGCAAAATGACCAAATCCACATTAAGTGGGAAAGATGAAAGGTCTAAAGAACTTCTTGAATTGGTTCATACTGATGTGTGTGGACCATTTCCAGTTGAAGAAAGGGGAGGGTACTCATAATTCATAACTTTTACTGATGATTTTAGTAGATATGGATATCTCTACTTAATGAGGTATAATTCGGATTCTTTTGATAAGTTCAAAGAATAAAAGAATGAAGTTGAGAACCAGCTTGGTAAGAAGATTAAGAAAGGCTGCTTAGACCGAGGTGGAGAATATCTTAATCAAGACTTCATTGATTACTTACGAGAGTTTGGGATCCTATCCCAACTCACTCCTCCAAACACACCCCAGTGGAATGGTGTGGGCAAAAGGAAAAACCACACCTTATTAGACCTGATGAGATCAATTATTAGTTATGCAAGTCTTCCATTATCCTTTTGGGGATATGCGTTACAAACAGAATCACACATACTAAAACGAGTATCAACTTAATTGATAAATGGTATTCTATACGAGTTCTATAGTGGAAGAAAATCCATGTTATTGAATTTACATGTGTGGGGTAGCGAAGTGTTTGTTAAGGCCTCTTCAGGTAATAAACTTGCACCCTGAGGCACAAAGTTTACCTTTATAGGATACCCCTAGTAAACAATGGGATATTACCTATACAACCCCTGATAAAAAAAAGGTTATAGTGGTAAGACATACCATATTCCTTGAGAGGGAGCACATCTCCAAAAGAGATAGTGGGAGCGATATAGACTTCGATGAAGTCGAGGATCAAGGTGCACAAGAGTTGGTACATGAACAGATTCCACAAAGCCCTGTGGAAGAAGAATCTGCTCCAGAAACACAAGTACTGCATATGAGTACAAGAGAGGTTAGAGAATCATAACGGTATGGTTTTCTAGTTACCAAGGATAGTGACTCCTTATTAGTTGATAATAATGATCCTCTAACCAACAAGGAAGCAGTAAGTGGAACAGAAATTGCCATGTGGCAAGAAGCCATGAATTCTGAAATGGATTCAATATACCAAAACTACGTCTGGATTCCGGTACATCCTCCAGTTGATGTAAAGACTATTGTTTGAAAATGGGTATTCAAGAAGAAACTGGACATGGAAGGACAAGTCAATACCTATAAGGCACGACTGGTTGCAAAAGTTTTTAAATAGTGTCAAGGAATTGACTACGATGAAACCTTATAACCAGTTGAAATGCTGAAATCCATCAGAATACTACCTTCCTTTGTGGCTTACCATGACTATGAGATTTGGAAAATGGATTTCAAAACAGAATTCCTTAATGGAAACCTTCAGGAAGATGTCTACATGACACAACCTTAAGGGTTTGTGACTCCAAATGATGCCAATAAGGTATGCAAGTTGCAGAAATCCATTTATGAATTAAATCAAGTATCGATTTCATGGAACATTCATTTTGATGAATCTATATAGAAATTTGGTTTTATCAATAATGAATGTGATCCTTGTGTCTACAAACGATTTAGTAGGAGTGAAGTAGTTTTCCTAATATTATATGTTGATGACATATTACTTATTGGGAACGAGATACCAGTCTTACAGTCTGTTAAGGCATGGTTGAACCAGTGCTTCCCCATGAAAGACTTGGGTGAGGCAGCGTATATTCTTGGGATCAAGATACATCGTGATAGATCCAAGATATTGCTGGGCCTAAGTCAAAGTACATACATTGATAAGATACTGAAGAGATTAAGTATGGAACAATCCAAGAGGGGATTGTTACTAGCACCACATGGAATTCATCTTTCTAAGAAAATGTGTCCTCAGACACATGAGGAAAGAAAGACAATGGAAAGGATTCCATACACATCAGTGATTAGGTCAGTCATGTATGCCATACTATGTACTAGGATGGATGTCGCCTACACATTGAGTGCGGTAGAAAGATATCAAGATGACCTCGGTTACTACCATTGGATGGAAGTCAAGACTATCCTAAAGTATCTGAGGCATACTAAGGATATGTTCCTGGTTTATGGAGGAGATGAGGAACTAGTCATCATAGGATATGCAGATTCATGTTTCTAGACTAATAAAGATGACATGAAGTCACAAACGGGTTACATCTTCACTTTGAATGGAGGTGCAGTGAGTTGGAAGAGCTCAAAGAAGAGTGTGGTCGCAGATTCTACAGAAGAGTCCGAGTATATCGCAACTTCTTAGGTATCTAAAAAATAAATTTGGATGTGAAGCTTCATCTAGGAGCTAGATGTGATACCCAGTATTAAAGATCCCATCACATTGTATTGTGACAATACTGCAGCGGTGGCTCTCGAAAAAGATCCAATGTTACATCTACGGACGAAGCACATACTTCTGAAGTATCATCTCTTGAGTAATTTTTCTCTGAGAGGTGAAGTTGTAGTGAGCAATATTTCCATGGAACACAACATGGAGGAACCCTTGACTAAATCCTTGACTCAACATAAACATGATCATCATGTGAGGTCGAGAGGGCTAAAAGTCTTAGGCAGTTGGCTCTAGTACAAGTGGGAGTTTGTAAGATTTGGTGTCTTATAACCAACTGGTTTTACTTTGATTACATAGATATTTAATATATTATTACATATTGTTCATTGTTCTGCATGACTATGATTTAATAATGTCCTAGAGTCTTTGTTTCATTGATAAGGTCATGCCAGTTCCCCGCTATGATGAGAACCTTGAAATTCTATAACAATATTCTTAAATATTGTTCTGCGGTTGGATGACATGCTATGATGGGACACATAGCATGTTGACCATCAAGTGCGAGTACTCGTAAGCAGATGAGACTTCCTCTCAGGATGTTCGCACTTGGTAATCTCCAAGATAGGTTATTATGAGAACATACCTTCTAGTAGGAATTCTGCATGTTTTGGTGTCATCAGATATTTCTATTTGCAATCATATGTAATGATCCTTAGACTTTCATTTTATCATTAATATGCGTCACAACTTACGAATTTTGATTTAATGACGAAAACCGTCATGCTGACAGTTGGCGGGAAGTAGGGTACGTTGGGTGCGTCACGAGTGGCATGTTATTAATGGATAAGTTGAGGAAGGATTTGTCTATTCAATTTATGGAAGTTGATATCTCGTACCTTTGATTGAAATAGAACCATCGTGTGAAATTCCATGGCCATGGTGTAACGACGAGTTTATTTTAGGTAGTCAAAGAACAACGTATCAAGCATAAAAGTTGATGACACAATTATGAAACCTTCTTGATGAGATATTGCGACAAAAGGATTATATTACACAGTGAGTGTTCATATGTGGATGTCGTTGTTGTAACTTTATGTTCTTTCTCTTGGGTGCCTTGACCCGTTGCTAGATAGTACTCTTTAACTTTAGGAAAGCCCACATAATACCAACAAGAAAGAATCCTAGAGGGTCACACAGTAAGTGTTTTTGGTGGTCTTGGTTAAATTCTATGAGAATTTAATTAATGAAATAAATATTAATCTCAAGACTGTGGAATAATTTTATTCAAGTTAAAATGATTTAATAAATTAAATAAAATTTATTTATTTATTTTATTGAACATTTAATAAATATTTATTTACTAATTTATTAATAAAATATTTATTTAAGAGAATAACTTATTTATTTATTTGTTTGGGTGTTCAATAAATCGAAGTGGAGTTTTAGTGGACCAAGGTCGGTCTGGTAGTAAAATAATTATTTGCAAGACGATAAATAATTATTTAACTAATTGGCACAAATTAAAATAACACTACTATTATTTTATGACATTGAATTTTATTTATAATTCTATTTTTCGCAAGTTGGTGAACCATAAATAATGACGTGGTATTATTATTAAATGCATGGGTTTTTTCTAAGTTCATGAATGTATTTAATTGTTTTTATGTAATTAAATATTGTAATTGAAATTCTATGTATATAAATAGGAAAGTACACCTATTGTGCCAGACACTACACCACATTCCTGGTGAAGTGAGAATTGTTGAGCCAAACAATTTACCTCTCAAATCCTCTTCTCTCCCATATCAAGAATGAGTGATGTTCTTCAAGGCTGAAGAACAAGCGATCAAGAACAACTGACACAAGAAACTCATTTCTCCACGCTAGCACCTGGAGAACGAGCAGTGTCGATCAGAGGCCATCGGAGCACGTGTGGATCACCTTTAGATGGATTCTAGTTTTGATCCTTACAAGCGCAATGAGATAATATGGAAGGGTCATTCCAGATGATCAACATCATCAACAAAGAAAAATACCCAAGATACAGGTATTATTTTTCTTTATGAAATTAATTAAATTAATTATAAACATGATGTGAAAGATCCTCTTTAAGGTTTTGGGTCACTTTATTCTTTATCTAAATCTTTGATTATATTTCTTGGAGACTGGCGTTCATTATTTTACTGATCCTGGAATAATCATTGATCATGGTAAAAATAAAAATTGGGTGCCACCCTAACCACGCTTCCGCTGCGCCCGGAAACTTTAGAGGATTCCATGTAAAGGGGATTCCTATAGATATTATGAAATTTGGGATTTATCCCTTGATAGAGAGTGAATCCTTCTCTATTGAAAATCAGATTTTTACCATTATTCTTCTCTATATAATTTTATTTCACCTCCAATGAAGCTGAATGAGGCTCATGAGAATAATTCAAGACCATACCAGAAACAATAGAGACTATAGACCCCACCGATCAGACTAGAGGTTCCCCAAATCCTAGATCAGATTGGAAAGAGGGAGCCACAACCTATTAGTTCCCCTCCTTGGAAAAAACAAGGCCTCCTATAGCTGGGGCCTATGGGGCAGGATTTGAAGACTGAGGAGGAGCAGGATGCATACACTGTTCCAGGAACTGATGGGAAAGTGGGTTTTCTTAAAGAAAATATGAAATCTTGTAGAGAAATCCAAAAAACAAATAATGGTTATGATGGCAAAAAAGTTCATTTTCACAGTATATGTTAAAATAGAACATTCCTTTTTGTCTTTTTATTAAGGATGTTAAAACATTCCGTAAAAGATTAATTTTTAAAAACATTGAAATAAAGGAAAAAAGAAACATAAATTTTTCTTTATAATTAATTTATATCCATATAAATACATCCATAAAATAAATTTAAAAGTAGGTATGGGGAAGAAAAAAAGAGTTTTTAAGGGAAACTTTAAAAGAGGATTGTTAAAAGAAAGTCCTCTAACTTGAGTCCAAATAATTATGGTAATTATTTATCATACAAAATAATAAATTTCGATTAATTATTTACTTACTTAATAAAATTTTTCAAGTTTATTATTCTTTTTATTTTATCTATTGCCATGTTATATTTAATTATTTAAATTTACATTGGATGTTTTGATGATATTTTTTCATAAGTCCAATGTGGAATTTCTAAGTCCAATATGGTCAAAGAGGTTATTATTCCATCATATCAAGAATAATAATAATATAATAATTATATTTTTCATATATCAATTATACTTTTAAAAACAATTATGAAACATGTTTTTGAAAAATGAACTATGTTACAATCATGGATACAGTAGGCCATACTATGCATGAGTAATTTTTCCATTTTTCAATGATCGTTATTGAAAGTAGGTAAGTATAATTTTATCTTTCCAGAATAAAAATCATATCAAATATATCATATTATTTCTTTAATTATGCTTCTATATATCATCCATGTGATGTGGTTTTGAAAAATGAATCACATCACTTCGTGGAGGTGATAGTCCACACGTACACACAAACAACACTATAATTTTTTAGTGAATTCACATGTAAGAAATTAAATGATATAATATCTTTTAAAAATAATAAATATGAAATGAATATCATATATATACATTAATTCCATAATTATAACTAGCTATGAGAGATGGTGATAAAAAATGAATTACATCAATTCACGAGACAATAGTCCACCGTACACACAAATGATGGTTTCATTTCCCATTTGATGGAATAGGATATGGATATATGTTGCGAAATTAATAAGAAAAAACCTAAGTATATGAGATATACTAGTGTTATTATATAATCATGTTTAAGTAATATTTGATGGAACTTGAATAAGAAATAAAACTAAAACATGCAGTTAAAAACTATACATATTCATTGGAAAGTCTCCTTTGATTAACATCGTAATTAGTCTAAGGTTGGTATAATATATAAAAAAGACATCTATAATGAGTTTATAGATTCTAGAAAGAAATTTTTGAAGGGATTTTCTGAACCAATGGGTTTTTAAGTGTGAAGTAATGGTAATAAGAGATGCCATTTTATAAGAGTGGGGAGGGGTACTCTTGGAATCTCTCAAAATATTAAATTTATATAAATTATTTTTAAATTTGAATTGTCTTCAAACTAATTAATTTCAAATATAGGATGATTAAGGATCATAATAATCTCATAAATAAAAATTATACAAGTTTTGATCACATTTTCCCTTATATTTTTGTTTTAACCCTTCATTAACTCTTTTAACAATTATTATAATATTAATATTTTCTGCGCTTTAAGGGTTAATAATGTTAATATAAAATAAAAAATACCCATAAATAGACCATGGGGGATGTAATTAAGCACATAAAATTAATTTTATTGAATATAATATTTTTATGAATTTTTTATCATTTACTAATATATTATTTTCATAAAATATCAATAGTGTCCATTTTAGAATTATTCATTTACATTGAATTTTTATAACATTAAGACAACCGAGTAATTATAATAAAAGAAATTTAAATATTCCTAACATGTTATATTTATCTTAAAAATTCTTATATCACATTAATTATTTAATATTATATTAATTTTAATATTTTTAGTACCATATATTTTATTTTTCCATTAACTGAATAATCACTGTGTCAATATTGTGTAAGCATTTAAGGAAATTATTTATCCAATAAAAATTAAAATAAATTTTCTTGATGAATATAAATAATTTATATTTAAATATAATATTTATAACCTCACATAATCTCGTTTATCTCTATATTAAAAATATAATAGTTATTAAAAACAAAACTGTGACATTTTTTACTTTTATTTAAATAAAATATTATAAAGGTTATAATCTGATCCAAATGGAAGCAAAACAACATATAATCAAATCCTGGATGATTATGGATAAAATGGACTCATAAAATTAAATTATAGTATGTATTAGTATCATTTCATAGTCCTTATCATTTTATTTTTAACTTTAATTACCCGATTTACCCTTTACCATGGTAACAAAAATTAATAAGGTTTCTATTCATATTGACCAAAAATAAAAGTGAACTATTTAAAAAATTTGGAACCAATGATTCCAATGATATAATATTTTTTTAAAATTAAAAACACATAATTAGAAGAATTTAATTAAAAATTAGACCAAAAAAACACAATGAAAATTGTTTTTTAGAAAAATGTCTTTTTTAAATATAAAATTGTTTTATACTAAATTAAAGTATAAAATTCATTTAAAAACCCATTAATAGATCATTATAAATAATTTTTTTTAAAACTAATCCAAAATATAATTTTAATTTATAAATACTTCAAAATAAAATACCGTTTTCAATTAGAAATCACTATTTTCACTATTCATTGAAAAATCAATATTTTTAGAAAATTTAAAAAAATCATAATAATATAATTTTAACATGATTAGTTCAAAAAAATATTTATTTTTTTTAAAATTGAAATTCCATAAATTAGAAATAAATATTTTAAATAAAACCATATAATTCATGAAAATCCATTTTGATTAGAAATAATGCTTTTTTACTTTTACCTAAAAAATTACTTAATATTATTAAAATGAATATAAATATAAAATATATAACTAATAAATATTTATAAGGCATGAAAATTATTTATTTAAACATTACCTGGGTTTTTATTGATTCATTTTCTTAATAGTCTAAGAACAAATGAAGAACGACCAAATATTCTATCTCGAAGTGACAAATATTTGGCCGACAAGAATAGGTTACATGACATGTCTCCAGGTTAAACATACTATACCCAAGTACCCTATATATAGATGTGCTATGGGATACAGAATTTGTCAAACATTTACTATACACGGTGCATTTATTTCACATCGCGAGTAGACCAGGCTAGTTTGAAACACGGGTTGTCAGATTACACAATGTATAGCTGATGTAAACATTTTGTAGTCTACATGAGTTATCAGTGAAATTAAAGCAATCCAAGTGGTAATTATATATTATCAATCTACCTTAGAATGAAATTCTAGATCATTAATGATTTAAACGACATGTATGCAGTGTACATAGCATGTAGTTTATCATTTTTCATGTTCAAAATACGCATTGATCCCTTTGGCTAGTCAAAAGGGCACACAAAAAGTGGAACACATGACATGTAGTAGGAGTGCACATCATGTGGTTCTACATTTGGTGAACATGCTGATCCCTTTTAAGGTTTGTGTGGACACACGAAATTCAGTCCACACGACGTGTAGTTGGATTGTACACGTCGTGTAGTCCCACCATTATACACGTCTAAGCCAAGGAGTTTATCCAAGATACATGGAAATAACGATAAACAACATGTAGCTGGAATGTACATGCCGTGTAGTCTAGATGAGTTAATACACTGATGCCCCAAGCATGTAACCCTAGTACATATAAAACAATATACATGACATGTAGCTCAATAGTACACTCCATGTAGTCTCCCAATAAAGGGAAAAAATAAATCACATTAAATTTATAATTACAATACTAAAATATTATTTTATAGATTGGAATACCTGGTATGTTTGAAAATTTAATAAATACTTTAAAGAATTTTAAATTCTCAATTAATTTATTATAACAGTCTGTAATTATTGGTTCTGCTATTTATTTTCCATGAATTATTTCAATAATGGATATATCTAAGTGAATTAGGATGACCATTAAGATAAAAGGTAAATAAATAAATAAATAAATAATATAAATGTGTTCATCTTAATAATAAAGAATGAATAATAAATGAATAATATCTGGTTTTTCTTTTTCATATTCTTTGCTTATATGACTATTCATGAGCTTGGCCAAGAACAATGTATGTGTTTTTTTTGTTTTAAGTTAATTTATTGCATGCGTTTACAATTATTTAAAATTAAATTAAATTTTATGGAATGTGAGTTATAAGGACCCAGACTTATTAAATACCTAATATTGAATTTAGTCAAGAAAATACTTCCTTTTACACTGAAGATATTTTCAATTTTAGATCTTTAAAGAATTAGGACAATACATTCATGACATTACACATATTTATAGAGTGGATACCATAAAAACAGTTTCCATTTTTTTCAAAATATAAAACATTAAAACATAAAACAAGACTCCTTAAAAATTCTTTAACATTTACCATGGATTCATTACTTGTATTAAACATCCATTAACCTGTGAAAAATCATTTAAAAACTTGGTATGAGCATAAAAGCTCTGTAATGGATGAAAAAGAAGTAAAGACCACATTAGTCCATGAATACTCATAACGTATGAAAACATTTTCAAAAGACATTATTGTCACCCATATATACTTAATTCGTGTAACATGAGATTTACTAAAGATCCACACAAACATGAGAACATAAATATAATCATAAAAGTATCTTTGGGTATTACTTACATAATCTTGTAACCATTCTTGGCTACCTTATAATTTGTAACCCTCACGACTACCTTACTTTGTGTAACCATCACAGTTACACTTAGAGTAACTATACGACCGAACTCCAACTTACTCATACCCAATGCTTTGGAGGGAAATATATTTCCCACCCTTAATCATAAATAATTCCCATGAACCAAAACATAATCATACAACATGAATAATTCCATAAAAACATTGCATTTTAATTTCAAAAAAACCGAATTTTAAAAGAGGTTTTTAAAAACGAAATCCAATTATAAATTACATAAAATTGAAGAGAGGATTAATATATTGGATGGTGTATGTATATATACTGTAAATACACATAATAAAACATAATATATAACAGAACCCATCACACAAAAAATTTAAATAGCACATAAATAATGAAGTAGAAGGTTAACCCAAAGAATGGAAATCAGGTTAAGAATTCACTTACAAACATCATATAATTGAAGTGAGACTTAATAGAGTGAATGGAATATGTATATATAATGTATATAGACATAAAACATGATAATATATACAATTTTCATCAATAAACAATTTCAATACCACATAAATAATGAAGTAGAAGGATAACCCAAAGAATGGAAATCGAGTTAAGAATTCCCTTAAAAAAATAATATAATTGTAGTGAGACTAAATAGAGTGAATGGAATATGTATATATACTGTAAATACACATAACTCATGATAATATAAACAATTTTCATCAACAAACAATTTTAATACCACATCAATAATGAAGTAGAAGGATAACCCAAAGAATGAAAATCGGGTTAAGAATTCCCTTACCTCAGGTTTGTCTTACTTCCAACTTGTTTAAACCTCCTGCATAATGGTTAAAAGAGTGTTATTAATATTTTGAAAAAACATTTTCATGTTTATAACATATTATATGATAATATCATAACATAATTTCACCCTTTAATTGTTAGTATTTTGCCTCTTTCACTGTTTTTGGATGAGTTTTTTTACATGATTTCCAAGTTTGGTTCAAGATGGATGTTCTTGTTGATTGGAAGTGAAAATCCAGAATTGTAATGGAGTATTATTTAAATATATAAAGTAACATAAATTATTCCATTTATCATTTTTAATTCTTACATGAGGATGATTCATAAGTTAGAACATTAATGATGTTCGATTAGATCATTTTAGTGGTTCTTTGATAATAACAACCTTGTTTTGTCTTATAAATTAAAACCATGAGTTCAAAAGAATTCCAGAACCATGGGTGAGTCATAAGACATATATTATAACCTGGTTAAATCATAAAAATGGTTTTATGATCATACTTGAAGGAATTAATTCAAATTTAAATCACTTCTTCCACGATGTCGGTAATTCGACACATCACGAACAATATTTTAATTCCTTAAATAAGTGGGGGAGGAGAAAAAAAATGATGATGGATTTTCCATGAAAATTAGAGAATCCAAAATATACAAGATACTATATCTTTAATTCCTCTTGGTTAAGAGGAGGTGAGGAAAGAAGAAGAAAATAAAAGAATCTTAAAATAAAAGAAAACTTGATAAATTTCTCACGAAAATTCGGTAGCCTAACGATGTCTCTTAAAATTTCATAAAAATAGTTTGATGAGAGTAAGGGGATATCTCATCATTCATACATAATATGGGAAGTAAGGGTGTATTTTTACTGAAATATCCCAACATAATTTAAAAGGTAAAGAAGAGAATAACATAAAATGAAAGAAAAGAAAGAAAACAAAAGATGATGTTTACCTCTTGATCTCTTCTCCTTGAGATCCTCCTTAAAGACTTCGGTTTTGGTATTTTGGTGAGAAAAGAAGCTCTAGAACATGGGGAATAATATTGGGGAGGGAATTCGGACGAAATTAGTCAATTCTCACGGCTTGAGAGGTGTGGGAGGAAGAGGGGAGGGAGGGTGGAATTTATAGTGGAGGGGAGGGGGTATTTTTCATTATTTTAATCATTATTATAATATATTTGCTCAATAATATGAATAATATTAATTCATGTGACCCCAAATAGTAAAAATGGAATGTGAGTTAAAACCAAGCAGACTTACATCATCCTTGCATCACCTATGATGCAGTAAATCAAGTATTTAGCATTTATCGTATTTTATTGTATTTTACTATTCATAAAAATTCTTGAATTTCAGAAAAATCCAAAAAATTTAACCTAACCATTTTTTGATGTGAAGAATTCAAAAATGAAGTCTATTTTTAAAAAATAATTTTCTAAATATTATTAATTTAATTTTTAAATAAAATCATACTTAATTAAAAAATTAAGAGTTCTAATTCTACAACTACTTCTTTATCACAATGAAAAATTATCCTAGATACTATTATCTTAAATCCTTAATAAAATAAAATAATAATAAAATTTACTATTAATTAGGGTCATATCACTATTCATATTACTATTCATAAGGGTATGTTGCTATTCACCAAAAAAACAAGTTGGTTCCAATAGACTCCAAATAACATACTGAACACAATTGTAGATTCCAGTTTTTTAAAATTCAGAACATAGAAGTAGAAAATTTATGTTTTAAAGGATAATTGAAAATATCTACTTAAAAAAAAGTTCCATGCATTTCTATTTATTTTTAGAAAAACTTGGGGTGTTACATTATCCCCACCTTCTTGAAATTGCATCCTCACAATTTTATTTACTTATTAAACAAGTGAGGGTACCTTGGTCATGGTGTCCACCTGGTCTCATCATCATCTTTATCATATAAATAGAAGGTCCATGCATTGAAAAAATGATTTAGAGATCCTTCAAAATCATTTTCTTCCTTTATGAAAATACCCCTTGTACAACTTGGGTCATATGTGTGTTCACAGAAAAATTATTTTGGAAAATAATCATGTATGACATATAATTTCAAAATATTTGATAAAACTTGATTTTTATAAAATAGTCAGACTGAGTTTGAGTTGAAACATTCAATCAATGGTACTTTTAAAATACCATAAGTATGTTTTGAAAGAGTATATTGTAAATGCAAATATAAGTAGGTTGCGCAAGGGTCTCCTTCTTTAGCACCTCTTTCAAAATCATAATATTCTTCAAAATCTCTTGATAAGGTAAAATATTTAAAAATTACTTTATAATATTTACCTTTCTTGAAAATATGATAATATTGAGAAAATATGATTTTATTAAATACAACCCATGATCCACGATGGTATCGAGGTATAGGGAGGTGTTTGATATCTCAAACAATTGCTTGCAAGTGAGTTGTATGTTAGAAAATGTTTCAAAGTCATCTCAACAAGACTTTGCAAAAACTATTGAAAGAAATTAATCAGGAAGAGATAATAATTTAATTTTAGATCCTCATACTTCCATTTGTAACTGCATTTCCTTAATCTATAAAGTTATAAAACATGGATTTAACATAAAGAATAGACAGACAGACTAACAATATGTTTAACGAAAACTCCTAATACCTAAAGTTGTCTAAACCTATACTCTGATACCAACTATAACGACCCAACCTTATTATATAAATAATCTTGAATTTAGTCAAGAAAAAACTTCATTTTACATTTAAGATCTTTTCAAGTTTAGAGATTTAGATAATTAGGACAATATATTCATGACATTACACATTATTACAAAGTGGATACCATAAAAACGGTTTCTATTTTTTTTTCAATATATAAAACATTAAAAATTAAAACAAGACTCCTTGAAAATTATTCAATATTTAACATGGCTTAATTCCTTGTATTACACATCCATTAACCTGTTAAAAATCATTTAAAAACTTGGGATGAGCACAAAAGCCCAGTAATGGATGAAAAAGAAGGAAAGAGCACATTAGTCCATGAATACTCGTAACGTATGAAAACATTTTAAAAATAAATGCTTGTCACCCATATATACTTACTTCATGTAACATGATATTTACACAAGATCCAAAAAAACATGAGAATATAAATATAATCATAAAGGTATCTTGGGGCATTACTTACATAATCTTGTAACCATTCTTGGCTACCTTATAATTTGTAACCCTCATGGCTACCTTACTTTGTGTAACCATCGCAGTTACACTTGGATTAACCATATGGACAACCTCCAACTTACTCATACCCAATGAATTGGAGGGAGATATAGTCCCCACCATTCATCATAAATAATTCCCAAGAACCAAAACATAATCCCACAACATGAATAATTCCATAAAATCATTTCTTTGTAATATCATAAAAACCGAATTTTAAAAGAGGTTTTTTAAAAAGAAATCCCCTTATAAATTACATACAATTGAAGATAGGATTAATATATTGGATGGAGTATGTATATATATTGAAAATACACATAATAAAAAATAATATAGAATAGAACCCATCACACAAACAATTTAAATAGCACATAAATAATGAAGTAGAAAGTTAACCCAAAGAATGGAAATTGGGTTAAGAATTCCATTAAAAACATCATATAATTGGAGTGAGACTTAATAGAGTGAATATAATATGTATATATAATTTAAATACACATAACTCATGATAATATAAACAATATTCATCAATAAACAATTTTAATACCACATAAACATTGAAGTAGAAGGATAACCCAAAGAATGGAAATCAGGTTAAGAATACCCTTACAAACATCAAATAATTGAAGTGATACTTAATAGAGTGAATGGAATATGTATATATACTGTAAATACACATAACTCATGATAATATAAACAATTTTCATCAAAAAAAATTTTTAATACCACATAAATAATGAAGTAGAAGGATAACCCAAAGAATGGAAATCAGGTTAAGAATTCCCTTACCTCGGGTTTTTCTTACTTCAAAATTGTTTAAACCTCCCATATAATGATTAAAAGAGAGTTATTAATATTTTAAAGAAACATTTTCATGTTTATAACATCTTATATGATCATTTCATAACATCATTTCACCCTTTAATTGTTAGTATTTTGCCTCTTGCACTGTTCTTGGGTGAGTTTTTTTACATGATTTCCAAGTTTGGTTCATGGTGGATGTTCTTGTTGATTGGAAGTGAAAATACAGAATTGGAATGGAGTAGTATATACATATATACAGTAACATAAATTATTCCATTTATCATTTTGAATTCTTACATGAGGATGATTCATAAGTTAGAACATTAATGATGTTCGTTTAGATCATTTTAGTGGTTCTTTGATAATAACAACCTTGTTTTGTCTTATAAATTAAAACCATGAGTAAAAAAGAATTATAGAAGAATGGGTGAGTCATAAAACATATATTATAACCTGGTTCAATCATAAAAATGGTTTTATGATCATAATTTAAGGAATTAATGCAAATTGAAATCACATCGTCCATGATGTCGGTAATTCGACACATCGCAGACTATATTTTAATTCCTTAAATAAGTGGGGGAGGAGAAAAAATAACGATGATGAATTTTCCATGAACATGAGTTCATCCAAAATATAAAATATTTTGGTGCTTTCATTCCTATTGGTTAAGATTAGGTGAGTAAAGAAGAAGAAAAGAAATGAATCTTAAAATAAAATAAATCTTGATAAATTTCTCACGAAAATTTGGTAGCCTAACTGCGTCTCTTAAAATTTTATAAAAATAGTTTGATGAGAGGAAGGGGATATCTCATCATTCATACATAATATGGGATGTAATATGGGATATGGAATGAAATATTACAACATAATTTAAAAGGTAAATGAAGATAATAACATAAAATGAATGAAAAGAAAGAAAATAAAAGAGGATGTTTACCTCTTGATCTCTTCTCCTTGAGATCCTCCTTAAGGACATTGGTTTTGGACTTTTGGTGATACCAGACAATCTAGGATGTGGGGAAGAAGATTAGGGAGGTAATTTGGAAGAAATTATACAATTATCAAGTCTTGAGAGGTGTGGGAGTAAGAGGGGAGTGAGGGTGGTATTTATAGTGGAGGGGAGGGGGTATTTTTCATTATTTTAATCATTATTATAATATTTTTTCTCAAGACTATGAATAATCTTAATTAATGTGACTCAAAATTGTAAAAATGGCATGTGAGTTCAAAACAAGTGGTCTTACATCATCCTTGCCTCACCTATGATGCAGTAAATCATGTATTTAGCATTTATCATATTTTATCATATTGTACTATTCATAAAAAATTCTTGAATTTCAGAAAAATCCCAAAAATTTACCTTAAACATTTTTCAACTTTTAGAATTCAAAAATAAAGTCCATTTTTGAAAAATAATTTTCTAAATATTAGTAATTTAATTTTTAAATAAAATCATACTTAATTCAAAAATTAACAGTTCTAATTCTACAACTACTTCTTTATCACAACGAAAAATTAACCTAGATGCTATTATATTAAATCCTTAATAAAATAAAATAATAATAAAATTTACTATTCATTAGGGTCATATCACTATTCATATTACTATTCATAAGTGTATGTTACTATTCACCAAAAAAAACAAGTTGGTTCCTATAGACTCCAAATAACATACTGAACACAATTGTAGATGCCGGTTTTTTAAAATTCAGAACATAGAAGTAGAAAAGTTATGTTTTAAAGGCTAATTGAAAATATATACTTAAAACAAAGTTCCATGCATTTCTATTTATTTTTAGAAAAACTTGGGGTGTAACACGAGTCATCCATCACTCCATTATTATGTAGGACTTTTTTATCCAAGGCTATTTATGTAATTCCTCTTAATGAATCCTTTATTTCCCATAAAATTTGAGTGAATTATAAACACATGTAATTAATAGATTATCCCAGGGTGTGTTCAGGTTGTTCAAGAAAGAACCATAGTGATACCAACCCTAATGATACATAGGTGGATAGGTGGAATGCTTTAACTCATGCCAAGACTGACACAAGGAGTTATTTCCTTAGGTAATAGTTTGATTTATTGTGTACATAATAAATCAACTATTCGATAAGTTCATGATCAATTAATCAATTAATTAATTTGTTTCTATCTATGCATTATTTAGTTTATGGATATAAGAACATGATCACATGTATAAATGAATTAATTTGTAATGATTGAATTTAAATAAATGGATTATGTGTGGATGTTTTTTACGACATGGTTAATTAATTAAGTAATATCCACATAATATTAACAAGTCACATAAAGGATAAAAAAAGAGAAAATTTATGCATAATTTATTAAAAATACCTCAACTAAATGTTAAGTTAGACTTGGACTTCAGTTAATTGATTAGGAATAAAATCCTTAGAATTAAGTGTTTGATCAACAATCATTTGGACACTTACTTTTAACATGTATTTCCTGTGAAGGTTATGGGTTTATTTAACCATCTTACATCAAGATAAGTAGCCCTCTACATAATTGATATAACTGGAGTTAGGGGTTGGCGAAATCCAAGTAAGGACTTCAGGATTAGTGAATCCACTAAATGTATTAGGGAGCTTCAAACCCTTAGTTGGTAAAGACCTACCTACCCAAATACCTTCAAGTAGCTTGACCGACCCTCATTGAGGTTATGCAAATGGGAATATGTATCCTTGACAATAGAATGTACTTGAAACTAGAATTTATTAGTTCAATGGTGAGGGATATTAGGACTTTATAAAATAATGGGAAACTAAATATGATTAATTATTATTATGTTTCATATAATTTGTAATGAATAAAAGTACTAATAATGAGCTCCATTAATATTATAGAAAATAGAAATTAAAACCAAGAAACCACTATGATAATTAATTAACACAAGGTACATCCTTAAAAATGGTTTTTTTGTATATAGTATAATCATTAATGTGATACACTATTATTTGAAATTTTTTATTATGTGATGGAATCTCTTATTCATGTTTCCCTCTAATAAGTGTGCGAAGGTGAAAAGGTATCTTCCCAAATATATGTTGAGGATAATTCCTATATATATTGTATTATATTATCAACTATGTCTGGATAGTTGATGATACAACATAAATACATGTATAATACACTATATCATCTCACTATAATATCTTGAGAAAGAGAAATAAAGTATTGAAATAAATAAGATTATCAATGCGCTATATCAGTTAAAAATAAAAGAAGGAAATCTAGCTACTGATCATGCTTTCAAAATGATGGGGGTATATTGACCAGTTAGAAAAAAATGGGATTCCACTTGGATAAGAAATTATCCATTAATCTTATCTAATCATCCTTACCACTAAGATTATCCTTATTTGTCCAATCCCAGATGAATAAAATAGATAAGTCACTTAGGAAATTTTTATACATACTTAACTAAACTAAAAAGGATTGGTTGAAACCTATTTCTCTACCCCTTATGGTGAAAATTTTGATAGAAAAGATTAAAGACCCCATATATAATATAAATCTAGAAGATCCTTTTCATTATCCTTAAAAGAGATGAAAAATTGAAGGGATGAAGAATGAACATGAGACTATTTTCTTCTCATGTGAAAATCTTGGTCACTAGAAAATAAATTTCAATGAATTTAAAAAGAAAGAAATTGCATCCACTTTTAGTATATTCATTTAGGTTTAATTAATCACTTTTTTATTAAATAAAATATTCTTACAATATACATGTATTTAAATATTGGAAATGAGCAAGAATAGAATAGTTATGGAGTGAACTAAAAAAGAGATTATAAATGGTGATTACTATGTCAGCCAAGGGGATCTCACTAATTCTCCTTAAAATACTGTATTGATTCAAGTTTGTAATATGTGTTACCAAAACATTTATCTTAGTTTATATCTAGACACAATGATGAATTGTTTCATTTCAGAATAAATGTTGTTATTGTACTTAAATACTAAACTATTGGTTTGATAACTCTTGAATCATAAATATCTATTGTAGTGAATAATGAATATAAAATATAATACTCTTACCAGATTGTGATAAGATAATTCATTATCAATCAAAAATAAACCAATTGATTTTTTATACCATTAAAAAGTCTTTTAGTCTTTATTGAGTTGATATACTATGTATAAAAACAAACTACTTATTATGTTAAGATAAATATGACTTTATGCATAAAGGTATGTCACAAAGATTTTAATGTTATTTAAAAATGGTAATGTAAACTATTCTAGAGCTAATGGTAACTTTATATACTTCCTGATATTCCTTTAATAAATTTTAGAAATACTTAGGAAAGTAAATGAGTTCACTTGGTAAAGATAGAATATTCTCCAAGATGGAGAATAACTTATCCAAGAATATATTAATCATAAGTGTGGAGTAAAGTTAATCCCAAACTCACATTTCCTTAAAAAAATTATTTTTATGATAGTAGTAAAAGGATGATCAATGATGAGTCTTCTATATATAAATATATTAAAAATATTCAATTATTTATTTCAAGACATGTTTTTCAAATAAAAGCGTTATAACTAACCATGTTCCAACTATATTGTCTAAGGGATATCATTTGAATTACCATATGTTAAAATTATTTAATTTTTTTTATTGAAATAACCATTTGTTTAAGCTAGTTTTAGCTGCAAATGAATATCAAACACTTATATACATCAAAGTTAATAATCCTTTAACCACTAAGTATATTAAAGATTATTTAATACGAAATATATTTCCATAAAATAAATGTATCACTTTAGGGATAGTTGGAGAAGACTTAAATTCTATGGGTTAAGGATTTGGATACACATTATGTTAACATAGGAATACTGGACTCCACTAATCTTAATGGGAAGAGTAGTCCAAGAGACACATACTGCATAGGGACTTATAACCAAATATGTGGTTTATTTTCACTATAGTGGGTGATACATATATTTAATTCTTCCAAAATAAATTTTCTTATAGTAAAGTAGTAAATCATAATAAGATAAGGTTAAAAAGTACGTATAAATTCAATTAATGGACTCCATGTATCAAATTTAAAAGATTTTGTATTTTGAATTTTTCTAAGACTTGATACTATTTGTGAGTATGAAAGATAAAATATCTACTCAGAAGAAAAATATCCTGGACATTTATTAAATATGAAATAAAAAGTAAAAAGGGATTTGGTGGGGCCAAATAAAGAACTTTCCCTGATCCGTAAAATAATATAATTAGAGATCATAATGTGAAAAATAATTTTCATAATTATAATCATCAGTAGTTTCCCACTCCAATTATGAATTACATTGGTAAAAGATATTAAGGATTTATACAGTGGTCCTTTTTGGAACCTTGGAAGAAGATATGGTAGATATGTTCCTTAGAAGGTAGGAATAGTCCTTCTATGGCCTTCTCTTCGAAGGCGCTCGAGTGAAACCCACACCGTTGATCGCCTTTTTCTTTCTATTTGTGATATAATCCTTAAATGAGGCTTGAACACCACTGCCCAAATCCTTGAGGGGAGTTTTATCCTACTCCCTTTCATCTTTAGATATTTCCACCCAATTACCATAAATTCTTGAATAATTGAATACATTCTGAATGTCCTGATGATAATCTATATTTTTTTGAGCATAAGGTTAGTTGAGACCACCTCCCTTTAGAGTCTATCCTGAAATGTCAGGTTCCACTGGTTGTGTAAAGACTCTAAACCCAAAATCCTGCAGCCGATGCCTTAAGTATTTACATTAACATGATTACAAGAAATCAAATCCCAAAGGGCCTAATAGTTTAGTCGTCTCGGTAAACTAGATACATACTTGAAATTCACATTACATGTTAAAACAAAAAATACAAAAAAGTGTTTCACTGAGTCTTACATCATTTACCCTTTTTTAACCCTACAGATCAGTCATAATATACTTATTGGAATCCTGGGTAAAAATTGAAACAGATGTAAGGGGTGAGCTTAAATGATCTTTAAGAGTAATCATACAAAACAATCTATGAGTAAATATGGAATAAACAATATAGAAAGGTGAATAACAAAAACACATGTCATTTAAATAATCACATAATCTAGAAATCTTAACCATAGATATTATACTAGTCTAATAATCACACGAAATATCAATAAATAATCTCATAATGATGGAATGAATAATACTGGACATCTAAAACAAACAATCAAGACATCAACCAAGACATCTAAAAATAAATGGTTAAGGCCATGGACAAATCCATATATGAAAATAAATGGGCAAGGCCTTGGGAAAGTCCATATTTGGTTTGTTTCATGAGACCCACTGATGCATTGAGGGGATATAAAGGGCCCCGTATATCACTTACTAATTCCAATGCATTCCTCATATTAATGGGGTGAAACATAAACAACATAAACATTCGTATAAAAAACTAGCATATAAAATGTGAATACTTTAACCATAAACAAAGAATGGTATCCAAATAGAACATCCACAGTCATACAGATCATAAACCATTTAATAAAATATTCTAAATTTTATTATAATAGATCAAAAATAGTTAAGTGTAAGATTAAACAAATGGTTTTTACATATATAAAAATAATCTAATAAAAACACATAAAAATTATTGAGGAAAAACTCTTATTAAACCCATATGAAAAACACATTCATATAAAAATACCTTTTTCTTTTTAAAATAAAAATTTAAATACAAAATATTCAAAAAATAATGGAATATGGTTTTTAATTTAATAAAATATTTAATATTTCAAATGAAACTAGAAATTAAATAATATCCATGGTGTTGGGAAATTTGTTGTCATCGTGTATGTTAAAAATAGATCATTCCTTTTTTTTGTTTGTCAAAAAATTCCGTATGAAACACATTAAAACATTCCTTTTAAAAATATTTGAATCAAATTTAAAATATACATTAAATTTCCATTATAATCCATTTATATCCATATAATTATATATTTAAAATAATATATATAATATTAGCATGGAGAAAAAGATGTGACAATTAAATATTTAAACATTCAAGGTGTCCAATACCACTTTGAACATTTAAATAATAAGACCCATAAAAGAATAAATTGTTTTTAAAAATTAAATAACATGATAATAAATTAATTAATTACATGTTAAGTCAATGGGTTTTATACACACCATATAAAATACTGTGGGTGTATAATATCAAACTATGCCTCAATGAAATATATATTGAGACGAAGTCCCTTACCTTGCACTTAAGTTTATTTGAACATGATTTAAACTCATGTATAATGGTTTAAAGAATGTTATTAATTTATACCAAAACCATATCCATATTTATGATATCATATATGACCCTCTTATATCATCTTATCATACATTTGTTAATATCCGTTCATTATTTTACTGATTCAGGAGTTAATTGCCTAGTTTTTGAGTATGTTTTGAGTTGTTATTTTTGGTTACTCTTCCTTAGACTATAATTTAATCATCTCAAACATTTAAACCATGATTTAAATATAATATATATTCATTATATACATTTTTAGAATAATTCTTGAAGGTTGAACATGGAAAATGAATCACATCACATCTTGGAGACAACATGACGTATGTATGCATAAGCAACAATATAATTCTCTTAATAGTAAAATAGTATGAAAATAGATGATATATTATTTTTAAAGAATAAATATAATTTCATATTTATTATTTATATCCATTATATGTACCATTACAACCATACAAATAAAGTTGCGATGAAAAAAATTACACCAAGGCGTGGAGATGGTAAGCCGTACGTACGCACGTGAGGTGATTTTGTTTTTCATAAGATGGAAAAAAGGTGGAGTATGATTGTACCATAATCATAATAACATCTTGAAATATATATGATACTATAGTTATTACTTTATTTTGGAAAAAACACATGAATAGGAAGTAGAAGAAGAAATGAAGTTGAATGAGTTGGTAAAACAATTACCTCTTCTTCAATGGACTTGCTTTAGATATATTGTTGGGGGATTTAGAGTTGATCTTTTTGGAAGAACAAGAACTCCAGAAGTTTGATAAGGATGTTTTTAGGAGAAATAATTAGGATTTTTTAGAGATATAAGGCTCAAAATTGTGTGGGGAAGTGAGAGAGTAGGTACCCTTTTATAATTAAGGCAAGAGGTACTTTCAAAAATCCTCAAAATATTAAAATATAATAAGGATATTCTTAGGTCAAAGACTTACAAATGGCCTATAAATTAATAGGGGTAGAAATTTTAGACCATATATTAACCCCTTTATAATTATTTAATATTTTTAATTAAATAATTTATTAAAATAATAATTCAATAAAATATCATTATTTTCAAATTTGACACTATTCATTTAATTTTATTTTAAATACATAAAGGAAAAGTATTAATTCGAATATAAATCTATAAAAAATCTATAACATATCCAATATATCTATAAAATTAATTATTCACAATAAATCAACCCAAATATATTAAAATTTATACTTTTAAAATAAATTGTATTATTTTTCTATTAATTTAGTAAATACTGTTTTAGTATTTAAGAACCTTTTAAGATAATTATATAATTTATAAAAATTAAAAAAAAATTATATAGTGAATATAATTTAATTAAGGTAAATATATACATTTAGGTTCATTCATATCTTAATTTTGTTCCTATGTGAACACATAAAAGATATTAAATACAAAGAGAGTGACATTTTTTAACTATCTTTGATTTAAATAATATATAAGTTATTTTCATATAAAAGTGGATATTAAACAACTAGAATTTGTTATTAAGTTGATAATGGTCTAATAATATTAATCCAATAATTTTTAGACAAGTTTAGGTCACATTTGTACCCTTATTTTTTGGATTTAACACTTATTTAATCTCTTTAACTCTTACCATGACAACATGTGTTTTTACTTCTTAAGGGTTTATATAGTTACTATAAAATTACAAAAGAAAAATAAATGGAACATTGATGAAATTTTAAACATTATCCCATTAATTTTTATGAACTTTAGGTTTTTATGAATTTTATATCATCTAATAAAATATTATTCATTTTAAAATATCATTAATGTCAATTTTGAAACTATTCATTTGTTTGACTTTTAAAAAATATCAATACATAAGATAACTTCAAAAAAAATCTTTAATGAATCCATAATATGTAAAGTTCATCCATTTTTTTTGCATGACATTAGATATGTCAAATTATATTTATTTAAATATTTTTAATAACATTTATTATATATGTCCATTAATTAAACAATTACTACATCCTCATTGTGCAAGCCTTTAATTTAATTATTTATTCAAAAAAAAACTAAAACTAAATTATAAATATGAAGATAAAAAATTTATAATTCAAATTTATATTTATATTATAATATATATTATGAATAATAATGTATAAAAAATGTTACACTTATTAAAATATTAGTATGACATATTGGACATTCCTTAGAATAAAATACTAAAAAATGATTACTCTCATAAAAGTGTGTAAAAGAGAACATAAAATTTAAAAAAAGATGACTTTGGTCAAAAATCACCCATAAAATAAAATTAGGAAAAGTTTTAGGGTAATTTTAAAATATTTATAATATTATTTTTACCCTTAATTACCCAATTTACACTTAAGTATTGTAAAAAAAATACTGAAGTTACAATTCATGTTCTAAAAAAATAAAATGAACCTATTTAATATATTTATACCTTCTAATTTAAAATATGGAATCCACTTTTAAAAATTCAAAAATCATGATTAGATAAAATTAATTTAAAATTAAGCCCATAAATGAGGTGAGAAAACAAGTTATTTAAGCGAAAATGTTTAAAAGATTAAAATGCTTTTATATTCAAATTTAATGTAAAATTGATGATAATGAACTGAATTAGATTAAATGATATAAAATAAATCTAATTATACTTTAAAACCTATCCAAAATATAATTAACACAATAAATTATTTAGATAAAAAAGTTGTTTTCAATTAAAACTCAGTATTTTTCATTACTCATCAAAACATGAAACATATCAGAAAAATGAAAAACATGAAATGAAATTAAATCTTTATATTACTATTACAAATAATAAGTTTATTTTTCAAATAAAATTTATAAAAGTTTCAAAATTTTATTTTAAAATAACTGTGCCATCAAAAGGTGAGAAAACTGCCTTTAAAAAATATAGCTTTTTATGCTTAAAAGTGGATTTATTTTTATATATTCTATATAAAACACATAATATGAAGGTTAAAAATTATATTGAACATATAATATATGAAATTAATGTTGTGGTTAATATTATTCATCCCTACCAATTTAATGGCTAGGTTATAATAATATTTCATTGTTCATTTAAGCTGGGCGTTGCGTGCAACATAAGATTTCAAAAAGATTAACTTTAAAAAGATACATAGAAAAAAATATTGGGGTTTTATAGTTTGTGTGAAACATTTAACCATAATATTAGGAAATATATGGGTTTCCTCTAATACCGCACACTAAACAACCCCATGAACAGCTTATTGAACAAGATTCAACTCCTTATTCTCTTCACCCTCTTAAAGATCAGGAGAAGCCTCCTGAAAGTTCATTTCAATGCTGGTATCTAGATAAGACTATCCAACACCAAAGCCTACTATTACTATAAATTTACCTATATCATCATTAGATACAACACCTACATTTTTTTTCCAACAATTCCATTGCCCAATGCTTCAATAGGCCTCTTTCCCTAGTCTTATTATATACAGATATACACACTATATTCTTTCAAAGAACATTAGGAACATATCACATCCCTATTGAAATTATAATTCAAGTTACCAATCATCTTGAATCTATCACAAAAATCATTAAAGTACTCATATTTTACTTTGAGATCAATATCATCATTCTATGTCAAAAGAAAAACTTTTTTCAGTAAGTATAGAAGAGAAATATACCCCAATAAAGATTCATGCATAGAATATTAAATGAGGAAAATTTGTAACACCCCAAGATTTCATAGTATGTTATCAATTTAAAGTAATTTAATAGCATATATTTCACACAACACTGAATTGTCATGAATTATACGCAAGATTGAGTTTCTGTGAAACAACACATTAGTATTATAATTATTTAAACAATATATTTATTTATCAATTAAATAATGTAATATGAATAGTAACAAATAGTTTTAAAATTTAGTTTATAATGTTTTGACATAAATAGAAAATATTTATAATTAAATTTATAACTTTTTTTAAAATAGTTATATATTTAGATAAACTATTTTATTAAAAGAACTACTTTTTATGTCCTGTTGTGAACAATAATAAAATTAATTTTATACACTACTAAAAATTGAATTTGGTAAAATAGACTTAATTTTTGAATTCATAATATCAAAATTATCTTAGGGTTAATTTTTCATACTTTTTTGATAACTTTTATATTTTGATGAATAGTGAAAAATACTAAATTTTAATTAAAAACAACTTTTTTAATTGAAATAATTTATAGTGTTAAATTATAAATTTGAGTGGTTTTAAAGTATAATTATATTATATTTTTATAATTTTATATAATTTTGGTAATTTTATGTAATTTTAATTTTAAATTGTAAATAAACATATGTTAATCTTTTGATAGTTTTTATTTCTTAAAAACCCGCGTTTTGGTTTTGACAACAAGAATTCATTTTAAAATAATTTCTGTAGCTTCTGTGTTTTGAATTTTTAGAAATTTATTCAATATTTAGAATCACAAGGTCCAAATTATGTAAATAGTTAACTTTTATTTTTATACATTATGAATAATAACTTCAGTAAATATTTTATTTACCATGGTTAAAGGGTAAATCCACTAAATAAGGGTAAAAAATAACATGATAATAATATTAAATTACCCTAAAACATATCCTAACCCTATTGGATGGTACATTTATGACAATGGACATCCTTTTGTCTATTTTGGGACCCCATGGAGCCAATTGTAAGTGAAAATGACACTTTATAAAATTTAATTTAAAGTTAAGGAAAATGTTACATAAACATATATCTTTTAGTACAAAATTTTTTATATGAGGTTATATAATTGATCTCTTCGACTATAAATATCTATTATAAATATAAAAATATTTAATACATCATGATATTTTATTTATAATATTTTGACATAAAATAAATATATTTATTTCGGTCACAGTATTGATACAGTATTTTCCTTATTAATTAAAGAATCAAATAAATGATATTATAAATATTAAAATAAATATAATTTGAAAGTTTTGATGCAATAAAATAATTTTATAAGTGAATATGAAATGTTAGGGTTGATTCAATGTATTTTTACCGAAGTAATCAAGTTTTGATGACTTTCAAAAAAAAAACAAATACTAAATAGTGTCAAAATTGACATAAATGAGTTTTTAAAAAAAATATTGTTTTATTAAATGATATAATATTACTAAAAATATAATATTCATAAAAATAAATTATATAAGGTTAAATATATAATTAATAAACCACTTTATGATCTCTTGTAATTTTATAGTTATTTTATAAACCATGTAATATAAAAATTCAAGAATACATGGTAAATGTTAAACTATTTAACTAAGAGTTAAATCTAAAAGATAAGGTTTATATGGTGACCTAAACTTGTAAAAAACATATTTTTTGATACTATTGATACCCATACCCACATTATACTCTAAATAAATCCATTTTTAGCTATTAGAAACTGAATATTATTTTATAATAAATTAATAGTTTATGTTTTTCCTAAAGTTCCCCTCACCCCTCTTATAAAAGGGTACTTACCCTTCTCTCAAATTAACACCTCCAAAGCCATTTTTCTTGGCCAAAACCAACTAAAATATCCTACCAAATACCCTAAATTAAAAATATAATCCTTAAATTTATCATAAAGACAACCTAAGGATCCATATTTATCAAATCAAAAGGAAGCACCCGAAGAAGAGGTAATTATTTCATCACCTCTTTTAATGTTATTTTATTATTACACTTCTTATTTCTTTATTTTTTACATAATAAAATAATAAATACATTACCTTATACATACTGATATGTTATTATAAATATGGTACAACCATATTCATTATTCTATCCGTCCTATGATTGAAAAAGTCACCATACGTGCGTACGTACGACTTATCGTCTCCACATCGTGGTGTAGTTTGTTATTCAACACATAATTATTTGGATGGGTATAATAATGATAAAATTGATGTAAATAATAAAAATAACATGTTAATTATTATTTATATATAATATACCATCCAATTAAAAACTATTTTACCATCAATAGAATGATATTGTCTCTCATTCGTACGTACGACTTATCGTCTCCACGACGCGATGAGGTTTTTTCCCCATCGTAACCATTGAAGAATAATTTTAATTTTATGATTAAAAATAATTTTTAAGAACTGAATATAATTATGTATATGAATCAAATACATCCCATCCATAACGAACATGACTTACATAACAAAACATGTGAAGGAAAATGAATCAGTTAACACCCGAAACAATGATACTACTGAAATATTATTAACAAATCAATATAAGAGTACCATATATGATATCATATTTATGTATGTGGTTATTTTATAATTTAATAACAATTATTTAACCATTATAAATGATTTTAACATACCTTAGACTAAGGAAATGTATAAGGTAAGGGGTTTTTATATTACTTTTATTCCCAGGAGATTCAAGCAATATTTGTCACTCTTTATTTTTGTTTGTTGTATGTACTACCCATGATTATATTATTTGTGTAATATAATTTAATTTATGTGTATTTAAATATTTATTGCACGATTCTTATTTCATGGGGTATATGTTTCGTAAGTTACCAAATCGGTAAGGGAATTTCAAATATCAATTTCCACTCACTGAGTTTTACGCATACTTCATTGATTATTTTACTCCAAGATTATGTATGGAATAACTATTTATTTATTTATGTAGTAATTTACACTACCCTTTGTTTGGATATAATTTTGATATACATAATTAATCCATTGATAAATTCTCAAGTCATTGATATTAACTTGATAATTGTTATCTTAACTCAATTTCCATTCATTGAGTTAAACAACCAAGTCTTTGGATTTGTTTTTACAAGAACATGTGTGAATGTCCTCTAATTGATTTACACTAAATATCAAATCATATTGAGTGTATTTATATTTTTCACACATAATTATTTCATTTATTTATCCTGAATCTAAGGATACAATCTTTATAAAGGATTTTGTCTCAATTTACATTCCATTAATACTTCTTTGCTGTTATGTGCCAATTCACTTTTATATGTAGTATATACTGTCTTTTGACATATTATATCTTTAATACATTTATTATCATGATATTATAAAGTTTTTATTAAATTTTATTACTCAATTATTTGTATTCAAGAGTCTCTCATTTGGTTAGGAACTCTTTAACTAAAATATCATTTTAAAGATTTATTCTTCTGAATCTTTCTCATTAATGTGCATGTTTTAAAAATGGGTTTATTGTTTTATTTATATGGATATGAATTTTTTGAAATTAAATTTCCTTTAAAAAGTTTCAAAGTGGTATTGGACACTTTGATTCAAAAATCTATTTTAAATGACTTCTTTGATAAATATCGTGACTTTAAAATGTTTTCCAGAGAAATGGATATTTATCTCAAATAGTTTTACTGATTATTTTCATCTATCATTTTATTTTATACTTGATTGAGGTTGATTTATTATTATAAAATCTTCCATTTTTTATTGAATGAGTTATGTTTTACTGTGGATGCGCTATTTTTATACCATTCATTGTTTTTAGTTAAAGTTTTGACATTTAGTATGCTAGTTTTAATACGAATGTTTAGATTATGTTTCACCCTTTTTCATATGAGGAATGAATTGGAGTTTGTTAGTGACAGGTGGGGCCCTATATAGCCCATCGATTCATCGGTAGGTCTCATGAGACAAACTAGTGTCTTGGCATAAGGCCTTGACAATATTTTTTTTATTTTTATTCTTGGGACGAGGCCTTGACTATGTGATTATGATGTCCAACATTATGCATTCCATCATTATGAAATTAGCTATTGATATTACATGTGATTATTCAACTAGAATAATATCCATGTGAATAAGTAAATGAAATTATTTGATTTATCTTTTCCATATTATGCTGATGTTTAGGTTTAAAAGGCTTTTGTTTTAGTCTTATATATTGGCTTAAATGTTTATGCTTATTTATGATAGTTTCTGCTATATTTTTATCCTTACCGAGCATCTGAGCTCACCCCTTTCTTATTTTTATTTTTTTCCCAGGATAAGAAGAAGTATATTATGACTGACTTACAAGGATATGATATGGTATATGAGTTTGTACAAAGGAGACATAATGTTGATTTTTTTTTAATTTTATATTGTAATGTAAAACTTTATATGTATGTAGTACTTCCAAGGCTACTAAACTGATCAGTCTTCCAAGACTTGATCTCATGCGATTATGCCAATGTTATGTAATAATGAAACGACTTTGGGTAATTGGGTTCGGGGCATTATAGTTGGTATCAGAGGAAGTTTATTACAAATATGAAAACTATATTTATAAATACTCTGATTAGAGAACATTACCCTAAGATAGAATTTGAGGATTAGTATAGAAGAACTTCCTATAATTTTGGTAATGTAGAGATTTTGTGTGTTTTCTAAGAAATACATCCCTGTCTGGATACTATAAGTGTATGTGGTTCCAAAACAGATGTACCTAGGAGTGAAAACTCTGACAAGGAGTTTCAGTCTTGACTCATGGGTATCCTGGTACATGACAACGAGCCTTACTACGCACCTGGTTTGGTACTCTCAGGAGATATGCTTAGGATAATTCACATTTTCATTACAAATTAATTTGAAGGATTTTAATATAAGATTAGAATAAATAACATTGGTAAAATACTAAGGTGTTTTAGATTGAAAATAAGGTTTCATGATATTCACAAAATGATTTTATGACTATTGTTACTCACACTATGATTATGGCTTTAGTCAATGGTTGGATCCCGAGGAAGTCATAGTAACATTGAACATGATGTACAAGGTGGGAACAATGGTGGAAATGAGAAACTAAATGAAATGTTTATAGGAATAAAAGATATCATTTTTATGCTGAATCAGTTTTCCAAAAATATGATCAACAACATATACATTAACCAACTCTTGAACTCAAAAAATAAGAGAAAGGTGGAGAATGATAAGAGCTTCAGAAGTGGAAATCATGGAGAAAAGAAAGCTCAATTTCCATCATGCAAGAAATGTGGAAGGAGACACCCAAGAAAGTGTCTCAATGGAAAAACGAAATGCTTCATGTGTGGGAAATAAGGACATAATGTAAATAATTTCTGAGGAAAAATGAATATTACTATGGAAGAAAATAAAAATGATCCTAAGAATCCATTTACAGTCAGTTTCCGTAAATTTAGGGGACCTGGGAATTACCTGAGTCAATGCCCTATTCTATAGGATAACCTTTTGGTCAAGGAAGAACCTATATAGAAATAAAAATGATGGAGAAATGTTTAAAATTATTAATTCTATTTTTTGATGGGATTACTTTGGAAAACTTTTCTGTTGTATGTGTAACCCTATAGTTTGTTTTTTGAAAATTATAATTGAGGAAGAATTATCTAATATTTTGTGTATATAATTATAAAGAACGATTTGGGTTTATATGATCCTTGAATTTGAGGTAATTATAGGTTATTAAATTTTGGGATGAAAATGTGAGGTATGAGATAAATTTTATGGTTAAAATATGTTATTGTTATTTTTAAGGAATTTATCTCATTTTGGGAATGTTATAAAATTATATAGTTTTTGAAAAATGACAACATGCAGACCGTGTGACAACCAGTCATGTTGAAGAAAGATGAGGGAATCAAACCCACAACCAAAGTGTGACTGGGATTTATCACCTACCACTCAACCACGTGAAGTCCCTGGTTAGTATGAATAATTATTTTTAGTTAAATGATTTTATTGATTAAGAATATTTTGATTTTGGGAAATTATGATTTATCAAATGGATATCCTTAGTATAGGAAAAATGATTTGGGGATTAAGTGATAAATGATATTTTGGAAGACATTCTCTCTTTTGGGAATACTATATGCCTAATGAAAATAGAATACTATGGGATTTCATTTGAGGATTAATGGTGGATTTTTTTTTTTATTTTGGAAGAATCTATGTTTTTGTTGTGGACTTATATCGATTTGAGCTATTTATGGAAATGATTAACCTAGCATAGATAATATTTGATTGGGTTAATTACTTTTAAGTATGCAACTTTAAGAGTAATTGATGTTATTTTGAGATAAATGATAAGATTTATCATGGAATAATATTTAATCAAATCCTTTTGAATTTTTGGTTTCAAACTTAGTTTGGATTATTTTGAATAATTTTAAGGAAATTTTTTATTGAATATTCTTCGTTGAACTTTGGGTATTGTTTGTTTAATTTTGGATATTAAGAGTAGTATTTCTTTCTCTAAAGGATTGTCATTTTTGGGGATCATCTGATGTTGTAGTAACCATTTTGGTTTTGGTTAATGTCTAAAGACAAGGGAAATATTTAGTTCATCTTTTGTGGGTTATGTGATTCTCTATAAGTTGACTCTAGCACTTCATGTGTGACTAATTCATCTTGAATACTCAGCATTTAGAGAAAATATGAGTTTGTGGTATAAATTTATTAAAGGATGAGACTCTCCGTCTAAAGTAAGTATATCTCCTTATTTTCTTAGTAAATATCATAAATAAATTCTTCAAAATTATGAAAAGGAACTTAAAACCAAAACGTTGTCCGTATACTCTTCCCACTAGGTAATCAAATACTGTTTAACCCATCACAAGTTTATGGATTTCAGATTGTTAACTTTCTCCTAATAATATTCTATATCACTATCCATCAGAACTTGATGGTTAGTTTTCTCTTCCACATCCATGTTTTTATATATGGAACCCTAGTATGTGTTATTTTTGGTGACATTCATTCTTACATTTCTTTATTTTAAAATAGAGGCCTCATTAATCCATTTTTCGATGTGGGATTTCAACTAAGATATTTTGAAATGTCAAACCCCTAGTATTCAACCCCGAGTTTAAATTGAAAGGTTGAAATTTATTGAAGTAGGGGAGAATGTAAAACCCCAAGATTTCATAGCATGTAATCACTTTAAAGTAATTTAATAGCTTATATTTCACACAACACCGACTTGGCTTGCGTTATACACAATATTGAGTTTCTCTGAAACAACACATTAGTATTATAATTATTTAAACGATATATTTATTTATCAATTAAATATTGTAATATGAATAGTAACAGATAAATTTAAAATTTAATTTATAATTTTTTCACATAAATAAAACATATTTATAATGAAATTTATAAGATTTGTTAAAATAGTTATATATTTAGAAAAACTATTTTCTTAAAAGAACTACCTTTTAGGTCCTTTTGTGAACAATAATAAAATTAATTTTAGAAACTACTAAAAACTGAATTTGGTAAAATAGACTTAATTTTTGAATTCAGAATATAAAAATTATCTTAGGGTGAATTTTTGGTACTTTTCTGAAAACTTTCGTATTTTGATTAATAGTATAAATACCAAATTTTAATTAAAAACAATTTTTTAAATCAAAATAATTTATAGTGTTAAGTTATAAATTCGAGTGATTTTAAAGTATCATTATATTATATTTTTATCATTTAATATAATTTAGGTCATTTTATGTAATTTCACATTTAAATTGTACATAAATATTTGTCAGTCTTTTGATAGTTTTTACTTCTTAAAAACCCGCTTTTTGGTTTTCACAACAGGAATTAATTTTAAATTAATTTTTGAAACTTCTGTGTTTTGAATTTAGAAAAATGGATTACATATTTAAAATGAGGAGGTCCAAATTTTTTAAATAGGTAATTTTTATTTTTAGACATTATGAATAGTAACTTGAGTAAATATTTTATTTACCATGGTTAAAGGGTAAATCCAATAAATAAAGGTAAAAAATAATATAATAATAATATTAAAATACCCTAACACATGTCTTAACCCTATTGGATAGTACATGTCCGACCATGGTCATCCTTGGGTCGATATTGGGACCCCATGGAGCCACTTGTAAGTGAAAATGGCAGTTTATAAAAATTAATTTAAAGTTAAGGAAAATGAAACATAAACACATATCCTTTAGTAAAATAATTTTTATATGAAATTATATAATTTATTTATTCAAATATAAATAGGAATTAGAAATATAAAAATATTTACTATATCATGATATTTTATTTTTAATTTTTTGACATAAAATAAATATATTTATTTATGGAACAATAATGATGCAGTATTTCCCTTATTAATGAAAGAATCAAATAAATGATATTATAAATATTAAAATAAATATAATTTGAAAGTTTTGATGCTATAAAATAATTTAATAGGTGAATATGACATGTTAGGGTTGATTCAATGTATTGTTTTCTATGTAATCAAGTTGTGATGACTTTCACAAAAATCAAATACTAAATAGTGTCAAAATTGACATAAATGAGTTTTTAAAACAAATACTATTTTATTAAATGATATAATATTTCTAAAAATATAATATTAAGCCAAAGTAATTAGATAAAGTTAAATATATCATTAATCAACCACTTGAGGTTCTCTTGGTATTTTATAGTATGTTTATTAACCATGTAATATAAAAATACAAGAAGACATGGTAAATGTTAAACTATTTAACTAAGAGTTAAATCTAATAGATAAGATTAATATGGGAAAGACCATGTTAAGGTAGGATGTCCATGCTATCACCGTGACCCATTTGTCATACTAAACTTATATAAAACCTATTGGTTGAGAATATTTTGACCCATAAACACCTTAACCACAAAATAAATCCATTTGGATCTATTTGAAACCGAAAATGATTTTATAATAAATTAATATTTTAAGCTTTTCTTAAAGTTCCCCACACCTCTCTTATAAAAGGGTACATCCCCTTCTATAAAATGCACAACTACAAAGCCATTTGGCTCGGCCAAAACCTACTAAAATATCCTTCCAACTACCCTAAATTCAACCTAGATGTCTTATATTGATCAGAAAGACAACGTAAGGAGCCCTTTTGATCAAATCAAAAGGAAGCACCTAAAGAAGAGGTAATTATTTATTCACCTCTTTAAATGTTCTTTTCTTCTTCCACTTCCTATTTATTTTTTGTTTCCATAATAAAATAATAACTCCAGTACCTTTTACATAATTAAATGTTATTATAAATATGGTACAACCATATTCATTATTCTATACATCCCATTAATAACAAAGTCACCATACATGCGTACATCGTCTCCACGTCGTGGTGTAGTTTTTTATTCAACAAATTAATATTTGGATGGGTATAATAATGAGTATAATTGATGTAAATAAAAAAATATAACATTTTAATTTTTCTTTATATATGATATTCCATCCAATTACATTTGAATTTACCATTGATAGAATGATATAGTCACTCATGCGTACGTACGACTTACCGTCTCCACGACGCGATGAGATTCTGTTGCTCATTGTAACTATTGAGGAATAATATTCATTTTATGATTAAAAATATTTTTTAAGAACTTAATATAATTATGTATATGAATAAAATAAATCCTATCCATAACTAACATGACTTACATAACAAAACATATAAAGGAAAATGAACCAATTAACACTTGAAATAATGATACTACTGAAATCTTATTAACAAAGTAATATAAGAGGATCATATAAGATATAATATTTATTTATATGGTTATTTTATAATTTAATAAAAATTATTTAACCATTATATAGAAGGTTAACATACCCTTTACTAAGGAAAAGTACAAGATAAGGGGTTTTCATCTCACTTTTATTCCCGTAAGATTCATGCTATATTTGCCACTATTTATTTTTGTGTGGTGTATATACTACCCGTGATTATATTATTTGTGTAAAATAATTTAATTTATGGGTATTTAAATCTTCATTGTATGATCCTTCTTTCATGGGGCGTATGTTTCGTAAGTTAGCAAATCGGTAAGGGAATTTCAAATTTCAATTTCCACTCATTGGGTTTTACGCATACTTCATTGATTATTTTACTCCAAGATTATGTGTGGAATAACTATTTATTTATTTATGTGGTAATTTCCACTCCCATTTTTGTGGATATAATTTTTATACAAATAATAACTCCATTTATAAATTCTCAAGTCACTGATATTAACTCTATAAGGGTAATCTTAACTCAATTTCTATTCATTGAGTTAAACTTCCAAGTAATTGGTTTTGTTTTTACAAGAAAATGTGTGAATTTCCTCTCATTTATTTACACTGAATATCCAATAATATTGAGTGTATTTATATTTTTGACACATAATTATTTCATTTATTTATCCTTAATCTAAGGATATAGTCTTTATAAAACATTTTGTCTCAATTTACATTCTATTGAGACTTCTTTGTTGTTATGCACCAATTCAATTTTATATGGTGTATATACTATAATTTTCCATATTATATAAAGAATCCCTTTATTATCATGATATTATAAAGTTTTGATTAAATCTCATACCTCAATTATTTGTATTCAAGCGCCTCTCATTTTTCTAGGAACACTTTAACTAAAATATCATTTTAAATATTTATTCTTCTGAATCTTTCTAATTAATCTCCATGTTTTAAAAATGGTTTTAATGATTTATTTATATGGACATTATTGTTTTGAAATTAAAACTCCTTTCAAAATTTTCAAAGTGGTATGGGACACTTTGATTAAAAAATCTATTTTAAACGACTTATTTGATAAATAGTGCGTCTTTTAAATATTTTCAAGAAAAAGGGATATTTCTGTTAAATAGTTTTACTGATTATTTTTATCTATAATTTTATTTAATACTTGATTGATGTTGATTTATTATAATACAATATTCCATATTGTATTTAATGAGTTATGTTTGATTGTGGATGTGGTATTTTTATACCATTCGTGGTTTGTGGTTAAAGTATTGACATTTCGTATGCTAGTTTTAATATGAATGTTTAGATTATGTTTAACCCTTTTTATATGAGGGATGCATTAAGATTTTTATGTGATGGGAGGGGCCCTCTATATCCCCTTGATGCATCATTAGGTCTCATGAGACAAACTAGTGTCTTGGTACAAGACCTTGAAAATATTTTTATTTTATTTTTAGTCTTGGCAAGAGGCCTTGACTATGTGGTTATGATGTCAAGTATTATGCATTCCATCATTATGAAATTATATATTGATATTACATGTGATTATTCGTCTAGTAGAATATCTATGTGAATAACTAAATGAAAATATTTGATTTATATTTTCCATATTATGATTAAGATTATGTTTTAAAGGCTTCTGTTTTAGTCTTATACATTGGCTTAAATGTTTATGTTTATTTACGATAGTTTCCGCTATATTATTATCCTTAATGAGCATTTGAGCTCACCCATTTATTATGTTAATTTTTTCCCAGGATATGAAGAAGTGTATTATGACAGACCTGAAGGGATAGGCTAAGGGATATGAGTGTGTCCAAAGGAGACACAATGTTTCTTTTTTTTAATTTCTTATTGTAATGTAAAACTTATGTATGTATCTAGTACATACAAGGCTGCTAAACTGATCGGTCTTTCGAGAATTGATCTCTTGTGATCATGCCAATGTTATGTAATAATGCACCGAATATGGGTAACTAGGGTCGAGGCATTACAACCTTGGTTGAATTTTCTATCTTTGTGGGAACACTAATCATTTAAGTGATATAAAAAAGATCCTTGGATTCCATAGGATCCAGTTCAACCCAAAGACATGAACCTAGACTTATTCTCTTATGTTTCTAAGAATAAGAAGATTAAAATGTTTATCCAAATATTGGATAAAAACATATTTGGTCTTAGAGCTATTGAACCTAACCCACATGTTCTCTTTTTTATACCCTTAGATGGGAAGAGAATATAAAAAAATATGCTTATTAGAATGCATCTCCTGTCATCAAAGCCCCATGTTTTCACAAGTCAATGATGAAGATCATCCACCATCCATGGGTTTTATCCCAAAGGAAATATTACCCTAGAAATGATAGAAAACTTACAAATATTAAACCTATTAAAAATTTGTTCCTAATTAGAAATAATGTGATCAACCAAACTCTTTTTATAAGACAATCTGATATCCATTCTTTAAGATATGTGAAATGTCATCAATTTCCATTGACTATAGTCATAAACCCCTTGGAGGATGAAGTGAATACAGACTTCACCTCCCTTGTTTTCCCTACCTTAAAAATAGGTCTAGTGAGGTTACCCCTCACCATAATATCAATCTCAATGTCTCATGGAAATTCCCTGATATCTTTGAAACCCTATCCCCTTAAATCACCATGAAGTCACCACAAGAGCTCCACCCCAATCACAATATCTACCCCCATTCAAGAGAAACATAAAATGAAAGGTGAAAGATGATATCAATAAAAATTATTTATTATTGAACATTTTACTCTTTAAAAATAAATATTCTCCAAACATAATTACTAAAATCCTTTTAAATTTTACTTAGTTAGTGATCATCATATTGGGATATTCAATGTCAAGGCCACCTCATTTAGAAGAATACTCATGGTAGATGTCTATATGACATGACCAAAGGAGACCCTATAGAATATGTCTACAAGGCATAAATAAAATGGTTAGTAACATCAATAAATGCAAATAACATATGAAAAAAATTTCAGTGTCATACCAATTTGTTAAGAATAAGGAATAAAATTTCTCCAAATTTTACTTAAAGTAGAAAACGTGTTATGGGGAACAAGATCTACAAAATAGATCTATGAGTGTTCTAAATCTAGTCATAGTACAAATATTAACATAGCATTGAAAAATACAAGCTGAAACAATTCAAGAACAAATTTTTGTTGGTATATCATACTTCTAGTAGAACATTCATGTGCATAGGAAGTGATTATGAAGATTAAAATAATTTTACAAGCTTAAGTGGTAGGAATTAAAATCATGTGACAACATACAGTCTGAAGTTTTATATTACTAATTCATAAATAATAATAGGATAATATAAAATAAATCCAACATAATTTCATATAATTGCAGTTAAAACTATCCAAAAGTACTTGGAAAAGTAAATATGGTTGAGTTCCCGATGTTTAGAGAAGTAAGAATACAATAATCAAGAGGATTGAACACTTGTTTACACTTGGATTAATTTTAACTAGTATCACATAAATGGATAAATTAATATGAAATAAAAACTTATTACAAACATTGGTTTCCATATCTAAAATATCTAAGTAAATTATAACTTCTTTTGAAACTTAAGAATAAGTTTTAATAGTGACCTGTTCTGATTTTTGGTTATACCAAAAGAAATAGATTTATCATTTTATGATAAACTTTGACTATGGACTTAGTCATGATCTCAATACTTTTACATGAGAACAAAATATGGACACTTGGTTATATCACTACTTGATGGATTTTATCAAGATAGTAATGTTGTAGATGAAATATTCTCCACGCAGAAATAAGGCTTTTCCAAAAATAGTAATGGAAATGTGGTAGGCCTAGAAGCTATAACTATACTCAATAGAAGAATGTTTTACATGTGAGGACTAACTAGTTGTTATGAGTTGGATCTAGTGAAAGTGGGATTTTTTTGGAGTTGTTTCCATAGAACCAACTACTTTACACTTTGGATTACATATATATTCAAATAAGTGAATATTACTCTAAATATATTATCACATATTTTTTGTTCTTATGTATAACATTGCTGTGATAATGTACTGAAGTATATTTTACATTGATCGGGTCATAAAAATTCCCCTCTATGATAAAAACCTTGAAATTCTATGAAAATATTATTAAGATTAGTTTTGTATTTGGATAACATACTATGACAGTATGCATAGTATATAGACCATCAGGTGAGTGTACTTGTAAGAAGATGAGGCTTCTTCTCATGAAGTTTTTCACTTGGTAATATATTTGATCAGAGATTATGTGGATATAATTGCCAATAATAATTTATCATGTTTTAGTGTCATTAGATATTCTTACCCGTGGGTGTGTGTAATGGTCCTTAGAATTTAATATTATCATTGATGCATGTCATGACTCACACACTTGGATTTACTGACCAAAATCATCAACCCATATAATGGAAATAATTAGGGTATGTTGAGCATGTCACGAATGACATATTATTAATGGTTAAGTTAATAAAGGATTTTTCCTTTCCATCTTTATAGAAGCCTATATATTTTAACCCTTTGATTGGAATAAAATAGTCACATTAAATTCTATATCCATGGTGCACCAACATGATTATTTCTGATAATCAAAGAAATATGTATTGAGCACATAGGTTGAATACATAGATGTAAAACCTTCTTGATGATATATTGAGACAAAAGATATTATATTAAAGAGTAATCATTCATATATGGTTGTCAATGTTGCAACATTAAGTTCTTTATCTTGTGTTCCTTGACCCATTACTCAACAATAATCTTAGACTTTAGACATACCCAACTAATTTAAATGAGAAAGAATCCTATACGATCACACATGAAGTGTTTACATTTATCTTGATTAAATTCTATTTGAATTTAATTAATGGGATAATTATTATTCTCAAGATAGAGGAATAATTTTATTCATGTTTTATTGATCATATAAATTAAATAAATATTTATTCACTAGATTATGAATAATATATATATTTATTTTATTGATTATTTAATAAATATTTTTTCATTTGTTTTTGGATAAAATATTTATTTTTGAATAAAAATTTTAATTAGGTATTTAAAAAATTCTATGTTTTTTGATCAGACCAATACTGTGTTTGGTGACAAATATTAATATACAAAATTGTTAAATAATATTTATCATTTCAAAAGTTCACTCACATTACGTAAAATAATAATTATAATATTATTTTTTGGAATGGGGATTAAAAAAATATTATTATATTATTTAAGGGATGGTACAAAATTAAATAATATTTTAACCTAAACATAAACTTCATAAATATATGGTTATGCCTATTATGTAGGGTTAATCAAATAATTAAGAAATAGAGAATCATTGTGCACTACAGATTTCTCTCTTAAATTATACTTTCTCTCTCCATCTCAAGAATGAGAAATGAAGGAGATATTCATTCAAGATCAAAGGATGATCGATCAACATTAATGAAGAAAGACAACTGATTCATCACTATAACACCGAAAAATCAATTAGCATTTCTTGGAGATCAAGGGATCACATGGGGATCACCATTAGAGGTATCGTACACATGGATCCTTATAGTATAATGACAGGAATCCGGAAAAGGGTTTTTAGATGATCACCACCTACATCAAAGAAAAGATCCTATGACATGGTAAATCATTTATTCCAATGTTAAATAAATTTATTATAAATTTAACAAGAAAAGATCCTCTATTGGGGTTTTGAGTAACTCTATGTTAATTTTTTTAAACATAACACTCACCAAAGGAACTTCCATTATGCCCAAAACCTTTATAAAAATTATTGCTTGATACAGTATTTCTTAACCAAAATTTTTAGTGCATTTTTTCTTTCAAACACTCTTACAAAAAGTAATGTGTTATTAGTTTACGTGTGTGTGTTACCTATGCCACTTGGGAATTCACTACTTGGTGTAATGGCATCCTAGTAAAAATACTGTGCACTTGAAATTATCTCTACTAAAAAAGTAAATAATAGAGGATGGTTAATAATTATTATTTCCCAACTACCCAACAAAGGAAACTATAAAGTTTTATTAACCACATATTCCTCACCTTACTCATCTCACACTGCATCATCAGATACTTCCTCATTATAGAAATTATCATTCATTAAATATAGATTATTGAAAGGTATGTATGCTACATTTATCTTAAAATTTTTGTTTCCACGTTCATAATTAGCATTATTTGATATTGTAAACCTAAACATATTTTTATATGCATTCTTTTTATAAGACTTATATGATAAGAAAATGAATCATATTGTTTTAAAGGATCATATTCAACAAATCTCCCATATTATGGTTTTATAGATGTAATTTTCAACTCTTCAATAAGATACATTTAAACATATAATTCCATTAAACCATGATTACAATATTTCATAAACAAATATTATTATCCTTCCCAATCCACATCATCAAGAATCAGATAAAAAATTTCCCATTGGTAGTCTCATATTTAAGATATTGATATGTGATTGGTGTTATTATTTGACTATATTTTAGTTTTAAGAGTCTATGAATCCTCATATTAACTGCTTTTAGTATTATACAATCACAAATATTAACAATTCACTTCTGTGTTAAACTATAGCTAAGAACCGAATCATTATAAATTACCCATCTATTATAATATATGGACACCATAATTATTACCTATAATGAAAATTTAGTAACACATAATATATATTTATACTTATTACAAATTATATAATCAATTAAAAAATAATTATAATATATAATTCCAATCAAATATTTGATCTTAATCACAAGATTATTCCTAATCAATTCATTTACAAAGTTTTTATGGATAATTGTTATTTTTTCACATACAAAAGCATAAATTAAACCTTATTTGAAAAATAATTCTTGTTTGTTTTAAATTAAAAAAATTCATGCTAGAAAAATATTAAATTCTCTCTTATATTAAAAAATATTATTACATAAAGTAAATTTAAAATATATTTTTAAATAAAAAATTATTTTAATTTTTTTATAAAATAAGACATGGAATGTGAGAAGTTCGGGTGCAGGTGATGGTCAAGAAATGGTGAAAATAAAAGTGACTAGTGAAAGAGATAGTGAGAGGCATGCATGATAGTCATAAAAGTCTTTAGTATACATAGAATCCTTTGATAATATTGAAATCCCTAGTTAGTCATGAAAGTCTTCAGTGATCGATAAAACCTTTGGAAATTACAACATATTTTGGCAGTCAAGAAATAATTTAGTAGTTGAGAAAGCCTTCACTAGTCATAGAAGCCTAGGAAAATCATGGAAGCCTTTGGTCATCGTGAAGTCATTTGGCGATCATGAAATCCATTAACTATCAATAAAATATTTGGTAGTCATGAACACCTTTGGTAGTTATGAAAGCCTTTGGTAGTTATTTATTTTGTAAATTTATATATAAGATAATTTTCATTTTCAAAATAATTTTTAAAGAAACATTTAAATAAATCTTTTAACTATTTTGAAAATATATATGTATTCATGAATTTTTTAAAAGCACTATATTAATACCACATCTATGTAATAATTTAGAAATTATTAAATATTTTAAATGAATTTTAAATTTCATTATTTTTATATTTATTATTACTTTTTTATATAAATTCATAGTAATAAAAAATTAAGCATTATCCTTAAAAATAATTAAAGGATCATGAGGTATATCGTGTAGGATTGGTTTATAACACTCAATATTTGACCATTATAAATAAAAAATCTATGTCAAAAAATTATTGCACAAGTTAAATTTTTTATTTACTCATAAGGGTACAATACAAATAGATAAAATAAAAAAATAGATAATTAAATTTATTAGAATGGATAAAATAAGTGACATAATACAAGTAAAAATATGCAACATCACCATAAGTTTGAACTATGGAGGATTGTACTTGAGGAAGAAAAGAAAGTATATGAGATATATTTATATTAGAAAGAAAAAAAACCTAGAAATAGAAATGGTGTAGAAGATAAGACAAGTATGTGATTAATGGATTCATAATTAAGTATGTATAAGGAGTAATATGAGTTTTGGGAATCCGATAATTGGAATTTGATCGTTAGAAATCTAATCATAGTAATCATAATATTACAATGATATAAAATATTATTTATTAAATGAAGAAAAATAATTTAAAATAATATAAATAATAAATAATAATAATGTATAATGTCTAATGAATAGTAATTTAATTATAAAAACATTTCTTGGAAAAAAATTACAAAAGAAAAGAAAAATTGTTTTCAGTTTTTGGCACAAAATGCCTAACTTCAAAATACATAAGTTTTTTTAATAAATAATTTGTCAAAAATAGAAAATTATTTCTATAAAAAGTTCCTTAAATTTTAAATTAGCTCATCAAAATTTTCCAATAGTGTTTTTTTTCATAATTTCTGACATGGTCGATTTTTTGGTTAAATAATGAAGTAAACTATAAATATACGATAAGAATTAAGAAATCATAGTGAGTTAAAAGTGATGTAAAAATTTTAAAAATTTAATTCACAACCAAATATATGTTATTTTAATAATATTATGTATTTTAGTAAATTAATACTATCTTCTAAACCTATAATATACTTCAAAATTCTAAAATATAATTTAAGGATTAAAAAACTATATTTTTTTTGGAAGAAAAGAATTTACATTGTCAAAATATCATAACATAATGGTGTTCAGTTATAAACTCATTATAATGCTAAAAAAATATTTTATATTATAAACATGAATCAAAACCATGGGTGAGCCAATGGTTTTTCATTTTTCACAACCTAGATTTCTAAGGTCTATGTTTAGAAGTTAATAAAAAATTTACCCATATTTTTTATAAATACCCACCGTTCCTTCATTCCTCTACACTAAAAAATTTGTGAGAATGTACCTCATCTCATTTTATCTCTCTATATTCTCTCATAGAAGTTTCTAATTTTATAAGGTGCTCTTTGAATTCTTTTAGAAGCTATCTTGAAAGGTAAGGGTTCCCAATCCTCCTCTTTCATTTTCAATTGTAATTCCTTTGTTATATTGTCTTGATAATTCCATTTTATTATATATAAATGATTTTAATCACATGTTATTATCATACATTTTAAATATTTTCAATGATATATTACTTACCCCCTCTAATTATAGCATTTTTCAAATCCTTTTCTATACAAAAGTAAGGTTTGTTAATCTTTTTTACTTTATTTTTTCAATCCATTTCATTTAATTTTATTTTTAATGAGTAATTTAATTATTATTCATTATTATAAATTCATTATTTTTTTATTAGTGATATAACATCATTTCCCCTCTTTATACAACCTTTATAATCCATTATAATACCCAAACTATCTCATTTCCATAAAACAATCCTAAAATTTTGGTGAAGAAAAGCGTGTGTAGATTTCAAGTAATGAAAATCCCTATCTGGATAAAAATCGTTGTGCCTCTCTCTATCATGGTGTTTTCAGGATCACAAAAACTCTCCTATCCACCTAACACCTTTATTTATGTGAGTTTTAGTATTATATATTTAATTCAAAGTGGTGAAAATTATGGCATATTTAAGATCCTTTAAATCATTGATGAAGGATTAGTATAATATATTTCCATACCTCAAAGCCTTGAAATAAACATAGAGTAACCATTGAAGGATTTGGATTGAAGTAGAAAAGGATCCAACTGATGATGATACAGTATAGGTAGCATCCACTACCTAATGTGATAAACTGTCAACTATGTACAATGGTGGTAGCAAACCTATCATTCAGTAGGACCATCGAGTTCCCAATGGAGGAGAATCTGCTAGATAATGGGTCCACAATAGATGTGTCACTTTTTTCAATAGTACACCGGATAGCCTCTATCTAGCAGAGGCTCCTTGGTGGTGGTCTTCCAACAAGATCCCAACTAAAACTATCCCATCAGCTATATGGTGGAGGCTATCGGGTACTCTGTGGCGTAAGGTAGTGCCCAGTGAGGAAGAACTTATGATAGAAAAAATTCCATTAGGATGGTTCATTTCAAGTTTAATGTATCCAACAAATTCGAGAATTTTCTCAAGCCTTTTAGAGCCTATAAAAGTACTACCTTGCCTCTTTAGAAGATACACCTTGATCTTAAGCAATATCTTGATTCAAGTTGATGGTGAATTGTTAGATCCATCAAAAATTCTCAAAGAGATATCCAATGTTCTAAATTAATCAAATTCTCTCCAAATTTCTCTCTAAAATATCTTCATTATATATTTTAAATCCTTCTATCAATAGATTTTTGAGCTACTTTGTAATGGGTTTTCACAATGAAAACCTCTCTTTCCTCAAACTCATTTAAACAATTGTTTACACTCCAAAATAGTGTGGTATGGGTTACTTGATTATCAATGATGTTCAATAGAGAACTCACAAGCTATAATTGTGAGGGAAATATTCTTGGTTACCATTGATACAAATCGTTTTATATCATTGAGTTCTTGAGTTGAGTGGTGGAGAAATAGGTGCTCACATAGATCTTTAGCCAAACTCCTTATCAATTGTTTTTTTCCTCTATTGAATTTTTCATATTGCATCATTAAAAACCATCTCACATACTTTCATAATTTCAATTTTAATTTTTTTTTCTTTAATTACTTTGATATTTTCTCTATAAAATCGAATTGAAATTATCAACTATCACATATTTGATTTATCCCTATATTATTTATAAATCATTTATGTTTGGAATTAATATTTTATTCTACATTAAATTTTTAGAAGGGAAATTTATCCCCCTATTTCCATAATCTTTGATAATAATTGGTATCAAAGTAGACTTTTCATTTAAAAAAAACCCATGTTTTTCAAAATTGTGTACATTTTTAAAATTTATTTTTCAAATATTTCATTGATTTCAGTGTTTTTTATTATGGAATCTAATTACAATTTATATGATCATATTTTTAATGTAAATAATTACTCACACTGGAAGAATAAGATTCCAACATTCTTTAGTAGTATTTCTTAGACTATTTGGAAAGTTATAAGGCATGAGTATGTTCCCACCAAATAATTTTAATAAAAGTAGACTCCTAGAGACATTATGAATTTTAAATTCAATGATAAATCTATAAATACTTTATATTATAGTCTTGATTGAAATGAGTTTAATCATTTTCCCACATGACACAATTATTGTGAGAATTGGAAACTGTTATAAGTAACACACAGAGGTAAAACAAATCATGGAAATGAGATTAGATATGTATCATCAAGATTTTGGAAGATTTAATATGCATTATATTAAATCTATGAAAATCATTATTTCATGATTTACTTATATCCTCAATGGTATAAAGTCCCTTGGTGATTAATTATCTCTCCTTAAGAAAATCTTATGGGTGTTACCTATCTCTTGGGATTCTAAAGTGATAGCTATCCAAGAATCCAAAGATGCGAAAAATACAGCGATAATGGAAGTAATAGGATCATTAATTACATATGAAATTATGCTGAAATTATATGATGAAAAGGAGGCCAATAAATCCAAATAAGTTAATAAAACCATCACCTTAAAAGATAATAATGATGAATAATCCATAGGTGATATTCTTGATTATTCTCTTCTTACCAGGAACATTTTCAACCACTTCCCAAAGAATAACCTCAACAAGGGATCCAAAATTTCAAATAAAAATTTAGAACTAGAGGATTCATCATACGCATATAAAAATAAAGGCCACATCCAACTAGAGTACCAAGTCTATAAGAAAAATATTAATGAAAAGAAGATAAGTAGAAATGATTTTAGAGTCTTTACGTGAAGTTCAAATTAAGATTCCATGGATTATACTTCTTCATCCATATCAAGTGAATCCAACCCAATATACCTCATTTCATGTTTATTAAGACACTGAGGTCAGTACCCAACTCCCTATTTCATCCTTCCCATATTCTCCTCATTCTTGTTCTCTAATCTCTTCTTCTTTTTGCTCCTCAAGTCACGAAAATTATAAAGACTTAAAATATTCCAAACATAAACTTGAAAATAGATATCATCAACATGATTCATTATATCTTGAACTATAAAATAAATACTATATGTTCAATGAATAAAAAGGTAATTTTCAGAAATTAAAGGTTATTTTCATTTAATAAAAAAATAATTATCTATAAAAATAAAAAACCAATTGGATATCGATAAGCTAAAATTAACCATTAAAGAATGAAAAAGTTCTATTTTTAAATTTACCTATGGTGAAGAGAATTTAAATAAAAATTTGTGTTCTTTTAAACTTGTAAAATACTAGGTTGACTTTGGTTATGTTAATTGTGTGAGATATTTGAAAAAATAATCAAAACTACATTTTTAAAGGTGTTTAGGAAGAATTGTTTTGTAATTTTTCAAAAGAACCAATCATTTAATATATGAATGTGATTACAAAAATGAAGGATATATAAGACCAAAGTAAACTAATATCTCTTCCAATATTTCCAAAATAAATATTTCTAAGAAAATTTTGATTCTAAAATCTTTTTTGGCTAATATAAGTGGACCTAATTTTGTGTGGGTACCAAAATATTCAATCATCTAATCTTATCAGAGAAGTGTATTCTGAGAAAAACCCAATAAAAAATGTGGTACCTAGATTCTGGTTTCTCAAGAATGATGTATTGAGACGTCTATAACTTTAATAAAATCAATAAGCTTAAAGTTGGTCATGTCACTTTCAATGATAATTCATGTGGTATGATAATCGGTGAATGTATAATTGGTTTTTCTAACTAAACCTTAATATAATTTGTTTTTTTCATAAAAGGATTGAAACAAAATTTGTCTAAGTATTAGTAAATTGTGTGATAAGTATTGTAAAATAAATTTCAAAAATTATATTTGTAAATTTTTTAATTCAAAATAAAAAATTTTATTTACTGCTTTAATATTTCAAAATGATTATAGAATTAACTTAAAATATATTTCCTAGCCAAAACATAAAATGTTTGAATACACAAGTTAGTGACACATGGATTTATCACTCATTCCTTGGTCATTATTGTACTCAGTCTCTCATCAAATTCAACTAATATAAACTAGTATGAGATCTTACCAAATTAAATTTTATATGTGACAAGGTTTGTGAAGCATGCCAACATGGTAAGAAACAAAAATTCTATTTTAAATATATAAATAATATTTTTTCTTCAAAATATATTGAAATGATTCATCTTGATGTTTTTGTACCAAATCAAATTAAAATTTATGGAATAAAAACCATATAATATTTCAATTTTTCATGACTTTATATTATTCCCATGGGATTGTTTCTTAACTCTTAAAAGTAAAGCTTGTAAATCCTTTATCAAGTTTAAAAAAAATGGTTAAAAATGAAAAAAGTTTTAAAATTATTTCAATTAATAGTGATCATGAAATAGAATTTTATAATAAAAAAATTTAATTATTTGTATTCTTTTGAAGTATATAATCATTATTTTTCTACTCCTTGAACCCCTCAACACAACATGGTAGTAGAGAGGTAAAGCCAAAAATTCTAATAAATCACTTGAATTGTTTTAAATGAATTTTCTATTTAAAAATATTTTTGGGTTAAGGATGTGAATAATACTTACTATATAATTAATTGCATTCTTTTTAGGAATTTTATAAAGAAAACATCATATGATCTTTTTCCAAATAATAAAACTAATGTTTAATTGTTCAAATTTTTGGATCCAAATATTTTATTTTAAATATCAATCATAATGTTAGAAAGTTAGATTTTAAATCCTATGAAGGAATATTTATTTTATACTCAAACACAAGTAAAACTTACCATGACTTTAAAAAAATGACTAAAATAGTGGAGGAATCATTCCATGTTGTTTTTTATTAAAATCTTCCAAAACCTATTACTTAAATTTTTTTTGAAAATAATATTTCAAATGAGACTTTTCAAAATAAATATGTTAAAGAAGAGTAAAAATCCTTTTAAATTATTTTCCTAATCTTTTAAAAAATAATAATAATATCCCATTCTATATTTAATCAATGATTTGCAAGTGGAAATCATAGTCATAGGTCGGTATTAAATGGGTTTGAACATCTATCATTTGTCTCTCAATTTGAACCCCAAAACTTTAATTATGCCCTTAACAATGAAAATTGGGTACTTTTCATGGAATAGAAGCTTAATTAATTCACTTGAAATAATTTATTTACTCTTGTGGGAGGACCTAACAATCATCATGTTGTTGAATACAAATGGGTTTTTTGAAATAAACTTAGCTCCCATCTAAACCTGGAATGATTATGTAGGGCAACATTAACATGGAAGCAAGGGTGGCCTTACCTTTACGGAACCGGTTTTCCTACTTGGGTGATATATAAAAAATTTCCATATAGGAAGGAGGGTGTAATAAAGTTGAGTCCAAGAAGAAAAATAATTGTGTTAAAGCTATTGGTAAGAGGGAAGCTTGTGAGACAATAGTGCTGAAATCACCACTGACATCATTTCAAGGAGTAGAATTGGATAAGCTAATTGAAGAGATCTATGGGAGTCTTACTGAATATGTGGAGGAACGAGAGCATAATCATATTTCTCTTGGCCTTAATGATTTTAATGTATTTGAGGATTAACTTAGAATGGGTGAGGGTAGAGGGAAGAAGGGACTATTTGAATCAGGTGATTTTCTAGTGTCTATTAAGAAGAAATATAAGCCTAAAAAAGACTACTCTTTTTTCACAAACCAATGACCATAAGATCTTTAGGGATAAAATCAGAATCCAAGACCCATGAAGGATCCCCTAAAAAAGGAAAAGGGATGCAAGAGGTGAACTAACCCACTATTGGTGAAACTTAAGAGTTTATTAACGAACTGGTATGTTCTCCGAAGCATTGCATGTTCGGTGCATCACAACAAAATAAGATTGAAGGTTAGGATCTTACTCATATAGTTATTCCTATGAAAATGGTCCCAATATCCCAAGAGTCCATAGTGGATATTGTTAAATAGGAAACAATCATCTCTAAAAGATTGTATATCATCCACTTCTCTTTCCCCATAAATTTTTATGAGTAGATGAAGAATGGTCTTATCTCCATATTTCATGGAAATATCAATGAACACAATTGGGCGAGATACCAGCTATTTCACTGTGCTGATTTCTCAGTGTTGTATTTTCAAGATTAGTATTTGATGAAAGTGTTCTTGGATTTAGATTCTTGTATAGGTATCCATATTGAAATTTTAATATGCAATACTCTCTCACTTCTCTAGGATGTTTTTTTGATCTATTTGCAAGTTGGATTTCTTTTATAGTTCCCACCCCCCCAAAAAGTGGATTTCTTGAAAATAAAAAAAGGAAAGTTAAAAATAAACTTGATGAATATGGTACTATCACTAGAAACAAAGCTCTTTTATTTACCAAAGGTTATAATAAATAAGAAGAAACCTACTATGGTGAAACCTTGTATCATGTCACACTATTAGAATCCATAGTAATCTGTTTTCAATTTCTGTTTTCAAAATTTACAAATACCTTTATACCTTAAAAAAATCCCCTGGGGCTTGGTATGAATGTATTTTAAATAATTTTATTTCAAACAGATTTAACATGGGTAACAATGATTTAAATCAATTTTTAAAATACATCTCAAATTATTTTTATGTTTTAATTTATGTTGATGATCATATTTTCTGCTCAGCAAATGGAAAAATTCGTCTTGAATTTTACTATTTAAAGATAATGTAATTTGAGATAAGATTTACGAGTGAACTCAAATTATTCCTTGGTTTTAAAATTTCTAAAAATTTGGACGGAATATTTTTATACTAAGGAAAATACACCAATTAAATTCTAAAACAATTAAGAATGGATCATGTTATGGAAATTAACACACCCATGAGTACAACTTGTAATTTAGCATTAGATGAAGTCGGAAAAATAGATGACAAATTATTTTATTGAAGTATGATTGGTAGTATACTTTTCCTTACCATGACCTGACATGACATCATGTTTATTATTTCTCTTTGTGATAATTTTTAATAAAATTTAATTTAATCTAATTTAAAATATTTCAAAAGATTTTTTATTTAAAAGGATCATAAAATCTCAGTTTATTTTATCCAAAAGGAACCTCTATTAAAATAGCTTCTTTTTCTGATGATAATTTCAGTGGATTCTAATTAGATAGGAAAAGTTCTAGTGTAACATCCCATCTTCTTTTAAAATTCATTGTTGGATATAGTAGTAAGAAGGAAAATTCAGTTTCTATTTCTATAGTCAAAGCAGAATACATAACTATTGGGAGTTGTTGTTATTAAATTATATAGATAAAAACATTCTCTTGGAATTTGGGATAACATTTTTTCATATACCTATTTGTTTATATGATACCAATTCTATAAATATCTCAAAAAATATTATCCAAGAATCTCATACCAAACACATTAACTTGAGCCACTATTTTCGAAGAGATCACTTTAAAAAGGTGTTATCTTATTGCATTTTTTCCATAAGAATATCAAATCACTAATATTTTTACCAAATATCTAGCCCTTTTTCATCTTGAATTCATTAAAATTGAATTAAGAATGATTCTATTGTGACATTATTCATTTAATATATGGAAATCTTGTGAGTCCTTTTAAAATATATTATTTAAGATTATTTTATTTTTAAATATTGATTTTATTTATTTATTTAATTTTATATCATGGATATGATCCATTATATCATGTATGTTATCATTTTATGGGTATCAATATCTGTTTAGTTCTAAAATTTTCCTTTAGAAAGATATTTAGTTTTAAAAAATATTTAAATATTACTTTTCAAACTATTTTCTCTTATTTTTCAAAATTTCAAATTCATATTTACAAAAAAATTACTTTTATAATATTTTATTATTTTTTAAAAATTATATTTTATTATTTAGATTTATCTTTAGTATGTTTTTTTAAAACTTGTTTAAAAAAATTTCTCTTTCAAATCCATATTTTTATTTATTATTTGTTTTTATCACTCATAAAGAAGATTAATGATGAGTAAAAATAATATATATATATATATATTTGTCTCTCACCATTCTATTGATATTTCTTTTGATGAAATTCCAAATTAGTGAAATATTTTCAAAAAATGGTTATACTTTAAAGGAATCACCTATACAAACTATTTAAAAGAAGAAATCTCTTAATAAAGGTGAAAAAAATTCTTTGATGTGTCATTGAAAAGGTTATTGGATGTGCACTAAAATATACATGCATGTGATGCATGTACACATGCATATGTTTCATGATATATATATATATATATAATTTGATATTATATATGTAAGTGAACTTTTAATATATTCATATGATGCATATATTTTCATGCATGTGATATGTAAAACACCTGACCCCAATTACCCGAAGTCGGTGCCTTATTTGATTACCATGGAATGATTACAATGAATCAAATCCCAAAGGACCGAGTAGTTTAGTAGTTTTGGAAAACCAGATATATACATTGGTTCGACATTTCAACTTGAAAGGAAAAAATATATACATTTTATTGGGAACATACACATCTATATGTTTATCCCTACAGGTCACTCATAATAAACTACTTCATATCCTGATAAAATGAAACATAAGAAAGGGTGAGCTCAAATTATCAGTAAATGAAAGAATTACAATAAAAGATATCATAAACATAAACATTAGGCATGGTAAATTACTAAAAACACATGCCTTTAAAAATAAACTTGAACACATTATGGTGGGAATAAGAGTTGAATAAATAATTCCATAATAAAACCTAATATTAAGGATTATACTAGTCTAATAACCACATGAACTATCAATACTATTTTTATAACTAGGTAAATGAATATGACGAACATCATAACCATACCATCAAGGCCTCGTGCCAAGACCATAAATAATTATTTTGTCAAATCCTCGTGCTAATAGCTTAGTTTGTGTTATGAGACCCACCGATGCACTGAGGGGCTATAGTGGGCCCCAACCGAAACTTACTTAGTCCAATTAATTCCTCATATGAATGAGTATAAACATAAAAAACATATACATTCATATTGAAACTAACATATGAAATGTAGTTAACTTTCCCCAGACATTAAATGTAAACACTAACCATCTAGAGTAATAAGGTGAATTGTTTCAAGATAGCACATTGATAGTCAAACTAATCATAAACTATTCAATAAAACAAGTTGGATTATATCATAAGAGATAAACCTCAATTAAGTAAAATATTCTACAAAGTATGTTAACATAGATGAGGATAATTTTAAATGAGACCATTGAAAAATCCTTGAGGACATAATCCTTAAACATTCAAAAGTGTCCCATACCACCTTGAAACATTCAAATCATAATACCTTATAATTTCATAAGAATATAGAGACTCTTGATATGATATACCAAAGTGAATTACACACACCAAAATCAAGAAATAAGTGTTGAATAAGGCATATATCTCATAATAGTTAAAGCGAGATGAGAAAAATCCTTTTTTACTTTGGAAAGAAGTGTTCTTTTGGAAAATATTTTTTATTTTTCATGAAATCAGATTGAAAGCATTTATATCCTAGAAAATAAAAGGTGATATCATTGAAATGTTACTTGAGGATTAAATAAAGTCTTATTGAGGTGAAATCATTAAAAAATTGTTTTTAAAGAAGCTTTAAAAATAAAACATTTTAGTGTTGTTTAAGGAAATTTTAAAGGATTATAATTCGAAAAGGAATGATTTCTTTAATAAAACCAGAAATTAACCAAACCAGATATTCCATTTTAAATTTTTTGATTTTATAAATATTAATATTGATTAAAATCTTTTATATAATGAACTTAAAAATAGGTAAGAATTCGAGAAGTTCCTTGAATCTGGCTTGCATTTCAGAATAATTTTTGAAAGATTATTTTAAAAAACATAACTCCCCATAAAATAAAGAAGGATTATGTTTGGTAAACACATATAGAACATTTAAACAGAATTTATGAGGATTAGATTTTAATAAATACGAAATTAATTGAGGTGAGTATACAATAAGAGCAACCTCAATGAAAATGGAGGTTCATTTAGAAAATACTTAAAACTTTGTAACCAATTGAATTGTATGCCCCAAAATTAATTATCATCAAATGATAAATTTAATATCATGAAAATAAATAGATTCTTGATATGAAACATCAATGGTAAGTATATATACACCATACAAAAGTAGTAGTAGTGAATACATAATATCTCACAAAAATGGAAGTAAGATTAAGAATCCCTTAAATTAAGTTTGATGGTGTTCTTTACTTGGCCATAGTGTCCTAGATACCAAAATTAAATTCATTAATTAATATTTACAAAACTTATTCTATGTTTAATTGATTTATTAAACCTTATTAACTTCATTCTGGTTCTTTTTGATGGGTTAAGAGGTTTAATTTTATTGTTAAGGTCCGTTTGTTTCATGATCGGTATACTTATATACATGAATAGAGAATCATGTAAAATGAGAATGATTATACAGAATTAAAGTTATATGTTATTAGTGAAAATATAGAAGGGTACATGGTTGTAAATCTTATTTTGTTACTTGGAGTGAAGATGAATCATTATATAAATTATTTAATGATAACCATTTGGGTTAATTGGCGGTTTTTGAACATGACGAACTCATTTTTTTATAAATAAAACCCATGTGTAAAAAAAGTGTCCAAAACCCTAGATGAGACATAATACATATATTATAAATCCCTTCAACCATAATAATTGTTTCATGACCATAATTGAAGATGGTAATAGAAATTGAAACCCCATTGTCCTTGAATGTGGTAAATTAGCACATCTCGGATGATGTTTTCATTTTTAGTATAAAAGAATGTGAAATGAGAGATGATGAATAATTTTGACTTTATCATGAAAAAATTACAATATGTTTTATTTAATGTATTTATCCAAAAATTTTGATGAAAGGAGGTGAGGAAATAAAAAGAAAATGAAGGAACTTTAAAATAAAAGAAAAATTGAGATATCCCTTTTGAAAATTCGGTAACCTAACGACATCGCTTAAAATTTCATAAAATATTTTGATGAGAGAAAAATGGGTCTCTCATAATTATTACATAATATGGATAGTAAGGGGGATATGGAATGACATATCCGAACATAATCCAATTGATATTTATAAGAATAACATAAAATGAAAGCTTGAAAAAGAGAAGGGTGGTAGATTCTCTTACCTTGTAGAGTAACTCCTAAAACTAAAAGGTTAGGACCTTGGGGGCTTGAGGACACATTGAGATGACTTATAAGAGGTAAAAATACCAGATATTAGAGTATCATGAGTTTATAATTAATGAAAATGAATTAATAAGTGAGTATTTATAGTAAATTAGAGGGAGTTTTTTTTTAATTTCAAAGGACACCTCATTAGTGGTTTTTACAAATCCCTGGTCTTTCCCATGGTATTTTTCAATGGTATTTTCCACATGGGACAACTAATATAATATTTTAATGTACAAAAGTAGACCATCATTTTATATTAATTATTACATCATTATGATGTCACGAAACATACCAAATACTAAAAACTATATTTTTAGTATTCATGAAAAATCAAGTATTTTAGAAAAATCCCAAAAATTCACCCCAAATATTTTTTTACGTGTAGAATTAAAAATGAAATATATTTTCTGAAAATAATTTTCTATATTTTTTCATTTAATTTTTAAATAAAATCACAATTTATTAAAAAATCAGCATTAAAACTATAACTCATTTTATAACATAATGAAAAATTAGTCAAAGTCCCATAAAATTATCTTATAACCATAAGACAATAAAATAAAAATTTATTATTTCATTTTATGAAAATAAATTTCCATTTTAAATTATTAAATTAACCACAAAATTGTAATTAATATATTTATGACATACAAAAATACCAATACTTATACTATGGTCGTTTTATTACTTATAAGATGTCTAAATTGTATTTATACATTTATGGGTGAAGTTTCTCTTTTTTAGCCAATTTAATATTAATTACTATTCATTAATATTTATATAGGTATGTTACACTTTATAAGGGTATGTTACTATTGACCAAAAAATATTTTTTTCTTATTAGACTCTAAATATCATAATGAATGCAACCGTGCATGTCAGTTTTTTGAAATTCAAAACACAGAGGTGGAAAAATTATCTTTACTGGATAGGTTATAACAAAGTGGTATTTTTTAAAGACTAAGTGTTTAATGCATTCTATATTAAATATATTTTTAAATTATTGGGGTGTTACACGATGTATAAATATAATATATATGTTATTTATTTTACCCAAATGGTTTATTCACCGATCTATTATGAATGGATTGAAGGTTTTGTATTAGCTTTATTGAAAATGTCTAATGAATAACACCTAACAACCCGAAACATATATGATACACTATTAATAGGAGGATCCTCGAGCTTCACCTATATGATATGTTGAGACCCCCTCTTATTGGGTGCGTGTGGTGTGATGTGTATGAGTTTCTTCTAATATTATCTTCTTCTCGAGCACTATTTATCTCACCCGAGAAGTTACTAGAACCCCTTCAGTTGCTACACTATCTTCATTATAAAACCATGGATCAATTGTCTAGTGCAATACTTTATAAGTAGGGTGATTTTTTCACTTATCATCATGATATTCCAAAACAATTATCCATGGAAGGAAGAAGATTGATACTTCTGTTTGTAATTTCTAGGTACTCTGTTTTTCATATTATTTACACATTGATTTAGAAAGATATATATCTTGGGTTTTCGGTTGTATTATACTGTATATAATCATTAAATGATTATATCAAACCCATCAATGGTATTAGATTAGAATATTCATGTTTTTTTATGTGTTTGGATCACTGCTTTTCAATGAAAAATGATTTTTTATAAAAATAGAGGATGTTTATAGACCCTTATGTGAGCTACATAATGGTTAATATGATTTACCCTTATACAGGTAGGATATATAATGTTCATACCCTTATGTTATCCATTACATAAAGGTTGATATGCCTCTACCCTTATGCGGTACCATTACATGATACCCTTACATAGAAGGTCTTCATAAGGGTAAAATTATTATTACCTTTATGAAAATGTTTTCCATAAAGGTATTACCCATAAATAAGGGGTTTTGTATAAATGTAGTACCCTGACACAAATGGTTTACCTAAGGGTCATTGGTACTTTCCCCATACATGTAAATATACACATGTGTAAAGGTCTATGATGTTTGCCTTTACATAGTGTATAAAATATTTCAGATACCCTTATGAAAAAGAGTTGTATAAAGGTAATAAATTTATAGAAGGAAAATACATAAAGGAAGTGCCATTATGAAATAGTGCAGCGTAAAGGTAAATCCGGACCTACCCTTACTTGAAATGTTCACCTAAGGGTAATATTCTCTATACCCTTGTGCATCACATTAATCTAATTTATGTAAAGTTAAGGCATGACTTACCTTTATAAAAAGTATTTTAGATGGCCTATGTAAGGGTAAAGAGAGGATTACCTTATGTAGAATATGGGTTCTACATATGGGTAGCAAGAAACTATATTTAAAAATTGTTTTTAAATATTAAATGTTTTTAATGGTTTATAAATTGTTTTTAAATCATGTTAAAAGGTATTTTGGGAATATTTAATTTATAGGGATTTAATTAATTAATTAAATAATTAAATAATTATTTATAATTAATTAAATAATGGTTTATAAACTACTATTCCAAAATATTAATTCTTAAAATTTTAAAATACGTTTTGATAAATTAAATATTATGAATTATGATCTTGAAATAAATTCTTTATTTATAAATTATAAGATGTGATTTATAAAGTGTTTAAAAATTATATAATATATGATATTTTTATTATATAAAATATTTAAACAATATATATTGAATTATAAAAGGTTTATAATTCATGAAATATCCTATAAATTCTATTTAATATATAATATGAAGGAGTTTATATTGAAATAAATATAAAATGTTTATACTCTTTCTAAAATATAAAATGTTTAAAATTAGCATTTATTTATGAATAGTCTATAAATGTCTCATGTTTTGGAAAATAAATAAATTTTTTATTTATTTGTTAAAATTTCTTTATATTCATGTTTATTAAATCATTTATGAAATAAAAATATTGTGTATTTATATTTATATGATAAATTTATTCTAGTATAGAGCCTCACATATCATTCTAAGTTTGATATCATAAAATTTAGATTTCAACTACCTTTACCTCAATTTTTAATTTTAGTTATAGGATTGAGAATAGTTATTGGGCATAGTTTATGTATACTAAGTATTAGAGTTCTATTGAATTGGATTATCTCTTGAGTAAAGTATCCATGGGTAAAGGAACTTGGGGTTAAACAACCTACTTTCTTAGAGGATTTCCTTCATTAGGAATGTTAATTGGGTTCACTATTTTTCTTTATGGACTTAATTATATGGAGTTTATCAATATCATATAACTCTATTCCTTTACATGAAGAATTCATATACCTTATGCATAAGATACATTTGGTTATGTACGAATCTAATTGAATTATGTTTTTTGGGTGATTAAAGAAAACTTGTGGGTTATTTAAAGAGTTACACATTAATATGGTGTGAACATATTAACCTAGTGGTTGGAATAGAGATCTCCACAACTAAATTTTTATAATCATGTATACAAAAAAGGGAATAAAATAGAAGAAGATAATTATTACATAGGATATTATAGCAATGAATTTAATATACATAGTATGTATATTAAATGGGTGAGACATTAAACAAAAACCCCACAATTTATAAGTTTTAAATTCCTTCCAAAGAATTAGTTGTTAAGAACTTGATCATCTAATCAAGTATTTTGAGTTCAGCACGAGTACCCTGAGGTTATCTTGTATAAAAAAGGAAAACTATAAGTAACTCTATATTTTCATGTTATATATTGTTGATCCCAGAATGAGAACACCATGATTTTCCTTAGTTGTATTGTTATTGATGTTTTATTTAGGATACACTATCCAGAAATCCATAATTGTTAGGATACCATATGAATATAGTTGAGTAAATCTCTATGTTAGATTTATATAGAGGTTTATCCACTCAACTGTCTAAGAATCATAACTAATATTATTGGGATGATTAACTACCTAAATAATCCTGGATTTCTTACATTATACCTAATATAAGTCATGATGAAATATGTATCTTGGCTCACAAAATGGATATGATGTTATGGGTCATCATTTTTGTGGGATAACTTTAATTAAAATCCCTTGATGAAAAGATATAAAACATAAAATTTATATTATAAAATATTTTTTTAGATAAATTAATCATCATAATCAAACTAAATTTTTTATTTATACTTGAAATGATAATATTAAAGTAATAAACTCCTAATATTGGTAGCTTAATAAAATTTATTGAGTAAGAGAGATATTCTATGTGTTAGAATTGTTCCTTTTTAACTAATCAAGTGTTTAAGTCATTCAATAATAAAATCAAGATACTTATAGAAGCATGGAATGATTCATTTATGGATTCAAAGGAATTTAATGCAAAATGATCAAATTAATTTCAGACTCTAATCATATACTCAATATCATTGGGTATGTAAATGATATGAAATATGATTGAATATACTTAGAAATATTGAAGAATTCCTATAAGGATTATTCTGGTAAATAAATTATTTATGTTTTCATCTTACGAAAATATGGTTGAGTTCGATAAATCTTTACCCAATATTTTCAATGTATTGAGAATAAATGAACTAAACATATGATGTTTATATTATTTTATTGTTTTTATAGTATAATGATGTAAAATTTCAAAACTGGAAGAGGTAAAGTTATAAAGTCATATAAAATTTCTTTAAGAAGTCAGTTAAGGTTATTTTAATCTCTTGGGTATTATCAAGAAGGATTAATGATTCCATATTATGAAATTATATAGAATACCTAAAGGGTTTTGGGAAGCCCATAGAATATCCATTTATGAATTAATGTTATATAAATTGATTCTTTAAATTTAAAGGGTATGTGAAACCGAGTGTTTGTTTTACAAGTGTTGTAAATATATTGGAGTTCAAAATCCAAGGATGAATTGAAATATCTTATTGTTTTAATTAAAGTGATCTATTAAATAGTTTATATATCATAAATTTTAATATATATATATATTTATCAATCATGGATGAATCTAATTAAAATAAGTGTATCTTAATCTCACTTATCTTATATAATAGGAGGTGTTAACAAAGAGTTTTTATGGAAAAAATGATAGGATTTATTGCATAAACTAGGTCTATGATTCATTAGATTCTATAACATGAATTGAGAATAAGATATGGATAAAAGTGTTTTATCTAGGATAAAGTTTTTTTCCATATATAATATAAACACATTGAATTCTATATAAGATATGGAAAAAATGGTTTATTTTTTATATAATCCTACTGAAAGAAATAAATTTTATTTTCTAAAACAAAGAGTAGTTTTTGTTGAGTCTTCTAATGGTATTATGAAGAGAATATGTTGTCTAATAATCTATAGGGAGTTTTTTAGACTTATAAAAGTTAAAAGTTAACAAATAAAATAATTTTCCAATAAGAGTTTTTGTATTTTTCAGTAAATATCCTAAAGAGTTTGGGTATGTAACTATAAAAAAATTAAATAGTTACATTTAATTATTGGGAGAAAGTGATTTTAACTATAAAGTAAAGGATTATACAAGTATATGATTATAATAATTCTTCACTTGATATCCTAATGAATTTTGGGGTATTTGATGGTAAATAAAAATGTAAAGATTTACATTTAGTTACTATAAAAAGTGAACATCACTATTACATCGAGGTTTACACCAGCCAATACACAAAGTTTATCATTTAGTTTCCAAAAATATTTTAGGGTATGGTGGTAAAGATTCATTTAATGAGTTAAATTATTTACCATAAAAAATTGGATGCCACTTTATCCTAAAAGGGTTTAGGAGGTACTGGTAAAGTGATAATGTAAATTGTTACATTATTTATAAAAGATTTCAATGAAAACTTTTTATGGAAAGGGTTCAAAGGATGATGATGATGCACACAGAAAGATTTCTATATAGATGATAGAAGAAAAAATTATAACCTTTGATGTTACGAAGTAACAGATATTGAATACATGTTCAAATAATTGATCATTAGGAATATGATTCCTAAGAATCACCATTATTAAAACTTTCTTACTTTATAGATGCTACTCACTATGAGTTTAGTGGGAGTATTTTATCATATGGTCACATTGGGATGCAATAGGATTTACATATGTATGTAATGTCCAAAAACCATTTCTAATGAAAAAACATAAAATTCATGTAGAATCTATTAAAGAATTTGTTATAATGGTTTTAAACATTTCATATAATTATGATAAAGTAAATATCGTTTTATCATTCACTCATGTGTACTATAACTTTACTTTACATGAATGGTTGAATAATAAATATCCCCTCAAAGTATAATTTTTTATTTTTCCATAACTAATGATCATCCTGGAGTATAATGGATTGTGATGACATTTAAAGGTTAGCTTCAATAGATTCTTACATCCATTATAATGAGTTGTATATAAGATATTAAGAATAGGTTCTTTAGGTAATAAGTTAAGGATTATTATATAGACTGATCGATAGAATTATATCTCATGTAATTTCATATGGTCATAGATATACTTTAATGTGTATGATTATTATCAATAATTCTTACCTCAGGTTGGAGAGATACCTAGAATGAGAACCTTCAAACTTTGATATGCTATTTATGTAAGTCAACATATGAAAATTTTTAATACTAGGGTGGTTGGGTATGTTGTTTATCATGTCATTGGTTGGAGTGAAACCAAGAAGGGATTTGTCCATTTGTGTTACAAGTAAAGACATACAACCCTTGATTGAATTAGACTAAGGATATACATTTCCATTCTTAGTTGTTTCATATATAATGTGTTCAACTACTTGGATAAGTGAATTGTGATATAATTGTGAGATAGATGAATGAATTGTGATGTATTCATCAAATTGCTTAGTTTATTTATAATAATTAATAAAAGATGAGTTGGATATACTAGATTGACATGTACCTTGTCTAGTGGTCACTTGATGTGAGGGAAAATGGGATTATATAGTTATACATATGATTTATATGATATATATTTTGGTGGGCATGTTTTTATAGAGATATGAATTTATTTTATTGAGATCAAACTAGAAATCATTTATTATATGGAAAAATATTGTATGATACACGTCATTGATAAATTGTGATATGTATTTATATTATTACTTATTTTAACATTATTCCATGAAATAATTTATTATATGATGGAATTTATTGAAAATTTTATGTGATGGGTGGGGCCTAAAAATATATAGCCCCTCAGTGAACTAGGAGGTCTCAAGAGACAACTAAGATAGGGTTATGGGAGAATCCTTACCTTTTATGTAATATGTCATGGAACAAGGCCTCGACGGTATATTTAATATGTCCTAAATTATGTATTTCTATCTCTATATAATTATTTATTTTTATTTATGGATTTATTTATTATCCATGGATATGATATTACAATAGTTTTATTTCATTACGACATTATTCTAGTTATCTATTATTTCTATATTGATTATTCTCTATTCATTTCATGATAGATTCCACTATACGCTACCCCTTATAGAGAATATAAGACCAAACATAATATTATTTTATATTTTCCTAGGAAATAAATGGGAGTATTAAATTTAAAAAATATATTTCATAGAGAATAATAATGTTTTCATGTATTCAGATGATGTATTTTTTTTCAATATAATGTAAAACACATTTATGTATCTAGTTTCCTAAGACTACTAAACTTATAGATCCTCTATATTGTGATCTATGTTTTTTGTACCAATTTAATTAAACAATCACCGACTTTGGGGTAATATATTTGGGGTTGTTATAGTTGGTATCAGAAGAAGTCTAGAAGAAACCTTAGGAACTTGATTTAGAACAATATAGTTAGACAACATATACCTTTGTCAAACCCTTATGATATTATAGAGATATATTTAGATTACAAGAAATTAATTTATAATATATAAATATAAATTATAATATGATTATTAGTTCATAGTGATATTCCTGGATTGATTAATAATATTTCCATGTTTAGAAATGGAACCTAATATAATTAATGGAAATTGTGTTAACACCCATAATCAGCATAGCGACTACCCTCCCAATTAATTCAATAAAGATGATGTAATAGATATTTGGATAGTTAACCCAGGTTATGGTAAATATCTTTGCCCATATGAAACATCCTATTGCACATCATCATGGCGTGACAACTTTGGATCACTTCATGTGATTACAACCTCCAACTTTTAATAGAACCACTGATCCAATAGTGGAAATGCAATGGATCAAATCTTTAAAGAAGATATTCTTTACCTTGAGATATAGTGAAAGGTATAGGGTTATCATGTATGTCTATAAATTAAAGTGATATTTTGACCAATGGTGTCCATTTATTCATTGATTCAAAATAATAATAAGGAATAGGAGTTATAGGAAATGGAATGAAAGAAATTTAAATTTATATTCTTTGGAAATTATTCTCATCATGAACAATGAGCTAAAACTGATAGGAAATTTATATATGTAATAAAAAAGGAGGAGGAATATATGGATGAGTATGAAGATAACTTTACAAGGTTAGAAAGGCATACTGAGGATTATTTATCAAACCCTACAAGAAATATTAACCACTTCTTTTTTGGATTAAAGATAAGTCTTTGAAGGGAAATAGCCTTTCAAGAATTTTATTTACTTGAGGAGATTTTAACTAGTGTCATCAAGACTAAGAAGGGTTTCTCTAATTCATTTAATTTTAAATGTAAATAATAGAATATGAGGATTTATGAGCTCTATGTTGAGAGGAATTAAACAGTGTAAAATAAGGGAAGGGTGGATTTTACAACATGCAAGTACTGTCGGATGAAACAACTTGTAACTTACTTAAAAATATTTGGAGTTTTCTTTAAATATGGAGATAAAGGAAATAAATATCATGAATTTAATGGTAGGATAGAAGATTACATTTTACAATGATTAAATTTCAAGGAAATAGGACATTATTTAAATCAGTGCCCCAATAATCATGTGAATCTACCCTAGAAGATGCCCAGGGATCAAGTCCAAGATTATGCAATAACTATTGTTGAGGTTGAATTTCCTAAAGATGTGGTGACATATACTTTAATAATAACCTCAAATTTAGATAAATCTATATTTGATTTTGGATCTTTACACTCTTTCATATCTACATTTTTTCTAGGAAAATTAGATATTTCCCTTGAACCTTAAGAAGGGAGTTTCCAGTTAAGAATCCGTTTGAAAATATTACTATAATAAGGACATGTTAGCTATTTCCCATTATCACACCAAGAATTACCATATTAATAGACTTTATTGTTATACCCATAGTTGAATTTGATATAATACTTAGCATGGATTGATTTTAAAATTATAACATGAAAATTTATTTTCAAGAGAAATAGATTATGATTTGTGATGGATTTATGGAATCCATTTACTTAAGATGGGTGACTGCATCATCTGAATCATGTTTGAATTCACCACCTAAACGTCTCCTTAATGAAATTCTTAGAGAAGATTAATCCATGAATTAATATATACTTATAATAGAGGATGTGTCTATTATGACGGAATATGTTGATGTATTCCCAAAGGAATTACCTAGACACCCTCCAAATTGTAATGTTGAATTCTATACTGATATTATCCCTAATGAAAAGACCATATCTAATCCCCCTATATAATGTTTTCTGTGTAATTTGTGGAAATAAAAAATGTAAAAGAGTTGTGTTATAGGGGTTTTATTCTTCCAAGTGTTTTATCTTGGGTAGAACATATCCAATTTATGAATAAGAAGGATGGATCTATGAGATTATGCATTAATTATTGGGAAATCAATTCCATAATTTTTAAGAAAAAATACTTATTACCTAAAATTGATGATTTATTTGTTCAACTTGAAGGGGATCAATACTTCCCTAAGATTAATCTCCATTCAGGGTAACATCAATTTAAAGTAAAGAAATATAATACACAAAATATGGATTTCAATACAAGGAATGCGTATTATGAGTTTAGAGTAATATTATTTGGGTAAATTAATTCACCCTATGTATTTATGGATCTAATGAACAATTTATTCATGGATTAACTTGATAAATTCATTATGGTTTTTATTTATAGCATTTTGATATACTCTATGATCTATTAAGAGAATTAATGTTATTTATGGATTATCATTGAGGCCCTAAAAGAGAAATAATTATATGGGAAATTTATTAAGTATGAATTTTGGATTTGAAAAGTATCCTTTCATGGCTATATTATCTTCAATGATGAAATATTAGTTAACCCTACAAATAAAAATTCTATTAATGAAAAGCGCACATAAATGAATATTACTGAGATACATAGTTTCCTTATCTTAGTTAGTTATGATCATTGATTTTTTGAATTTTTTTCCTGATTAAATAATATATTAACTAAGTAAAAATGTGAAGGGGTTAATTTTACATGGTTTAATGATTGTAAAAAAACATCAGGGAACTAGAAAAAAGACTAATCTGTACACTAGTGTTGAACTTACCATTAGGAAAGGATGGTTTTGTTATATACAATGATGTATTAAAAAAGGGACTAGGGTGTATCCTTATATACAATAATATGATTATTGCTTATGTATTAAGGAAACTGGTGACCCCTAAGTATAACTATCCAACTTGTGATCATAAAATGATAGCTGTAATCTTTTCTTTGAAAATATAGAGGCACAACCTTTATAGTGAAGATGTAACATATTTACTGAGAACAAAAGTTTTAAGTATACATCCACACAAAAATATCTTAACATGAGGAATATGATATGGATATAATTAATTAAAGACTATTATTTGAAATACATTACCACTATAGAAGAGAAAAAAAGGCAGAAGATGCATTGATTCAAAAGGATCATGGGGTCCTATACATGATGAGGATGAAAAAGGGTCATATATTCAAGGAGTTGGAAAATACAGAGATGAGAATTATTAGGGATTGGTTAAAAATCATTCCTTTTCCATGTAATTTTCCAAATAACTTCACTATAGAATATAAAGAAGTCTCAGAAAGATGAAAATTGTATTTAGAAGAAAATTAAATCCATAGAAGGTAGTAAATTAGAATATTTCATCTACTAAGATGGAATGTTGAAATTTGGATGGAGACTATTTATGTAATCAATACCTAAGTTGAAGAGGCAGTTACTAGATGAATCTCATATCTCATACTTCTCTATACACCATTGTAGTAAAAAAATGTATAGGCATCTAAAGGAGAACTTATGGTGGGATAAAATGATGTGTAAAATTATAGATGATGTGTCTATATTCTTAGTATGCCTATAGTTAAATGCCAAGATGAAATATTCAAAGGGTGTCAGGAAATCTCTCACTATACCTATGTGGAAGTTGGGCAATATCACAATGGAATTTTTTGTTAGGACAACTAATAAATCTAATTGAAATGTTTCGATATGGTTTATTATTGATCACCTTACCAAGTCTACATATTATTTGGAAATAAGGGAGGATCTACCCCTTGAATGCCTTGCATGGATCTATATTAATGAAATTGTGAGACTTTATGGTGCACCATCATCTATTTTAGTAGATCATGAATCTTGATTAAAATATAAATTTTAGAGGATCCTTAAAAAGGATTTGAATATTAATGAACTTTTGAGCACCCCTATCAGAATCAAGAAGTTAGATAGTCTAAAAAGCCCATACGAAACATATATTTTATGCTAAGTCCATCTTCACTTGACTTCTAAGGAACGTGGGGCCAATACTTATCTCTACTATAATTTTTATATAATAATAGATTCCACTCAAGTATAAAAATTGAACCATATTAGGCCTTTTATGGGAAGATATATCTCACTCCAACATGCTGTAATGGAGTTAGAGAAAGGTAGATAGATGGCCCAAAACACATTATGGATAAAATTTAGAAGGTGTATGCTATTGATAATAAAATTAAGAATAATAAGAGAAGAAAAAAAATCTATGGCTATAACTAAAGGAGTGACTTGGAATTCCATATAGGTGATCATTTCTTCTTGAAAATATCAATGTGTAAGGGAGTTATACAGTTATGGAAAAAGTAAAAGTTATGTTCATGGTTTATCTGTCCATTTGAGATCTTATCAAAAATTGGATCTATGGCTTAATGTTTAGATTCTATACTAAATATCTCTAAAGTTAATAGAGTATTCTATGTATCAATGATAAAGAAGTATACGAAATACCCTTAACAGTCAATATCCACCAATTATATGGAGATCAAAACTAATTTACCCTATAATGAAGATCCTATCCATAATTTGACAATTGTGAGAAAGTGTTGTGGAATCAGAAAACTTGTCTCGTGAATGTACTTTAAAGAAATAACAAGTTGGAGGAAGAAAATTGGGAGCATGAGGAATTAATGAGGAAGATTCTCCCTAATTTGTTCATGTATTTATGAACACCTTAAATTTTGAGGATGAAATTATTTAATTGGGGAAGAATGTAACCTCTTATATTTAACCATTATAAACAAGCACTCCATGTTAAAAATTATTATTCAAGGTATATTTTATTATTTCCTTATATGGGTATAATAAAAATAAATATAATAGGAAACTAGATAATTAAATTTATCACAACGACTAAAAAAGTTCTATAAATAAGTAGATATATGTGACAACACCTTAATCTTGAACTCTAGAGGATCATACTCGAGGAAGAATAATAAGTTTCTTAAATAAGTTACTACTAGAAAGAAAAAAATATAGAAATATACATGGTTTAGATGATAAGATAAGTATATGAATGAAGGATTCATAATGAAGTATACATAAGGAGTAATATTATTATTAGGAATCTTACTATTGGAATATGACCATTGGGAGTCTAAAAGTTGGAATTTTCCCATTGGAAATATGATTTTTGTAATAGTAATATTACAGTGATACAAAAAAGTACTTGATTAAAATAATAAAAACAATTGAAGATAATATAAATAATAAATAGTAATAATTTATATGGAACAATTAAGAGTAATTTAATTATACACATATATTTTAGATAAAAATAATAAAATAAAGGAAAAAGAGTTTTTAGTTTTTTGGCTCCAAATCATTGATTTTAAAATAACTAAGTATTTTACTTAGTAATGAAATTTATCATAGATAGATTTTTTTTTTCATAAAAGTACCTTAAATTTAAAATCATCATGTCAAAAGTGTCCAATAGTGTATTTTTCATAATTTTCTAACATAGTTGAATTTTCAGCTAAATAGTGAAGTATGATATAATATACTGTATGAATTATGAAATCATAATGATTTAAAAATGATGCAATAATTAAAAAAATTTAATCTTTGAAAAAATATATTATTTGATTAATATTAATTATTTTAATGAATTAAAATCATTTTCTATACCTAGAATATACTTTTAAAACTCTAAAATTTAAATTTTGGATTTAAAAATTACATTCTGTTGAAAAATTTCATTTACATGGAAAAAATAGTATAACATAATAGAGTCAATTTCTAATCTAATTATAATATTAAAAAAAATATTTTATTACAAAACCATGAATCAAAACCATCGGTAAGCTAATGGTTTTTCATTTTTTACAACCTAGATTTCCGTAGCCTCTATTTAGAAATTAATAAGAAATTCCCCCACAATTTCTATAAATAACCTCCAATTCTCCCATTCCTATCCACTATTTTTTGAGCATTACAATACTCTCATACTATCTCTCTATAATCACTAAAAGAAGTTTATAAGTTTCTAAGGTTCTCTTCTAAATCTTTAAGATGATATCTTGCAAGGTAAGGGTTCCGAATCCTCCTCTTTCATTTTCAATATGAATTCCATTTTATATTGTGTTTTAAACTTAATTTCATTAAATATAAATGATATTTATTCCATTTTTTATATCAAACTTTAAATATTTTCAATGAGACATTAATTTCCCCCTCTCAATACATCCTTTATATTTTTTCTTACTATACCAAAGTAAGGGTTCTTAATCTTTTTGCTTCCTTTATTTTTTGAATCCCTTTAAATTCCTTTTATTTTCAATGAGGAATGTTATTATTATTCATTATTATAAACTCTTTATTATTATATAAATTTTAGATTATTATTCCCTCTCATTATACCAACTTTATAGGTTTTTATAATACACAAACAATCCCATATCTATAAAACCATCCCAAAATTTCAGTGAAGTAAACTATGTGTGGTTTTACAAGAAAATAAAATCCATGTCTTTATAAAAACAAGTGTATATGGTTTTGGAAAAAATGAATCTAGGGGTAATTAACTTTAAATAATTTGGCCAGCTATATCATGGTCATATTTTTAGTGCATAATGATTTGCCCCTTACTGTGCACCTGGTTTGGCACTCTTGAGGGATATGGTTAGGATGCTTTACTTTCACTTTTCAAACCATTATGAATAATTATCAATAATTTTATTGGTATACTACCATTGAAATTACATTTATTTTGGTATATATACACCTTAATCATCTTAGTATTTTTGAGCACCAAATAAATATAATATCATATTCTTCATTTGTTAAAGGGGTTAATTTAAAGATTGTGAATCCCTAGATTTTTCTTAGGGATTTAAGAAAGATAAATTCATTAATTTATTTATTAGGGAAAATATTTTTATACCATTTAATCCTTTCTTTTATATGGGAAAATATTTTAATATACTCTTAATTGATAAATTGTGATACACATTTATATTGTTCATTATTTGAACATTATTTCATGTAGTCATTTATTATGCGAAGGAATGCACTGTACTTTTTATGTGATTGGTATGATTTGAAATTATATTTCCCAGCAGTGCACTAGTAGGTCCTATGAGAAAACTAATAAAGGGTAATGGGAGTTTAATTACCTTTTATGTAATATGAATTGGCATTAGGACTTGAAAATATGCTTAATATGTCTGAAATTATGTATTTCCATCACTGTATGATCAGTTATAGATATCCATGAATTTATTTATTATCCATGGATATGTTATTCCTATAATTTCATTTTATTATGGAACTATTCTAATTATTAATTATTTTCATATTGATTCTTCCATGCTGATGTCATAATAACTTCCATTGTATGCTACAAATTACCGAGTGTATAAGCCCACCCTTTATATTATTTCACATTTCCCTTGGAAACCAATAAGAAAACTACATATAAAAAATGGATTAAAAGGATAATAATAAAATTTAATTTTATTCAACTGATGTATTTTTTAGTTAACAATGAAATTTAAAACTCATTTATTTATCTAGTTTCCTGAGGCAACTAAACATTTTGACCCCCTATATTTATATCTATGTATTTTGTACCAATGTAAAAAATAACCACTTTTTATAGGGTATTGGAGTTGGGGTTGTTATAGTTGGTATCAAAGGATGTTTAGTATAAACCTTAGGAATTAAATTTAGAAGAACATAGTTAGATAAAATAAACCTATGTGAAAAACTTTGGATATTTAAAAGTATATCAATATTACATGACATTATTTAAAAACAATTTATAGAAATTATACTAATATTTTTAGTTCATAGTGATATTCACTCACTAATATAGTAAATGACCATGTATAAAAATGGTGTCTAATAGAAGAAATGAAAAACATATCAACACCCATTATCAGTTTATAGTCTACCCTTATAATCAAGTCAATGGAGATGATGTTGGTGATATTCGAGAAGTTATCCTTGGTTATGAAAAATAAAGTTTCCCAAATGAATCAACCTATTTCACCTCAACATGGTGTGAAAATTTTGGATCACTTCATGTGACAATAACCTTCATCTTTTAATGGAACCACTCATCCACTAGTGACAGAGTAATGGATCAAGTATTTAGAAAATATATTCCATGGCTTGAGCTAGAGATAAATGGAGAAGTTTATCATGTATGCATATTTATTAAAGGGGTATGTTTACTATTTGTGTTCATTTATTCAAAACACTAATAAGGAAGTGGAGTTATAATATATGGAACAAAATACTTTTGAAGTGATATTCTTTGAAAGGTATTTTCCTTATGAACAATGAGATAATATGGAAAGAAAATTACTCAAATTAAGACAAAATAAGGAAGAAGTTATAGCTGAGTATGAATCTAACTTTATAATGTTATAAAGGAACGGTAGGGATTATGTACACAATCCTTAATGAAATATGAACTATCTCTTTGATGGATTAAATCCAAGTCTTTAAAGGGAACTAGTCACTAAAACATTTTTCTCATAAGTATATATTGTAACTTATTCCATAAATACCAAAAATGGGGTCTCTAAGTCCTTTACATTCAAATATAACCAAGAGATGAAGATTATTATTGAGCTACATGTTGAAAATAATTCAACAAATGACAATAAGGTAAGGGTGGATTTTCCAACATGGAATAACTATGGTAAGAAACACCCTAGGAGTTACTTAAATGGATTGAGAGTTTTATACAAGTTTGGAGATAAAGGAAATTAAGCTCATAAATGAGAGGGTAAGATAGGATGAAAATTACCAATTCTTCAATCATAATATCCCAATATTTTAAAAATAATGACTATGTTCAATAACTTTCAAAATATGTAACACCAAGCATAAATCATGAAATATTATTATTCAAATGTAGAAATTATAACCAAGACATTAAATTGGTGAGTATGAATAGGATTATATAAATTTTAAAAAATATATAAAGGTTTTAATAAATATAAATGTGTTTATTAGTCCTTTAGAAATAAGAACTGATTTTTTAGTAAATTCATTTTATTATTCAAAAATTGGTTTTATTCAAAAATGTTTTTATTAATTATTGTGAGTGAAAATTATAAATAATTTTTAGAACTTTTATATTTTTTATTTTATGAAATAAATATCATTTTTTAAATTAGTATATAAAAATTATCTTTGTTTGAAATTTTGGTGTTTTTCTAAAAAGAATAATTTTTCAACGAATAGTGAGAAATACTGATTTTTATTGAAAATAAAATTTTATTTTAAAGTATTTAAAAATTGAAATTATATTTTTGATTAGTTTTAAAATTTAAAATATCTACTTTTTTATTTAAAATAATCTAATTATGGTTTTTTTAAATTTATTGAATTAAGTATAAAAACACGTTATATTTAAAAGGGTCATTTTTCTGACGAACCTTTTTAATCATGTTTTTCTAGTTTGATTTTAAATAAATAATTTCCACTTATATGTTTTGAGTTTTAAAAAATTGATTTCATATTTAGAATTAATAAGTTAAAATATGGTAAATAGGTCCCATTTTTTTATATATGAATAATAATCATAGTAATTTTTATTACCTCGATAATGGTTAAATAAGATACTTAAGGGTAAAAAATAATATGATAAGGAGTATGAAATGACCCTAACACTTGAATTAATTTTACTTTATAAGTCTATATTATTACTAGTCATCCAAGATTCATTTATGTGTCATTTTTTTCCATTTGGGTGTGATTATGATCTTTATAACATTTTAGGTAATGAAAAGTAAATAATGTCACACTCTTGTTTTTAATATATATTATACTTTTAACCAGATGATAAATAAGAGATATGTTCAGTTATAATTATTAATTTTAAATATAAATGATTTCTATTCATAATTTTATTTTATTTTATTCTAAATTTTTAGTAAATAAATAATTACCTTAAATGATTATACAAAGTTGTGGAGTAATTATTTAATTAATAGAAAAATAAAATAAATGATATGAAAATTATTAAAATATATATAATTTGAGATAATTATTGTGATAAATGAATTTATGGATGAATATAATAGTTTAGGGATGTAAAAAATATTTTTTTCAAATTTAATTTTCATAATGTTATTAAAATCAAAGTAGTGAATAGTTTTAAAAAGTGACATTAAATATATTTTATAATAAATAATATTTTTTCAAATGATATAAAATTCATAAAAATATTATATCCATCCAAGTGATTATTATATGTGTTATAATATAGAAAATGGTCCATTTATGTGACTTTTTCTACTTATAGTAGTTATCTTAACCCTCAAAGAGTAAAAAACATTGTTGTCATGGTAAGTGTAAAAAGGGTTAATAGGGGGTTAAAATCAAAGGATAAGGGTAAAAATATGATATAAACGTGGAAAAAAATATTTTATGAGATTATTTATACTAGTAATTATTTTAAATTTTAATCTTATCAATTTGGAGATATTTTCACTTCAAAATTAATTTATATTACATTAATATTTTAATAAATTCCAAGAGTTCCTCTCCCATCTCTTATAAAATGGAATATATTATTATCATTATTTAAATATTCCAAACCCATGTTTATTAGAAAATATCTATCCAAATACCTTAATAACATCCCTAAAAATGTTTTAGAGGCATTATTTATGACATAATACCAACCTTAGTGGTATTAAGGTGTTAAGAAAAGATGATTTTCCAAAGAAGAGCTATCGTTCTTAGCTGAGTGTTTTTATTTTATTTCTTCATCCACCTCCTTAAAATATATATTAACCATGATTATATAATAAAATCAGTATATTAAATACACTAATATGTTATTATGTAAATTTAATAACCGATATCCATCTACACCCTCCATCAAATGGGAAAGGAACTCATCATTTGTGTGTACGGTGGACTATCGCCTTGTGAACCGATGCAATTCATTTTCCATCACCAACCATAAAGGATGGTTATAATTATGGAAATAATCTTTATATATGATATTAATTACATATGTATAATTCTTAAAATATAACATATCATTTAATTTCTTACCTTTCCATATACTGAAAAATGATAACGTAGTTCGTGCGTATGTGTAGACTACCACCTTCATGAAGCGATGTGATTTATTTTTCGTCACCACATTAGATGGATAATATATATAAGTATATTTAAATATGTAATCTGATATTTATAATATAATTATAATTATAAAAATTTAAAATAATACTTACATTCTTTCAATAATTATCATTGAAAAATGGAAATGTTACTCAGCTTATGCACGACCTATTGTCTCCATAAATGTAACACAGTTCATTTGTTAAAAAATATATTTCAGGATTGGTTTTAAACTATAATTCATGTATAAGTAATATAATTATTTCATTTTTATTATTCTAAATATGATTTAATAATGACCTCTTTGATCTCAGTCAACCTATAAAATTCATTTTGAACTTATGAACCAAAAATCCTCAAAACACATAATGTGGACTAAACATAATATGTAATTAACTATATCATTATGATAAATTAAATAAATGGTTTAAGGATAAGGGATTAAAACTATAATTTTTTTCAATAAATCAAAAAACTAATATGAGTTTATTATATTGGAGTTAAAGGACATACATGGAAAGTTTAGACTTAATGTAATGGATTTTATCTCAATTTACTTTTATTGAGGCATATTTTATTTTTATTCACCTAATTTATTTAATATGGTTTATATACTTACAATTTTAAATTTTATATCATTAATAATTCATAATTCAAGGTATTTTAAGTTTAAATTTTAATTATTTCATAGAGGAGGATTTGACTTGAAAGTTACCATGCGGTAAAGTGTTTCTTAACTCAAATTTCATTTCATTGGGTTATAAATAATTTTAATTATCTTTTTTAGGGCATGATTATGTTGGAATTTATTTTTTAATTTTTTAATATAAATTTACACTTATTTTGTGTGGATTTAAATTCTTTACACATACTCACCACATTGAATAATTCTCAATTCAATGGTATGATCTTTGTAAGTGTTATTCGTATCAAATTCTATTTTTTAGGACATATGTTTATGATATACACATATATTCTTTTATGAGTTGCATATAGTAACCCATATACATATTATATCATGAATCTACTTATATTCATGTTATTTAATGTTTATTTTTATTTATTCTTTCATAGAGTTTATGATTGAGAAGTTACTAAAGTGGCAAAGGATTTATGTTATAATCTCTTTTCTTTTCAGGATTTTTTATGTTAAAGGTTTCTTTGGGGGAAATTATAAGATCTTATTTTCTTGAACCAAATATATTTTAATAAAATATGGTTATGAATGTGGTTTACATGTTTAATTTATATTTCCCCCCTTATTGATTAAAGAAGAATGTAGAAAGTTGGTTGTAAGTGATATCGATCTTGTATCTTCTTTTAGATTAGAAATATTTCTATTCTATATCCATATTTTCTAAAATATTTTTACAAAAGTAATTTCATAAACATAAAGGATTTAAAAAATCTATTTTTCATGACCTTTGATCATCCTTTAAAATATTTTAAGAATTAAATTTCATAACTTTTTCCAAATGTGTCACTTTACAATCTATATACAAAATGTTTCAAAACAATGTTTATTTTTAACGTTAACAACATAAATAGATTTTCTAGATCTCATGAAAATTATTTTCTTTGAATATTACATTAAAATTTTATACATTTATTTTAAAATAAATTATTTTCCCAAAATTTATAAATTTTTATTTTTTCAAAGTTATTTTCAAATTGAAAAGGTTATTTTACACAAGAATATTTTTTTGATATTTTAATGGTATTTCCATTCATTAAATCTAACAAACCTTAATGTTACTTACTATAAACTGAGTATATTTTGTATTTATACCATCCTAACTCTTTTTATGGATGGGTTATTATTTTTTCATTGAAATTTTAATGGAACAAGTTTCTTTTCAATGGGTGAATCAGGTTATGAAAGGAATAATGGATGTTTCTAAGAGATTTTTGATGAAATGAAATTTCTATATACTTTATTTATGTTTTGTTTTTTAGGAATTTTTTATAATAATGGGTGGTTATATTATAAACCATGGTCTTGTGAGCTCATTATAGCTCTCCAACGCATTGGGTAAGGGGATAAAGTTAACCGACTAGGTTTTTCTTAAGAGATTATGGGAATTTACTGTAATAGTTATTCCAATTTTAATCATGATGGTAATTTTATGTATAACAATGAATTTTATTATAAGATTAATCATGAAGGTTATCCCATTTATAAGAGTGATATTAAAATGATGCCTCAAGTAACCTATTGGATTTATCTATGCTTGTTATGGGTTCTTATAGAAATATTATGATTGAAAAAAAGATAATACATGAGATTATTTTAAAAGGAAAATATATGAAAATTCTTATGAGTGAAAGTATATGGATTTTAATGGTTACTTTAATAAATATCGACATCACATTACTCTTAATTATCGATTCTTATGACTCCAATCTTATAGTAAAGTTTATTCCATGTTTCACGACTGATGATCCATGTATTGATTGGCATGAATTATCTTATGTTATGATCATGCACTTTGATTATATCATCATAACCTTATTCTTATATTAATATCACTAATGAAATTAATTTTGTAATTTTTATATTTACGCTTACTATGCATTTGATATCACCCTTATTATGTTTCCTTTTCCCCAGTTTATGAAGAATGATGAAAAATGATTTATGTATAGAAAAGTTACATATGTGGATAATTTTTTGGAATATTTTAAATACTTAATATGGATATTAAATGATATTTATAGCGGGAGAACTACTATTTAGAAGCCTTAAGTGTTTTTATGTAAAAGTTTTTTCAATTCTCTAAAACAGTAAACCTAAAATGTCCTTGGGTATGTAAGTGATCCAATATTTCCTTTTGACGTTCTATGTTTTGGATGGAAAAAATTGGGTCAAATTTTTCAATATCAATGCTATAAATGTAAAGTTTACATTTCTTGTATCAAGTCTAGGAATGAGGTTTCATGATTGTTACAGTTTGTATCACAGTAGGGTTTATTCAAATTTAGAGATTATGATTTCTTAATGTGAGGTAATATTAAAGTTTATGTATACCATCAAGGTTTTATAAGTTTTAGGTAGTTCATATGTTAAATGTCTTAGACACCCCTTTTGAGGTTTTATATGAGAGAATTTTATAGTGACTAATGATTTTTGGGAGATGTTTTATTCGGTTGAGGTATATAAAACCCTTAGGTTTACACTGAAGTGTCATTTAGGGAGTCAAGGTGGAATTATATTTTAGAAGAATATATGATATTAGTTCATGTTTATGGTTATTTTTGGATATTATATGATTAGGGATTATATCTTTTTATGTATATGACTTTATGTGTGACTAACATTATTTGGAAATAAATGATAAATTTATCTAGGAAGAATGTGTGATATAATAATTCTATTTTTTAGTTTCAATATTGGTTAGGAATACGTTGAATAATTTTAAGGATGGTTATTTATTGAATGATTTAGTTTAAACATTGGGTATTATTGTTGAATTTTGAAGATTAATGTATTAATTCTTCATATGAACATTTATTAATTTTTGATAATTACCTTACCTTATTATAAATATTATGGTTTTTTATGTCTAATGATAAGGGAAATGGATTATTATCATTTTTGGGGAATATTATCTGATTAAAGTGCTTCAGGCATAAAAAAATCATATGAAGTAATCATCATTTGAATAAAAAAAGATGTGATTGTGGAGGAAATTGAATAAATGATGAAATTATAATTTTTAAGTAAGTAAATTTACTTATGTTATTAGTATATATTTTAAATTAATTCCTCAACTCTAGGAAAAAGGTATTTAAATAAAAAATTTATCTATTTAATTGCCTTGTTGAGAAATCAATGGATTTTTAACCCATCACAGATTTATGGTTTTGTGATAGTTAACTTTATCTTGACCATGTTATCTATTACACACTATTAATCCTTGGGTATTATTTTTATATTTCATTCCCATATTTTTACTTCCTATTAATGTTATCCAATTTGGTAACCGGGTTTTTGGTTATTTCAAATAACCTTCATACTTCCCTTTCTCTCTTTTGAAGAGGAAGTTTTATTAACCCTTTTTATGATATGGGATTTCAAGAAAGGTATTTTAAAATCTAAACCCTTGATTACTGATATCAAGTTAAAAATTGAGAGGACTGAATTTATTAAAGGTTTGATAATGTAATATCTCATTATTTTAAAAATAACAACTATGTTTTATAGCATACAAAATACATAACACCGAACATAAATGAATATAAAAGTATTATTATTTAAATTTGACGTTATAAACTATCCATTAAATTGACATGTATGAATAATATTAACTAATGTTTGAAATATATATAATGGTTCTAATGAATACCAACTTATTTTTTTTGGAAATAATAACTCTATTTTTAGTAAATTCATTTTATACTTAAAAAATATGTTTTATTAAAAAATAATTCTTATTTCTATTTGTGGGGGAAGTTTATAATTGATTTTGAGAAATTTTATAAATTTTAATTTGTTAAATAAATGTCATTTTTTAAATTATCATATGAAAATTATCTTTGGGTGAAATTTTGGTATGTTTTGAAAAGACTGATTTTTCAGTGAATAGTGGAAAAATTGATTTTCATTGAAAGATGTATTTTATTTTGAAGTATTTACAAAGTAAAATTATATTTAGGATTAGTTTTAAAATTTAAATTAATACATTTTTATTTAAAATAATCCAATTATGGGGTTTTTAAATGAATGTTATACTTGAATTAATTTAAAAATATTTTATATTTAAAAAGGGCATTTTATTTAAAAACAGTTTTTATCGCGTTTTGCATGTCTGATTTTAAATTAAATTATTACACATGTGTTTTGAATTTTAAAAAATAGATTATATATTTGAATTTGGGAGGTGACAATTTTGCAAATAAGTCAATTTTATTTTTGGTCAATATGAATAGTAACCATAGGAATTTTTGTTACCACGATAAAGGGTAAATCATGTACCTTGGAGTTAAATATAATTTTATAGGGACTATAATATAAACCTAAAAACTAATTTAATTTTATTGGATGATTCCATTTCATTCATACTCATAAAATATTATATTATTTGGCATTTTTTCCATTGTATTTTGATTATGACCTTTATAAAATTTTATGTAAAGAAAAGTAAAAATTGTCACACTCTTGTTTTTAATAACTACAATATTTTTAACACAGTGATAAATAGAATATATGTTCATTTATAGATACTTATTTGAAATATGAATTATTTATCTTCATCATGATAATTTATTTTTAATTTTTAGTGAAGAAATAATTTTCTTAAATGCTTACAAAATGCTGATGTAGTAATTATTCAATTAATGAAAAAAATAAAATAAATGATATTAAAAATATTAAAAGAAATATAATTTTTGATAATTAATATTATCAATTAATTTCATATTTTTATATATGAAGTTATGAATGTGACAAAATATTATTTTCGAATTTCATTTTTTTTCATGATTTTATTAAAATCAAAGTATTGAATAGTTGTAAAAATTGACATTAATTATATTTTATAATAAATAAAATTTATTAAATTATATATAATTCATAAAATATTATATTATATAAATTTATTAGTATAATTTTTATAATATAAACTATTTTACATTTATGGGACTTTTTTTCCATTTATAGTAACTATAGTGACCCTCTAAGTGTAAAAGTTTTTGTCATCATGGTAAGTATGAAAATGGTTAATGGTGGTTAAAACCAAAGGATAAGTATAAAAATGTGATCTAAACTTATCCAAAAATTACTTTATGAGATTATTTAGATTCATACACATATTATATTTGAATAATATCAATTTTTATCCATTTGGACATCAAAAATAATTTATATTAAATTAACATTTTTATAAATTCTCTGAGTACCCCACCCCTCTCTTATAAAAAGTCATATCTTCTTATATTTACTTCACACTTCAAAAACAAGTTGGTTTGAGAAATATATAACAAGATACCTTATTAAAATACCTAAAAAATGTTATATATGCCTAATTTATTCAATAATACCAACCTTAGTTGTCTTATGGTGTTGAGAAAAAAAGATTGTCTAAAGAAGAGGTGTATTTCTTAGTTGAGTGTTTCTGTTTTATTTTTCTTACACCTCCATCAAATATTCATTAATTATAAGTATATAATAAAATAATTATTTTAAATATAATCTATATGTTATTATGTTAATTTAATAACTTATATTCATCTCCAACCTCCATCAAATTGGAAATGATCTCATCGTTCATGTGTACGATGACCTACCACCTCATGAACTGATGTAATTCATTTTCAATCACCACCTATTAAAGATGGTTATAATTAAAGAATTAATGTTTTTATATCAAATTAATAACATATTTATAACTTTTAAAATATAACATATCATTTAATTTCTTATATTTCCATTCCCCAAAAAATGCTAACATCTTTTTTGTGTATGTGTTAACTACCTCCTCCACAATGTGATGTGTTTTGTTTTTCATATCCACATCATATGGATGATATATATAACTATTTTTAAAAAATAAATATAATATTTAAGATATAATTATAATTATGGTAAGATAAAATAATAGTTTCCTTATTTTTATAATGATTGTTGAAACAGGGAAACGTTATTCTTGCATACGTACGACCAACCATCTTCATGAATGCAACATAGTTTATTTTTCATAACTATATTTTATGACTGGTTTTAAAAGTATAATTTATGTGTTAAGAAATTATAATTTATTCATGATTATTATTCTGGATATGATAAAATAATGACCTCTTTGACCTTATTAAACATACAAAAGTCATTTTGAACTTATGAACCGAACACCTCAAAACACATGATGTAAAATTAACTAATTATGTAATTAAACATGACACTAAGATAATTGAAATAAATGGTTTTATAAAAATGGATTAAAAATATAATTTTTTAATAAATAAAATAATTTATATGAGTTTATTATGAAAGAGTTAAAGGACATACATGGAAATCCTAGAATCGAGGTAAGTGATTTCATCTCACTTTAATTTCATTGAGGCATATATTATTCTTGTGAACATAATTTGTTTTATATAGTATATATAATTCCACATTTAAATTTTATATCATGAATAATTCATAATTTATGGCATTATAAGTTTCTTTTTTAATTATTTAATTGAAGTGAATTTTACTTGAAAGTTACCACGTGGTAATGGGTTTCTTAACTCAATTTCCTTTCACTGGGTAATAAAACATTTTCATTGAATTTTTTATGGAATGATTATGATTGAATTATCTAATAATTGTTCATTATATATTTACACTTGTTTTTTTTGATTTAAATATATTACACATAATCTCTCCATTGAATAGTTCTAAATTTAATGTAATGATCTTTATAAGGGTTATTTGTCTCAAATTTTATATCTTCAGGACATATGTTTCTAATATGCACCAATATTATTTTATAATTTTTATATAGTAACAAATTGACATGTTACATCATTAATCTACTTATATTAGTGATGTTTAATGTTTCATTTGAAGTTATTCTTTCATTGAGATTATGATTGAAAATTTACCAAAGTGGAAAGGGATTTTTGTTACAATCACTATTCTTTTCAGGATTATTTATATTCAAGGTTTCTTTGAGGGGAATCATATACTCTAATTTTCCTAAACCAAATATCTTTTATTCTTGATTGTTTATTTTTTATGTGTTTACTTTCTTTTTCTGTCTTTTTTTATTAAAGAAGCGTCAATAAATTTGTTTGTAGGTGATACCTATCTTATATCTTCTTTTAGATAAAAAATATTTCTCTTCTATATCGATGTTTTCTATTTTTTTTCAAAAATGTTCTTTTATGAAAAAAAATAATTTCCTTATTCTACATTACATGATATTTTAACTTCTTTTGAAAGGTTTTAAAAAGGAAATTTCTAAACATTTTCAAAATGTGTCACTTTAGACTCCCTTTACAAAATCTTTTAAAATAATGTTTATTTTTAACATTTATAACAATAATAATTTTCTTTCCATTATTAAAATTATTTTATTTGAAGATTAATTTCAAATTTTCCAAGGATATTTTTAAATAAATGGATTTTCAAAATGTTTTATGTTTTTTATGTTTTTAAAATTGATCTATAGAAATGAAAAGGTTATTTTACTCAAGATTTTTTTTCGTGATCTTTTAATTGTATTCGCATCCATAAATTCTGAAAACCCTTGATGTTACTTATGATCCACTAGGTATATTTTCTGTTTATACCATCCTCATTATCCGAATTGATGGAATATGACTATTTCAAAGAGATTATCATGAAATTTTTTCCCCTTACATGGGTTAATGGGGTTTTAAAAGGAATAATGGATATTTCTAGAAGTTTTTTTGATAAAATGAAAGTTACATGTACTTTATTTATGTTATGTAACTTGGGAATTGTTTATAATTATGGGTGGTTTTGTTTTAAACCATGGTTGAGTGACCCCATTATAGATCTCCAATGCATTGGGTAAAGGGATAGAGTTAATCGATTATGTTTCTCATAAGAGATTATTGGAATATACTGCGATGATTATTCCAATTGTATTTGTGATGGTTATTTTATGTATGGCCATGAAGGTTATTATAAGTGCAACCATAATGTTTATCCCATTTTCAAGAGTTATATGAAAATTATTCCTTAATTTAAATATATGATTTATCGATGCTTGCTATGGGTTTTTTTATAGAAATCTTATGATTTAAAGAAGTTAATCCATAATATTATTTTTAGAGGAACATATATGCTACTTATTATTGATGATCTAGGTATTTATTGGTATTAATTATTATATGTTATTCTCATGAACTTTTATTTTATCATTATAACCTTATGCTCATATCACTCTCATTGATGACATTAAATTGTTAATACTAATGTTTACCCTTAATGATCATTTTAGGTCACCCTTCTTTTGTTTCCTTTTCCCCATTATATGAAAAAAATTTAAAAATGATTTTTCTAGAAAGGTTTCATATGTGGATAATTATATAGGAGTTTTTGAAGACTTAATCATATCCTCATGTTTTGATAATGATTTATTTGATTCTGTATGTTTAAAATCTTTTATATCTTCAATGTTTTCTTAGAAAATTATATATTTCCCTATCACCTTAATAAAGGAGTTATTAGTCAAGAATCCTAGTGGAAATATTACTACAACTAAAATGCGTCAGTCAGTTCCCATGATGAATCACATAATTACCCTATATTCAGACTTGATTGTTATACCTATGGTTGAATTTGATATAATCCTTGGTTTGTATTATCTTAAAAATTATAATGAAAAATTTTATTAATGAGAGAAAGATATTATGACTTTTGATCGATATATGGAATAACTTATCTTCATAGGGAAGACTAAATCATCTAAATCTTGTTTGAACCCATCTGCAATAGCTCTCCTTAATGAAATTTGCAGAGAAGACGAATCCATGAATGGAGATATAATTAGAATAGATGATGTTTCTATTATTAGGGAGTATGTTGATATATTCTTAAAATAATTTCTTAGATTCTCTCCTGATCATGAAGTTGAATTCTCTATTGATTTTATCCCTAACACAAAGACCATATCTAAGCCCCCTTTAGAATAGTTACATTGGAATTAGTGTAATTAAAAAAGAAACTATAAGAGATGTGTGATAATGGATTCATTCTCCATTGTTTTTAAACTTGGGGAGAACATATTATATTTGCGAAGAAGTATGGATCTATGAGATTATTCACTAACTTTAGAGAAATCAATTCCATCATTATTAAGAAAAAAGTTACATTTCCTCACATTGATGATTTATTTGATCAAATTCAAGGGGATCAGTACTTCTCCAAGGTTGATCTTTGTTATGATAATCATCAATTAAAATTCAAGAATGATGATATACTAAATATGAACTTCCTAACAAGGTATGAGAATTATGAGTTTACAGTAATGTTATTTCGGTTAATTGATGCACCCTTTGTGTTTATAGATCTAGTGAAAATAGTATTTAAGGATTATCTTGAAAAATTAATTATTTTCTTTGTTGATGAAATTTATATATACTATATTATCTATTAAGAGCATGAAGATCATTTACAGATTATCCTTGAGTCATAAAAGGACAAGGATTTATATGGTAAATTAAGTAAATGTGAATTTTAACTTTAATAAGTATCTTTTCTTGGACATGTTGTCTCCAAATATAGAATATCTATTGACCCCACATAGTTTCTTTTTTAAACATGAATAACTTCAGAACGGGTGCCCAAATCAGAAATATGAGGGCCCCATTGCTTTCATAGTAGTGGATTTACCTTTAGTGGGGCCTAACATCGGCCAATGCGGGTCGAATATGAAAGCTAGAAATTGGACATAACTATTATTAAAATATCTGATTAAAAATATTTTATTTGACAATGCATTGGTTTCTTTTATTTTTGGCCTATTTTTAGGAATCAAGGGTTATCACCATAGCCTTGGAAATTATTCAAAGGAAAGGAGATAGAAAACTCTCTGAAAAATGATGACAAACGCTAGCATATTGAGGATCGATGATGACATGAATCCCTATTCTTCATTAACGACTAATCCAACCTCGAGGTAGGATGTTGATTTGTTTTTAATATCCTCGTTTTCATTCTTGATTTCTAAGACAAACATGGAATAATCCATGAACATAATTTCCCGTGGATCAACCGTAAGTTGTGGTATGTAATATGTTATGGGTTAGTAGGATTACATCTAATATATTTCTAACCTAATTTCCCTCGATTTAGATCGTTGACCAAAAAATGGTTAACCAATGATGTTAAAACTTTTCTATGTGCATTTATACCTCCATTCTAACTATTTTTCACCGTTGTAACCTTACGGTTCTTGGTTCGATGTTTTCAGGTGGTTTGGAGCACGATCGGGCCCCCAAAGCGATGGATTTCCAGATCAAGACCCCAGAAGTGAAGATCACGACCCGAGGATCGTGAATATAGAACCATTTTGAGAAAAAAAGAGTACCAAATAAATGGGGTAGACCCATTTAATTAGGGCCACTGGCGGCTGGTGCTAGAATTGGAGCACAATGGTGCATAGGGTCATGTGGTTGTGGCCACGTGTGGGTGTGGAAGGGGGATGATGGTCGCCCCGATAACGACCAGATCGCACAGGAGGCGCAGCTGGACCACATAGGGCTAGCGATGGAAAAAGTGTAACACCCCAAGATTTCATAGTGTGTTATTTCTTCAAAATAATTCAATAACTTGCACTACACGCAACACCGAGTTCAATTTCACCATGACTTACCAAAAAAAAAGCCATTAAAAGAGGTCATTAATAGTATTAACTAAATTTTAAACTTTATAATTTTAGAATCCATAGTATGAGTTTCTTAGTCATAATGCAAGAACAGATTCATTTTCAGTATTGCACTTTTAACAAATTTTAGTGAAAACTTTTTAAATACAATATTTTAAACTTTTTGACTAAATGGAGACATAAAAAAATTTAAAATGAAACATCCCAAGCTTCCACGGTACGCTTTCCTTTGAATAAAACAGTAGCGTGTGTTGTACGCAACTTCGAGTTCTAACACACCGTAACCAATCAAACTAGCTGTTTTGAATAGTAATACCTACTTTTTGAAGTTATATATATTTTATATTTCAAAATGGTCTTCATTTTTGGATTCGGAATATTGAAATTAGCCTAGGGTGAAATTTTGGTACTTTTCGGATAACTTTTATATTTTGATGAATAGTGAAAATTACTAAATTTTAATTAAAAACAACTTTTTTAATCAAAATAATTAATAGTGATAAATTGTGAATTTGAGTGGTTTTAAAGTATATTTAGAATATATTTTTACCATTTAATATAATGTTGGTCATTGGACATAATTTTACAATTAAACCGAACATAAACAAGTGTCAATCTTTTGATAGTTATTACCTCTTAAAAACACGCTTTTTGTTTTGACAGCGGGAATTAATTTTAAATTAATTTCTGCCACTTCTGTGTTTTGAATTTAGAAAAATGGATTCCATATTTGGAATCAGGATGTCCAAATTGTGTAAATAGGTAACTTTTATTTTTAGACATTTTGAATAATTACTGTGGTAAATATTTTATTTACCATGGTTAAGGGTAAATCCGGTAAATAAGGGTTAAAAAATAATATTATAATAATAAACAATTACCCTAAAACGTGTCCTAACCTTATTGGTGGACACATACCCGACCAGGAGCATCCTTGGGTCAATTTGGGGACCCCTTGGAGCCACTTGTATGTGGTAGGGACACTTTATATTAATAAAGTTAAAATAAAAATAAAAATGGCATAAGCTTACATCTTTTAGAAGAACAATTTTTACATAGGGTTATACATGTTGGATTTTCGATTATAAATATTAATTAGAAAGATAAAAAGATTTCCTACATAATGATATTTTATTTATAATTTTTAGACATCAAATAATTTAAATTATTAATGACACAATAATGATGCAATGTTTACCTCATTAATAAATCATTTAAATAAATAAGATTATAATGATTAAAATATTATCTAAAACCTATCCAATTCTTATTGGTTGATGTTATTTAGATTATTAGTCATCTTATCTTCTACCTCAATGATTTTTGGACCATTATAAACCGAATATAATTATATTATAAAGTAATACTTTCACTCTTTCCTAAAGAGCCCCTCTTCTCCCTTATAAAAGGAGACCACTTCTACTCATTCCTCACACCTCTCAAGCCACTTGGCTCGTCCAAACTCTGCCCAAATAATCTCCCCACATCCCTATACTCCTCCTTGAAGCTTCCCCTTAGGCAGAAAGCATTTCAAGAAGTCCTTTGGTTCCAACCAAAGTGAGTTACCTAAATTAAAGGTAACGATTTCTCTTAAATTATTTTCCTTTATTTTGCTTCTCCAACCCCCAAACTCTTTTTATTTCCTTTCTTTTGTAACAACACCAATATCCTCAATATACTAGGATGTTGTTATAAGAAGGATTCAAACTACACATACACACAACTCCATCTAATGGATGATGAACATAATGTTTCTGTGGATGGAAAACTAACGCCTCACGAAACGATGATTGTTCAAATACATCTTACCGCCTCTCATGGTGGCCATTATGATGGAACTGTAATTAAATATGATATTAATGATATATATTTTATATATAAGCTTCTGTAATTCCATTTTATTTCATACCATTATTCGTTTCATGTTGTATATACATACGATAATTTCATTTGAGGAAGTGCGGACTACCGCCCCCTTAAAATGATATGACTCGTTCATACCACACATGGAACGTATAAAGGATGGTGTTAATGAACTTAAGTAACATATATAAAATATTATATTATACTGGAATATTATTATACCTATGTATCATTTGGATTCAATTCTTTTAAAATAAAAATTAAATGGATGTAGCGTTCGTGCGTACGTACGGACTACCGTCTCCACGAACGCGGTGAGATCCATCCTCCATCGTATCCATTCAAGTATTATTCTCATTTTAGGGTTAAAAATAATGTTAATATCATTATGATTATGAATAAGATTTAATCTATCCATTACAAACATGTCTTACGTAACCAAACATTTAAGAAGAACGAATCGATTATCACCTGAAACGACGATAATACTAAGATATTATTAATAAAGCAATGTTAAAAGATCATATATGATATCATATTAATGTATATTATTCTTGTATAATTTAATAACAATTATTTCACCATTATACAGGAGGTTAACCGACCCCAACAAAGGAAAAGTACAAGGTAAGGGTTATTTCACAATCTCTTCATTATCCGAGGTTGTTTATACGTAATAATCTACTGGGATATCTTTATCATCCACATCCATGTTTCTTAAAAATGTATTTCAAAACATTTTTACTATTTACAAGAATATGGGTTAAAGTCATTTATACCCTTGTTTGACTTTTTATAAGAGTTTTATAAAGGAATCTTTCCGTCGTTTTCAAAACAAGGTCCTTTTTAACCTTTTCGACAGAATTGAGGTAAGAATGTTTTTTTAACTTATACGGCGGGTGCGGTTATTTTACGCCGTTATAAAATCTTCAGAGATTTCCTTACAAGATTATAAGAATATTTTCAAAGAAAATGTTTTATATTATATGGATTTTAAATGATTTCAAAATAAAAGGAGATATTTCTTTAAAAAGAATTTTGATTTCATCTATGTCAACATCCTTTGATGGATTTTAAGATTATTTGAAGTTGATTTATTATGATACAAAACTTCTATATTGTATTGAAGGTTTTGTGGTATGTTTGACTATGGATGTGCTATTTTTATACCATTCATAGTTTATGGTGAAATTATTGACATTTCGTATGCTAGTTATGTTTAAACCTTTTCATATGGGAATGCATTGGACTTAATAAGTGACGGGTGGAGCCCGCTATAGCTCCTCGATGCATCGGTAGGTCTCATGAGACAAACTAGTGTCTTGGCACAAGGCCTTGACAAAATATTATTTGTAGTCTTGGCACGAGGCCTTGACTATGTGGTTATGATAGTCTGGCATTATGCATTCCAACATTATGAAAGTGGTTATTTATTTTTTCATGTGATTATTCGATTAGTAGAATATCCATGTGAATAAGTAAATGGCATTATTTCATTTTTACTTTTGCCATACTATGTTGAAGTTCAAGTTTAAAAGGCTTTTGTTTTAGTAATGCATTGCCTTAAATGTTTATTCTTATTTATGAAAGTTTCCGCTATATTGTTATCCTTACTGGGCATTTGAGCTCACCCCTTTTCTATGTTTTATTTTTCCCAGGATGTGAAGAAGTAAGTTATGAATGACCTGCAGGGATTTTATGAGGGGTTAATAGTGTGGATTGTGGAAAAATTATGTTGTTGTATTAGTTTTTCATTTTATGATGTAATGTAAAACTTATGAATATATCTAGTGTTTCCAAGGCTACTAAACCAATCGGTCTTTCGAGATTTGATCTTTCTTGTGATCATGACAATGTTACGAAGTAATGCACCGACTCTGGGTAGCTGGGGTCAGGGCGTTACAGTTGGTATCAGAGGAAGTTTAGTACAAACCTTGGAAACTAGATTTAAATAAACTCTGATTAGAGCACGTAGACCTAAGATGAACTTTGATGATTAGTATAGAAGAACTTCCTAGAATTTTGGTATTGTAGAGATTTTGTGAGTTTTCCAAGCAATACATCCCTGTCTGGATACGAGCAGGTAGAGGTGGCTCTGGCACAGATGTACCTAGGGGTAAAACCCGAAAACACCGCTTTGAGCTAGACTCGAACGGGAACTGGTGCACGACAACGGGCCTTGCTGCACTCTTGGTTACGACACTCCCAGGGGATATGCTTAGGATAACTCTCATTTTCTTTACAAATCATTATGAAGGGTTTATGAGTATATACTTCCTCAAAGAAAACATTTTTATGATTATGGATTATATCCATAAATAGTTCAATTTATGTTAAGTGTTTTATAAGTATGGGATTATGTGTTTTGATTCATAAACTGATCTAGTTTATGCCATGGTATAGAAATGGCGCCCAGTAGAAGGAATGAGAACTCCAGAAATGCACATGATCCAAAGAGAAGGAAGGATCATATCTTTCATGGTCTTAAGCTAGAATTTATAAGAGAAATAGTCTCCCATGTATTATCATCATATGAAGAAATAATATCATGTGTTGGTAAGATAAGTAAAGAGTTTACTGAGTCCTATGGATTTGAAGGGAAGTAAGAGAATAAAAGGATGGAAGAGAGAAAAATGGATAAAGGGAAGAGGGAAAAGAAGAATTTTCCCATATGTGGTAACTGTGGAAAGAAACACCCTGGAAATTGCCTGAAAGGAATGGGAGTTTGTTATAAGTGTGGAGGAAAAGGGCACAAAGTACATGACTGCAAGGGTAAGAAAATGGTTTCAAATGTACAATGCTTCATTTGCAAGGAGTTTGGACACTACGCGAACCTATGTCCTAGTCATCAGACTATGCCACAAATGATGCTATTGGATAATAATCAAGTTATGATACTACCACAGATGAAGAAGAATGATTAGAGTTCTTATGTTGATTATGTCAATTGAGTGTTGTATCAACAATGTACTTGTTATAATAATTATGGAGTATATAAGGATTGTACTGCAGTAGTATTTAATTAAGGACTTGAGATTGTGTGGAACAAAGAAAAGTGACTCAATATCAGGATAAATTTTTGGAAAATATATGGTTGAGAGAATGATAAATCATAATATAGTTCTGATACTGAGGTAGTGATTTTGGAATAATATGTGATTATTTTGGATAAATTATATTGGATATTATTGACTACCTTGAAGCTGATTAATGATTTGTATATTCCATCATTGTTGGGGTTTAAAACATTTTTGGATTAATGAAGTATATCCAGCATTCTATATGGAATAAGGGAACATGAATGTAATCAATAAGGAATATGGTAGTACATGATGAAGGTATTCATATGCTATTACAGGGTAAAAAGGATCTATATTATGTTTACCTTCCTTATAAATGTTGGACTGTGAGTTTGGACAGAAGTATTTTGGATAGTTGTAGTTTGGATTATTTTGGATTTCCATAAAAGGACAACCCGGAGGTCGGGCGGCAACCCGTCGCGTCCGGCAAGGCTGCGAGACTTGAACCCGCAACCGAAGGGAGACAAGGGTGTATCACCTACCAATGGCCCAAGAGATGTCCTGGATTAAATAATGTAGTTTTTTTTAAAATATCTGGTCGATGAATTATAAATTCGTTTATTTGGGAACCCTGTACGAATAGTATAAATATAATTTTTTTTACGAGTGAAAGATGAGTTTATGGTAGAAATTTATTAATGGACAAAACTCTAATTATAAAGTAAGTATATCTCCTTATGATCTTAGCCAATATCATAAATAAATTCCTCAATATTAAGAAAAGAAACTTAGAACAAAAATGTTGTCCTAGATGGTACCTTAAATCATCACTAATTTATGGCTTTGGGATTGTTGGCCTTTTCATAGCCATGTTCTCTACCACTCTCCATCAGATAATTGATGGTTATATTTCTCTTCCATATCCATATTTTCCTACATGGAACCCTAGTATGTGTTATTTTCGGTAATCTTCATACTTTCCACTCTTTATTTTAAATAGAGGCCTCATTAATTCATTTTTCGATGTGGGATTTCAACTAAGATATTTTGAAACGTCAAAAATGTGTTATCCTAATACCCTATGTTTTGTTGAACCGATGGTATTTCAAATCATCATAGATTGATGAATTTAAGGACCTCAATTATACACTTGTTTGTGATTGATGACCTCAATCACTACCTATAAATATTTACGTTTTTCCTCCGATTATATGTCTCTAATTTCCACCAATGTTCTCCTAATCGAGATCATAATTTGGTGGTGACCCTTTGATTTCTCTTTTCCTCATATTAAGACTAAATTTTAGTAACCCAATTTCCGATGTGGGTCTTCCCACAAATATATTTTCTACTTTCAACCTTTTATTTTCTAAGAACAATTTCAAATTGCGAGGACGCAATTTATTGAAGGAGGGGAGAATGTAACACCCCAAGATTTCATAGTGTGTTATTTCTTCAAAATAATTCAATAACATGCACTACATGCAACACCGAGTTCAATTGCACCATGACTTACCAAAAAAAAGCCATTAAAAGAGGTCATGAATAGTATTAACTAAATTTTAAGCTTTATAATTTTAGAATCCATAGTATGAGTTTCTTAGTCATAATGCGAGAACAGATTCATTTTCAGTATTGCACTTTTATCAACTTTTAGTGAAAACTTTTTAAATACAATATTTTAAACTTTTTGACTAAATGGAGACATCAAAAAATTTAAAATGAAACATCCCAAGCTTCCACGGTATGCTTTCCTTTGAATAAAACAGTAGCGTGTGTTGTACGCAACTTCGAGTTCTAACACACCGTAACCAATCAAACTAGCTGTTTTGAATAGTAATACCTACTTTTTGAAGTTATATATATTTTATATTTCAAAATGGACTTCATTTTTGGATTCGGAATATTGAAATTAGCCTAGGGTGAAATTTTGGTACTTTTTGGATAACTTTTATATTTTGATGAATAGTGAAAATTACTAAATTTTAATTAAAAACAACTTTTTTAATCAAAATAATTAATAGTGATAAATTGTGAATTTGAGTGGTTTTAAAGTATATTTAGAATATATTTTTACCATTTAATATAATGTTGGTCATTGGACATAATTTTATAATTAAACCGAACATAAACAAGTGTCAATCTTTTGATAGTTATTACCTCTTAAAAACACGCTTTTTGTTTTGACAGCGAGAATTAATTTTAAATTAATTTCTTCCACTTCTGTGTTTTGAATTTAGAAAAATGGATTCCATATTTGGAATCAGGATGTCCAAATTTTGTAAATGGGTAACTTTTATTTTTAGACATTTTGAATAATTACTGTGGTAAATATTTTATTTACCATGGTTAAGGGTAAATCCGGTAAATAAGGGTTAAAAAAATAATATTATAATAATAAAAAATTACCCTAAAACGTGTCCTAACCTTATTGGTGGACACATACCCGACCATGAGCATCCTTGGGTCAATTTGGGGACCCATTGGAGCCACTTGTATGTGGTAGGGACACTTTATATTAATAAAGTTAAAATAAAAATAAAAATGGCATAAGCTTACATCTTTTAGAAGAAAATTTTTTACATAGGGTTATACATGTTGGATTTTCGATTATAAATATTAATTAGAAAGATAAAAAGATTTCCTACATAATGATATTTTATTTATAATTTTTAGACATCAAATAATTTAAATTATTAATGACACAATAATGATTCAATGTTTACCTCATTAATAAATCATTTAAATAAATAAGATTATAATGATTAAAATATTATCTAAAACCTGTCCAATTCTTATTGGTTGATGTTATTTAGATTATTAGTCATCTTATCTTCGACCTCAATGATTTTTGGACCATTATAAACCGAATATAATTATATTATAAAGTAATACTTTCACTCTTTCCTAAAGAGCCCCTCTTCTCCCTTATAAAAGGAGACCACTTCTACTCATTCCTCACACCTCTCAAGCCACTTGGCTCGTCCAAACTCTGCCCAAATAATCTCCCCACATCCCTCTCCTCCTCCTTGAAGCTTCCCCTTAGGCAGAAAGCATTTCAAGAAGTCCTTTGGTTCCGACCAAAGTGAGTTACCTAAATTAAAGGTAACAATTTCTCTTAAATTATTTTCCTTTATTTTGCTTCTCCAACCCCCAAACTCTTTTTATTTCCTTTCTTTTGTAACAACACCAATATCCTCAATATACTAGGATGTTGTTATAAGAAGGATTCAAACTACACATACAAACAACTCCATCTAATGGATGATGAACATAATGTTTCTGTGGATGGCAAACTAACGCCTCACGAAACGATGATTGTTCAAATACATCTTACCGCCTCTCATGGTGGCTATTATGATGGAACTGTAATTAAATATGATATTAATGATATATATTTTATATATAAGCTTCTGTAATTCCATTTTATTTCATACCATTATTCGTTTCAGGTTGTATATACATACGATAATTTCATTTGAGGAAGTGCGGACTACCGCCCCCTTAAAATGATATGACTCGTTCATACCACACATGGAACGTATAAAGGATGGTGTTAATGAACTTAAGTAACATATATAAAATATTATATTATACTGGAATAGTATTATACCTATGTATCATTTGGATTCAATTCTTTTAAAATAAAAATTAAATGGAAGTAGCGTTCGTGCGTACGTACGGACTACCGTCTCCACGAACGCGGTGAGATCCATCCTCCATCGTATCCATTCAAGTATTATTCTCATTTTAGGGTTAAAAATAATGTTAATATCATTCTAATTATGAATAATATTTAATCTATCCATTACAAACATGTCTTACGTAACCAAACATTTAAGAAGAACGAATCGATTATCACCAGAAACGACGATAATACTAAGATATTATTAATAAAGCAATGTTAAAAGATCATATATGATATCATATTAATGTATATTATTCTTGTATAATTTAATAACAATTATTTCACCATTATACAGGAGGTTAACCGACCCCAACAAAGGAAAAGTACAAGGTAAGGGTTATTTCACAATCTCTTCATTATCCGAGGTTGTTTATACGTAATAATCTACTGGGATATCTTTATCATCCACATCCATGTTTCTTAAAAATGTATTTCAAAACATTTTTACTATTTACAAGAATATGGGTTAAAGTCATTTATACCCTTGTTTGACTTTTTATAAGAGGTTTATAAAGGAATATTTCCGTCGTTTTCAAAACAAGGTCCTTTTTAACCTTTTCGACAGAATTGAGGTAAGAATGTTTTTTTTAACATATACGGCGGGTGCGGTTATTTTACGCCGTTATAAAATCTTCAGAGCTTTCCTTACAAGATTATAAGAATATTTTCAAAGAAAATGTTTTATATTATATGGATCTTAAATGATTTCAAAATAAAAGGAGATATTTCTTTAAAAAGAATTTTGATTTCATCCATGTCAACATCCTTTGATGGATTTTAAGATTATTTGAAGTTGATTTATTATGATACAAAACTTCTATATTGTATTGAAGGTTTTGTGATATGTTTGACTATGGATGTGCTATTTTTATACCATTCATAGTTTATGGTGAAATTATTGACATTTCGTATGCTAGTTATGTTTAAACCTTTTCATATGGGAATGCATTGGACTTAATAAGTGACGGGTGGAGCCCGCTATAGCTCCTCGATGCATCGGTAGGTCTCATGAGACAAACTAGTGTCTTGGAACAAGGCCTTGACAAAATCTTATTTGTAGTCTTGGCACGAGGCCTTGACTATGTGGTTATGATAGTCTGACATTATGCATTCCAACATTATGAAAGTGGTTATTGATTTTTTCATGTGATTATTCGATTAGTAGAATATCCATGTGAATAAGTAAATGGCATTATTTCATTTTTACTTTTTCCATACTATGTTGAAGTTCAAGTTTAAAAGGCTTTTGTTTTAGTAATGCATTGCCTTAAATGTTTATTCTTATTTATGAAAGTTTCCGCTATATTGTTATCCTTACTGGGCATTTGAGCTCACCCCTTTTCTATGTTTTATTTTTCCCAGGATGTGAAGAAGTAAGTTATGAATGACCTGCAGGGATTTTATGAGGGGTTAATAGTGTGGATTGTGGAAAAATTATGTTGTTGTATTAGTTTTTCATTTTATGATGTAATGTAAAACTTATGAATATATCTAGTGTTTCCAAGGCTACTAAACCAATCGGTCTTTCAAGATTTGATCTTTCTTGTGATCATGCCAATGTTACGAAGTAATGCACCGACTCTGGGTAGCTGGGGTCGGGGCGTTACAAAAAGTCACGATTAGAGACTTGGGACTGCAACAGGAGGCTGGGGCCGCAACAACAAGGACGAGACCGAATAAATCCATGTGGGAGACATGTCCTGGCAGGCAGGACTGATGAAAGTAACCACGTGGTAGGGGATGCAGTGGCCGAACACTTTAACTGGGGGTGCCAGCTGGCCACACGGTCAGGCGATTGCATGGACCAAAGTGATGTGGCCATGGTGGGCTGTGTCTGGTGGAGGATGGCCAACCCACATGATGAGGGAAGGGATGGAGAACCGGGCCACTTCAGCAGGATAGTGGGCTAGAGAGCGCATCCTATCAGGACAAAACCATTGGGCTGGTATGGTTCAGGATGGACCAGACTGACCAGGTCGGGTAGGCCGGACCAGGTCGGGTCAAACCAGACCAGACCCTTTTTACTAAATTGGCCTTATATTTCTAACTGTGTGTTTGTTTGATGAGTCTTTTATAGATTTGGGACCCTTGCTATGAGATAGTACTTTTAATATACTCTAAGTGATTTTTTTTGTAATTAGGTTTATGATATAATGGCTTGAGGAGCAGGTTCTCCCAGAATACGTCTGCTACGAGCAGAATCCTATGGCTGGATGTAACTTTGTGATCTTGGTGAATATGTGACTTGGGTGATGTATGGACCATTTTTTTTCTATGTGCCATTGACGCTTCGTGCACCATTGACGCTCTATGAACCATCGACGATCAGGGTGCCATCGACGCTCCATGCACCATTGACTCCCCGGGCACCATCGCTGCTCCGAGCACCACCGATGCTCCATGATCCATTGAAACTCATTGCGCCATCGAACCTCCATTAACCATCAATGATCAGTGTTCTATTGACACTTATAGTGTCATGGAAACTGGGATATCTTTGGACTACAACTGGAAATCCTTCTCTTCATAATTTAGACTTATACCTGTGTGAGTAGACCGTATTTGACTATACTTCATCTGTTTTATTTATGGTTTACTTTTTTTGTTTCCTTTGTGGTATGATTTATGTGTTTCTCAGTGGTACTACCTTTTTGGTTTTGGGGCGTCATAATGAGTTTTGTTTTACTCACCACTGCATGGGATTTACCCGTATGTGTTATGTCTTGTGTAGATGATCAATGCTTTGATGAAGTCCTAGGTGGACCAGAATTAGGAGATTCTTAGAGTGATCATATAGGTGATGTGTGATCCTATGAATTCAAACATCTATCCTACACCTACCCTCTAGGAAGTGTTTTCTGGTGATGAGTTTCAAGAACTCGTGCATTCACTTTGGCATACTTTTCTTTTATCAGACTTGTATTCTGGCCCTGTTTACTTTCTAGTTTTCCTACCATTTTACTCTTTTGTTGGTATCTTCGTGGTATGAATGCTTGTTTACTTATAATTTTTACATTTCATCATTAACTATAATAAATACCCCTTTTATCAGTGCAAAAAATTTCCTTTATCGGCGCTAGAAAATCACTGATAAAGCCGAGGAAGATGGGTGGGCTCCCCTTTATCAGAACTCTGAAAAGAGCTGATAAAGACCCCTTTTATCAGCGCTAAGAAAAGAACTAATAAAAGCGTCCTTTATCAGCACTTTTTTTAGCGCTGATAAAAGACCCCTTTTATTAGTGTTTTTTTAGCACTGATAAAAGTTAAAAAAATTTAATTTTTTTTACAAAAAATCCTGGCAATCTCAGTGGGGGGGGGGGGGGGGTGGGATTTTTACAGTGCTTAAGCCCCCTTTATCAACACTTTCCTGCACCCTCCAGCACCTGCAGGCACCCATTCCACCCTTTATCAGCACTATAACCCACATTTATCAGCACTAGCCCCTTAAATTCACCCATGTGCACACGCCCCTATCTTTACCCATATTTGATCTCGAGACCTCCCCCCTACGCACCTGAAGCCTTTGCCACTCCCCTATATTGATTTGTTCTTCTATTTATGATATATATCTATTTATTTATATATATATTTAGTTATATTTATTCGTATAGTAATATATATTTATATTAATATATATATATTTCTATTAATATATATATATATAGTTATATTAATATTTATATTTATAGTTATATTAATATATATATAGTTATATTAATATATATATATCATTATATTAATATATATTGTTAGATTAATATATAGTTATACAAATATTCATATATTGGTATTTTGAAAAAATGGATATTAGTTATTATTTAGATAAAGATAATATTATATATATATATATGTAGTTATATTAATATATATCTCTATTTATATATATATATAGTTATATATATTTGTATAGTAATATATATTTATATTAATATATATATATAGTTATATTAATATATATATATATAGTTATATCAATATATATATATATAGTGATATTAATATATGTATTTACAGTAATATTAATATATATATATGTAGTTATATTAATATATATATATATAGTTAGATTAATATATATATAGTTAGATTAATATATAGGTATATAAATATTTATATATTGTTATTTTAAATAAAATGGATATTATTTATTATTTAGATAAATCTAATATATTTTATATGAAAATATATTTTATTATTTATATTTATAATTAAATTTTTATATGTGAATATATAAAAAATATGTATGTATTGTTATGTATTTGATTATAAATAGAAGTGCATTATAAAAAACGATAAAATTTCAAATACATAATATCAATATGAATGTAATACCATGGAATAAATTCAGTTATCATAAAAAAAATCCAATAATACCCCCTTAAATGAGGCTAAAAATCCACAAAATGTTAAAAAACCGGGGTATCCTGATTAGAAACTCTGTTTTGGAGGCCTTCTGGGAATTTTTTGGCCTCGAGAAATGTGGAAAAGTTTTTTCTTGGGTCACCAATGCGTAGAGCTCATCGTAGGCTTTGATTTGATATGTGGTAGAGCTCAAACAGACACCCGGATCAAAAGTCATGACCGTTTGATGTTCGGGTTGCGTTTTCAACATATTTTGGATCTTTTTTTAATTATTTTAATTTTTTTAGTTTTAATATTGTTATTAAATGTCTATTACTCCATAATAATTAGAAAATTATTAATTAAGAATATTTTATTAATTTTTTATAATCAATTTTCACTAAATATCTTATATATTAAGTATATTAAGTGTAAATTCATATTTATACTTATCTAAAATATATTTAAAAATTATATATTATATTTATATCAATATTACTATATTTATATATTTATATATTATTTTTAATTTTTTTTGAAGTCGAGCCTTTATCAGCGCTTTAAAAAATGCGCTCATAAAGGCCCCCCTTAATCAGTGCTAATATAAAAAGCACTGATAAATGGGGTCACTTTATCAGCGCTAAAAAAAGCGCTGATAAAAGGGGTACCTTTATCAGCCCTAAAAAAGCACTGATAAAGGAGTACATTTATCAGTGCTTTTTTTAGCACTGATAAAGGTACCCTCTTTATCAGCACTTTTTCATTAGCACTGATAATGGTTGGCACCGAGAAAAACTGTTTTTGTCGTAGTGATTTTGGGCTTGTAAATGTGTCCGTGTGTATATGTACTTTGGTAAATGTCTCCCATTTTTAGGATATTCCTATTTGGTGCTAGTCGTCATCCCCCAGACTATTAGAGGAAGGCTTGGGGTAGTCACAGGACGAGCCCCTCTGGGACGAGTCATGATAGAGTGGTATCAGAGGTGGTTAGTTCTCTCTAAATAACTAATAGCCAATGATATTGGTTTAGGGAAACCATGTTTGTGTTTCTTGTTTTGATTTTAGACCACAGACTCTAGTGTTGGTATAGTGACCATTATATCCATACATTAGGAATCTGTATCATGATTTTTGACTCAATACAAGAAAACACTAGTCGTAGGGAAAATAGATGGTTCATGCATCATATAGTATTTTGAGTGTGTTCGCATGTCCTTCTTGAGTCAGCTTACCAGGTATACTCTATTGACTATGGTACATCTTGATCTATTTCAGGATTTCTCCACGCAGACATCCTATCAGGATTTTAATGCATGATCACAAGGATGATCCTCCTAGAGATGGTGTATCCGTACAAGGACCAGTACTAGAGATAGAACCACCAAATGGTGTACCAGTTATACCACCACCCAGTGAGCAGCAGTTACTACCAGCATTATCGGTAGAGGATTCATGCAGACTGAGTGCATTACATGAGTTTTAGAGGTAGTGACCTCCCAAGTTTAGGGGTCATAGATACCCCTAGGTATTTGAGCATTGGCTAGAGGTGGTTACGCATGTTTTCAACCTAGTGAGGACATCTCTCAACCAGATGGAAGTCCTAGATGTGAGACTTCTATAGAGCTTAGCGGGGTGATAGTAGAGCTTAGTGATCCAGATGCATGATGAGATGAATATCTCTTGGGAAGAATTTGAGAAAATATTTAGTGAATATTTCTTCCCAGTGAAGTTATAATCTATGCATATACAAGAGATCCTACATCTGTAGCAGGGCAGTCAGATAGTAGCAGAGTACTTAGAGAGATTTATATATCTTTCTCACTACTACATGGATATGCTGTAGAACCTGTTATTCCTGGCTAGGACCTTTGATCATGGGCTACGCCGTAAGATTATAGCATCCATGATATACCTTAAAATCCCTACATATTTTGGGGTATTGGAGGGAGCCCTGCTAGTGGAGAGATTTCTCGCAGAGCAGATTCTAGTAGTTAGAGCTCCCACCAGGCACCGGGAGGCTAAGTCTTTGATGGTTGGAAGCCTATAGATGACTCAAGGATCCAAGAGTATTAAATAGTTCAAAGGATGACCCCAAGACATGGGGGTCAGTGGTGCGAGGCTCCCAGGGTAGATAGAGTCAGCTGAAGGATACAATGTATTACTCATGCGGCGGTCAGGGACATCTTGCTAAAGATTTCCAACCCGTCTTACGACCGATCAAGATATGGTTGAGGGACCACCAAGGATGTGGTGAATAAATGAATATGTGTGTTTTCCAGATGAAATATGTGGAAGAGGATTAGGTAGAGCAGCAAGCGGTGGGCAGAGGTTCGACGTACTACCACAACCACCCCTAGGTAGTCGATCCCAGGATAAGGGAGCTAGTGGACAGGGAGGAGGATAGTTTCAGGTGGTGGAGTCTTATAAACCTGATTCTCTAGAGATTATTAAAGGTATGATCTGTGGATTTTGAACCCTCTCTATAGTTTTGATAGACACAAGTACCAATTACTCTTTTCTATCCACGACCCTTGTTTGAGACTCATAGATTCCAGTGGAACTGTTGAATCGATCCCTACACTTGGAGACTCCTATGGGGAGAGATTCAATAATCAAACACTTGTGCTGACAGTTTTACCATACTTTAGGGGGTTATAGTTTTGGTTGGGATCTCTTGGTGGAAGCTTCAAGGCCTTACGATATCATTATCGGTATAAACGAGTTATCCATAGTTCATGACCAAATTGACTATTTTAGGCACAAGGTATGGTGTCTCTGTAGTTATGGGACCAATTTGTCCTTTTTCAGAGCAAAGGAAACCCAATCAGTGTAGTATGGAATCACATATAGGAGGGTGAAGAAGATCACACACCAGTTGGATAGCATAACCCTCAGTGAAATGATTGAGACAAGCCCTTAGTTTAATGGAGTGGTGGACGAGTAGAAGGACGTCTTCCTAGAAGATGTTCCCGGATTACCTTCTTATAGGGTGGTGGATTTCTATATTCATATACAACTTATGGTGGCACTGATATCTACACCTATATATTGGATGGATCTTATATATCTTCACAAAATGAGGGTATAATTGGGAGACTTATAGAGGAAGGTCTTCATGGGGACTAATGTTTCTGCTTTGGCATCCCTAGTTTGGTTTTCCAAAAGGGAATATGAGATTTTGAGGTTATGTGTGGAATTATGGCATGTAAACCAGGTGACCATGAAGAATAAGTATCCACTACCAAGGATTGAAGACCTCTTTGATTAGTTGGGTGGAGCGAGGTGGTTCTCAAATATATTTCATAGATATGTCTATCACCAGCTTCGTGTAAGAGATGAGGACATCCCAAAGATAGCCTTGAAATGTCTATACGACCATTGCTAGTACTTAGTGTTTCCGTTTGGCATGAAGAATCCCCAGACAATGTTCATGGGACTCATGAATAATATCTTCCAGCCTTACTTAGACCGGTTCATCATGGTATTCATTGATGACATCTTGGTGTACTCGGTGTCTGAGGAGGAGAATGCGATACACATGAGTATGGTCCTAGAAACACTGTAGTAGTATCATATTTATGGGAAGCTCTCAAGGTGTAAATTATGGATTTAGGAGGTCCACTTTCTGGGACACATAATTTCCAAGGCTCATGTTGCAGTAGATCCGGTGAATAATAAAGCAATGATTTTTTGGGGGCCATCCTAGAGTGTGACCGAGGTGCGGAGTTTCCTGTTCTTGGTTGGGTACTATCGGAGGTTTGTATCTAACTTCTCCAGAGTATCAATACCCTTGAAAACCTTGACATGGAAGTGGAAGCCTTACGTGTGGACAAAGAAGTGCCAACAGTGCTTTCATAAGCTGAGGTAGAGATTGATGAGCACCCCCATACTGAGATTACTGGAGGAGGGTGTTGAGTACGTGGTGTTCTGGGATGCATCAAGGTCTAGGATTAGTTGTTTCCTAATTTAGGGGAAAAAGTTGATTGCCTATAGTGAACACCAATTGAGGCATCATGAGAAGAACTACGTGACCCATGATATTAAGCTAGAAGTGGTAGTATTCTCTTTGAATATGTGGAGACACTACCTTATGCGAGAGTAGTTTATCATCTACTCATACCATTAAGGACTAAGGTATATCTTCTCTCCGAAGGATTTGCATTTGTGATAAAGGTGTTGGATAGAGTTACTCTTGGAATATGACTTTGAGATAGTCTATACTCCTAGGAGGAGAATGTGGTGGAAGATGCCCTCAACCAGAGATTGTGTTTAGAGCTATTGAACGAGGAATTAGAGCAGTTAGTCTCATTTTATATATCCTTTATAGATGGATATTGAGCAGTTTATCTCAAGTGGATGGTAGTTACCCCTCCACTCTTACAACGAGTTAAGGAGGCACAACTTGGAGATACGACTGTGAGACTTTACGTGCTGAGGTGCCCATAAGGCATGCCCCTTATGGATATTTAAAATGTGAGGAGCACACCATTCTCTTTAGAGGATGCATAGTAGTACGAGTTACATTGTAGGATGAGGTCTTGAGGGAGTTACATAATTCCCCTTTGGCGGTACATCTAGGCATGGAAATGATGTATCAAGAACTCCAACATCAGTTCTGGTGTCCAGGGATGAAGAAGCCAATGACAAAGTTCGTGTCTCAGTGCCTCACTTTTCAGCAAGTGAATGCAGAGAATTGGGTTCTAGTGGGCTTAACACAACCACTTGAGGTGCCAGAGTGAAAGTGGGTTGATATTTTATGGAATTTGTGATGGGTTTACGACACACATCCATGGGGAACGATACCATTTGGGTGATTATTGAACAACTCACCAAGTTGGCCCACTTCCGACCAATCTGTGAGTAGTGTTCAGTAGTGAACTTGGGATGCCTATATGTGAAGGAGATAGTTCGGCTTTACGGAGTTCCATCAACGATCTTTTCAAACCGTGATGCTCGTTTCACATTCTAAATATATAAGGGATTACAGGAGAAATTTGGGAATTCATTTCACTTAAGAATAAAGTTTCATCCCCAGATGGATGGCCAGATGAAGAGGACGATTCAGGTTCCTGAGTACATGCTACAGGCTTGCATCGTAGACTTTGGCTGCATTTGGGAGGATCACCTATCTCTGGTAGAGTTCATGTATAATAATAGCTACCAATACACTATAGATATGGAACCATTTTAGGACTTGTATGGGTGACCATGTAGGTCACCACTTTGCTGGGTAGACCCAGGAGAGTCAACACTCATGGGCCCGAAGTATGTGTAAGAAACTACAGGTCATCGAGGAGTGGATGAAGACTGACCAGTGATGTCAGAATTCCTATAATGATAGGATATATAGGCCTTTGAATTTTGAGTAGGGAGACCATGTGTTACTTCGAGTCTCATCTCCATGGGGATTGTAGAGATTTGGCCGGGGTGTAATATTATCTCTAAGATACATCAACCCTTTTCAGATTTTGAGTAGAGTTTGTGAGGTGGTGTACCACCTAGCTCTACGCCCACAGTTACACCAGGTGCATGATTTATTCCATGTGTCCCAACTGAGGATATATGTGAATGATCTTTCTCATGTTATCAAATAAGGTAAGTTGGAAATTGATGATGGGGAGACTTTTGTGAAGTAATCAGTGAATATCAAGGATGGACATGAGCATATCTTTTTTCGGTGGTCGATTTATTTAGTGCGCATAAGGTGGTAGCACGAGAATATCTAGGAGAGCACTTGGGAGTGGGAGGCTTAGATTCTTGATCATCACCCTCATATTTTTGTTTAGTATCCATTATTTTGTCTTTTGGGGATGTAAATACCTAAGGTGGGAAGAACGTAATGACTTGGATTTTCTTCAGTTTTATTTTTATAAATTAATTGGAAAAATTATGAGATGAGGCATTGAGATGGCGTGAGATTCTGAGGCCCGGTGTTTCCATAATTATACGGTTAAAAATGGTAAGTTTTTAATAAAGTGCACTGATGGTTTCTTATCTAAATGAAAATAAATTCTAAATGGGTGCTCAAATTTGAAATTTGGGGGCGCCATTGAGTTTAGAGTAGCAACTTTACATTAGGTGTTGCCTAACATTGACCATCATGGGTCGACTGTGAAAGTTAGAAATTGGATGTAAGAATCATTAAAATATTTTAATAAAAATATTCTATTTTATGCTATTTTGGTTTCTTTTAATTAAGGCTGATTGTCAGGAATCCAAGGTTATCACAATAAACCTAGAAATTCCTCTAAGGAAAGGAGAGAGAAACCTCTCTGATGAATGACGATGAATGCTAGAGGATCGAGGATCGATAATGACATGGAACCCGGTTCTTCGTTAATGACTAAATCAACCCCGAGGTAGGATGTTGATCCCTTTGTGATTTCCTATTTTTCCATTCTTGATTTATAAGGTGAATAAGGAGTACTCCTTGAATTGTTATCTTGTGGATCGACTGTATGTTGTGGGAAAGAATATATTGCAGGTTAGTGGGATTAAATATAATCTGTTTCTAACCCAATTTCCCCAGATTTAGATCATTGGAAAAGAATGCTTTGACAACGATGTTAAACCTTTTATATGTGAATTTATCTCTCCATTCTACACATTTTTTTCCATTGGAAACCTAAGGTTATAGGCTTGATGTTTCCAGGTGGTTCTGAGAATGATCGGACCCATGGAGTGATGGTAAGACGGATCACACCCCAGGTAGTGAAGATCACAACCTGAGGATTGTGAATATGGATATGTTTTAAAAAACAGGGCACTAGATCAATAGGTAGACCCATGAAAGAAGGGCTGACGACAGTGGTGGGGGCGCACAGTGGTTCTCAATGGAACGTAGTGGCGGCTGCGTGTGAGTGTGGAAAGAAGATGGTGGTCTCCCTGGCGGTGACTGTGGGAGAAGGTAGCGACAACCGTACCACATAGGTGGTGCAGCTAGACTGCATAGGTGGCATGGCCAGACCGTGTAGGGCCAACAACAGTGGAAACAATGATTGATGAATAGGGCCATGGAGGTGGCAATAAGGACACGGCCCGACAAGACTGCATGGGAGATGAGCCATGGAAGGAGGAACCCATGGCATCCAGTTACATTGATCGGTAGAGCCAGATGTCCATGCTGTCTAGTGTACACATTGACCAGAGGGATGCAGATAGGGTGGGATGCATTCGATAGATAAAGGCTAGCCTGCATGATGCAGGCCAGGATAGAGAACTAGGCTACTCTGGTGGCGCAGACCAATCTGGTCGGGTCAGGTTGGTTGGACTGGGTCGGGATGGATCAGACCAGACCCTTTTTACTAAATTGGCTATATCATTCAAACCGTGTGTTCATTTGAAAATCCGTTTGTAGCATTGGGACCCTTGTGATGATAAAGTCATTTTAATATACTCTAATTGGGTTTTTTAGAATTTTGTTTATGAACTAATGGCTTGAGGTGCAGGTTATCCCGTAACAAGAGTGCTACGAGCAGAATTCTATAGTAGGCTATGACTATGTGATCTTGGTGACTATGTGACTTGGGGGATATATGACCCATTGGCGCTCTGTAATCCATCAAAGACCAATGCTCCATCAATTCTCTGTTCACCATCTACGCTCCATGCGCCATCAACGCTCTGTGCTCCATCCACACTCCATGCGCCATCAATGCTCAATGTGCCATTATCACCCTGGGTGCCATCGCTACTCTGGGAACCACCAACGCTCTATGTTACTTTGACACACCATGCATAATCAGCACTCCGTGCACCATCAATACATCTAGTATCATGGAGAATGAGAGATCTATAAACTATAAGTAAAAATCCTTCTCTTCATACTTTATACTTATACCTATTTTAACTGACAATATTTCACTATACTTTATGTGTTTCCTTTGTGGTGTAATTCATGTGTTTCCTTTTCATATAATTTGTCTGTTTATTAGGGGTATTAACTTTGTTGTTTCGAGGTGTCCTACTGAGTATTATTTTAATCACACATGTATGGGATTTTCCTGCATGTGTCATGTCTTGTGTAGATGACTGATGCTTTGACGGAGTCCAAGGCAGACTAGGACCAGGTGGTTCTTAGATTGATCAGATAGGTGAGGTGTGCTTATACGACTTCAGACAGTTTCCCTACACCTACCCTTCAGTTAGGATTTTCTACGGATGTGTTTTAGGAAGTCATTCATTTACATTGGAATACTTTATTTTTGGGGGGATTGTATTCTATCCCTCTTTAGTTTCTAGTTTTCCTGCTTCCGTACTCTGTTGTTGGTATCTTAGTGGTATGCATGATTGTTTACTTAACCTTTTTACATTTCATCATGTTGGGATTGGATATGTGTGTGTACATGTACTTAGGGAAATGCCTTTTATTTGTGGAATATGACTACTCAATGCTTGTCGCCCACGCCTAGAATATCGTAGGTGGGATTGTGGTAGTCACGGAATGAGCCCCTATGAGACGGGTCATGACATTTTCCCAATTAGAAAATCCATTAACAGAGATGACACATAAAGTGGTTAAATTCACATGGTCTAAGGATTGTGAGGAAATCATTAGGGAAATGAAGAAACGACTAATCAATGCACCAATATTGACCTTAACATTAGAAAAATAAGGTTTTATTATATATAGTGATGCATCAAAAAATGTACTAGGGTGTGTCCTTATACAGAAATATAGGGTTATTTCTTATACATTAAGGCAATTGAAGACGCCTGACTAGAACTATCCAACTCATTATCTTGAATAACTACTATAATCTTCCCTTTGAAAGTATGGATGTAGTACCTTTATGATGGAATATGTACCATATATACCAATCATAAATTTTTGAAGAATAAATTTAAACAAGAATCGCTTAACATGAGGCAAATGAGATTGATGAGATTATTTAATGACTATGATTATGTAGTACAGTACACCCTGGGAAGGGAAAAAATGTGGCAGATGCATTGAGTAGAATGGATCATGGGGTCCTATACATGATGATGATTTAAGAGGATCCTGTATTCAAGGAGTTAGTAAAGATGAATATGGGAATTATTAGGGAAGGGAAAAAATTATTCATTTTCTAAGTAATTGTGAAAGTAAATTTACCATAGAAGATAAATAAGTCTCAACATTATGAAAAGGGTATTCAAAATAAAATCAAAATCATAGAAGATTTTAAATTGGAAGAGTTCATTTATAAAGATGGAGTGTTGAAATTTGGAAGGTGATTATGAATACCATCAGTACCTGAGGTAGAAAGGTAGTCACCATATTAATTTTATAACTCAATATTATCTATAAAACCTGGTTGTTCAAATATTTATATGGAACTAAAATATAAATTCTTGTGGGACAACATGAAGTGAGAAATTTAAGATTATGTGTCTAGATGATTGGTATGAAAATAGGTAAAACCTAAGAGTAAATATTCAAAGGATTTCAAGATATCTCTCCTTATACCTATATGTAAGTGAGGAAATATCATAATGGAATTTCTTACTAGGACACCAAAGTCTCATAAGATAAATGATGGTTTATGGGTTAATGTGGATCTACTTACCATGTATGTATATTTCTTAGAAATAATGGAGGATTTAACCCTCGAATGTCATGTAGGGCTCAATATAAATGAAATTGTGATACTTCATAATGAACCTTCATCTATTGCATTTGATCCTGACCCTTGATTCACATATAATGTTTGGAGGTGCCTTCAAAATTCTTGGAAAACTGAGGCACTTTTGAGCACCACCTATCATCTTTGAATAAGAGGAAAGTCTAAAAGGACCATAGAAACCTTAGAAGATATATTTAGGTCATGTTCACTTTGATTATAAGGAACATGGGACCATTACTTAACTATAGTGGAATTTTTATCATAGTAGTTTCCTCTCAATAAAACAAATAACATCTTATGAGGACTTGTATGGAAAGGTATGTCATACTCTAACATGCTGGGATAAAGTTAAAAATGTAATATTGTTAGTATATGACTCCTTAAGGAGATAACCGATAAGGCATGATCTATCTATAATCATATTAAGATAGCGGAGAGAAGAAAAAAAGATATTCTAATAACCAATAGAAGGAATTTCAATTCCAAGTAGGATATTATGTCTTCTTGAAAGTACCACCAAGGAAAGGATTTATATGGTATGGAAAAAATGGAAAGTTAAGACCAAGGTTAATTCAGCCTTTTGAAATCTAAGAGAGAATTGGAGTGGTGCATTATCATATATCCTTTCCACCAAACATATCTAATTTTTATGGAGTTTTCCATGCCTCAATGATAATTAAGTATATGGTAGACCCTTCACATGTACTAGGTACTTATTATATTTATCTGAAATATTATTTTCATATAATGAAGATCCTGCCTAGATTCTTGAAACTAGAGAGAAAGTGTTTCAGAATTTGACAACCCATCTTGTGAATGTACTTTGGAGAAATCACAAGTTGGAGGAAGCAACATGGAAGATTTAGGAATTAATGAGGAAGAGTCCCCACCATTTTTTGATGTATTCATGTACACCCCAAATTTTGAGGATGAAATTATTTAAGGGGTAGGATATAATAGGTAATATTTTAAGATTATAAATAAACACTCCATGTTAAAAAATTATCTCACAAGGTATATTTTATTATTTCATCATAATGGTAAAATGAAAAATAAATACTACAGAAAATTAGGTAATTAAATTTATTACAATTACTAAAAAAAGTATGATAAAAATAGTAAAAATATGAGGCAACATCATAAGCTTGAACTCTAGAGGATTATACTCGAAGAAGAATAACATGTATATGATATACATTGCTATTATAAAGAAATAAATTATAAATAAATGGTGTATAAATAAGAGTATTATATTAATGATGGATTTATAATTAAGTATTTATATGTTTTAATATGACCATAGGGAATCTAACCATTGGAATCTGATCGTTGAAAATATGAGCATTGTAATGGTAATATTACAATGATACAAACAATTACTTGATTAAATGAAAAAAACCAATGGGAAATAATTTAAATAATAAATAAAAAAAGTTATATTTAATAAGGAACACATATATCTTCGATAAAAACAATAAAATAAAATAAAAAGAGTTTTTTGGTGACAAATGCCTGATTTCAAAACACATAATTTTTTTATTTTAAAATTAAACTTCTCAATAATATGAAATTATTTTCATAAAAAGGACTATATATTTAATATCCACACATTGAAAGTTTCTAATGGAATTTTTTTCACAATTTCTTAATATATTTAAATGTTTGGCTAAAGAGTGAAGTACAATATAAATATATGCTAAGAATTTTTACTTCATATAAATTTAAAAATTATGTAACTATTAAAAAATTTATACATCATCTAAATATATTTTGTTTTATTAATTTTAAGTATTTTAATGAATTAAAATCATTTTCTAAACATATAATATAATTTCCAAATCCGAAAACATAAATTAAGAATTGAAAAAGAATATATTGTAGAAAAAATTCATTTATTTGATGAAAATAATATATAATAATTTTTTTCTGCTCCAAAATCATTATATTGCTAAAAAATGTATTTTTTCCAAATAAATTAATCAAAACCATGGGTAAAAAAATGGTTTTTCATTTTCCACAACCTAGATTTTCAATGTCTATGTTTATAAATTACTAAAAATTATTCATATTTTCTATAAATACCCACCTATTCTCTTATTATTCTCCATTATAAAATTCTTGAACACATAAAACATCTTATTTTACCTCTCTATAATCTCTCTAAGAAGTTTATAAGTTTCTATACTGCTCTTACAAAGCATTAAGAATCAATCAGACAAGGCAAGGGTTCCCAATGCTTCTCTTGTATTATCTTTTTCCATTACATTGTTAGTTTTTCTTTTAAAATACATTTTATTATAAATATTTTTTTAATTCATTATTATTACCATAAAATTTATGTATTTTCAATGTAATATTACTTACCCCCTCTCATTATAGCCTTTGTTTAGGCTATTACTATGCTAAAGTAATAGTTTTTAAACTTTTTTCTTTTTTTTAAAATCTCTATCAATTTATTTTATTTTTAATGGGGAATGTTACTATGATTTATTTTTATAAGTTACTTATTAATTTTTCAATTATATATATTTATTCACTAAAATTATATGACCTTTATAATCTTTTATAATTCTCAAACTACCCCATAGCCATAAAACTGTAATAAAATTTTGGTGAAGTAAAGTGTGAGTGGTTTTTATAGAAAATAAAATACCAATCAGGATATGAACAAGTGAACATTGTTTTGAATAAGATGAATCTAGTGTTAATAGCCCCAAAAATAGTTGTTTGGGTATATATCAGTTATCATTCTGGTTTATGGTAAATGTTCCCTTACGACACACCTAGTTTGACACTCCCAAGTGATATTCTTGGGATGATTTACATGCACTTTTAAAACATTTTTAAAGGATTTATCTATCATTGAATTGGTGTCTTAACATTGAAAATATATACATCTATCTACCTAGAAAACATATGTGGGACAAATATAGGTAAAATGGTCGGGGAGGGTGAATTTCCCTTTCAAAAATCAAAGGAAAACAATCCAATTTGAAAAACTTCTTTATTAAAGAATAAATAAATTAAAAAGTTTTGAAAAATATAAAAAATAATAAATGTTTGAAAGCACAAAAATATAATTAAATATAATAATAAAATCATAAGATTAAAATGAATAGATATTTAATTAAATAATTTGAATATAAATTTTTTAAGAAATTATAAATATATAAATGATCAAAATATTAAGTGTTAATTGATGGATTCAATAATTTAATAAAATAAAAATTGAAAGTAATAAATAATTGAAAATGAAAATAGTAAATGAAATAATATATTTGGTACGATAGTTTGAAAATAGTAACCAAATGTACCCCTGTATCTCCCACCTTAATCGATTGAGGATTTAATATATTAGTCCCTTGGATTTAATGGTTTCAAAGATACCAAAACTATCCATCAACTTTTTAGATTATTACAAAAAACTAGGTAAAAAAGGAACTAGATATCTAATGATGAATCTAGAAACCCCAAAATAATTATTCCATACCTTTTTAAAGGGAATATAAATAAAACCACATTACCTTACTTAAATGGTAGTAAACACCAAATATATAAGAAATATGAAGAGATGAGATTTATAGAGAAAAACATCATTGAATATTTTTCTTAATTCTACTAAAGAATCTGAAAAAATATTGGGTAGAATGATAATTAAGAATATAGTGATAAGATATACAGTTTGTACACACTCTAGAATGGAGAAAAGTTGATTTAGAAATGAGAGCACATTATGTGATATTTAGAGATTAATTCATGTTGGAATCAAGGAATTGATTGTAAATGTATATTTACAAGGCCAAAAAGGACTCTATTTATAGAAATTATTTCCATATATATTGTTCTATAATCCTTTGCGGTTTTAAAGTCAAATACTTCTATGTTTGACGTATTTTTACCAATATTTTATGAATTCAGAATTGCATCTCTTTTCATTGTGGAATGGATCACTACACTATAGAGGAGTGCTTTTCTGTATAGTATTTAGAGATTTTTGTGTAGAGATAAATAATTTACTTGAATATGTGGATTTTAATACAATATTAATGTTTGTATTTTCACCATAAATCTTTCAAAAATATTTTACCAATCTAGGTTGTAGCGTAAGGGTAGTCTGATAGTTGTGTAGGGGTAACTAGAGATTTCTAAATCTCACATAAGGGTAGTTACCTTCCCATGTAAAGGTATACCATGAATCCTAAATCCCAAATAAGGGTAAAACCAAGCTTCTTATACTTATTTAAGGTTAAGGTGTAATTTCTAAAGTATACTTAAGGGTAATTGACTTTTTGTAGTGTGGTTATTAGTGTTGCGCCATAACACTTTTTCAAGGAGTCTAATATGAATTCAAGAAGGTATGTTAATATATTTCTATCATGATGAAATAAAAAATATATGTACATCAATTAAGAGTAGATATAAAAACTTTAAGTGTGTTTTTAATCATTAAAATAAAATACTGGTGAGAATCATAACAATTTCCCCCTTTTTGAGGATCAAAAACACTTGAATAATAATTAAATTAATCAAGAGTAAAAAAATTATGAGTTACTATAAACTTATCCCCAAAAAAAAAACATCCCCCTTTGAGAGAAGTATTAAAAAAATTATTTTAATCGTAAAACAAGATATTTCACCCCCTTTGATATTGTCAAAAAAGAGTTATGCATTAGGTTAAATTATAATGAGATAGAAATTAAAACTATATTTTTCATCATTAATGATTTTTTCAAGATAGATGAAAATTAATTTTTTGAATTTTTTTTTGAAAAAAATAATATATTTTATAAGAAAAATTTTCAATAATAGTAAATAAACATTTTTTAAATAATGTTTAAAAGGGTAAAACTTTGAAATATATTTTTTTAAAAAATTTAAACAACTTTGTTTGAAAAAGAAAAAAAACTAATTATAGAAATTAATTTTGAAAAAATGGATCTTCTATTATAATTTCATTAGTGTTAAGATTATATCCCCATTAATTAATTAATTATTATAGTTTAACATGATAATTACCATTAAAATAAATAAGAATAAATAAAATACTTAGAAAATAGATATTTTTTAAAAACAATTTTTTTATTAATAAGTATATTGTATATTAATAAAACATAATAAATTCCCTAGGAGTGTTAAACGAGGGGTGTAGTAAGGTCTACTCATAATTCCTAGGATAGAGAAATTGTTAAACATCCCAATAAAAACTTTTTGGGATAAATCCCTGGGATCATCTATGCCACAAACACATCCACTTTGTTATATCTAGTAAAGAATGTTTTACTTGGAGTATCATACTCACTTAACTTTACCATAATTATGAAAAGTTTTGAATTTTTCTTATTAATTTGAAATAAATTTTGGAAAACAGTTTTGAAAAAAAATAATTCTAAGTTATTAAGAGATAAGTATCAAAATATAATCATACCCATATCATCCTTGATGAAGTAAAAGTGATCAAGAGGAAGGGGTTTAGTGAATATATCAACATGTTGAATGTTTTTGAAAATAAAATCCAGAATTATATAACCTTTTGAAAAGATATATCATAAAAAAGGTGTCTCAAGTCAATGTGATTAGTGTGATAGTGTTGAATATGATTTTTAGAAATACTAATCACACTACTGTTTTGACACTCAATGTGGATAGAAGATTACATTAAACCAATTCTAAGAGTTTATGTTTCATTCATATAACTTTGGTGTAACATCACCCAATGGATATTTATTCCACTTCAGATATATAATAAGAAATATATTTTTTATTACTAATACAAGAGATGAGAGGATTTTCATAGTAGATGATAATTTCCACTAGCACTTTTTATATCTAGTTCGAATCCTCCAAAATCAGCATTAGAAAAATAATAAAGTTCAAAGGTTGTTTCTGTAGGAAAAAATAATTCAATGTTTTTGGTTCCTTTAAAATAAATGAAATTTATTTTTAGGTATTTAAATGAGATTCCATTGGTTGGGATAAAAAATGATCATAAAGGAATACACTGAACATGATTCCTGGATAGACCATAGTAAGGTAAATTAGTCTTCTAATCATACTTCATTAAAGATTGTTTTCAAATGATTGGATAGCTTAATCCAATATTATCTTACATTTGGTACTCATTGGAATCCAAATTTACTTAGAATGATCCATTCCAAAAATATTTAGATTTTCATTAGTACTTTTACTTTTGTTTAAAAAGGTTCCATCAAATTTTTTGAAAGTGTGAAACTAACAATGAATTTAATTTCCCTCATAAAAATCATCTCAAATTCATTATTCAGTAAATTGAAAAATTTATTTCAAATTGTTTCTTTATTTGAGATGAGAATTACATCATTAACGTAAATTTGAATTATTAGTAAATCATCTGAAAAGGTTCTGAGAAAATTGGTGGAATCAAATTTTCTCATTTTAAAATCATTGGATAAAAAATATTTAGTTAAAATTTCATACCAATCCTTAGGGTCTTATTTTAAACCATATAGAGATTTGGTAAAATTGAAAATAGAATTTTTAAATTTTGGATTTTTAAAACTAGGTGGTTGGGCCAATTTTTTTTTTCCAAAATAAAATCATTTAGAAAATCAATTTTTACATCTATTTGAAAAAGCCTGAAATTAAAATTAGTGGAAAATTCCATCAAGATTATAATGGATTAGAGTCAAGAAACAAATTCAAAGGTTTCACCATAATCAATAACTTGTTATTGGTTATTCCCTTTAGCAACAAGTGAAGACTTATTACAGATAACATTTCCTTTCTTATCAAGTTTATTTCAAGAATCCCACTTGATTCCAATAATATGATTATTATCAAGACATTCCATGATATTTTGAAAATTTTCCCTTTGAAATTGGTTAAACTCAAATTACATAGAAATATCAAATTTTCATTATTAATAGCATAATAAAGGGAATGAGGTTCAAAATGAGATAGGAAATCTTGACATTCAACCTCATTTAAAACCAATCTTCTAGTATGTGTTTCAGATTTTAGTTCTTTGATAATATTCTCAAGAGTATTGTATTTTAATTCAGTGAAAGACTTGTATAAAGGATTGGATGGGGATTCTATATCATCTTTAATTAATTTAAATGATGGAGGTTTTGGAAGGCACAAAATTGGTTGGTCAATACCATCATCACTTTTTTGGATGTGATTTAGGAATATCCTCATCAAATATTAATTTAATTTAATATTCTAGGGTCCCAGTACTTTTATTAAAATCTTGGAAGGATTTAATTGAGTTAAATTACTCAAGAAAAATTATTTCATCGGATTTAGTGTCAATATTTCCATGATTATACACAGTATTAATAATAAAGAATTTATAACTGAATACTTTAAAGATGAAAACTTTTGGAAATTTTCCTTTCCATATTTTGTAATGGGTTTTTACTAATATGGGTATTATGAATACATAATTAAAGATAAAGTAAGTGTTATTTTCCACCTCAACCCATAATTATTGAGGAAGATAAAAATAATTTAGGGGAGTCCAAGAAATTTATTAGAGGGTCCTATTTCATCTTTTGATAACCCTATTTTTTTGAGGTGTTTTATAAGAGGAAAATGAGTGATGATAACTATGAGAAGAAAACAAATCATCAAAGTATTTGTAATAAAATTCCCCACTATGGTCACTTATAGGGTAAAAGATTTTGTAGCCTTTTTTATTTTTGGATTTCCTTAAAACTTTTATAAATACATTACAAGGCTCATTTTTATGAGCTAAGAAGAAAACCCATGTAAATATAAAAATGATATTGATAATTAAATAGGTGTAATGTTTACCTCTAATACTATAAACTTGAGTTGGTTCGAAAAGATCAAGGTGGAATAGTTCTAAGGATTCAGAAGGGGAAACATGATCTTTAGTTTTAAACGAATACTTGTGTTACTTTCCTAGTTAGAAAGGTTAATAAACGAAGTAATATTTATAAATTTGTTTTAGTAAATCTAGTATTATTCAATTATAGTTGAGTTTGATAGGAGAATGAATATTAGAATGATCTCGGAACCAGTTCCAAATTTATGAATCATTATCTTGTGGATTTAAAAACTTAAGATTTTGAATTTCTGGATATTTTAATTCTATAATATAAATATTTTAAAAATAGGATGCGGTAAATAAAGGTTTTCCTTTAAAATGAAAAAAATTACAGAAATAAATTTTAATATTGATTTTAAAATCGTTATCATATAATTTAAAAATTCTTAGTAAATTATGCTTAAATATATTAAGAAATAAAATATATTTAATAATAGTAGAGTCGGAGAAACCAACTGTACCTATACTAGTAATTTTTGATTTTTAATTTTCTCTAAATATGAAATATTCTCCATCAAAATCATTTAGGTGATCAAATTAATTAGGACCACCACACATTTTTCTTGAGAACCCTCTATCCATATACCATGTATCTTCTCTAGTTTTTTATTTTTCTAAAAAATATTTAGAGACTATAGCTTTTGGTACCCATATCACGGGTCCAATTAAGTTATCTACTAATGATTTTTTAATCCACACTTGTTTGAAACAAGTTTTTTCATTTAAAATATGAGAATAAAAATGAATGATTTTATGTATACCGTGTTTATAATTTTTTAATTTCATTCATAAATTATATTTTCAACTTTATTGTAATAATTAAAAAATTAATTTTGATAAAATCCCTCTACAAAATTTGTATTTTTATAAATTTTAGAAAAACTATATTATTTTAAAAAACCAATACCATGGATAGTTTTAATAGGTTTTTGAGAACCAAAAAATTATTTAAATTTTCTACCCGTTGGGTAAAATGATAAAGGGAGCTTTAAAACAATTGGTTGATCATTTAATTTGAAAAGAAAAGATCATTTTTATTTTAAAATTTTATCTTTTTAGAAATCAAAAACATTTGGTTTCTTTTTAGGATCATTGAAATTTGAAAGACGATTTTGAAAACCATTTTAAAATTAATTTTTAGCATTGATAAGATCTATATAAGTTAAAATAATAGGTTAAATAAGAATAATAGAAATAATATGATTGAGAAGATGAATGAGGAATTTTATAACTAAAATCAATTTGATCCTCAATAAGCGTCACGAGACACCTAGGACATTCACAGCTTGATTCATAGATTGAAATAGAGTCCTATATTTCACTCAATGTCAAAGAAATTTAAATATTTCTTACCATGATTATTGCCTTTTGACTTTTTCTTACTCAAGGGAAAATATAGTTTGATGTGGCCCTTCTGTTTACAACCAAAACAAGTTACCTCAATTTTTTTTTATTTTTGAGGTTTCGAGTGGTTATATTATTTTTCTTGTACTTTTCAATCATCTGGGTATATTTTGAAATGTGGGAGTCGATACAGGACGAGTCTTCATTTTTTTATTTTAAATCAATTACTCTTTTAGTTTCCTTGAACTAATTTTCCTCAATTTAATGTTATCTCTTCATGGTTATATCTTATTTCATCATAGAACATAAGAGTTCCTCAACATGGGTGTTTTTAATATATTTATCCCCTTGGATAATGGTGACTTTTGGATCCACACTACTTGTTAAAACTAGAAGGATTTTTTTTCCAATTTTTATATAGAATGTTTGTCAAAAAGATTAATTTTTCCATTTAAAATGTCACAAAATCTAGTTAATATTATAGTGGTAGACATGTGAGGATTTATAAAGAAAATTTCAAAGCCTTTCATATACATGTCAAGCCTTGTATCTTTAAATTTATGTGTACCTTCATATGTAAATTCTAATAATTTCAAAATTTCATGAGTAGTTTTACATGAAGAAACAATATTAAACTTTTTTACATCTAAACCACAATTTAATTCATTCACAGTTTTACCATCAAGTTCAAAATCATAAATATCAACTGGGGTCCTTTTTCAATCTCAATCAGATTAAAGTGTATATACATTAATAATAATTTTATAAATAAAATATCTAATATATCTAATAAATTTAGACATTATATATTTCCAATAATCATAATTAATACCATAAAAAAATGTTGTAGAACCCAAGGAATTTCATTTAGGACCACTTTGGAAAATCCATTTTAAAATTAGATCCTTATTTTTAAAAAATTATTTAGATATTTTGAAAATAAATGAATTGAAATAATTTAAAAACACTGTAATTAAACAAATAAAAACTCCTATGATATCAAATATAGTACAGAGATAGGTAAAATAGAAAAATGGTGGGGGGGGGGGTGTAAGATCCCATCCTTTCTAGAGGTGTATCATGATATTTTCAGGTACGATTTAACACTTATTTTTGTTAGAACTTGGTTTGGTTTTGTTTTGGTGATGTTTTGAGTGAAATTATAGAAATTTGGAATCCTATGGGGCTCTTCATGGTTGGCGGATGGTTGTGGAAAACTATACAGTTTCCCCATGAAATTGCATGCCCATTTTTGGAGCCACAAGAGTTAGAGCACAGTTTGGCCAAACCATGTGGCCTCCCTCACCAAACCTTGAACCCCCAAATAGAGATTATTTTCATGGTAGGAACACAATTAGGAGAAACTATGTTCCCCTTGAGCAGGGTTTCATGGTTTTGAAACCCCCGCTCATTTTCAGAGGAAACCGTTCATGTGGGTTTTAAGCCCCCTTGATTTTTTTCTAAAATTCCTGAACCCCATGATTTTTATCCCCATTATCCCCCAATTAACTTAATTTTTTTTGTCAATTTTGGATGCTCCCAGGAGGATTTTGAGACTCCTTGAACCATTTTGATGAAAATAAAAGATTTAGTTGAATTATTCAACCCCTCTTCCATTTTGTAATCTCTTCTCGATTAGTTTCCATTCTATCCCCCATATTTCTATATTATTTTTTATAGATGATTTCATATGTTGGTGATGGGTTTAGATCTAGGTTTTTAAAGAACTTTCCCCACTGGTTTTTGGTCATAGATTTTGATTCTACATATACCTTTCCATTGTAGTTTTGACCACTCAACATCAAATTTAGGGTTCAAGTATCTTGAACGTTCATCAAAGATCTTGAGGCAGGTTATCTAATTGTCAATTCCCATAGTAATGATTATTATTGTGTGTGTATTGTTCAATTTAAATTTCCCCATTGGTCAATTTCATTTATTTTAAATTTAATTAGTTAATATATTTTCTCAAGTGATTATGAAAATGGTGGAATAATAGGATTATGAAATCAGTTCAATAATGGGTTATAAATATGGTTGACAAATGGTTTATGAATATGGAATCATCGTATATGATAAATTTAATAATTGTGAAAGATTATTTGTGGGATAGGGACTAATTCTCCAAATACCCATAGGGTTCCAGACAACTTCTATAAGACCCTAAGTTATATATATATATATATATATATATTAATTTCATGTGATCATAGATTTATGGGACAAGGATTGCTCATCCAAATACCCACAGGGTGCTATAATGTTGCTGTAGGCCCCCAATGTATAATGTGAAATTGAAAATTAAGTGATAATAGAAGACAATGATTTAATGACAAGTGATATCCATTTTGTGGATGGTTGAAACATTGAAACAGGACAAATCAGGTATTATTGGTTCAGGTTTCATTGTGAACATCAGGACCTATGTGGTTAATTAAAGAATAATTTACTATAAAAACTATTTACCTTATCATTTTTAATTTATTTTTATAGAAATGAATACACTGTTATATAATAGATTTTGTTTTAGACAATATTTGTGGTGGACCACTTTGTTTTACTCACACCATACTCAGGATGATTGATCGGTAACTGAATAGATTTCTTGTTTCTAGGACAAGATAAGGTAAAAAGACCAATGTTAGATGGCTAAGTTGGAAATTAGGATGGAGCATGGATGATGGAACCCAAAATGATGTCAGGACCCACTTGGGAGTAGTCAGTGTGTCTTTATTTTGGGTTTTTTTGACACTTGATATATATATATATATATGGTAGAGATATCTACTATTTTCTTTTATAGTTGTTTTACCTATTTTGGATCCATCATGTGATGTTGAATGTTTATTGATTAAGGTATTGTCTTGGATATTGTTTATTATCTTTTGGATATTGGTTATTTATTTATCTTATTTTGTTTCTATGATAAAGAGGGTATGGTCTCCCCACATTACAGCTTAGTCCCTTGCTGCAAGTTAGAAGCCTCTAGCATAAGGGGAGGCATGCCCAAGTTCACGTAACTAACTGGCTTAGGGAACCAACATGTGGAACCTTGGATGAGATGATAAAAATTTGAATCTATGGATTTTTCATTTTCTTTTTGGTTATCTTACTATTTGGGAAAGTTAGGAAAGATACCAAGATTAGTATTTCCATGTCCATGAGTTAGGGTATGGGAGTAGCTAAGCCACGTGAGGGTGAAAATCTAAGTATCCAGGTTGGGGTTGTTTTTTTATTTTTCTATTATTTTTGAACATTATTTCACCTTGGATGATGCACTTTTTGTGTCATGTTATTGTTTTATGATATTTTACTCATGGACCAGTATGGAATAGAAGTTGTGTATACTTGCATCCTTCTAGGAACTCAAGATTTTATGTGGCAAGTGTCATTTTAGGAACACCTAGAAAAACAATTTTTGGGTGAGTTGTTAAATGAAAATGATTTTCTTTACTTGTATTATTTAATAGAAATAGTTCATGATAATAAATTTAAATGGTTAAAATGATCATAAATGATGTCTTTTGAAATTGATAAATTGGGTTTATAATGAGAAACCTTTAAATATGAAAGTGTTTTACCCTATGAAATCCATGACCTAGGTGAGGGATGGTTGAGGATAGTGATAGTAATTCAGTTTTAACCATATTGCTAAGTATTAGGGATGACATGTTATAGACTTATGTGAATACCTATTATGTAAATGTGACAATGATGTTTTATGTGTCCTAAGATGCATGTTTTAAATTTTAGAGACATGCCTGAACGACAATGTTTTTTGATCAGATGGAAGGAGGACATAGATGGAATGTCTCTCCAATAGTAGAACTAGAGGCCTCGATAGTTATGGGTGAAGGTTGGGGAGAGAAATTTTATGAACAATTTGATCATTTTATACAATTTATGGAGAGATACCCAGGTTGGGATATGTGAAATATTTCTGACCTGACATGAGATTTCAAGTTGCATCAACCTTTGACCTTTATCGGATAGGGAAGACTTGAGGAAGTTGAGTTCTGTATTGAATCTATCCAGATGATACTTGACCATTTAAAGACTCTTTTCGAGAACAGGGTCAAGTTTATGGATTATATGTTACATTTTCTAGAAAATAATTAGTGTGAAATTCAAACTCGATATGATAATCTAGAGAATATGTTATGGAAAAACTTTTAGGAGATGTTCCTAGATTACTTTTACCATGATATGATAATGCAGGAGAGAGTGATAGAGTTTATGCGGTTGACCAATGTGATTATGTTCATGGTGGATTATGATGGATGATTTTTTAATTTGTATTTCATTGTCCAAACATTGACAGGAGATGAGGTTACTGTGGAAAAAAGTTTCAGGATCAGCTTAAATGTGATATTAAGTCTCAAGTTAATACCTTTTTCAACTAAAGAAGTTTTTTGAAGTGGTGAATCAGGATCCAATTTCTAAGGAAAACTTGAAGGATTCTTACAGTTGAATGATGATGGTTTATACTGGATGAAAAAGAAATACATCTTATGAGGTTAGGAAGCATCGCTATGAAAACATCAACCGGGAAGATATAAAATAAAAGGTCAACTGCATAAACTCTATCACTCCCTTAGGTTAGGAAGCATATCTATGAGAACATCAACTTGGTAGGTCAGGTCACTATCATAACCAGTGTCCCTGACCACTAGTGGAGTGCTAGACCCATGGTAAGACGGGTAACTTACACATCTATTATATAAACCCTCGACCAATAGGTAATTACAGAGGAGCTATGTGGAGTCAGAGTACTAGAAGGGGGTCTTCTACCCCTATTAGCTGGGCAGTTTGAGTTCTTCTATCCATGGAGGCTGAGGTAGTGGATATGGTACTTCAGGGAAAGAGTTCCAATTGAAGCAGAGTGGTGAAACTATAGGGACTCAGACTGCATCTTAGGGGTGAGGGGTTGGTCAGCTTCATGTAGTCTAGCCTACATTTTTGGATATCAAGGCTGGTACATCGATAGTTATATGTACTATTCTGGTATTTCCTACACTATCTAGTGACTCATTTTATATAGGAACTTATCATTCATTTATATATTCTTAAATCATAAAGGGTTTAAATATGGAGGTGGAGTTCATGAGTGGGGTTATGAAAATGGACACACTGTTGGGAGTATGATCGAGGGACATATATTTTTGTAAGGGATGTAATCTTGAGGGTGGAGAGTATCATTTCCTTTGGGATCATTACATACCTTACATGTCAGGTTTTTACTTTATTATACGTATAGATTGGTTAATATAATACTAATACCACATAGATTGTTACTAAAGGAGAGTGAACTTTATGTCTCATGAGGGTAACAGTTATGTTCATCGTGGGGAATGTGATATCTAGGTAGGCCGTGCAGGGCCAGTTCATTAGCAACTAGGGGAGATCACTTCCCAGGTTGTAAGTATTTTGTTAGATGATAGGGGTGTGGGTAATGATGTATTTCCATATGCAGTGGGATGATTCCAGGACATGTTTCATGAAGACTTCTCTAGGCTGCCACTCGAGAGGGATGTTGAGTTTACAATTGAAATCATGCCTGGATCTGAACCAGTTTCTATTCCACCTTATAAAATGACACCAAAAAAGTTTCAATAGCTCCAGATTCAGCTAGAAGAGTTGATGGATAAGGTATTTATCTATCCTAGTATGTCACATTGGGGTTCTCCAACTTTTTTACTAAGAAGGTTGATGGGACATAGAGTTTATGTGTTCACTACTGGAAGTTTAACAAGATGATAGTGAAGAACCAGTATCCACTTCTACGTATCGATTATCCCTTTGAATATTTAATAGGAGATTGTGTTTTCTCCAAGATTGACTTGAGATCAGGATATCATCAGTTGAGATTTATACCTTTTGATATACCACAGACTACATTGAGAGGTAGTTATGGCATATATGAGTTCTTCATGACATCATTTAGGCCGATGAATGCTTTGGCTATATTTATGGTCTTGATGAACCCAATATTTTAGAAGTACTTGGATCAGTTTGTGTTTGTTTTTTTGGATGAAATATTAGTGTACTTGAAGACTCATGAAGATTATTCCCAACATCTTGAAATCATCCTAGGTACACTAATAGAGCATTATCTATACACCAAGCTATCAAAGTGTCAATTTTAGATCAATATGGTACATTTCTTGTGTTATATGATATACAATGAAGACATTTTAGTGGAACTAGAGTAGGTGAAGGAAGTGGTTTCTTGGGAGTAGCCCAAGATTTTTTTTGATATCCGATGCTTTTTAGGGTTGATGGGATATTTTTATAGGTTTATCGGGGAATTTTTCTACTTGGAAGCACCACTTTTTAGCTTGATCAAGATGGTAATAAAGTTTTCATGGTTTGAATCACGTGAGAATTATTTCCATGAGTTTAATAAGCATTTTACCAACACACCAATTTTAATTCTACCCAAATCTGGTGAGGAGTATACCATGTTTTGTGATGAATCTGAGATTGAACTTTAAGCGGTTTTTATATCGAGTGATCAAGTTGTAGTGTATGGATCAAGAAATTTGCGGCCACACAAATGGAATTATCCTATGCATGATCTTGAGTTGGAAGAAATGGTTTATGACTTAAAGTTTTGTCAGCATTACCTATTAGGTAAAAAGTTTATTGTATATACTGATAAAAAAATCATAAAGTACATATTCTCGCAGTGAGATTTGAATCTCTAATAGTACAAGAAGGTTGAGTATATACATGAATTTTATTTTGAGCTAGAATATACAAACTGAAAGGAAAATAGTGTTTCTAGTACTTTGAGTAGGAAGAAACAAACTCAATCTATTTAGGAGACTAGTTTTAAGTGGAAGATGATTGCCTTACTAGCTGAGATGTATATTGTGGTTTAGGATGGCCAGGAGAAGAAAAATATTATTTCCTTATCTATGGAGTATGCACTTATGGTCTATATTAGGGATATGTAGTATGATAATTTGGAGTATTTTTCCTTGAAGTAAATATTTGAAGGTGGGGAGTCATCATGTACCTTGTGGGGGGTCTTCCAAGGATCCCTCAGAAGAATAATGTTATATGGGTGATTGTGGACTGATAGATGAATGTATCCCATTTCTTTCCTATCATCACTACTTAAAATATTTTCTTCGAAAATACTGGTAAAGTGTTTTATCAGTTCTTAAAAAGTTTTATTATTGATAGTGATGTTTAAATCAGGGGGGTCTTTAAAAACACTACAAAAATAACTGTTAAAGGCACCCCTTAACAACCCTAAAAAGTACTATTAACGACACCCTTTATCAGTGATTTTATAGCACCGTTAAAGGATGCCTTTAACAACACTTTTTTATCACCGTTAAAGGGTGACATTAATAGTTTTTTAGCATTTTTAAAGGGTGTCTTTTAATAGTGCTAAAAAAGCACTATTAAAAAAATATGATTTTTTTACATTTTTCAGGGGCCCTCGATCCCCTTTCTCAGTACTTACAACCCCCTTTCTTAGTGCTTTCCACTACCCATCATACACCACACAACCCTCATCCATTTCTCAGCACTAGAATACTACAATGAATAATTGTGTGTGCTTGGATTCGATCCCAAGACCCCCTTATGCGAATGAATGTTATTTACCACTATGCCATGAATATTTTGTTTTATATTTAACTACTTTTATATTTATTTTTATATATTTTGTAATGTGTGATATATATATACACAATTATATTTATTTAAATAAATTAAATACTAATGTTCATTTATATATATTATAAAAAAAAACAAACAAATATATATGTGTGTGCGTGTTTATTAATACACACAAATATGTATATATAAAAGTTATATATACATATGAATGCATTTTTATAAGGTAAATAAAATGGATAATATTTTACTTCAAGTAAAACGAATAATAAATATTTATTTTGTATATTGAAAATACATTCCTACATAAATATGTTGATATATGAATTTATACAAGTGATTTATTATAATTAAATATAAAAAATATGTATGTTTTTAATTATAAATAAAACTACATTATGAAAAGAAGATAACATTTCAAAACATAAATATAAATATGAATGTAATCCCTATAAATAAATTTAGTCCCCATTGAAAACAGAAAAAAGTCCCCCTTTAATGAGTCTAAAATTCCATCGAATGTTAAAAAATTGGGGTAACCCGACTAAAAACTCAACTTTGGAGACATTTTAGGCTTTTTGGACCTTGAAAAGTGTGATATAGGTTTAGCTATTTCCATAAGGTTGTATATATCATTTTAGGATTCAATTTTATATATGGTAGATCCCAAATGGACACTCGTATCAAAAGTTATGACCGTTTGATGTTTGAGTTATGTTCTCAACTTATTTTAGATCATTTAATAGATTTTTGATTTTTTTATCTTTCAATTGATACTAAATGACTATTACTTGATAATAATTAGCAAATTATTAATTAAAAATATTCTTTTATTATTTTATAATCCATTCTTACTAAATATCTTATATATTTAGTGTAAATGCCTATTTAAATTATCAAAAACCTATTTTAAAAATAAATATAATATTTATATCAATATAAATAGAAAAATAGAAAAATATATTATTTTTAATAAAATAAAATTTTTATAAATATAGCCTATATCAGCGTTAGTAAAAAAGCGTTGATAAAGGGGGTCTTTATCATCACTTGTAAAAAAGCCCTAATAATGACCCTCCTTTATCAGCGCTTTTTTGTGCACTGACAAAGGAGATCTTTAATAGTTTATTTATCTATAATTGTTAAATCCCTAGCACTAGATAATCCTAGTTTTTAGTTGTACATGGATAATTTCACAGTGATTTAGTTGGGGGACATATGTGTTAGGGAGATAGACCATTTGAACGGTGTACTATGGAGTACTATTTTAGAACATGATTCAAACCTTACTTCACACTTCTGTTTAGTATTACCAAAGGAATTGGGTACCCAGGTAATTCTGAGTATGTATTTTCACCCATAGATAGATGAGAATTCAGAACATACTATTTAGGTGCTAGAGGACATGCTGCAAGCATGCATCCTAGAGATTGTGGTATATTTGTGGATTCACTAAGCAATTATTGATTTGGACTATAACAATAGTTATCAGGTGACCATTTATATGGAACCATATAAGGAACTTTGTGGTAGGCCATGCAGATTTCCTTTGTGTTGGATGGAGGTAGGTGAGTTTAAGTTTTTGGGACCAAGTCTCATATAAGATACATCAATGAAATTTCATCTGATTCAGAAATGTATGGATACATCTCAGAGTAGAAATAATTTGTATATTGATCAAAATTTTAAACCCACTGAGTTTATAGTGGGTTATCGTGTATTTATTTGGGTGTCACCAAGATTGGGTCACTATAGGAATCTGATACAGGGAAAGTTGGCACCCAAATTTGTTGGACCATTTGAGATTGTAGAGAGGATCAGACCGGTTGTGTATCTATTGGATCTTCCGCAGTTGTATAGTTTTATGCATGATGTTTTTCATGTTTCTCAAATTTGGGAATATCCCCTTAAACCTTCTTATGCGATTGATGTTGATGATTTTGAGCTTAAGGCTGATGCGTCCTTTGAGGAGAATCCAATCTATGTTATGGATCACATTGAGAAAGTGTTCTGGGAAAAGACCATACTGATAGTCTGTGTGTTGTGGAAGCATGGATATGTTTAGGAGGAAACATGAGAAAGGGAATAAGATATGTGGAATCAGTGGCCTAGCATTTTTACCTTGGAATCTTAGAGATTCTTCAGAGTATATCTCGAGGAAGAGCTATTATAATGTGGGGATATTGTAATATATTGAACTTTCTAAACATGCTTCATCCTCACTTTAAGGTACTATTTTACCATTTTTTTGGTTATTCCTTTGTTGAGTTTCGTTTTGGGGTTGTTTTTGGTAAAATTGGATAAATTTTTAATCCCATGGGTCTATGTATGTTTAGTGTAAGGTTAGGGAAAACCATGTGATTTTCTCCAGGGAACTGTTTGCCCTGTTTTGGAGCAATAAGAGGGGGAACACAGTTTGGACAAACTGTGTAGCCTCCATCCACAAAATGTGCACCCCCAAAATAGGGGATTATCATATTGAGAACACATTTTGTCAAACCATCTACCAATTAAGTGAAAATTTTCACCCCATGAATAATGGTGCATGGTTAAGCCACACGGTTTGGAAAACCTTGTGCCTCCACCCAAGAAACATTGAACATGGATTTGAAACACTCCAAAAAGTTTATTAAAATTCTTGAAACCCCTAGTTTTTATCTCCATTCACCCTATAATGACCAACAACATTTTCCTTTGATTTTGGAAGCTCCCAAGAGGATTTCAAGACACCTCAAACCCCTTCTGTTATGAATCAAAGATCCAGTGGAAGGATTAGACCCATCTTCTAGTATTTAATCACTTCTCATTTGGTTTCATTTCTCTCCACATATTTATCTCTTATTTTGGAGGGATTATTTCCTATGTTAGAAATGGGTTTAGATATAGTTTTTTATTGATCTGTCTCATTGAATTTTGGTAATAGGGTATGATTCTAGATGTCCCCTGCTTTTTTGGTTTCTATAGTTCAACATCAAATTGAGTGTTTTTGTTTGTTTAATGTTCATTGATGATCTTGAGGTTGGTGGTCTAATTTTCAATTACCATAGTAATGATTATAATTGTGTGCATGTATTGTTCAATTTAAATTTTCATGTGTGGGAATTTCATTTATTTTAAATTGAATTAATTAATTGATTTTCCAAAGTTATTATGAAATTGTTGTAATAATGGGATTATGAATTTGGATTAATAATGGGTTATAATTATGGTTAATAAATGTTTTATGAATATAAAACCATGGTGTGTGATAAATATGATAATTGTGAATAATTATTAGTGGGATAGAGACTACAGCTCCAAATACCCACAGGGTGTCAGACTGCTGCTCTAAGATCCCAAGTTATATATATATATATTGTATGTGATCACTAAGTTGTGGAATTGGTAATGCTACTTCAAATACCCATGAGGTTCTAGACTGCTACTCTTGGACACCAATGTATAAATATGAAATTGGAAATTAAGTGATAATGGAAGCACATGGTTGAGAGAAATATGACATCCCTTTTGTGGATAGTTCAGACTCTAACATAGGCCAATGTAGGTATGATTAGGTTGAGAGTCACTATGAACCTATAGACCTATATGGTTAACTAAAGAATAATTTAATATGAAAAATATTTACCTTATAATTTTTACATTTTTTTATACAACTACATACATTTTTATATATTGGATTTTGTTTTAGACACCTTTGGTGGTTGTCTAATGATTTGTACTCACACCCTACTTAGGTTCCCAAATTGGTACCCAAATAGATTTCATATTAACATGATAGGATAAGGGCAAGATCACTATGCTAGATAACTAAGTTTGTATTTGGGAGGGAGCAGGGATGAGTTAACCAGATATAATTTTGGGATCCACTTGGGAGTTGTCAACGTGTCTATATTTTTGGTTTGTATTGGACACTTGAAAAATTTCTGGAATGAAATATGTAATGTTTTTGTTTATTGTCATTTTCCTTATTTTGGATCTATCATGTGTTGTTGAATGAATATTGATTATGGTATTATCTTATTTGTTGTTTTTTATCTTTTTTCTATTAGTTATTTATTTTTTCTGTTTTTCTACTTTTATAAATTGGTTATAGTTTCCTAACCCTACACATTAGACCCTCATTTCTAGTTAACAACCTCTGGTGTATTTGGAGGCACACCTAAGGTCACTTAACTAACCAGCTTGAAGCACCAACGTGTGGAACCGGTCCAAGATGTTATGGGGGGGGGGGGGTTAATTTCCTTTTAAAATATTAAATAAAAAAATCATATTTTAAAAAATTATTTATAAAATAATAAAAAAATAAAACCTTTTAAAATGAAAAATAAAATAATCAATGCTTGAAAGCAAAAAAATATAATTAAATATAAAAATAAAAGTGTAAGAATAAAATTAAGATCAATTTGATTAAGTGATTTTAAAATAAATGTTTAAATTAATATAAAAATAAAAATTATTAAGTGATTAATCGTAAATTGAAGGAATAAAAAATTTAATAAAAGAATGATTAACAATGATAAATAATTTAAAATGTAGAAAGAACGTGAGAAAATATATTTGATAAAGAAGCTCAAAAATAGTACCCAAAGGTACCCATACATCTCCCACATCTATTTAATGAGTATTTAATGTATTAGTCTCTTAGATTTAATGGTATCCAAGATACTAAAAATATTCCTTTATTTTTTTGTTATATAAATAAACTATATTCAAAATAAAAAATCTATTTAATAGTGATGCTAGAAACCACAAATGATGCAGTCCCTTTCCTTTTTAAAGGAAATGGATAGAAAACCTCGGTACTTTACTTTAATAGTAGTAAGAAACAAATGTAGAAGAAATAGAAAGAATATATATTTCTAGGATGAAATCTATTTTTAGATTCATATCAATTCTACCAAAGAACATAACTAATTCGAGTTGAGAATGTAAATTAATATAAGATTGATTAGATATACAACATTTACACAATCTATAATGTAGAAACTAATATTTATAAATGAGATCACTTTGAGAGGGATTTTGGTATTGATTTATATTCGAAGTGATGAAATGATTATAAATGTATACTACTAAGAACAAAAGGTATCTATTTATATTCCTCAATTAATTTAGTCATATTTTATAATTATTTAAGGGTTTTAATGTTGTAGATTTCCATGTTACATATATTTTAACCAGCATTTGAAGCATTCAGAATCACAGTTTTTTTTTTCACCATGGAAGGGATCACTATATTGTGGGAGAGTGATTTGCAGTATAGGATTTAAATGTTGTAGTATTGATATAACTTATTTTCTTGGATCTATGGTTTTTGCTATGATATGAATTCTAGGATTTTCATCGTAAATCTCACAAAGGGATTTGACTATGCTAGGCTATGACGTAAGGGTAGTCTGATAGACGCATAAGGGTAACCTGATATTTTAAAATCTCTCATAAGGGTAGTACCCTACTCACATGAAAGTATAATTTGAATTCTAAATCCCACAGAAGGGTCCAATAGAATTTCCAATACTTACGTAATGTTAAGGTGGAATTCTCCATGTATACATAAGGGTATGCAACTTTCTATGGCATGGTAATTAGGGCTATAACATAACACTTCTTCAAGGAGTCTATTATGAATTTAATAATAACTCTTCATAGAGTTATATCATTAAAAAATAAAGATATCTATACATCACCTAAGAGGAAATATAAAACACTTTAATAGAGTTTGTGACCATTAAAATCATTGACTCGTGAGAAGCATATCCCCTTAATCATCTTAGTCTTCATGAACACTAAATAACTAAAATATCATATTCTTAACTTATTAAAGGTGTTTATTTGAACATTTTGAATCCCTGGTTTTTCCTTTTGTTGTCCACCAAGATATATTTATTAATTATTTTATTATGGAAACTATTTTCATCCAATAAAAACCATTTTTTATATGGGAAAATCTTGTAAGATACACCTCACTTAGAAATTATGCTATGTAATTTGGTTGTTCATTATTTAAACATAATTTTATATAATCAATTATTATGTGATGGAATGCATTTGAATTTTTATTTGATGAATGAGTCCTAAAATTATATATCCCCTCAGTACACTGGTAGGTCTCATGAGACAAATAAGATTGGGAAATGGGAGTATCCTTACCTTATATGTAATATGTATTGGTATAAGGCCATGAAAATTTGTTTATGATTTCAAAAATTATGTATTTCCCTAAATATATGACCAGTTATTATTATCTAACCATATATTTATTTTCCATGGATGTGTTATTCCCTTTTTTTCATTTCATTATGGCATTACTCTAATCATTTATTCCCATAATAATGTTTATTCTATGGTCAGGTCATGATATCTTCCATTTTACACTACCCATTTCCGAGATTATAAGCTCAGCCGTTATATGTTTTTCCATTTACTCATGAAACAAATATGAGTACTAAAAATGAAAAATGTATTAAGTATAATAATAATGTTTTAATGTATTCATATGATTTATTTTTTTAGTTTTAAATATAATTTAAAACTCATATATATATCTAGTTTCCTAAGACTAACAAACTGTTGGATCCTCTTTTTTAAGATCTACATATTATATAACAATGTAATAACATAACCACTGGATCTAGGGTAATAAAGTTTAGGTTTTTACCCTATTTACCAAAATGATAAACAAACCACATTGTATGGGGGCATCTTCATAAGGTTTGATTAAGTTAACTAAAAAAGAAGTCATTCCACTTTAACCACTGTGTACATATGCACCATTAAATATATCTAGTTCATTTGGAACATATATTTTTTACAAAAATAATCACATTAAATCTATGGGTTCTAATGGATTTTGATACACTAAATTTATCATGGACATTCTAGTCCTATATATAAGATAAAGGGATGATAAATAGATAATCAAAAATGAAATTACCACTAATTATTATAAATTCTAAATAAAAAAAATACATTGATCTGTTAAATTAATTAACATTATACATTTTTTAGAAATATTTATAAATTATACATAACAATTCATTACTTTAAATAATTTATTTGTACATACAACAATATCTATTAATTAATTAAATCATTAAAAAACAATTAAATCTACCAAAAATCATATTTAAATTTAGTAAATCATTGAAAAGCATTTAATGCATCTAAATATTATATTATTTAAATATTATATTCTATATAATTTTTGAGTAATCTAATCAAGTATATAAGAAATATTAAAAAACTAAGTAAAAAAATATTTAATGAAATGAATTTTACCTTCGTGAAGACCATAAATTATAATTAGATTAGGAGATTCCAATTCAGTGTAGTTTCACTAAAAAATAATATTAAGAGATTGAGTGAATGGGGGGAAAGGGGGGGGGGGGGGTTGGTTGAGGGTTAACTTTTTATAGGTTTTTCTCAATAGTTGGTATTAATTGTGTTCATTTCTAAGACATTTAGCTTACATAGGATCCATGAAAGTGGTCCACACCTCAGAGTGGATGGTAGAGGAATTGTGAAAACCATTCATGATTCTTAGATGAACCTAAATACTGAATGAGGTTCACACTTCATAAGAACCCACTTTAAAAATATTTCTAGTCATAATCCATTCTCTATTTTTTTAAAATCCCCAAAAAACTCATGGAATAGAGATAATTTTTTTTATGATTTTCAACATGAAAATCCTTTTGCGAGGAGCTTATGTTTAAACCTTTCTATCCAAACCTAGAGAAAGAGAAATAATATGATTTTTTTTGAAACCTTCATTGATTCAATATTGCGAAATGATTTAAGAATCAGTATTATTAACCATTTTACTTTATCAACATTTATAAAAAAATTTAATAAAGTATGTCGTTGTTATAACTTATTTAGTATTTAGAAAAACTATCATTTCTCAGCATTAAATAATCACTGACAAGGAATTATGTATGTGTGTGTATTTTTTTATTTAATTTATTTACATATCTTATATAGATTTTTTATAGTATATATATGTATATTTTTATACTAGATATATATTTAAATGTGGATATATTTATATATATGTTCATAATACAATAGTTCTATTTATGATATATCAATATATATAATTGTATATTGTGTTTATAATATATGCATATATATGTACAATATTTATGTTTATAGATAATACATATACATTTATATTTATATATATGTTTTATAGTGTGTATATATATATGTGTGTATGTGTGTTCATAATATTAATGTGTATATATTATTTATATAATATTTTTCTGTATGTTATATACATGTATATTAAACTATATACTTTGAATTATAAATATATATATATGTTTATTCATTGTATTTTTATGTTTATATATTTATGTGTGTGTGTGTGTTAATATTGTTTATGTATATATATTAATTATTTAATACTTTTTTATATACTGTAAATAACTAACTAAATAAATAATATATATATGTTGATGTGTAATTATAGATATAAATGTATACAACTGTATAATAGTTATATATATAAGTTTTTTTTCCTTTTTATGAAATATTATGGCTATGAATAAAAAATTGATGGATTCTAATTATATGACCTGAGTGTATGAGAAATTTTGTGTCTACCTTGTTGGTATTAAAAGTGAATTGGTTTAGCTGAATTGAAAGAATATTTGATCATTTATGAAATTGATTGGAGTTATAAATTTTGGATATATTGTGAAGAAGAAGTAAATATATTTCTAATGTTGAATGAAAATATATTTTTATGAATAAAAATATATTGACATATGTATAAAATTATGTATATCATATTAAGAAAATAAAAAGGATGGTCAAAGATGAACTTAGTCATTTTTTTGATTTTATTTTGGGAAATTGATGAAATTTATGTATATTTCATTTTTATGGTTATATAAAATATACAACACACTCAGTAACACTAAAAATATATATTATATTATATTATATATAATATAATATGTATTTTTCTTTTATTATTTGGGTTCAATACAAATATAACATATTCTAATTTATTTTTTTAACTTTTAATATAGAAAAACCGATGAGAAGTATTTTAGTGATCTCTTGGGAGAGGAACAAATTATTCCTAATCAATAACAACTAAAACATGATAAATGTAACATAAATTTTTTAATAAAATTATTTAATTGAATAATAAATGGTAAAAAAATTCTAGTTGAATGAAATGACCCTAGTAAACTCATAGACCCAAGTAGAAAAATATTATTCAATTTTATTACTATCAGTGCCCGATTGAATGTTCCAATAAACATGGATAGTTTTAAAATTGTTGTACTTACAATGAAGGCCATTGTTTTAAATCCATTGTATTAACAAACTATTAAACATTCTCTTCTATCCCCTTTATTACAAATCTTGAAATGCTAATTGTTTTTTTAGGAGTATATAATAGAAGATTTTATAATGGATTTTGATTTTAAGGTTGTTACAAAGTCACATTAAGATTTCTAAAAAATACAAACCACTAGTTACATGATTTATGTTTATGGGAACAACTCCTCACTCAATAGTGTCAAATACCAGTTTCAAATCCTAAGAAACATGGAATTATTTCATTGTTTAACATGAGGAGGAGTGTTTTAAGTTAAAATTTAACTTATTTTAATTTATTTGGCATGAGATTTATAAACTTTTCATTTTAATATATGTTACTTTATAAAAAAGATAAAAGGTAATAATAAACATGAAACAAATCCAAAATACCTATACTATGAATCAAGGATGGGGTATTCTATACATGAAAAAAATTGATACATGCTTTGAAATTATAATAAAATTATTAACAAAAACAATGATGGTATTATCTATATGGAGATTTTAATTGATCAATTAAAACCCCCACTACTTCAATCCCATATCATGTGATGTGTAAGGAGGCCCGTGTTGATAAAAAGGTTCATATTATTCATGAAAGCTCAGAAAAAATGAGTCATCTACCAAAGATAAAAAACTAATACTTTTGTTGGTATTGTATTATCCAGAGTAGTATGGATAGGTTACAGGTATGGGTTTTGGAGTCTTACTAAGTTATTAATTTAAGAAAGAAAAAACATGGAAGAATAGTTACCAGGAAAACAAAACATTATATAAAAATATTTATAATCTAAATAAAGTACCATTTGAACAAAATTCAGTACTAATGAAAAATGTGATATTAATGCAACCATAATGATTACTGAACCAACCACTACAATCATTATAGTATGAGCTTCAAAAACCACGTTTTTTTGGGTAGTTTTATCCTTTAAAGGTTTAACTTTTTTAAGATTATCATTTTTTAACATTGGTTTTTAATAATCATTTAGTAAAAAAGTATTGGTTATTAAGTTGTTTGGAAATACTTCTAGGTGAAACTATTTTATTTTTTTATCTATCTGTAACCATGGAAAAAATCATTTCTGTAGGGGTGGTATAAAATTTTCTAGGTTATTGACTTCATAATAAACTATTAATAAAAGTGTATCTAGTTATTTTTCTTTCATTGGTCAAGACTTACCTCATATTTTACCTTTAGAGACTTAGAACTTTAAAAGTGATAGAATGATGAATTTAGAAAAGTGAATAATCTTGGATGTTTTTTATTAATATTAAATTGGTCTTAAGATATATATTTTAACATTAAGTTAAAATTTGATAACATTATAAGATAGTTTTTTAAAAGATATCTAGTATTTATGAAATGTGTGTGAATATTGATATATCATAAATAGAGCCTTGGAAGGAAATTTTGACACAAAAGATATGTTTAGAACAAGGTGTTTTGATATAAATAGATCCCTTAATTGATCTTTTTTGGGACCTTAAATTATTTACACAACATGAATTAATTAAGAATTATAAATTTCCCTATTATATTAATTTTTTGATGTTGGTTTTTGTTACATAATAAGAACCCTAGGGATGTTAGAGATAATAGAGAGGGGAGATTGTTTTTTATGATGGAGTTGACACCATATCTTAGAGAGAAAGAATATATGAGTGGTAACCGTGATCATATATCATGGTGTTATCAAATAGAATCAAAGTGATGAAAATTTCATCACCAATTTTGGGATTTACTCATTCATTTTCTCCTTTCTATTTTGTTTAATAAATCAATAATTCTCAATTCTTAATTTATTTAATGCAATGAAAAAATTTATCACAGTTATGTTATTCAAAATTTATAACCACAAATTAATAATTCATTTTGCAGATTATTTAAATATTTTCTTATACTATTGAAATTATTTAATATCTCTTATATTATATATATTTCTTCCATTTAATTATTTATTTTAATGTTTTTTTGTAAATTGGTGGTGATTGATCTTTTCATTTCCCCATCCTTTATTCCTCAATTGAATTTGAGAAACCCCTTCCATGTGGTCATCATTTTCATATCCTTGAGAATTCCTATTTTTTCATAAATATATGGTAAACCAATATTTGGGTGTCCAAAATTTCATGGACCACAATCCCATTTAATCCCCATCTTTTCTTTTATCTTTCTTTGAATGTTAGCTACCCGACATAAAAATGGCTATTAGTTCAACAATCATAGCTTGGATTTGTTTGTATGGTGATGGTGATGCGAGGGTTGAATGTTTCGTGAGTAATAATGGTGGTTTGACTTAGAGGTGGTGGTTATGTTGGTGAACATTTTTTAGTGAATGATGATATTAGCCAAAACATATGTGATAGAGTTATTAAAAGGAGAAATGGTGAGCCATAGAGGTTCTTGGAATTATTAATGGATGAGTCCTGGTTGGTGGTGAAGATTGTAGTTGTTTTTCTGTGGGTTGAATGAATATGGTGTAAATGATTACAGGAGAAGAAAACCTGATCACATTGTGTGAGGCCATTATTCATTCGTCATGTCCTGTTTCCATTTAGTATCTAAGGCTTTTGATTGGAGTTAAATATCTTATAGCATGCACGCAGAAGATACTATTTGTGTATGTATTGACTACATGATTAAGGGTGTATCTATATACACATACCCAACTACCCACCTGGTCTCACATGACACTTGGGATAGGTGATGTTCCCTGTATGACCTCAGAAACATGACTTGGGTCTCAAAAGTGCATGTTGACCAACCCTTGATCTCCACACACTATTTATGAGTTGATGAAATGCCATTTTTTATAAAAAAACATGAATTTGTATCTTAGAGAAACAAATCAAGATATCCATAGGCCCCACATGTCATGTTCCTTATTATGGACACACCACGTAGTGTACCCCCACAATGGTGGATGATGACAGTACAATCCTGAAATATATCCAAGAATTACATTCTATGTTCTGCAAAGTTCATTCCATATACTCTGTAACTTTTGGTGTCTTTCATATCTTTCTCACCCATGTGTTAGATTCTGAAAAACAATTAGTCCATTTAGAGTGTTTTTTCATATATATCATGATGATGTTATTTTTCATGTTAATATATTCTATTTTTGAGTTTTTGGGTCTATTTTTAGGATCTTAGTACCTTAAAAATGGTTACGGGGTTTAAGAAAGGCATTCAGAATAAAAAGAGGGTTAGTGAATCCCCTATTGACTTACTGATGAATGGATTAGGTCATATAAAGGAATTTTAAATTTTTCCAGTCCTGTATAGATAAGAGGTTCAAGTCTTCTATTCATAGGGAGTCAGTCCTCCCCTTGAGAATCTGGTCAGTACTCCCATGACATTGATAATGCACATGTCCCCCATACTACAATTTGAGTTAGTACGCTCCCATATAATTGGGTGAGAGTCCTCCCCTATATAGGTTAGTGTATTCCACATGAGTTAGGATGAAGGTCTTTTATTGGGGTTGGTACACCCTTGGTTGATACTTCGGTCCTAACGAGGATCGGGTCCACTACTATGGATATTGAGAGGTAATATGGATTTTATAAAAGCTTGGTGTTTAAGGTGTTATTAGTATTTCAATGCATCAACCTTTGTGGATGTTTTTTAGATACAACATAATGCTAAGAAATTGAACTCATGATTTTTGAGACTCATGACACTCTAAGCATCTATAGATACATAAGAGATGTGAACCATTATCGAACTAAAATGAGAGGAACAAGACTTACCTATATCATAGTGTTTTCTATCTATTAATTATACCTCATTAACTTTTATTTATCATATTATACTCCATAGTTTTGAGATGATATGTTATTTTTACATCATTACTTTTGGTTTTTAGGGAATCCTTCTAGGTATCTTTATACCCACCCCAGCATGGTATTTGTGCGCACACATGTTGTGTCAGTGTAAATGATGTGTAGTTTAAAAATGATCTTAGTGTATATTGATTAGGGATTTTTTAGAGTTGATGCTTTGTGGTGCTTAGTGGTTAAAAAATAGTGGAAGATTATATTGATGAGATTTTCCTAGTCCTTCTTAAAGAGATAACTTGTTTTCCATTATAATGTATTTGATGTTCATAATGAAATTTCCTATTTGAGTATGGTCACTTTTAAAGTTTTTCTTGATGATGTTGTACTAGATAATGTTTTACTTATAAATAATTTTGTTGTAGTTTAGATATTTATATATATTTGTTTATTGTTGGATATATATTTAGTATTGAATTCATATATCCAGTTAAAAATTTTATAGGTTATGTCCTCCCATATATATTATTAATTTTTTTGTTAGTAATCGGCCCTTTTCCTTTTATTGGAGGGACTAAGGTGGAACACTAGGCTTAATTCAGGTCCATTTGGGGTCCTAGTGGGTCAATTCATGTCAAAGTGGTATTAGATTTATTTGATTCCTTGGGATAGAGTTTGGTGTTAGAGTTTGGAGTAGTTGTGTTTTTAGGATTTGTCTGGAAAATTTAGGGTAATGATGTCAAGAGGGTCTTAAGTTAAATTACTAGACTAGGGAACCTAACATAGGTGTGGGAACCGATGTATCCTTTCACTAGGTTTTGATTAATTGTCCCAGAACTCCAAGGAATTATTTATAGGGTACAAATAAGTTGCTTTATACATCATGTAATTTCCAATAATGATATTTCATGTTCTTATTGTGTTAACTTACCCAAATATGATTTAATAATTAATTTTTCATTCTATCTAATTGATGATTTTACCCACTAAAAAACATCTAATATTTAGTAGTAGTATCATGATGTGATCATGCAAGTTCTTAATCCTCACTCCTATGATCATTTGAGTGATGAGGCCTCTATTTAATGGTTTGAATGAGGGGTATCTTTTCAATGTATATAGAAGGGATGTTCTCTTATTTTTGTGCCTAAAAAAAATCCTTCATTAAGTGTAGATGGTAATTTTCTCCATGTGAGATAAGACTACCCATATGATAAATACATTTCATGTGTTCTAGTGACTGAGGCTTCACAAATTTTGATTCAATATTAATCATTTAATAAAAAATGATTAGTTTTAGGGACATTTATTTCCATTAGGTTCACATATCTACTAAATAGATAGTGATTCTTACATTGATTTCCCTCTAAAGAGTAGTGATCCATTAGTGGAAATTGTTTTCTTATACTCATATTAATACTACGAAACCATTACTTAAACATGAAATTTTTTAGGTAGAGTTTTTTGGTGATGTGGAGAACGATTTGAGCTCATGAAATGTAGGGCCTTCTATAAGACAAATAAAACCTACCTGAGTACACTATGAGGTTCACATTTTTGATGTGGTAATCCATAGATTATATTTATTATAGATTTATTAGAAATGAGTATTTTTAGAAATCCACCCATAGTGAGTGGTTGGAGATGTATTATTATCCATTATGACAAATGATATAATTTTGTAGAGTTTCGGTGATGGAGGGACTTGATTAAAAAATTCCAATAGTGGTCTGGGGTATGATCTCTATCCTTCTTATATTGAAATTGGCACTTATAAACATTTTTCAAGTCATTAATTTCTTTCTATATCCATTAAGTAGGAGTTATAGATTCCAGTAGCGCCAATAGAAATTTTTTTTTCTAGAAAATCCTACTAGTGGTGATCACTATCTCGCACATATCATTTGACGGTGTGGGATTATCCTCATTGGAGAGAGGGGCCTTTCATCGGATTTCATCATGTTGAGGTGGGTTCTTATGATATTATACATTACGTGGATTTGTTATTATCAATACAACATTGGAAGGATTGATTTTGTTTCAAGGTGTTATATTGATGAGAGTAAGTGTCAATATTCACCTCTAATGGGGAATAAGACCATAAAGTGGGATATTAAGGGACAACCATCTATGTGTTCTATCCAATTAACCATAATTTGATGTGTTTAACTTCTTAAACTATGGTTTTTGTTAAGGGAAAATTCTCTATTGTGGTGAAAAAATGAGTGAATATTTATTTAAAAGATTCCCTAAGCTTACCCTTGTCAAGTACTTGATATTTACATCAAATTAAACTCAGAGACCACACTAATATCTTTAGAAAATTATTGGCCTGTTGATCAGGCTCAGGGAGCTTATGGTGGAGTTTGAATTCCTTTTGAAGAAAAGTTTTATTGAACCTAGTATTACCCATTTGAACAGTGGGAAATATAAGGGTGGATTTCTATATTAAAAACTCAAATTTTGAAATCCTTATTTTTGGGTTTGTGTGGAGGAAATCCTAGATTCAATATTTGTCATTTTAAAAGGTAATTAATGTTTCTAGTTGAACTATTGGTAGTGATAAATTTACATACTAAGGTTATGGTACCTATTCCTAGATTTTTTTTTGTTTTTGTTGATGATACCGTACCTTAATCTTATCATAGGGTGGGTATGGTGGGTTCCAGGGTTTGTTCTTAGATTACTTTAAAAGTACCTTCTATATGGTGAACTCCTAAAACATTATACTTGAATTCATAATATTATTTAGTCTGAGGTATTTTATCTTGGAAAGAAGAGTATAAGTTGGCCTCTATGAAGTTTGAGGCTATGATGGAATATAAAATATAAGTGGTAAAATGATAGCATAATAGCTAGTTTCTATAGTAGAAGATTCCAGGATTAGAAAATGTTGGGATGTATGAGAATATAAATTCATTTAAATTTTTTTTATTGGAGAGGGAGAAGTAATTTTTATTTGATCAATGCTATGGGTATCAAAACACCTCATTGAGTGAGGTAAGTCCAAATTTAAAACATCAATTATGGGCCCTTATGTGACCAAATAATCTTAGGCAGATCACCTAATAGATTCATTGAACATATAAAAAACATCATCTCTTCCCATTTTTGAATAATGGTATTCCCATGAGGATCATTTTGGGTACCATTATAAACGATGTGGATATTGAGTTATCTTAGTAAATCAATGGTTCATGGTAGATATGGATTGAATAAGGATTAAATTATTCAAATCATGTGGAAATTCTAGATATTAATTAAAATATATTTCTTTATAGGTTGGGGTTCTTATCACTTGGGTTTGGATATGTGTTATATTGTGGTCTTGAGCCAAGTAAGTGGGGTTATCTGAGTAATTTAGGACCAACCATAGATCATGGTTGAATTATTCATCAAAGAGATAATGTTTAGTTTCTTGGTGGTATGTGGATGTTGGTATAAATTCTTGGGGTGATCTTTCATTTTTTTGAAGGGAGAAAAAGCCAACTGGGTAATTTGTGGTTATGGATGTGATATTTTCCAAATAAGGTGGCATAAATTTGGTATTTCCATTGATAATAGAGGAAAATATTATATTATAGTATATTATTTTTCCTTATGATTTACACTAAATATGTTGGAATATAAACTTTATTAGGAAACAATGAGAGGTTAAAGAAAACCTTGAATATTATGTATTATTGACACTATTCCATGGAAAATGATGAATATTTTTATCAATGCATCTAGTTGCTAAGTTTTTGTATAGGTGGATTTTCTCATGTCATAATCATCTGTATCACTCATTAAAGGTGGGGTTTATAACACTTCTATGGAAGGAACTCATCTTATAAACCATTCAAGAGTTAGTATTGATGGTTCATTATATAAATATGCATGTCATTTAAATGAATATATGTGGATGAGAAAAAAATTGGTGAGAAATTATGATATGATTTATACAATATAATCTTATTATTTAATTGAGGTGTTACCTTAGATAAATCTTGAGATGAAATCTCCTTTATATAATTGGAAGTTTATAGATGAGAGTTATGTAAAGAGGATGTTTTCTATTTGTGGTTTATATCTGTGGTTTATATAAAAGTTGATCCTCTCGAGGATAATGGAGTGCATTCATGGGTAAATTACACTTTTTTCTAAGGTTGTCTTATTTTATTTCTAGTTTAGAAGCTATTGTTGTTTTAATTTTCAATAATAAAAAGGTTTAAATATAGGGAGGAAATAATTACCTCGGGTTTTCTTTAATAAAGACTTAGTTTATATTTTAGATTTTGGTTCATATTCCTTTAAAGGTTGTAGAATAATAAATTCACCACAGTGAATGATCATGGAAAATCTTTCTGATTGTCTTATTGGTCTCAAGAAATGGTGTTTAACATTGGGTTGAATATTAGTGAAGCTCCAATCTAGTTGAGTTTTAAGGTATATTTAATATGTATTTATTTAATAAATATTTATACTATGTTTGAGAATATTAATATTTATTAAATTAATCCTCAAATAAAAATCCTAACATCATGTATATGTCCATAATTGGGTGTTTTATCAAGGAGTGGTATAATTTGTGTGTCTGCAATTTGGGATATGGAAAAATAAATTTTAGGTATTTAAATTATTTATATAGTTTGACCAAATTAAAAATTATAAATATCCATATTATATTAATTTTCATGGGTTGGTTGTTATCACATATTAAAAACACTAAGGGGTTAGAGAGAATGGATAGAGGTGGTTGTTCTTTATGATGGTTCCCACACAAGATCCTAGATAAGAGGACGGTGTGCATGGTAAAAATGAATATTTGGGTGAATAGAATCACACTAGACAGTGTCTAATTTCATCCATGTTCTTCCATCTTCAAATGAACGTTCACCATCAACCTTCATAATAGATGACATTTTGATGATAAAAGCTTGAATTTTTGGGACATAAGATGATGAAATTATGGTATCACATTTCATTAGTGGTTATGATTGTTAATATTAATGGTGTTAGAGATAGAGGGGCTTAGTTTCAATTATAGTGGCGGTGGCTATTAGAAAAGGAAGTGGAATCACAAGTTTCTTGATGAATAGTGAGGGTGTATGAAACATAGGTGAAGAATCTCCAAAAATGAATATTGGTAACCCATAGAGGTTCTATGTGTGGTTAATGTTAGATGAATTACTAGTGTAAATGATTTTGGTGTGACAAATAGATCTGGTGCAAATGATTCATGAAGAAGAAAAATTGATCACACGACATGTGGTCTTTCTTCAAATTTCATGTCTCATTTTTATTAATAAGTTCTGCATTTTATTAGAGTTAAATATCATATAGTGTGTTCCTAGGAGACACACATAATGTGTGGCTAGAATATAATACTAGAGTTATACTAGAGTACGTGATGAACTATCCAGAAATCCTCCCATGTTTTGTTGGATACAGAATATGCCATGTATAACCTCGAGAGCACAACTCTTTTCTAAAAAATAATCATTGATTAACACTCAAGATTTGTTCATGGGTGGATGCCATATATTTTTTTATAACACAATATGATTTTCTGTGTCAGGGAAATATTCTTGACTAACTATGGGTCCCACAAATTGTATACCCTCCCACGAACATGCCATGTATTTTGACCCACATGGGTGGAAAAATACCGAACACACTCAGATTCTGTTTGAGGCATTCATGATATATTCATTATATATCATGTTGTATAATATGTTTGTTTTAGTGTCTTTCATATCTTCTTGCTTGGGTGTCTGAACTAGATAAATGAATATTCCATTTAAATCATTTTCCTCATAGATAATGATGATGTGATCCTCCTTTTGAATGGAGTATGTTTATGTGGTGTTTTTTATTATTTAGAAGATCTCAAGCCCTTAGTGGTAATAATTGGGTTTGGTGTGAGATGTTTAGTACAAATATGGGGTTAGTAACTCTCACAATGGCTTGATAACGAAAAGGTGTGATTCCCCTATAAGTATTGTGCAGTTGGTTATTCCCACAAGGATCTAGGGTATAATTCATCAATTCATGTGGGGGGGGGTGGGGTGGCTCTAATATTAATCAAATTGTATGATAATAGTTAAAACTCATGAATTATTCCTCCATAACTCCCATTTACAATGATAAAACTCTAAACGTATTTTTAATCTCTTGGGTACTCCACAATATTATAATTTCAACAACGATAATAATTTTCCTTCTCTAAACATCCATAGTTTCCACAATGTTTCTATGTTTCATGTCAGTATTTATTATGTATAGAATTGTATTTTGGAAGGTATATAGAAATATTGGAATTAAAATTGTTATGTGAAATCCCTTTCCTAGTTCTTGAATGATATTTTTCCTCACTTATATCATTCTATACTTGAACTTCCTCCCCAAATTAGATTTAATGATGTGCCACTTTTTAATCTTCTTATAAAAATTGTTTTTCCAAGTTAATATAAAACAACAGCCAACCCCTTCCCTAAACTAGAGTTCAAAAATAATCATGAATTAACTTATATAGAATGTTTGAAGTTTATTAATTACTTATAATGTGGTACCCTGATAATATTGTTTAGGGTTTATTGTAGATTAATAAAATGGTCATTTGTATGGGACATTCAAAAACAGAAGTATAATTTTAAAATGGATTTTAAAATGGTGCTTCAATCATTTTTGATACATTCTGTGAACTCTAGAGTTTTTGGAAAAGATAATAATGAAATTTATTTGTCTAAAAACATTATTTAAGACTATCAATAAAAATTGGAATTCAATGAAGATGTGAAATTTTTTAAAACCTATAGGGTTGGGAAAAAATAGAAATTTCACAACACTAATGAACATGGGGTTAAAAATTGATCAAATTTCATTAAATGAAAAAAATTGGAAATCATGAAATAAAATCCATTTCAATAAAAATTTAAAACCTTATAACTTTAAATCAAGTATTTTTTTCAATAATGCAACTATGGTTTAATTTTTCAAAAGTATATAGTGAATCTCATGGTATCTTTAATATAATTTAAAAGTAAAAAGTAAAAATTAAAATATAGAAGTATATTATCAATATAAAAAAATTCAAATACCCCCAAAACTCTTTTATAACACTTCCCATTAAAGGTAAAAAATGTAAAAAATGTTAGGAAATGATTAAATAATGGTAAAAGTGAAATAAAAAATGGTTTATTGTACCTAAATTAACCTTGAGTTAAAACCATATATGCTCCCTATAAGAAAAAAACACAAAAGAAAAAATAATAATTTTATTCAAAGAAAACTAAAAATGAGGATGAAAGGTAATGAAAATTGTTAAATCTTGTCTTATACCCCCAAGTGGGTACCTAATTTTGACTACCACAGTGAGACAGTTCAAATGTTTTATCTCTAATATGATAGAGTATTAGGTTTATTTAGCATAAACCTATATATTTCTATTCTCCCAGTGTGCATTAATTCACATAGGTTATAGAGGATCCCATAAATAGAGTATTTTAGATCCATCCCCTTAGTTATAAAGTATAAATTCAAGGCGGGGTATGAGAAATTATGGGTGGACTTATTTTTTCACTACTTTTATAACTTCCTTTTCAACTTCTAGGGCCTACACATATGATTTTTCATGAAAAGATTCATTAAAGGGGAAGTCAGTGAAAATTCAAAAATAAATAGAATTAAAAAAATATGAATAAATATTAAAATATTTCCTCCCAAAGTGGACAACTTGTAACTTAATTTATTCATGAAATTCTATTGGTTCCTCCCCTTTAACTCCCTATACTAGATTTTGAATGGGTTTATGGGGTTTCAAGTGTTCCTCATTAGTTAGATTATCATATTATTCATTAATCTCCATGTCAATATTAAAAATTATATATAATGGGAAGTAATAATCCATTAAGTTTCAATGATATTACATAAAAACAAATTTATGAAAATATCCTTATATTATCTTGGATATCAGTTATAATTCAAAGAAAAATTCATCTTGGTGTGCGGTTGTCATGGATATAGTAAATTTGACAATATTATATATTTTTTCTTTAAATTCTACCACTTGAGTGGTGTCTTATTAAAATTCTCAAGAAGGATATAATGGCACTGATTCTCATTCTCAGAATAGAGGATAATCATGTTTCTAATTACCTTATAAAAAATGACTACAATATAAATCCAATGCCTGTTGATCTCCTACTTGGGAATCAAATAGAATTTACTTTCTTGGAATCTTCTCTATCAAAGAATAAGTGATTTCTGATTGTAAACCTTTAAGTAACTTCTCATAATCCTCCTTAGGTTTTTTAGCATGAAAAATCAGTATGTATTCTTATTCCACCACTGGTTTTGGTACTTATTACTTAGATTTTTTCAAGAAATGAAAAGAAATAGATATATATAAATTTTAATTTGTTCCTCATATCCTACACATATTCTCTAAGTTTTTTCAATTAAAATTTACCTTTATTAATAACATTAACTTATTATCTCCCCTAGGAGTAGTTATTCTGTAAATAATAATATGAATTGGATTACAACATAGATAATTTTTTTCTTTTTTGTTTTATGAATATGAAAGAAATTTTTTTAAGAAGATATATAAGAAATAATAATGTGGATAACTATATTGGATCCCTATAAATGGAACCGAAATTTTAAAACACCCATCATAAGATGTACAAATTTTTTATTTATTTTTCTAGTGAAATACAGTAGTTGACTAGGGAGATCATCCCCTTAGATATAGCTTGAGTTAATTATCCACCATTATTAAAAATAGATATCAAAATGAGAAATAAGAATAATATAATAGAAGGGAAACTATTTAAATAGCAAATAACCTCAAAAGTTGTCCACAATAGAATTTTATGTGTATAATGATTAACATACTCGAACATGAGACATTTTAAAAAACTTATTCCCATGTGGAAATAACTTTTATTGTTAATTTTAATTATTCCCAAGATATTTTCAAATGTTTTATTATTTTCATTTAAATTTAATTCATGCAATAAAAACATTATTTGGATGTATTTAATTATATATAAATACTTGGGAGGATGGAAAAATGTAATTGAAATATCTAAAAAATAGAATCCTATAAGTTTCTTATATTTCAATTTTTCCATAGAGACATCATAGAAGAACAGAAATTTCCATGGAATTGGATCCATTGAATAGGAAATGGCATTGATTATTTGTTAATATTTTTTTGGTATGGATAAACATCCTATTATGTTTTCATTTTTTCTTTAAATATAAAAAAATATCCTATAGAAGTGAGTTTTAAAATTTCACTAAGTTTAAAAACTTATTCATCCCTCTACCACAAAAAAAGTCAACTTATGTATGATTCAACATTAAAGTAAAAAACATTACACATTGATCTTACTTGAAAAAAATCCGTATGTATACTTTAAAATATACTAAGTATCACTCTAGTGGAATTTAAAAAATCTTATGCAACTATTAAACTTCCAAAAATATATTATTAATCTTCAGAAAATCTTATGAATTATTAAACTAAAAGTATAAAATGTTATGAAAATCATAGGAAAACAAAGAAAAATATTACACATATACTCAAATATGTTAATCATTTTCATTGTGTCTTAGTGGGAAAGGTAAAAACCTTATATAGCCCTCTGAAAATGTTAAGCATTTCAATAATTTTCCACTTACATAAATTTTTTTAGAAATATTTTATATATCATCCCCTATTATGAATTCATTTCCATTTTTAATACCCTTAAAAGGTATTATTTATCAAGAATCAAACCTTATATAGTCTATAAATTGTTCGATTTATACCACATACTAAAACCATATTCTTCTTTACAGACATGGAAAAATATATTCTTTCTTACACCTAACAAATTATTCTTCAACATTAATGTAAAAAAATAATTAATTATCAGTAGCTTCCCATTAAATCCATTAATGAATAAAAAAATAATATAATTAAAATAATAGTTTAGTATGTTTTCACAATGAAGTCCAAAATATTCATATAACATAAAATATGATAATTCCTCCTAATATGATAAAATGATTGGAATTAATGTATTGAATTAAAAAATAAGAATAATGTACATTTTGGCTCTGCTAGTACTCCTACATGTTAAGGGACATAGGTCCTCTAACTCAAAAGGTTAACATATTCCCCTTGAGTTATGGTGAATACTCTTTATTGGGGTCGGTAATCCCTCGATCGATTCTCAATTCATGGAGTGTTTTGGGTACTCCACTATGTATATTGAGAGGTAGCATGGATGTTAAAGATGTTTAATACTTTAGATTTTATGTTCCATTTGAAATATTAATCTTTGAGGTTGATTTCTAAATACAACATACAATTGGGCTATAAACGTTTGGATTTTAGAGGCATATAATATTTTGAGAAACTCTATTGCATATGATATATGATTATTTATGAAGCTAATTTTAGATGACTAAGACTTGAAGAAGCCCCAAATTTCTTATTTATTAAGTAGATTTGAGTTTCTTTTATCGTTACTCCCTTATACTAGAATTTTGAGTTGACATATTTTTTTTCATATTTAATTTTTATTTTTAAGGAATCCTAAAAGGTATTTTTATAATTACACTTACACAGTATTTATGCCTTCATGTGTTGTGTTTGTACAAATGATGAAAAATTAAGAGTTGATCATGGTGGTTTCAGAGCTAGTGAAAATTATGAAGAGTTGATTCTTGGTTGTTCCTATTAGTGTTAGTCAGCGTAAGTTTGTTTCAATTTTCTTTTTATTAGATTTAATACTATGAGGAGGTGATTTACATTATCATGTATTTTATATTCATGGTGGAATTTCCTTTTTTTGTATAAATAGTTTTAGGGTTTATTTCAAAGTGTTGCACCAGATAGTTGTTAACTCATAAATGAAATGTTTATAATTTATATATTTGTATATAGATAGTGATTATTGGATATATATAATGAATCAAAGTTTAATATCTATTATAGGTTCATATATTTTAAGACCTTCTATGTATGTTATGTCTTCTTGGTGATAGTCTCCATAGGATAGATTGGTGTGTCACACCTGGCGTACTGCCATCCTAAGTTGGGTCCTGGTGGCTTAGGTTTTTCAAGGAGTTCTTTATAGATTTGTACAGATCATAGTCCAAGACATGATATTCCTAATCCCATTGATGATAATAATGTTCGAATCATTTAACAATCTATTGGATGATTCATAGAATGGTATATTCTTCTTATTGACACACCCAATAAGAAATGGGTACGTCATTTCTAGCTTATACTATACTAAATATTTTTGTTTGAAAACAAAAAATTTATAAACAACTATATGTAATGATAGAAGGACAATGAAAACCAATTTTTTAAGGAACTCAAAGGGATCAACTTTTTTTCATGAATTAGAATTACATACCCTAAATTTTTCCCATATTCAATCATTACACAACTAACTACTTTAAAGGCCCTTGTAAATTAACATTTTAAAGAGGTTAATTCTATTCAATTTTATTTTAAATAAGACATAAATGGATAATAGACTATTTAATTTATCAATATTACCTATGTAAATGAAATTTTCTAGCATTATTGGTTAGAATATTTTATCATAAATTTATATATGGGAAATTCTGGTAATTTTTTATTTATAATTATTGATATACTATTTGTATTATAATTTTAATGATATTATTTTTATTCTATCAATTTATATTAAAATTATATTTTTACTAGATTATTTGACAATACTTTATTTTTTTATGTCCCTCTATTCATTCTACATAATTAATATCAGTGGATTAAGATAAAATTATAAGTAGGGAAGATAAAATTTCAAGAGTTTTTGAAGTGAAGGAAACAAATAATAATCTATTTTAATACCTACCATGAAAGGTTAAAAATATATACATCGAATACAATAATGAAATTTTTTAATTTTTAATATGTATCACTTTAATTTTTTTTATAATAAACTAGATGAAAAGTATTGTAAATCCAATGATATTTATATGGATCTATTTCTTGAATATCCAAAACATCAGCAAAAAAATATGTCCATTTTAACTAGTAGAAAATATTTTTTAAAATATTTTTTTGTCTTTAAATTATATATTATATAATATATATTGACATTAATGTTTTCATTGGTAGTTTGGTGCTAATGTATAAATCATTATTTATTATAAAGAAAATTAAAAACAAGAATAAACTGAAGGACTATTATAAAATAAAATCTATTATGGTATATAGATAAATAGTTCAATATTTTAATAAATACCATATTTTTTTATAATTTCCGATTTTATTAGAGTGTATAAAGAAACCAAATAGCTATAACTACAGTAACTACATTTGTGAATTCTTTAAAGATTCCCTAGCCTTGGAAACAACTCGAATCCCCTTAAAGGCATCTATTAAATGTTTCTATTTTTCAATATATACAATTTTATTGAAAAATTTATTAACAATTCTTTATTGTTTTTCAATAATACCAGGATATTAATTTTAATTTAGTTATAAATGATTAAATATATTCATTTAAGGATTAATGAGTAGGTTATGTTGTGTTAAAATACTCATAATATTCTTGAAAATTTATTTTTTTTAAACTTAATTGTTTAATTTTCTTACCTTAAAATGCTTGTCAAATTTAAGTAAAAAATTTGATTTAAAAATTAATTCCACTAAATAATACTAGAAAATTTATGTTAAGATCTAAGAATTTATTTGTATAGGATTGGAGATATCACTTTACTATCCCTTGATTATGGGATTTAATGGGGATATTCACTATAATATTCTAGTTTAAAACACGTGTCACATTCTTATATGTAGTGTGGTCAAAATTATTGTAAATGAATGTTTTAAATTTTAAAGTCATATTTTATTTTAAAAATCATGTCACATGCAGAAAACCATTAAAATAAATTATAATTATTTTGAGAATATATGAAAATGATCAATGATTCATTTGTGACCTGTAAGGATAAAATATAGATCATTCCAACATAGGACATGGTCAAAATTACTAAAAGTTCATGTTTTCAATTTAAAAGTGAAATTTTAGTTTAAAATTCACTTCACATGCTCAAAAAGGAGAAAAATAAGTTGGATTATCATGAAACTCTATAGAAAATGATATATGATTCATTTTTTGACTTGTAGGTATAATCCTCAAATCACATTGAAATGCGGTGTGTGTGTTTTCAACATAGAATTGATATTTCAATTCGAAAACCTTTTTCACATGTTCAAAATTAATAAAATTAATTAAAATTATAGTGAAACTCTAGATTTTTTTTGGATTTTTTTTACTTATAAGGAATAATCCTTATATAATTTTAGCACTCGGTGTGGTAGGAATGGATGAAGGTGTATTTTTTTTCTAATTAAAATTGTTATTTTAGTTGAAAACATGTGTCACAAGCGCAAAACTAAGAAAATGATCTCATATTTTCTTGAAAATATAATATATCCTTGGATAATTTGTGACCAGTTGAAATGAATTACATTTATTTATGACAATCAGGGTGTAATGACCCATGAATTTTAGTGTTGGTGAATAGAGAGTTAGGTTTCTTACTCATAATATTAGCGTATGTATGAATTCTAATCTTTAAATTTGGATTAAAATAATAGAGTTTTGGTTTTGTTTTAATGTATTTATTTTATTTTTCAGAGGTAAAGGTTTGGTGAAAAATAAACAAAGGGAGTTCTATGGTGATCACTCATTGAGAAGTAGAGGGGGGTGGATAATGTATTCTACTAAGTACCTAGTCCAAGACTGTTCTGTACATATTGGAGAGTACAATTAGTCCTATGGGTATTGAAACTGGATGTTAAGTTTTCTCCAACCAGGTACCTAGTGAGCCACTAGGACTCCATAACACCCCGATATGTTAAAAGAAGAAAATCATATTTAATAGTATAAAGGGAAAACAACAAAAAGTTTATCTTATTTTACATGGAACACTATTTTTATATTTAATTACACAGAATAATCCGTTTATCTTTCAATACATGTAATCTTGATATTTTTATTTTCGATAACATATTCAACACACAACACCAAACTTAAACAACCCATGAAATATATTATCATTATAACATAGCTGTTAAATTAGATGGTATGAATTGTAATAAAAACTTTTATGATATATATATATATATTTAAATTTATTAATTAATATAAATTATTGATAAATGTTTTTTAAATAAACAATCAATTTCAGTAAAGTGATTTTATTCTTCAAGAATATTTTTTCTTCAAAAATGATATTTTTTTAGTTTTCATGAAAATAATATTGTAATAAATTTTTAGAAATTTTAGAAAATTTATTTGATAAGATGAACTTAATTTCTTGAATTGGGATATTAAAATTTACATGGAATACAATTTTTGGATTTTTTAGAAAATATATATTTTTCAGTGAATAGTGAAAATACTGATTTTTGTAAAAAATATTTTCTTTTCAATAAATTAAATAATTTAAAATTAAAAATACTTTTTAGTATATATTTTAATGTTACCTAATTTATATTTAATTTACTTTATTACTTTTATTCAACTTTATATTGGTTTTTATATAAGTTTTTATTTGGATTTAAAAATAGATTTTTCTTAAAACTATTTTAAAATGCGTAATGTTTCTTCTTTTTAATTAATTAAAACTATCCCTAATGTGGAATATTTTTAATGAAATATATAGATTATATATTATTAAATTTTAATCTATTTTGATATAATGATTATTTTTATTCATAGAGTTAATATAGAATCATCTGTTCCCCAAAAATACTCTTCTTATAAACTCGCTGTCGCACCGTTCCAATGAGATTAATTTGAAAATTAAAATTGTCTAGTTATGTGTTTTGATTTGGAAAAATGGATTCCATATTTATAATAATCATAATTTATAATTTTTAATAAGGTAAAATTTAGTTTTTTCCAAAATCAATAGTGAATTCAATACAAATTAATCACCGCAGTTAAGGTAAAAATGGTTTTACTAGGATGTTAAACTAAGAATATAGGGGATAAAATAATCTACCAATTTTTTTAAAACCCATATTATGGAAATATTTCGACCCAAATGTAATTATTCACTATTTTTATGAGTTTTCGGGACACTTTTCATTGAAGGTGACCTATATAATAAGCTAAGTTAGGAAAAAGAAAAAAGGACCTTACATTATTTTAATATCTATAAAGCCTCAGGATAGGGAAAAACAACCACCTATTCTAGTTTTTGAATATAATTTAAATATAATTGATTTTTTAGCATGATGATTTAGTTTATTTTTTATAGATGAAATAATTAATTTACAATCTTAAGTAACTCCTATAGATGAATTATTTTGTTAATAATAAATTAAAATAAATTTTATTTAAAACATTGAAAGTGAAGTATATTTAATGAATTATTATGTTACATTAATTTTTTAGATGAATATATAATTTTAAACATGTGTTGAAAAAAATATATTCTAATTCCATCATTGTATTTATTTGTTAAAAATTTAAATTAAATTAATATTGTAAATAATGACATTAATGTTATTTTAAGATAAATGATATAGTATTAAATGATTTAAAATTACTAGAAATATTGAATTCAAGAAATATATTTTTTATTGTTAATAAATATAAAATTTGTTCCATTAATGGGCCAATTTTTATATTATAATTACTATATTTATCATTAAATAGTAAAAACCCGGTTAGCGGGTTTATAGTTAAAGTGGAGTTTTTTCACATTACTTGCACTTGTGTTAAAATTAAAATTCCATTACCACATTTCAATATTGGTAATAATGATGTATTTTTAGTTTGTATTTGATATATATTATAATTATAATGTTATTATGATTCTGGAATTATTAAATCACATATAACTTTATGATTTCCATTTTCTGGGAATACGATAATGTCATTTATGTGTATGATGGACTAATGCCTAACAATGAAATATGATTTGTTCAAGATTTAAATGGAATGTATTAAAGATATTTTTAATAATAATCTGTTTTATATATTACATAACCATGATTTTGGAATGATAATATATCATTTAATTTTTTTTTCTTTCAATCCAAAAAAAGGAAACATTGTTTAGGCGTACGTACGACCTACTGTCTCTATGAATGATGTATTTCATTTACTATCAATAAATATTATGGGTTAAAACAAATACATATATAATTAATATATATGATATTTATATCTTGTTTTAAATAGTTTATATGATTAAATCATGATAAAAGTAAGCAGACCAAAAATATTAAGTCAAAACATATATGAAAAACAAAATGGTTATTAACCAAAACACAACTTTAACATGGAATTGTAAATAAATGGGTAATAAATGGTCAGAAAAAAAAATCCTATATAGAATTATATATATTAATATGGTCATATAATAAATTTATAGTTAACTTATATTTATTATACAAGAGGTTTGACTGAGTACGAAAGAAGTCAATACTGAAGGTAAGGGTATTCACATGTGACTTTTATTTTTGTGAGTTGTGTTCCATACTCCCCACTTATTTTGTTGTTTGGTTTATATAGTATCCATTCATGTATTTTTTATTGTTATAATTAAATTTATATGTATTTACATATACATTTTAGGATATCTTTTTCATAGGGTTTATTATTTCAAGTTACCAAAATTGTAAGTGATCCTTGTCTCAATTTTCATTGTTTGAGATGCATGTTAGGTTATACACCAATATTATTTTATGAGGTTCATATAATTAAAATTTTACATGTTATATCAATAATATACTTATTTTAATTATATTATAAGTTTCATTAAATGTTATTATTTCAGGGGTCTTATGATTCATTACTACAAAATTGTAATATTATTTTGTTAAAATCTCTTCGTTTATCAGGATTTAATATGATTAAGTCTCCAATGTTGAAATATTATAAAACTAATTAATTTTATTATAATATTTTTATTCATCACATTTTCAAGTAATTTTACCATTTTTCAAATATTGTTTTCTAAAAATTTTCTAATTTTTTTTAATAAAATCCAACTTTATTTTCCACTTCGTTCAGAAATTGGTTTTCTTCCAAAATCATGATTCTAAAAATGTTTTCAAAAATATTTTCAAAAATTATTTTATCCATTTAAAAATGATTTATTTAATAAAAATTTACCAATTTTTTCTTTTAATTAAACTTTTTCAAATGAATATTCTTGTCGCTTTCGGAACAAGTCACTTTTCTAAACTTTTCATAGTGTAAATGGAATGTTATTTACATCTTTTATAAAATTAACCACCAACATGAACACCATTTATTTAAATATTACTTTTAATGTTTACAATATTAGTTTTAAATAAACTATTTTCTTTTTATACTATAAATTATTGGATTTTATAATTTTTTTTTCACAAAAATGGATTTTTAAAATTTGATATATTTTCAAAAGTTATTTTCAAAAGGAAAAGATATTTTCTTCATGAATGTTTTTAATGATATTTCAATGGTATTTAAATAAATAATCTTCAAAATACTATATTTTTAATTATCCTCCTTGAGGAATATTTTGTTTGGATACTATCCTTCTTATTTCTTTGGATTGATTAATATTGTTTCAAAGAGATTGTTATGGAACCCATTTCTTTTCCATGAGTTAATCATGTCTCAAAGATCTTGTTATATAACCCATTTATTTTCTATTTGTTAATCATGTTTTAAAGATATTATTTGGAAGAATTTTCATTTACATGGGTTAATCAAGCTTCAAATATATTTTTATGGAACTCATTTTTTTTCTATGGGTTAATCAAGTTATAACAAGAAAAATTATTATTTTTATGAGGTTTATGATAAAATATCTATGTAATTTATTCATGATTGTGGTTATTGGACATATTATATGATAGCGTGGCCTACATAGATCTAGGTGATACTGTTACAAATTATATGATGAGGAATACTAGATAATGTTGGGTGATTTTTTACATCTTATATGATGGGGTGGTCCAAATAGTACTGGGTGAGCCTGATATAGCTTATAAGATGGGTGCACCCAGGTAGTGGTCCAATTAATCGGTTAATGATTATATTTTAATTCATCTATATGGTTATTAGAATTAAAAGGTATTAAAAAGAGTTTTATGAATTTAAATCTCCAAGTTACTGAAAAGGGTTTTAATCACTTATTATGGGTGTATAATGTTTTTTATAATCAAGATTGATATCACTTGGATCATGATTATTCATTATAAAAACTCTTTCCTTATCAATGTTTTAATATTTTATGATCCAATAATTAATGAGTTTGAGTTATTTTATGATTCTCTTAGGGAATCTTATAATATTTCCATACCCTTATGCACTTTTTCTTCCCCCTGATGACATTCAATTATTAATGCTTATGCTTACCCTAAATGAGAATTTGATCCCTCCATTATAATGTTTCCTTTTCTCATAAGGTTATAAAGATTGAGGTTGAAATAATTATGACTATGAAGGATTTAATATGGATTCTAATTATTACTTAATGTGAAGTAAGAAAATATGGGTTAAGGGAGAAAAATTACCATTTAAAGACATGTTTATTATTTATATTGGAGTTTTTTTTGAATTATATAAAATACGAATCCTAAAAGGTCCCCAACAATATAAGTGATCCAATTTTTCCATTTTAATGTTGTAATTTTTGAATGAAAAATGGGTTACAATTATCAGTATCTAATCTAAAAATGTAAATTTTATAGTTTCAACAATAGATCTAGGAGTGTGGGTTTTGGGTTGTTATAGTTGGTATCAGAGGCCATTTTATGTAAATTTTAATATTAGTATGTTTTCATGTGAGGTTATATTAAGAGTTATGGATACCATCATAAGTATATAATATTAAGGATTATCATAACTTTAAATTATTAAAAACCCCTTTGTGGTTTTAATTAAGGATATCTTAAAGAGATTAATGAAATTTTTAGAGTTATTTTATTGGGTTAAAATATATGTAAAACTTCAGTTTAATGTGAAGAAAACCTTAACTTTTTTTTGACATAAGTGTTAAGGTATTGATAATCTTTAGGGTTTATAAGATATTGGATATTAAGGTAAATCTAGGAACACATGTTTTATCATATAGATAACCAAAAGATTGAAAATTGATTTGGTGGCTAAGTGATTAGTTTTTTAGAGGAATCACGTTATATATTTGGTCTTTTAAGATGAAAGGTATGAGATAAAATTTGAGGTTAAAAAACTCTTTAATGTTTATTTTAATAAAGATATTTAGTATACATATTCATTTACAGATGTAATGATTTATTTTCAACTTTGTGTATTACTTTTTAATTTTGAATATTTTTATATCATATGAAGGTTTATTCAATTTGGTAATTATCTTACTATGTGATAACTATTTTGGTTTTGGTTAATTTTTATGGATTAGAGGAGTATTTTGTGATGATTTTGGGTTTTATGTGGTAATTTCATGTTTATATAATTTCCTTAGGCATTAATTGTTTTTATTATGAATACATATCTTTTGGGAAAACAAACAAGATTATGGTGGAAATTGATTAAAGGATGAAAATTTTCTAATCAAGTAAGTATATTTTGATATTCTCTTAGTCTAGATAGTAAGAGAATTCCTCAACTATAAGAAAAAGATATTTAAAAAAATTTATACTAGTATCACCAATTTTGATGACCTGATAGTATTTTTCATCATCAAAGATTAGTGTTTTGAGGCCCTTAACTTTCCATTGATCATTTACTTGATTGCGATCAATGACCTCAATGACTCTCTATAATTATTTATTCTTTCCCTCAATTCCTACCTATGTTCTCTTATTTGGAAACCTATTTATGTGTTATTATATATGAACTTTGTAATTATATTTATATCTTATTAATAAGATGTTTTATTAACCATTTTTATGATGTGGGTTTATAACAAAAGTATTTTCAAATATACATCCTTTGGTTACTGAGATGAAGTTCAAATAGGGAGGACACAATTTATTAATGGGGCGATGTAACACCCAATGATTTTAAAAGAAGAAAATTATAATCAATAGAATAAATGGAACATAAAACTGAGTTTATATTGCATTACATGCAATGCTATGTTTAGCATGCATTACATGAAACATTCATTTTATCTTTCGTTACATGCAATCCTAATATTTTTATGTTTGATAGCATATTCAACACACAACATCGAACTTAAATTACCCAAGATATATATTAGCATTATAATATAACCATTAAATTAGTGGGTATGAATAATATTAACTACTTTATGATATATATATATTTCTTAAACACTATAAATTATTGATAAATGTTTAGTAAATAATCAATCAATTTTAGTAAAGTGATTTCATTTTTCAATAATATTTTTTCTTCAAAAATTATTTTTTAATTAGTTTTCCTGAAAATAATAGGATAATATTTTTTTGGAACTTAAATTCATTTTTGGAATCATAATATCAAAATTTACTTTGGGTGATTTTTTTCTGGAAAATATTGATTTTATAATGAATAATGAAAAATATCGATTTTTGTAAAAAGTGTTTTCTTTTCAATAAATTAAGTAATTTAAAATTACTATTAGTTTTTGAATATGTTTTCAAATAACCTAATTTATATTTAATCCATTTAATTACTTTGAATCCAATTTATATTGGGTTTTAGTATAGGTTTTTTTGGGTTTAAAATGGGTTTTTTCTAAAACCCGTTTTAAACTACATAATGTTTCTCCTTTTTAAATAATTAAAATAATAAATTATAGGAAATGTTTAAAATTAAATATATATTATATATTAGTAAATCTTAATTTAGTTTCGTACAATGATTATTATTAGTAATAGAATTAATATAGAATTATATTTTCCACAAAAAATACTCTTCTTAAAAACCCACTGTCTAGCTGCATATGCGGGAATAATTATGAATTAAAAATTTCCACTTATGTGATTTTAATTTGGGAAAATGGATTCCATATTTTTAATAATCATAATTTATAATTTATAATATTTTCAACTTGATTTTTGATCCTAATGAATAGTGAATGTAGTAAAATTCAATCTGAATCATTAAGGTAAAAATGGTTTTAAGTGGGGTTAAACTAAGAATATAAGTGTTAAAATGACCTAAAACTATTTCAACACCCACTGGATGGACATATTTCAACCCATATAACCATAGTTTCTATTTTTATGAGTTTTTTGGGATACTTTTCCATGAAAGTGTCCTATATAATAAGTTAAGTAATGAAAAAGACAAAAAATACCTCACTTTATTTTAATATCTATAAAACCATGGGATAATGGAAAATAATAACATATGTTCGGTTGTGAATTTTATTTTTAAATATAAGTTATTTTTTATCATGAAAATTTATTTTAGTTTTTTATAGATGAAATAATTACTTTAAATTCTTTAGAAACACCAATGTAGGAATTATTTAGTTAATAATAAAATAAAATAAATGATACTAAAAACTTTAAGGTGACATAAATTGAATGAATTATTATGTTACATTAATTTTACAGAAGAAAATATAACGTTATATGGGTTTGTACATAATATATTCTAATTCTATCATTTTCTTGGTTTTTAAAAAATAAAACAAAATTAATAATGTCAAAATTGACTTTAATGTTATTTTATAATAAATGATATTTTATTAAATGATTTAAAATTAATAAAAATTCTACCCTCTTACAAGATATTTTCAAATGTTAATTAATATCAACTATAGCCCATTCATTTAGTTTATTTCTATTATAAATACTATATTTGACATCAAACAGTAAAAACTCAGTTAACATAGTTACGGTTAAAGTGGTGTTATTGCACGTTACTTGTACTTGTGTAAAAATTAGCTTCCGAAACACAAATGATTTATATTTTAATAATTAGATATTATATTTAGATTCATTGGGTTTATATTATATAATAATTATCACTAAAATTTAGTATAAAAGGATAAATTACTAGGGTTAGAGTACTCGTTACCCTAATGAAAAACAAAAAAGGTAAAAATAAGGAACTATAAAAGTTATGGTATATAAAATATGACTCAAATTTCAATTACAATAAAATCAGGATATATAATCAAAACCAATCTAACAAGGGTTTAATTTTTGACCCTTATTTTCTTTTATCAATGTTTAGATCTTGAAAATAGTTCTTCAAGTTTCTCTTTTCTTTATATTTTCAAATGTGGAAGTTTTTATTCTAAAAAAATAAATTTTATTTTCCTATATTAAATTACCAAAAATCATTACATTTGATTACCACTTTTCATCTTCCCATTGGTCCTTCAATTACATTTTTTTAAAATAATTAAATTATAAATTTAAATTTTTATAAACTCTATAATTGAATCATTCAAAATCTGTAATTTTCTAGAAAAAATTAGTCCACCATGATATGGTGACTCCCAAAATGAACATTTTTGGTGTTCAGTTCAGCCATGTACCCTGATATTTATATAATAATCTCTAGTATCTCCTAAGAATATTATAATTTTGAATATAATATTTGATCGATTCCTAAATGAACATGGACTAGTGCACTAAATACTTCAACACATCTCTCATTAAGACATAACATCTTTTAATATGACTTCCATAGCGACTAGATACCCATTTTTTTAACTCTATAAGTCCCAACAAAAAAAATGGATTAAATAATGGTTCACTCTCCAGATGAAACCCATTTCTAATAAGAATTTTATAATCACACTATTCCATGAAAAATGATGTAGTGATTACCATCTCCATATTTAAGTTTAACTTATAGTCACCGTAGTCTCCACTAAAGTAACTGAAATGTTCAATAATCCATTTCACCATGAAAAAAACTCCATGACTTATCTATTTCTTAGAAAATGGACTTCATTCTTGGAAATAACTACCATCACGACATAATTTTCATGATATATTCAGATAATCTCTATACCATGAACACAAAAACACCCATAGGGCCACTGAATTCACCATTTTAACCTATTCCATAACATAGTTAATCCCAAAAAACCCATGGAGAAATCCTTCTTCACTATGTTCCTCTTAAATCTGCATCCATATTCCTCATATCATCTATAATTATTTTAAAACAACATGTATCATCAAGAAAACTTGATTTTTTTCCTAATCGGATATAATTAAAATAATTTGTTTCACTCACTCTTCCAAAGATCTATCATCTCCAAGATCATAAAACCAGGTTCTAACATTCTCTATTTTGTATTTATTGGAAATCTAATATGTCTCTAGTAATATCTACGTATTCTAGGTTTTAGTAGGATTAATTAGAAATAAAATTACTCCTTCTTCACTTGAATCTTACATGAGAGATTCTTAGTATATAAAATGATATATTAATATATAAAACCGCACCAATCATTCTTTACCTTATAAATTTCATATCAAACAAATTTTAGAGAGTTTTTTTATATTCTAAAAATAGAAAAAACTTCCCCTTAATTAAATAACCCTTGGTCTTCCTTCTTTTAATATTAATCTTCATATATATATATATCATCATGAATTATATATCCCCAAATGTTACTCATACCCTCTATGGTCTAAATTTCATTATAAAATTTCACCAACTCTTCTAAATACATCACTTTGATAATAAAAAAAATGAGCAATAAGTTTCATACATGTATCACAAATGTGTAACATTAAATGAATATAAGGAGAGGGGATTCTTAGAACCTAATAAAAGTGAGGGAGGTGTCTGAATAATGATGTTCAACTGATGCTTCTCAAATGTTGGTGTAACCAAAGGTTTCATGAAAATATCCACCACTTATTGATTAGTTCTTATTTGTTCCAATTTGAAAACTATGTAATACACATATTCATTAATAAAGTGATAAAAAATCCTGATATGTTTTTTTTCAAGAATGATATACTAGATCCTTTTTCAATTATATCACACTTTTTTGTCACAATGAATCACTATTGGAAATCACACATATTTACCATGATCTATTAGTTGGGTTTTAATCCACAACAATTGAATGCTTACATTCATAAATATGATATATTCTTCCATAGATATGCTATGGGAAATAATCTCTTTTATCTGGATTAACCATATAATTCAATTTATCCCAATAAAGGTTGATCCTCCACTTTTTCATTTTCTATCCATAATGACTCTAAACCAACATGTATCCAAATATGTATATAATTACCGATCATTCCCTGAGAAATATACCGAGACATAATATAATGTTCCTTGAATATAACTTATAAACCCATTTACAGTAGTTATATATTATTATTATGAAAAAATATGAAATCACGTCACCAAGAACATTACAAAAACATATATTCAGACTTGTCACTATGATAGATAACAAACATCCAATAATATTTGGGTAAAGCATACGATCAAATGATTTTCCATATTAATGATTCTTAATCATGGTTTTAATGAAAATCATTGTTAAAACTAGTTTTCTATCATGAATTTAAAATTTCTTCCATATATCTATTGAATATTTTTTCTTCAAAAACAAATTTACACCCCTCCATTTTATTCACTTGTATCGTAAGAAATTATGTGAGTTCAACGTAAAGGTTCATAGGTGTAGTGAAAGTGGTTGATCCCATTACCAATAAAGTTTTTTTATCAATTTTTAGGTAAAATCCTATCAATTAGACACACAAAATACCAGAATATTCAAATAAAGGATATTTCCACATATAATTTATAATTAATTTATAAAAAAGAATTACATTGGCTCGATAATTCAATCTTCATTGATGAATACAATTGAAATTATTTTCATACCATCATTCAATAAATAATCCAATGTAGAATTATTCTAGTGGTATCCAACTATGATCCATGAATCTTAGAATCTTTTGATTGTAACTTTGGGTGTTATCATAGAGGACACAAACATCTTGCACGATTATCCTTTATCACAACAATAATCCATTCAGTCTTGAAATATTTATATAGTTATCTCAGTCTAAAGAGGGATAAGAATCACCTATTTTTCATGAGAGAATTATTTAGAAAATTTTATTTTATCTTGAGAGAGTTCTTTTTGGAGAATATATTGTGCAAAAAATTCACATAAACTAAGAAATGTTATACGTTGGGTTATATAACTAGGATTAGACAATTATTCTTTATACAAAGTCCCTTAATCAATTACTTCAATCTAAGTAAACCCCATAACTAACAATACTAATAATGTTTTTATTACTATATTTCATGATGTATTCTAACACATGAATATTTAAATATTATATATTAAGAAAATTAATAAATATTTATGTAAATGATATAAAATAAAATATATTATTTATATTATGACCTTTACTCAGCTCATCAGTCCTCCTCAATATTTACAAAAACTAAAATAATAAATATTGATTTAAATAAAAATATATCAGTATATTTTTCATTCAATAAATAGATAAATAAATATTATATTTACTAATTAGATAATGAATATTTATTTGATACTCAAATAACACATATATTTCAAAAAGGAATAACTGGTGATTGAATTTTTGCGATCAACATAACCTGAATAATTATTATCTCTTGGTCTTGAGAATAATATTTATTCTAATATTAAATTCAAATAAAATTTAATTAATATTCTAGATAAAATTATTTTGTGACCCTATAGGCCTCTTTCCCAATGGTATTAGGAAATATTGCGTAAATCATAATATTAGTATCAAGGAATACATGAAGGTACCCATCAAGAAAGATGTTAATGTTGTAGTGAAAACACTTCATATGGATTCTTAGAGTGTAATATAATCATTTTGTACTGTTATCTCATCATGAAGGTTTCCTAGTTGTGAAATAAACCTATATTATTAAATATATTTTTAGACTACCTAAAATGAAATCTTAGATAAACTTCTATGGACATAGAATTGATTAGACAGTCCGATTTCAAACAAAGGGCATGAGATATCATATTTTGGTCTTGGTAGGGACAACACAATTATTGACTTATTCATTTATTTCATATCATACATAGAACACCCAATGTATTATACTTCAATATAGACATAGGTTATCTTAGTTTTCATCAATAAACCAAAGTATGTGATTCATGATATACATTTAGATTAATATCAATTATAAGGACCAATACACACATCCGTATATAGAAATATCCAGTGAAACATATGACATGTTGAATTTCTATTTATGAGTCTTCCGTCATATCCTCCCATCTTAGAGATTAAAATGTGTGATATTCATGACAATAAGTCATAATTTATTATGAGGATTCAACACCAGATTGTCAATCACCATTTGTGTCCCATCAAATTGATGTCATCCAACTATTGGAAATATATGTAAGAATATTTTAAAAACACTTTAAGGTTCTCATTATAGTGGGGAACTACTATAAAATTTTTAAGTGATAGATACTTTAAATACATTATCGAATTAATTTTATGTGTAAAATCACTCATAATTTTATAATATATTTATTAATATTCATGTATTTTAATATATATGTAATAAAATGCAGAAGTTATTTATTTCCATGGAACTCACTCCAATAAACTCCCACCTTAACTAGATCCAACTATTAACAAAATTTATTCCATTATCTCCCATATGATTTTTATGATTTTTATGATAAAAGGATTTAGTTATTGGGTCCTCAATATTATATTGTGTGGGAAATATACTTATCGTGACCTCACTGATATGAGAAAAATCCATCAATAGGTAATAATTTCAAAGTTTATGATTCATCTATTAGAGTTATATTGGTTTCCTTGGATTGGACCACATCTAAAATATTATCATAATAAAGTGTTTCTGAATATATACTATTAGAAACCACATAAAGCTCCTTAATGAAGTTTCATATCAAAACTACTTCTTTAACTACATCAAAATGAAGTTCCCAATCAGGATCCAAGTATCACTGAGAGGGGGAGGGGGTGAATCAGTGATATCTTTTTCTTTTTAAGTTTCCCCTTTTTGAAATAATCTTCGCCTCCTGTTAAAGAGTTTCTTCCCTGCTGAACACACACATCCACAGGAACACAAGATTTACAAGGTTCACTACTCAACAAGAGTAGCTACGTCCTTGGTATGGTACAGAAATAATCCAGTACCACACAATCCACTAGAAAACAATCCTTTGATGTGGAATACAATGAGTTGGATATACCCTTACACTCGTGCAGCACTTTGAAAACAATCCAATAGTGCGTGTGCTCCCTCTTAGTACAAATAGGATAACACACTGTTTCAGTGCTTCTTTACAATTAAACAGATGTATTCTCCGAAGTACAAATCTTCACTTTCTTACCCAGAAGCCGGTTAGAACTCTCTTGTGCACAACTGAATACGTGCGAAGACCCCAGATATTTCGCGCAGCCTTTAGGGTGCCTTGCGCGCAATTCAAATGGCTTGCGCGTAAAATCCCCTTTTGGCGCCAAAAACGTTTTCGTGCAACTTTCCTTTTACGCGCAACTTTTTCTCTTTTCGCGCAACTCACTTAGCGTATAATTTACGCGCACCAGAGCTCGGGATTTCTTCTAAGTGTCGATCATTAACAACTAACAAGGGTTAGCCTCATATTTATAGGAATTTTTGAACCCGCGCGAAAAACACTAATCCGCGCGTAAAACCTCCTCTATGCGCGTAAAAACTCTTTTATGCAACTTCATATTTCGCGCCATGATTCAATATTCCGCGCACCTCATGCCTTTTCCATCTTTCATCGTTCTAAGCATGAAGCACCAATTGCGCGCAAAATTCCGCACCACGTTCCACATTGCGCGCAAACCCAATCATTCCTGCAACATCAGATTTCACGCACTGCTCCAATATTTCGCGCATTTTATGCCTTTACCAATTTTTGATCTTCTGATCTCTAACCATCATTTGCGTGAAAACTTCATTCCTCAATTTCGCGCACCATGCCAATATTCTGCGCATCCCGCAGATTTTTCGTGCAACCCGCTACTATTTCGCGCATCCCACAGATATTGCGCGCACCACTTTATTTTTGCGCGAAATGTGCCTAAATTTCCGCGCACTCCATGCCTTTGTCATTTTTCATAGTTCTGACCTTGAATAACTCTTTTTCACGTATAAACCATCTTCAATCTTATGCGCAACATCCATTGCCAAGCACATTTCTTCATCTCCCGATTTTCAGGCCCTAAAATTTGGCAAACACTGGAAAACGGCGCCACCTTAAATTGTGCTTTTCTGCCATCCCCAGATTGTCTATGGCTTTGCAATTTTGTCTCTTTACTGCTTCCCATAACCATTCTTCTGCTCTTATCACGAATCCCACTATCGTGATACTTATCCTTTTGTAGATCAGCTTAGGCATCGTCAGAGTTGCAATGGGAACTGAATCTTTCCTATCTTCCAGCAGCATCATTCCTTCCAATCAAAACATTATATGACTGGCATCATAATTTCTCCCCCTTTCCTTCATAAGGCTTGCATCACATGTTCTCCTAACTCATGATTTGTGTGAAATAGATACCAGCAAAGCATCGTCTGATTTATGATCCTTCTACAAAGTGAATTGATTTATCGCCTTTGACAACAAAATACAACACTCTGCAAAAGCTAACTCTTCAAACATTCATCTTTATTCAACCTGGTCCCAACAAAAAAGACACGAAATACTTAGAATCTACTATATAATTTCCAACCATTGGCTGCTATGAGGTCCTCTAGCTCACAACTCCACCATTAAGGTGGATTTCATATCCCAAATAAGATTTCAAATCATTTTTTTTCTATTTGGAAACTAGAATATGTATATCCGTGGATGAAAATTTTGTTATCTCCTCTATAAAACTGGAATGTATTATTAGTAGGATTAAAATACTTTAGGATTTTATTTACATCAATCTATGGTTTTTATCTTTATTGTATTTGATATCTTCTTACCATGACCATGAAATAGAAAGCATCAATCATGGTACATAGCATGGAATACATGATATCTTCTATCATTGATGCATAAGTAATCTTACTCATTCTATCTCTCTCTCACTCCTCTTATGTATAAGGACATATTATCTTAGAAATATTTATACCATGTGACACTAGTTACAATTCCCTATTTGATTTTTCAATACTAAATCTCTTCAATACCTTATCAATTTATGTACCTTGAATTATTCCAGGTATTTTATTAGATCTATCATGAAGGATCTTGATCCCTAGAATATAGGCTTCTTCACCAATATATTTTGTAAGACACTCCCCCTTCATTAAGGTACACTCGCCTTTTTTTTCTAAAGACATATTTTTCTTTGTTAAAGTAGTCTTAAGTGGGGATTAGGGGTCTCAAAGGATTTTGGGATGCTGGAGAGGAGTCCAAACCAAGAAACCTTAGGGTTGAAGTGCCACCAACTAGCTGATGGCACTCATATAAAATTATAGAGCCACTAGATTCCCACTGTCTAGCCAATGGGTCCGATACAGTTTTTAAAAGGCCATATTAGTCATTTACCTATTTTACCCCTTATGCCACAGTTGATTTTATCCTCCCATATTTCTATAATAGCCACTCATTGGTATCTCAATTTCTTATTCTTTAAGATTTGAATATCTCTATGATCCCACCCATATTTTGAGATCTGTATGAGGATATTGAAGCATTAAAGTAAATATAAGAGTCTTATTTTCTCATTTATCTTTTAAATATATTTCCTCTTGTATCCTTGTTGTTTATAGATGATATTACCAATTTTAAAATTGTTTTATAGTTTCTTTTTTCCTTACATTTGTACTCAAATAAATCGTCGGTACTCGATGAGTGAAGATTATCTAACCTTATATAAGTTGTTTAAAATAAATATATTATGGTTTCACTATTTTTATAGTTTTTTTTAATTTGTGTTTTCATGCTGATTGACCATGAATTTTTTATAGGTAAATGAATTAATGTGTTTATTCCCTAAAATAATCTTAGAATCATTTGAAAACCATGGATTTACCCTTGATAAATTTAAAATGGTACCTTGCGCACCCCTTTAGAGTGATCTTAGTTATGTATGGGTTGTTTTATACTAAAAATAAATCCAAGGGGTGTCTTATACATGACAATAGACTATGAGATTAACCTTTGATAGCTTAAAATAAAATAAAATGTTTGGAATGAAAAATAATCGGAATTTTATAAATTTTTTCCATGGAACTAAATGTATTTAAATGGATTATATGGTTATGTATTGGATTAAATAAATAAAGGGGGAATACTAGGATGATCTCCTTGGTTTTTGAGTAGAACATATTTCTAAAAAAATGGGATTGTCAGGATGAGTTCATTGGATTCCATTTGACACATGTTGTTAAGTGATTAAGAATCTTGGAAAAAATTCCTTATATTACATGAGTTAAATGATGCTACTTTGTAGGAATTATAGGATGAGATCCTTGGATTCCATTTTTAATAGATGTTTTGAATTACAAGATGCGATTCATGGATTCCACCTGATGCTAGATGATTGAGAATGATAAGATGAGTAATTGTTGGAAAAAATCCCTCAAGGTGTCTTATCTATATGTTTGGGTGTGATTGTGATTATTGACAAGGAAAAATTATTGAAAATGAGTATGAATGGTGTTTTCCAATGTAGGTGTTTTAGGTAATGTAGTTTCCTAGTGTTTTCTTAATTTTTGGGCCTCAAAATTGGGATTCTGGTTTTTGGAAAAGAATGATTTCATAATAGGGGTAGACAATACATGGACTATGAATCACAATTCAAAAATTACAAAAGTTGTACATGGGAATGTTTCATAGAAAGAAAACCATACACTGTCTGTATATTAGTAATGATTCATGAAGTGAAGGATATTCGTGTGAAGGCCTGAAGTTCGTGAAAGGAAAAAAGTTCATAGGATGGTGTGTCATTTGAGAAAACACGATAGTAATTTTGGTCACCACGATTGAAAATATAGTAAGAGGACTGTGTAGGGTATAACTATTAATGAGAGCATGGTACACAGTGAATATTTGGGTAAATATTGGATTAGAATATTTTTTGGATATGTTTTCTTATATAAGAAATGATAATACCATAATTACAGAGAGATATTTTCATAAGAAAACATTTTTTCTCTGAGAATTTGGTGAAGTCTAAAAGTGGTTCATGAGGGAAATTACACGAATGATGAAGTAGTTTGCAAGGAATATTCTACGAAAGGAGAAGGAGTTCACAGAAATGGTTTGGGAATAGGTTTTGTGGAGAACTGTAGAACACAAGGGAAAATAGTACGTGGAGGTGAAGTGGTTCATAGTGGAGAAACATTCTATAAAAGAATCAGTCTGCGGAAGAAGGGATTTCAGTACATGGAAGCGATACACAGAAGTGGTACATGGAGTTTGTTCATGGAAGAGTTAATACATGAAGCATACCCTCTACATAGCTCACAGAATAGGAAAGGTGGTTTTCAGAGGACTTGAGGAAGCTTACAAAAGCACTAAAATAGTTCGTGATATCAATTTTCGCAAACAAACAGTACCCGAAAAAGTGAATTTCGTCTATGGGTGAAAAAGGAAAATCAAAATAGCATTTACTTATAGTTGAGGATATGTTATTTCATTAAAATAAAGTGACCTACAAGTATGTAAACTCTGAGTGTATCCCTTCCAAGAGAAGTGAGTGAATGAAGAAGAAGGTGGTGATCCTTTCCAATAACAGTGAGCCAAAGGAGACATAGGGAGCAACCCTTAGGAATGTAGTGAGAAAACCTTAAATCTTGTAAAGGTAGAAATCCTGGGCATAGAAGTTATCTATACCAAACCTTATAATTGGTATTGAGATTTAGTGGATTTGGTACATTATAACATCACTGTTATATGATCATTGGATGTAGTCCTGTGAGGGTGAACTAAGTAAAATCATTGTGTCCTATGCATGATTTCATTTCTGTTCATATGTTGCTATAGGATAAAGATAGAAGTGTGTTTTTTAATGATGAAACAAGATCTGAAAGGGAAGTAGTTTTAATCTATCATACCCTGATTCACCCCCCTCTTATGGTTTTTGGCCTAGTGGAACTAACAACAATTAGAATCTATATGATATAAGATGTCTGGAATATTAAGATAAGCACCTAGATTCTAAATTTTTGTTATAGTTAGAAAAATCCTCATGACATGCTTAGATACATTTATTGTTGGATGAATTAGGTAAGTTTAACCTCTAGGTCATCATTAAGACCTTGGATGGAGTTTATTTTTTTACTTATTTTACTATTTTATTCCAAACTACTTACGATAAATATATATATATGCACTATTCTAGCACAAATTGGATACAATTTGAGAAACCATTGATGGTGGAGTATTAATTTATACTCACCTTTCATGGGCCATTGTTTGGTACCCAAGGAAAAATTATAGATGTAGGGTTCGATAATGAAAATATCTCTATGTGAGATGCTTTATTTGGGATGGGATAGAGCATGAAGTTTGTGACTTATATAGTCTCAAACTATTAGGAATTTGAAAGATATTGTTTACTTTGGTTCTTTTAGTTATTTTGGGTCTTGTGCACATGAATCTGATGTGTGTTATTTTCTTATTGGAATCGTAATAATTTTGTTATAGAAGAGGTTATCCAATTACTTATTACCCACATATACCTTGATTTATTTATTCATTCTAGATATATGTTATCTACCTTATTTTATTCTATGTTGCAAACTATGATTATGAGGTAATATTACCCCTATAATAACCTCATGGGCCCTCACTGCTAGAAAACATACTCTGATGTATATGCGTAATTCCCCGACCCTAGTTACCCAGATTTGGTGAATTATTACAAATCATTGACATGATCACAAGAAAGATAAAGTCTCAAAAAACCGATTAGTTTAGTAGCCTTGGAAACACTAGATATATTCATTACATAATAAGGTAAAAAAACTACAACAACATCTTGTCTTCATATCCCCTCATACTATCCCTATAGGTCATTCATAAATTAATTCTTCACATCCTAGGAAAAATAAAACATTGAAAGGGGTGAGATCAGATGCTCAGTAAGGATAACAATATAGCTGAAGCTTTCATAGATAAACATAAACACTTAAGGTAATGTATAACTAAAACAAAAGCCTTTTAAACTTGAACTTAAGCATACTATGGAAAAGATAAAATGAAATAATTCCATTTACTTACTCACATGGATATTATACTAGTATAATAATCACATGAAATATCAATAACCACTTTTATAAAGATTTAATTCGTAATTCCAGACTATCATAACCATGTAGCCAAGGCCTCGTGCCAAGACTACAAATTTGATTTTGTCAAGGCCTCGTGCCAAGAAACTAGTTTGTCTCATGAGAACTACCGATGCATCGAGGAGCTATAGCGGGCTCCACCCGTTACTTATTAAGTCCAATGCATTCCTCATATGAATAGGCTTAAACATAACATAAACATTCGTATTAAAACAAGAATTTGAAATGTCAATACTTTATCCATAAACCATGAATGGTATAAAAATAACACATCCACAGTCAAACATAACTCATTCGATACAATATGGAATATTATATTGTATCAGATTAACCTCAATCAAGAATAATGAAGGACATTGACGTAGATGGAAATAATCATCAAAACTATTTGAGAGAAATATCCCCTTTTTCTTGAAATCATTTAAAAGCCACAATATTTGTCAAGAATCCATTTAAAAATAGATTTTTGAATCAAAGTGTACCATACCTCATTGAAACTTTTAAAAGGAATTTTTATTTGAAAACATTAATGTCCATATAAATAAATCCTTAAAACCATTTTTGATACATGGACATTAATGAGACAAATTTACAATAATAAATATTTAAAACAGTTTAAAATGATATTTTAGTAAGAGTTCCTAATAAAAAGAGAGACACTTGAATAAAAATAATTGATATAATGAAAAATTTATAATATCATGAGAATAAAGGGATTCATGATATACTATGTCAAAGTACATTGTATACATCATATAAAAGTGAATTGGTGTATAACAACAAAGAAGTCTCAATGGAATGTAAATTGAGATGAAATCTCTTATAATGACTGTATCCTTAGGTTAAGGATAAATAAACGAAATAATTATGTGTGAAAAATATAAATAAACTAAATATGATTGGATATTTAGTGTAAATAAATCAGAGGATATTCACACATATTCTTGTAAAAACAATACCAATGAATTGGATATTTAACTCAACAAATGGAGATTGAATTAAAATTACTCTTATCAAGTTCATATCGATGGCTTGAGAATTTATCAATGGAGTGATTATGTGTATCAAAATTATATCCACAGAAATATGAGTGGAAATTATGACATAAGAAAATGAATAGTGATTCCACACATAATCTTGGAAGAAAATAATCAATGAAGTATGCGTAAAGCCGAATGAGTGGAAATTGAAATATCAAATTCCCTTATCAATTTGGTAACTTACTAAACATACACCCATGAAATAAGGATCATACAATGATTATTTAAATATCCATAAATTAAATTATATTAAACAATGAATACAATCATGGGCAGTACACACACCACATGCAATAAATAAGTAGTGAACAATGTAAATCTCACGGAATTAAAAGTGAGATAAGAAACCCATTACTTTGTAATTTTTCCTTGTTAGAGGGTAGGTTAACCTCATGTATAATTTTGAAATAATTTTTATTAAATTATAAAATAATCTTATAAATTAATATGATGTTATATATGATCTTTTAACATTGCTTTGTTAATAATATCTTAATATTATTGTCATTTCAGGTGTTAACTTACTCATTTTTTTTATATGTTTTGTTACGTAAGCCATGTTTGTTATGGATAGGTTGTATCTTATTAATATCAAGAATTATATTAAGTCCTTAAAAATTATTATTAATCATAAAATGAGACTTAGACTTGAATGGATACGATGAGGAATGAATCTCATCTTGTTCGTGGAGACGGTAGTCTGTACGTACGCACGAGCGACAATATCATTATTTTGATATTAAAATAATATTTAATTGGATGTTATATAATATATAAATAATCATTATCATGTTATATATATTATTTACATTAATTACACATCATTATTATACCCATCCAAATAATAATGTTTTGAATAACAATTACACCACGACGTGGAGACGGTAAGCCGTGCGTAGGCACGTATGATGACATATCATTCAAAGTATGGATAGAATACTGAAATATAGTTGTAAAATGTTTATAATAACATAAAAGTATTTATAATATACTGGATTTATTATTTTATAATCGTAATAACAAAGAAATAATAAGTGCAAGAAGAAAGGAACATGAAAAAGGGTGGTGAAATCATGACCTCTTCTTCAGGTTCTTCCTTTTGATTTGATCAAAAGGGATCATTAGGTTAGCTTTCTGAATAAAGTAAGGCCTCTATGATAAAGTTATGGAAGTTGAGAGAGTATTTGGGCAGGGTTTCGACGAACCAAAAGGCTTTGAATGTGTGAATTAATGAGAAGGGGGAGTTCCCTTTTATAAGAGGGGTGAGGGGCACCTTTGAAAAATCTAGAAATATTATTTTATAATAAATTAATATTCGGTTTCTAATGGCTCCAAAGTGGATTATTTAAATTTTAAGGTGGGTATGGGTTGAAAACCACTCAACCAATACGATATTGACAGGTTTGGGTTACTATATTAACCTTATATGTAAGTATTAACTCTTAGTTAATTAGTTTCACTTTTACAATGTCTCTTTGTATTTTTATATTATATGGTTAATAAACTTACTATATACATCCAAGATACCCCCCAAGTGGTCCATTAATGATAAAACTATCATCATATAAGTCTTTTTGCCAAACCTTAGATTTTTAGAAATTTAATATCAATTAATAATATAATATTTGTTTTAAAAACTCTTTTATGTCAATTTTGACAGTATTCAATAATTTATTTTTTGTAAAAATCATAACAGAATTATTACTTCAAAAAAAGTTAATTAAATCAATCCTAACATGTCATATTAACCTATAAAAGTATTTTTATTTATAAAAAGTTTCAAATTACATTTATTTGGGTATTTATAATATCAATTATTCTAATTTTTCTTTAATTAGGTAATTACTCCATCACCATTGTGTCATAACTAAATTAAATTATTTAACCTGTAAAAATTATAAATAAAATACCATTTTGTAGGAAATATTTTTATCCTTCTAATGAATATTTATAGTCGAAAATCTAGCATATATAACCCTATGTAAAAATTGTTTTTCTAAAAGATATATGCTTATGTCATTTTTGTATTTATTTTAACTTAATTAAAATAAAGTGTCCCTATCACCTACAAGTGGCTCCATGGGGTCCCAAAATCGACCCATATATGCCCATGGTCGGAAATGTATCCACCAATAAGGTTAGGACACATTTTAGGGTAATTTAGTATTATTATAATATTGTTTTTTAACCCTTATTTACCGGATTTACCCTTTAACCATGGTAAATAAAATATTTACCGAAGTAATTATTCAAAATGTCTAAAAATAAAAGTTATCAATTTACACAATTTGGAAATCCTGATTCCAAATATGGAATCCATTTTTCCAAATTCAAAACACATAAGTGTCAGAAATTAATTTAAAATTAATTCCCGTTGTTAAAACCAAAAGCGTGTTTTTAAGAGATAATAACTATCAAAAGATTGACACTTGTTTATGTCTGGTTTAATTGTGAAATTATGTCCAAGGACCAAAATTGTATTAAATGGTAAAAATATATTCTAAATATACTTTAAAACCACTCAAATTCATAATTTATCACTATTTATTATTTTGATTAAAAAAGTTGTTTTTTACTAAAATTTAGTAATTTTCACTTTTCATCAAAATATGAAAGTTATCTGAAAAGTACCGAAATTTCACGCTAGGCTAATTTTGATATTCCAAATCCTAAAATGAAGTCCATTTTGAAAGATAAAATGTATAAAATTTAAAAAAGTAGGTATTAATATTCATAAAGGCTAGTTTGATTGGTTGTGGTATGTTAGAATCTCGAAGTTGCGTACAATGACAGCCATTGAATTATTCAAAGGGAAACGTACTGTGGTAGCTTGGGGTGTTACATTATCCCCTCATTCAATAAATTGCGTCCCCGTAATTTTTAAAATTGGGCTTGATAATATAATGGAAAATCCCACATCGGAAAAAGTGTCAATAAAACTATCACTTTAAAAGAAAGAAAGAGAAGTATAAAGGTCACCCAAGATAACCCATACTAGGATTCCATGTAGGAAAACATGGATATGGACGATAAAATAAGTTTCAAGTTCTGATGGGGAAGGATAGAAAACATGATCTGGAGAAAGTTAAGAATAAGAAAACCACAAACTTGTGTTGGGACAAACGGCCATTAGTCTCTCAGTAGGAAAAGTAAACAGACAACATTTTTTTAAGTTACATTACATAAGGATGAGGAATTCATTTATGATATTGACTAAGAACATAAAGTTATATACTTACTTTTTAAGTATAGTTTCATTCTTTAATAAATTTCTACCACTAACTCAATTTTTTTGAACAATGGGTATTCAAGAAGACTTGGTCACACTGGAAGAGCATCTATAGAATAACATGATACACGTAGGATAAACTATATATTTACCTTATCTTTAGAGATTAATCAAAACCAAAATGATTAGTATAAGATCTGATGATCCCCCAAATGGATATTCCATTAGAGAAAATAAAACACTAATCTTAATTTCTAAAATTAAACCAATAATATCCCAAAGTTAAATAAATACCATTCAATAATCAATTGTCCTTAAAACACTTCAATATAATCCAAACTAATATTGAAACCTTAAACATAGAAGAATTTGGTTATGTAGTCTTCCATGTAAAATTGTATCTCTAAATGACATCAACTAATCTTAAAGTCACATACTTAAAAGTGATTAACCTAATCACATATTCTCTATTATAGGTTGATCATTTCCATAAATTACCCAAATTACTATAAATCCATAATAAAAACATAGATAAAAATCCACAATTAATCCTCAAATTAAATCCCATAGAATTATATTTTCCTTGGGCATATAGTGTTCCCAACAAAGTGAACATATTCCAAAATAACATTCATCACTTAATCACCAAATCATTTTATTATACTAAGGGTATCCATTTGATAAGGAAAAATGTACCAAATAAACTTATTATTGATCAATAAAATCATTAAACTAAAAATAATAGTCATAGTAACCAGCGACTTCATGTTGTCCAGTGGTAGGCGATAAATACCAATTGCAATTTGGTTGTGGGTTCGATTCCCATAGTTTTTTCCGACGCAACGGGTTGTCACACGGTCTGCGTGTTGTCCTTTTTCAAAAACTATGTTTTATAACATTACCAAAAAAAGATAAATTCCTAAAAATAACCATCACATAATTTAACCACAAATCTTATCTCATACCTTGAATTTCCATCCCAAATTATAAAAATTTGTAATTTCCCCAAACCCAATGATCATATAAAACCAAATGGTTATTTATTACTATATCCACAAGAGAAAAGACAATTCTTCCTCAAATATCATTCTCACATGGAAAACTGCAGGGTTACAAATACAAGAGAAAATTATTCCAAAGTAAACCCATCAAAAAGGAGCACTAATAATTTTAAAAAATTTCTCTAACCATTTATTTCCACATAAATTCTTCTTTTACCAAGAAAATATCCTATAGAATAGAGCATTCACTCGGGTAATGGCCAGGTCCCCTACATTTACAGCAAATGACTGTAAATGGATTCTTGGGACCTTTTTTATCTTCTTCCATAGTACCCTTCACTTTTCATTGGCAATTCTTTACTTTATGTCCTTCTTTACTGCACGTAAAGAATTTCTTTGTCCCATTGTGACACTTTCTCGGGTGTCTCCTTCCACATTTCTTCCATGATGGAAATTGAGGATTCTTTTATCCATGGTCTCCATTGCTGGAGCTCTTATCATTCATCACCTTTTTCTTCCTTATTGAGTCCGGGAGTTGGTTAATATATATGTTGTTGATCATATTTTTGGAAAACTGATTTGGCATGAACACAATATCTTTCAAGCCTATAAACATGCCATTTTTTTTCTCATTTCCACCACCGTTCCCACCTTGTACATCATTCTCAAAGTTACTAGTACTTCCTTGTAATCCATCCATTGACTAAAAACAGAAAGCATTGTGTGAGTAACAGTACTCATAAATTCATTTAAAGAATATCATGTCACCATATTCTCAATTTGAAACACATTAGGATTAACCAAGGTCATTTACTCTCATCTTATATATAATACTTTAAATCAGTTTGTAAAGAAAATGTAAATAATCCTAATCATATCCCCCGAGAGTGTCATAACCAAGAGTGCAGTAATCCACATTGTCGTGCACTGGTTCCCATTCGAGTCTAGATCAAAGTGGTGTTTTCGGGTTTTACCCCTAGGTACATCTGTGCCAGAGCCGCCTCTACGTGCTCGTATCCAGACAGGGATGTATTTCTCAGAAAACTCACAAAATCCCTACAATACCAAAATTCTAGGAAGTTCTTCTATACTAATCCTCAAAGACTATCTTAGGGCTATGTTCTCTAATTAGAGTTTATCTAAATCTATCTCCCAGGGTTTTTACTAAACTTCATCTGATACCAACTGTAACACCCCGACCCTTGTTACCCAAAGTCGATGCATTATTACATAACATTGGCATGATCACAAGAAAGATAAATTCTCGAATGACTGATTAGTTTAGTAGCCTTGGAAACATTAGATATATTCATTATATCATAAGGTAAAAAAACTACAACAATATCTTGTCTTCATATCCCCTCATACTATCCCTATAGTTCATTAATAAATTACTTCTTCACATCCTGGGTAAAATAAAACATTGAAAGGGGTGAGCTCAGATGCTCAGTAAGGATAACAATATAGCAGAAGATTTCATAGATAATCATAAACACTTAAGGCAATGTATAACTAAAACAAAATCCTTTTAAACTTCAACATCAGCAAAATATGGAAAAGATAAAATGAAATAATGCCATTTACTTACTCACATGGATATTCTACTAGTAGAAAAATCAAATGCAATATCAATAACCACTTTCATAAAGATGGAATTCATAATGCCAGACTATCATAACCATGTATCTAAGGCCTCATGCCAATACTAAAAATAATATTTTTTCAAGGCCTCGTGCCAGGACACTAGTTTGTCTCATGATACCTACGGATGCTTCGAGGAGATATAGCGGGCTCCACCCGTAACTTATTTAGTCCAATGCATTCCTCATATGAACAGGTTTAAACATAACATAAACATTCGTATTAAAACTATAAAATGAAATATCAATACTTTCTCCATAAACCATGAATGGTATAAAAATAACACATCCACAGTAAAACATAACTCATTCGATACAATATGAAAGATTGTATTGTATCAGATTAACCTCAATCGATAATAATGAAGGATATTGACATAGATGGAAATAATCATCAAAACTATTTGAGAGAAATATCCCCTTTTTCTTGAAATCAATTAAAAGCCACACTATTTGTCAAGAATCCATTTAAAAATAGATTTTTGAATCAAAGTGTACCATACCACATTGAAACTTTTAAAAGGAATTTTTATTTGAAAAATTTAATGTCCATATAAATAAATCCTTAAAACCATTTTTAAAACATGGACATTAATGAGAAATATTTAGAATAATAAATCTTTAAAAAAATTTAAAATAATATTTTAGTTAGAGTTCCTAATCAAAAGAGAGATACTTGAATAAAAATAATTGAGGTAATCAAAACTTTATAATATCATGATAATAAAGGGATCCATGATATACTATGTCAAAGTACATTATATACACCATATAAAAGTGAATTAGTGTATAACAACAAAGAAGTCTCAATGGAATGTAAATTGAGATGAAATATCTTATAATGACCGTATCGTTAGGTTAAGGATAAATAAAAGAAATTATTATGTGTGAAAAATATAAATAAACTCAATATTATTGGATATTCAGTGTAAATCAATCAGAGGACATTCACACATATTCTTGTAAAAAAAATACCAATGATTTGGATATTTAACTCAACAAATGGAGATTGAATTAAAATTACTCTTATCAAGTTCATATCGATGAATTGAGAATTTATCAATGGAGTGATTATGTGTATCAAAAGTATATACACAGAAAGGGGAGTCAAAATTATGACATAAGAAAATTAATACTGATTCCACACATAATCTTGGAAGAAAATAATCAATGAAGTATGCGTAAAGCCGAATGAGTGGAAATTGAAATATCAAATTCCCTTATCAATTTGGTAACTTATGAAACATACACCCATGAAAGAAGGATCATACAATGATGATGTAAATATCCATAAATTAAATTATATTACACAATGAATACAATCATGGGCAGTACACACACCACATGTAATAAATAAGTGGTGAACAATTGAAATCTCATGGAATTAAAAGTGAGATAAGAAACCCCTTAATTTGTAATTTTTCCTTGGTTGAGGGTAGTTTAACCTCATGTATAATGGTAAAATAATTTTTATTATATTATAAAAGAATCATATACATTAATATGATATTATATATGATCTTTTAACATTGCTTTGTTAATAATATCTTAATATTATTGTCATTTTGGGTGTTAACTTACTCATTTTCTTTTATATGTTTTGTTACGTAAGCCATGTCTGTTATGGATAGATTTTATCTTATTCATATACAAAATGATATTAAGTCCTTGAACATTATTATTAACAATCAAATGAGATTTATACTTAAAGGGATACGATGGAGAATGAATCTCATCGCGTTCGTGGAGACGGTAGTCCGTACGTACACACGAGTGACAATATCATTCTTTTGATATTAAAATAATATTTAATTGGATGGTATATAATATATAAAGAATAATTATCATGTTATATTTATTATTTAAATGAATTAAACATCATTATTATACCCATCCAAATAATAATGTTTTGAATAACAATAACACCACGACGTGGAGATGGTAAGCCGTACGTACGCACTTATGGTGAAATGTCATTCAAATGATAGATAGAATACTGAAATATGGTTGTAACATGTTTATAATAACATCAAAGTATGTATAATATACTCGAGTAATTTTTTTAGAATTGTAATAACAACGAAAGAAGAAGTGGAAGAAGAAAGGAACTTGAAAAAGGGTGGTGAAATCATTACCTCTTCTTCGGGTTCTTCCTTTTGATTTGATCAAAAGGGATCATTAGGATGGATTTATGACTAAATTAAGGACTCTAGGATTAATTGAGTGAATTTGATATAGTATTTGGGCAGGGTTTGGCCGAACCAAAAGGATTTGAAGGTGTGAATTAATGAGAAGGGGGAGTGCCCTATTATAAGAGGGGTGAGGGGCACCTTTGGAAAAGCTAGAAATATTATTTTATAATAAATTCATTTTCAGTTTCTAATGGCTCCAAAGTGTATTATATAAAAGTTAAGGTGGTTATGGGTCGAAAAAAACTCAACCAATAAGATTTATACAGGTTTGGGTTACTATATTAACCTTATCTTTAAGTATTAACTCTTAGTTAATTAGTTTCACTTTTACAACGTCTCTTTCAATTTTTATATTGTATGGTTAATAAACATACTATATACATCCAAGAAACCCCCAAGTGGTCCATTAATGATACACCTATCATGATATACGTTCTTTGGCCGAACATTATATTTTTATAAATTTAATATCAATTAATAATATAATATTTGTTTTAAAAACTCTTTTATGTCAATTTTGACACTATACAATAATTTAATTTTTGTAAAACTTATAACAGAATGATTACTTCTGAAAAAGATAATTAAATCAATCCTAACATGTCCTATTAACCTAGAAAATTATTGGTATTTATAAAAAGTCTGAAATTAAATTTATTTGGGTATTTATAATATCAATTATTCTAATTTTTCATTAATTAGGTAATTACTGCATCACCATTGTGTCATAAATAAATTAACATATTTAATGTATAAAAATTATAAATAAAATACTATTATGTATAAAATATTTTTAGCTTTCTAATTAATATTTATAGATGAAAATCCAACATATGTAACCTTATGTAAAAATTGGTTTTCTAAAAGATATATGCTTATGTAATTGTTTTATTTATTTTAACTTAATTAAAATAAAGTGTCCCTATCACCTACAAGTGGATCCATGTGGTCCCCAAATCGACCCAAAGATGACCTTGGTCGGAAATGTATCCACCAATAAGGTCAGGACACGTTTTAGGGTAATTTATTATTATTATAATTTTGTTTTTTAACCCTTATTTGCCGGATTTACCCTTTAACCATGGTAAATAAAATATTTACCGAAGTAATTATTCAAAATGTCTAAAAATAAAAGTTACCTATTTAAACAATTTGGAAATCATGTTTCCAAATATGGAATCTATTTTTCCAAATTCAAAACACAGAAGTGGCAGAAATTAATTTAAAATTAATTCCCGTTGTTAAAACCAAAAGCATGTTTTTAAGAGATAATAACTATCAAAAGATTGACACTTATTTATGTCCGGTTTAATTGTGAAATTATGTACAATGACCAAAATTGTATTAAATGGTAAAAATATATTCTAAATATACTTTAAAACCACTCAAATTCATAATTTATCACTATTTATTATTTCGATTAAAAAGTTGTTCTTAACTAAAATTTACTAATTTTCACTATTCATCAAAATATGAAAGTTATCTAAAAAGTAAAAAAAATTCACCCTAGGAAAATTTAGATATAACGAATCCAAAAATGAAGTCTATTTTGAAAGATAAAATGTATAAAATTTAAGAAAAGTAGGTATTACTATTTATAACGGCTAGTTTGATTAGTTGTGGTGTGTTAGAATCTCGAAGTTGAGTAAAATGCAAGACATTGCATTATTCAAAGGGAAACGTACTGTGTAAGAATGGGGTGTTACAATATGGATGTTCAGCTAATGCCTTGTGGCCTAACTTCCCAAACCACTTGTTCATTGGATCAGAGAGAAGGGTGTCACGATGTGGGATCCAAGCAGTTTCCTTGACTTACTATTTGGGGATTTTATTAAGGATAATAGGATGTTTTGGGGTTTAGTTAATTGCTCATTCTTGGGAATATCTAACCAAAGTATAGGTAAAAACACAAATAACCAAGGAATTGGGTTGATGTTCTTGATTTAAAATTTGATGATTGACTGATTTCCCCTTTGAGTGGTGGACATGGGCGAGATGTTTTTGGTTTATAGGTTTTCACTCTTTTCTTGGAATAATAAGAAGCACGTTATCATTCATCATTTAGGCACATATGGATTCATGATATTAGAATTATTCTTTAACATTATCGATATTGTAGTGGTAATATGGTTAGTTATATAAAGCTCCTATATCAATTTATATAAGGTTTCATGTAAATCCATGGTTGTATTCTTTTTAGTTTATTCTTAAAACGGATAAAAGTTTACATTGCGTGCTTAAATTCTTTACATAATTGACGGCAATAGTTAATTGTAGTTCTAATAGAAAATTATTAAGTGTTTTACTTTATTGGTTTTTTTCTAAACTATATATAACTATTACTTGGTTAGGAAACCATGAAAATCATTAATGTAAAATTTAAATTGGTGAAATACAGACACGTTTAACTTATTTGAAATCCACTTCACATGAACAAAGTCATTAGGCATCATGAATTTTTACCAGTATCCCTATTTTACAATATAGAAATATGTTATTCTATGGAAATATAAGATGCGTGATTAATATTATAGTAGAATTCCCCTACATCACACACTAGTTGAGCACAAGGAGGGTGTGGATGAGAGTGACCTAGAGGGTTTTAGGATAGATCCTCCAGTGGAACTGGGTGCTGTTGTAGACAATCATCTCCAAGATAGTTAACCGCAATTAGTACAATCACGGAAGATGGCGGCTCATAGTACTATCCATTATATATAAGAGATGATTAGTGAGTTTCATCTTCATTATCCACTAGAGTTTATGTGGGTGGGTGGCCCCTAGGCATGTAATTTATGGATTTAATTAGTTCAGACTATCTTTAAGAATCTCAAGACCCCTTAGGACAGAATGGTGAAGCTTGTAGTTTATTTTTTATGGGGATCATTGTTTTCATATAAGGAAATCTTAGATTGGGATGATAAATACATGGGAATTCCCTGACTATTTGACCAATTCTTCCTAGAGACCCTGAGGGATGATAGGGCTAGGGAGTTTGTGCACCTAAAGTTGGGTGGTATATATGTTATAGAGTATAAAATCTATTATACATGCTTGCAATACATTTCCACTATAATAACATTGGATGAGGATTCTTGAGTGAGGTAGTTCAAGGATGGGTTGGGGTATGCAATCTATGTTCAAGTGAGTTTATTCTGTCTTAACACCTCTTCGATAGTGGGGAAATATGTTAATATCTCTGAGAAAAATCTATGTGAGGGAAAGTACCCATGGTAGAATACTTCTATTGGGGTCGAAAATGGGTTGTCTAGAAGCTGAAGGCACTATTATGAGGGGTATGTCTAGACCAGTAATGGAAAGGGTATCTAGGTATGTAATTCATCATAGTGTCACCGGTTTGGTTTATGGGGGCACGTTCATCCTTAGTGTGACTGTGTACTAATGGAATACCAAATATGAAAAAATAAGGTTCACCTTTAGCGGGTTTGTAGAACGATGTAGTAGGCAAAAAGTGATATAGGATCTATTATAATGCAAGGTTTTGGAGTTGATTTGACTAGGACACAATAGGTGGTTAGTTGGAGTTATATAGGCTAACCATGGAGAGGAGGAGGTTGTGGAGTGTAGGTTCAGAAGTATTAGCATTTATGGGGAAGCGATGGGTTGGGAATTCATACTCGATCTTAGGGGCATGATTTAGTCTTTTTATATATGGTGAAACCTACTTATGAAAAATAGGATGCTAGGCCACATATAGTATAAGGTATGATCTTGGTAACCACCACTTTTGGTTGTTCATTTTTTGATACAGGGGATCCTCACTCCTTCATATCATATTGGTTTATGTATGACTTGAGTTTATCCATAGAGTACCTATATTTTTTTATGCCCATCAATACCTTCTTTGGAGTGTAGTGAGAAGGGAATATATCTTTATCAGGAGTGTTACCTTGAGATTGGTGGTTTTTATTTCCTATGGGATCTCCTCATCCTAGATATGACTAGTTTTGAACTTACCCTCAATATAGATTAGATGGTTCCATATTGAATGCATGTTGACTAATACCTGAGGTAGGTTATGTTCACATATCCTAATTTTCATTAGTATATATATGTTGTGTAATGGGATATATAGGAAGGTCCTATAGGGATAGACTACCAGTTTTTGGGTGATGTGACTACCCATGTGACCAATTTGGTGTTAGATAATGGTTGGCTTCATCATGTTTTTTCCTCCTATGAAGGATCAAATCAGTTTATATTTCAAGAGGAATTCATAGAACTACAACGTTATAAGGGAATCAAGTTCACCTTCAAGATTATTCTAGGTAGAGATCCTATCTCTATAATTACTTATAGAAATGATCTAAAAGAGTTGTGGGAAATAAAAATTCCAAGAGAAGACATAGAGGCCCAAGGTTTAATCACAATGAGTACCTCCCCTTGGCGCTCCCCAATATATTTTTATAGAAAGGATAAAGTTTCCTTAATGTTATATGTTGATTATAGGAAGAAGAACCAAAGGAAGATAAATAACCAGTAACTGATTCCTCATATTCACGACTTTTTTGAACAAATGAGAGGGCCCTAGGTGTTTTACAAGGTTTATCCGAGGTCGGTTACTCACTAGGTCAATTTTAGACCATCATAAATACTTCATTAAACTTTTAGAACCATATATGGATCATATAAGTACCTGGTTATGCTGTTTAGACTAATTAATTTGCTAGCTGTGTTTATATCCCTAATAAATCATGTCTTCCACCTATATCTGGATTTGTTTTTGGGTTTCTTAATTGATGATATCACTGTGTACTCTAGGATTATAGTGGAACACTATCAAAATTTTAAGGTGGTTCTTGGCATGTTGGGGGAGCATATAATTTACACCAAGCTCTATATGTGTTGTTTCTGGATGGATGAGGTTCACCTTCTAGGGAATATTATCTCTAATGATGGGGTATCTATTGAACTAGAGATGGTTTGAACTATGGTATATTGAAAAAAACAAGAAAATATTTTATGTATATAGATTATTGGGCTTGGAAGGTTACTACCAGAGGTTAATCGTGGACTTCTAACACTTGAAAACACCTCTAGAGGGCCTGACCAGGAATGGGATGAATTTTTTATGGTCTGATTCATGTGAGGATGTGTTTCAGGAGTTAAAGTAGAAATTGACTTCAACATTGATCCTGACCCTACCTAATCCCAATTGTGAGTACACTATGTATTGTGATGCATTAGGGACTAGTATTTGTATAGTTTTGATACAAGGAAGTCATGTTGTGGCTTATGGGTCTCTATAGTTGAGGCCATATGAAAGAAACCATCCAACACACAACCTAGAGCTAGCAGCAGTAGTGAATGCTTTGAGATGGTGTTGAAATTATCTACTCGGTTAGATGTTCATAGTTTGTTGGACCATAATTTCTTGAAATACATATTCCCTCAATAGGATTTAAATATTTAGAAACAAATATGGGTTGAATATCTCCAATCATTTGATTTCTTTTGGCTTATAACCATGGTAAGAGAAATGTGGTTTCCAATTATTTAAGTAGAATGACTCAGCCCCAAGTTTTTTGAGTATAGAACCACAATAATTCATAATAAATTATCACTTTAATGTAATATAATAGCTTATCATTCATGCAACACCTACTTGGCTTGCATTATATGCAAGATTGAGTTTCTACGAACCAAAGTATTAGTATTAAAATTATTTAAATGATATATTTATTTATCATTTAAATATAGTAATATGAATATTCAAAAATAAACTTAAAATTTAATTTATAATGTTTTCACATAAATAAAACATATTTATAATGAAATTTATATGTTTTGTTAAAATAGTTATATATTTGGAAAAACAATTTTCTTAAAAGAACTAATTTTTATGTCTTTTTATGAACGATAATAAAATTAATTTTAGACACTATTAAAAATTTAATTTGGTAAAATAGAATTTATTTTTGAATTCATAATATCAAAATTATATTAGGTTAAATTTTTGTTACTTTTCTGATAACTTTCATATTTTGATGAATAGTGAAAAATAATAAATTTTAATTAAAAACAACTTTTTTAATCGAAATAATTTATAACGTTAAATTATATAGTTGAGTGGTTTTAAAGTATCATTAGATTATATTTTTATCACTTAATATAATTTAGGTCATTTTATGTAATTCCACATTTAAATTATACATAAACATATGTCAATCTTTTGATATTTTTTACATCTTAAAAACCCGCTTTTGGGTTTTGACAACGAGAATTAATTTTAAATTAATTTCTACAAGTTTTGTGTTTTGAATTTGTAAAAAAATATTCCATATTTTGAATCAAGAGGTCTAAATTGTGTAAATAGGTAACTTTTATTTTGATACATTATGAATAGTAACTTTAAAAAAATTTTATTTACCATGGATAAAGGGTAAATCCGGTAAATAAGGGTAAAAAATAATATTATAATAATATTAAATTAATCTAACACATGTCCTAACCCTATCTTCTGGTATATGTCTGACCATGGTCATCCTTGGGTCGATTGTGGGACCCCATTGATCCCCTTGTAAGTGAAAATGACACTTTATAAAAATTAATTTAAAGTTAAGGAAAATGTAACATAAACATATATTTTTTAGTAAAACAATTTTTATATGAGGTTATATAATTGATCTATTCGACTATAAATATCCATTATAAAGATAAAAATATTTCATACATCATGATATTTTATTTATAAATTTTAGACATAAAATAAATATATTAATTTATGACACAATAATGATGTAGTGTTTTCCTTATTAATGAAAGAATAAAATAAATGATATTATAAATATTAAAATAAATATAATTTGAAATTTTTGATTCCATAAAATTATTTTATAGGTGAATATGACAAGTTATTGTTGATTAAATGTATTTTTTTCTAAGTAATAAAGCTTTTATGACTATAAAAAAACCAAATACTAAATAGTGTCAAGATTGAGATAAATGAGTTTTTAAAACAAATAATATTTTATTAAATTATAAAATATTCCCAAAAACCTAAGATTCTGCCAAAGTAATTATATATGGTTAAATATATCATTAATTAACCAATTTATATTCTATTGTCATTTTATAGTAAGTTTATTAACCATGTAATACAAAAATAAAGAAGACCTGGTATATGTTAAACTATCTAACTAAGAGTTAAATATAAAAGATAAGGTTAATATGGTGACCTAAACATGTATAAAAACTATTGGTTGGGAATATTAAGACCCATAACCACCATAGAATTGAATTAAATTCATTTATATCTATTAGAAACCGCAAATTATTTTATAATAAATTAATAGATTAAGCTTTTCCTAAAGTTCCCGTCACCTCTCTTATAAAAGTGTACTTACCCTTCTCTCAAATTCACACCTCAAAATCCATTTTCCTCAGACAAATTCTAATTAAATATCCTCCCAACTACCTTTAATTGAACCTAGAGGCCTTAAATTTATTAGAAAGAAAACCTAAGGTTCCCTTTTGATCACGTCAAAAGGAAGCACCCGAAGAAGAGGTAATTATTTCATCACCTCTTTCAAAGTTCTTTTATTCTTACACTTCATATTTATTTTTTGTTTCCAGACTAAAATAATAACTCAAGTACCTTATAAATACTTATATGTTAATATAAACATAGTTCAACCATATTCAATATTCTATCAATCCTATGAATGACAAAATAACCTTACGTGTGTACGTACAACTTACCATCTCCACGTCGTGGTGTAGTTTGTTATTCAACACATCATTATTTGGTTGAGTATAATAATGAGTATAATTGATTTAAATAATAAATAAAACATGTTAATTATTCTGTTTATATAATATACCATCCAATTACATATTATTTTATCATCAATAGAATGATATTTTCTCTCATGCGTACATACGACTTACCATCTCCATGATGTGATGAGATTTTTCTCCCCATCGTAACCATTGAAGAAAAATTTTCATTTTATGATTAAAAATAATGTTTAAGAACTGAATATAATTCTTTATATGAATCAAATACATCCTATCTATAACTAACATGACTTACATAACAAAACAACTGAAGGAAAATGAATAAGTTAACACACGAAACTATTACACTACTGGAACATTATTAACAATGCAATATTAGAGGATCATATATGATATCATATTTATGTTTGTGATTATTTTATAATTTAATAACAATGGTTTAACTATTATACAGAAGGTTAATGTACCCTTGACTTAGGAAATGTATGAGGTAAGGTGTTTTCATCTCACTTTTATTATCGTGAGATTCATGAAATATTTTCCACTATTTGTTTTTGTGTGGGGTATGTAATGCCCGTGATTATAATATTTGTGTAATATAGTTTAGTTTATGGGTATTTAAATCATCATTTTATTATTATTATTTAATGGGGTGTATGTTTCATAAGTTACCAAATCTTTAATGGAATTTCAAATTTTAATTTCCACTCATTGGGTTTTACACATACTTCATTGATTATTTTACTCCAAAATTATGTGTGGAATCACTATTTATTTATTTATATAGTAATTTCCAATCCCCTTTGTGTTGATATAATTTTGATACACATAATCACTCCGTTGATAAATTTTCAATTGTAACACCCCAAGCTTCCATGGTACGATTCCCTTTCAATAATGCAATAGCATTCATTATACACAAGTTCGAGATTCTAACACACCGCGACCAATCAAAGTAGCCGTTATGAATAGTAATACCAACTTTTTGAAATTATATAAATTTTATATTTCAAAATGGACTTCATTTTTGGATTCTGAATATTGAAATTAGCATATGTTGAATTATTGGTATTTTTCTGAGAACTTCCAATTTTCGAGGAATAGTAAAAAATACTTAAAAAAAACTTTTTTAATAAAAATAATTTATAGTGATAAATTATACTATTGAGTTGGTTTAAAGTATAATTAGAATATAATTTTACCATTTTATCCAATGGTGGTCATTATAATTAATTTCACTTTGAAATTGGGTATAAACAAGTGTCAATCTTTTGATTGATATTCTTTCTTAAAAACACACTATTTGTTTTTACAGCGGGATTAATTTTTAAATTAATTACTAAAATTTCTGTGTTTGGAATTTGGTAAAATTAATTCCATATTTTGAATCATAAGGTCCAAATTATTTAATTAAAACACTTTTTATTTTTGACGTTATGAATAGTAACGACTATAATTATCTTTAATTATTGTGATTAATTAGTAATCGGGTAGTTAATGGTAATAAAATAATATCATAATAATAAAAAATGACCCCAACATGTGTCCTAATGATACCGGTTGTGTCATGGACGACCATAGGATTCCTTGTTCCAAACTTTGGGACCCTATGGAATCACTTTTGTGTGATAGTGACTTTTTATTATATTATTGTTTTTAAAGGGAAAGTATAACCAAACTATGTATCACCCAAGTAAAAAAATTTTAGTTTTGTCTGTGTAAATGATATCTTAGACTATAAATTGTCATTGAAAATATAAAAATATTTCATACATCATTGTATTTTTTTTATTTTTAGGCATTAAATAAATTAAAATGTTTTATGACACCATGATGATGCAGCAATGACCTCATTAATTAACGATTGAAATAAAATGAAAAGAGAATGTAAAATCTAATACTTAAACTTGTCAAAAACCTATTGGATGAGTATATTTATAACCCTTATCACCTTATCCTATAAATATATAATTTTGGGACCTTTAAAATCCAGAACTACTTATATAATAAAGTAACATTTCTTGACTTTCCAAAAGTGTCCCTCCTCTCCTCTTATAAAAGGCCCCCCACCTCTACGAGCTTATTCACAACTTCAAAGCCATTTGGCTCAACCAAACTCTTCCCAAATACTCTCTCAGCTTCCCTATATTACTCCTTGAATCCTCACTTTGGGCATAAGTCTTCCCAAGGAAGCCTTTGTCTCAAATCAAAAAGAGTTACCCGATTTTAAGGTGATGTATTCTCTAATGTTGTTTTGTATTATTTTGCTTCTCCAAACCCTTAAAATCTTTTTATTCCTTAATTTTGTAACAAAATCAGTATATTAAATATACTAGGATGTTTTTATGAGAAGTATTTTATTTACACTTACACACACATTTGTCTAATGGTTAAAGAATATACTGTTTCTGTGGTTGGAGAATTACTTCCTCAGGAAACGATGATTGTTCAATCTTCTTTTAACACCTTTCATGGTGGCCATTAAGACGTAACTATATTTATATATGATATATATTATGTTTATTTTTTCATTATTATTCTTTATTTTTCATTTATGTCATACCTTTATGGTTTCCATTATAGGTAAACGCGATATCTTCATTTTAGGAAGTGCGGAATACCACCCCCTCAAAGTGATTTGAATTGTTATTGCCATATGTGGGATGTATAAAGGATGGAGTAAATGATATTATATATGATATTATACTGGAATTATAATATACCTTTATATCTTTATGATTTAATTACATTAAATAGGAAATAGAAATGAAAGTAGCGTTCATGCGTACGTATGGCTTACCGTCTCCATGAACGATGCATTTCATTTCTTACCTCTAAATGTTATGTAATATTATAAATTCATGCATATAATGGATATGTATGATATATATGATATCTATATCATGAATATAATTCTTGAGAGAATAGATATTTTACCACATGACCAACTTGTAATTATAAGAAGTTTATTTTTGACTCAAGTACCAAAGATCGACAAAACGACTGTTATTAACTTAAATAATTAAATAATATTCATCACATGGAAATAAGGTATATAAAAGGAATAATGACCTTGAAAAAGGTTCTTAAGTAAGTAGTAATTAACTCTAGTTTATTATTCAAATGGTTAATGAACGATCGAGTCAAGTCGGACATGAGGTAAGGGACTTCGTCTCAATCACCTTTCATTGAGGCATATTTTGTTTTATACACAACTTTCTTTTATACGGTGTATAAAACCCTTTTACATTTATGTTTGTTCAAAAGGAATCTTTTTTATATGAAGAATTTTACTAAATGACAAAAATGAATGTTTTTTTGTCATACGTATGTGGCGACAACGACTTCTCGACCGCCGTGACCATTATTTGAGTTTCGGCTTCCTCTACAAGCCATGAATTTTTTTAAATGAAAAACAAATACCAAGTTTTACTTTTCTTTTATTTTGGTAGTGAAAATTATTTTATTATATAAATGTGTTGTATTGATATCTTGTGATGGAAATGTAGATATGTTATGTTTCCTTTATGCATGTTTTATGTGATACGATTATGTTATGGTTTATGATATGTTTAAACCTTTTCATATAAGGAATGAATTGGACTTAGTATGTGATGGGTGGAGCCCGCTATAGCTCCTTGATTCATCAGTAGGTCTCATGAGAAAAACTAGTGTCTTGGCACAAGGCCTTGACAAAATCTTATTTGTAGTCTTGGAACAAGGCCTTGACTATGTGGTTATGATAGTCTGTCATTATGTATTCCATGATTATGAAAGTGGTTATTGATATTGCATGTGATTATTCGACTAGTAGATTATCTATGTGAATAAGTAAATGGAATTATTTAATTTTATTTTTTCCATATTATAATGAAGTTCAAGTTTAAAAGGCTTTTTTTTTAGTTATACATTACCTTAAATGATTATGTTTATTTATTAAAGTTTCCACTACATTTTTATCCTTACTGAGCATCTGAGCTCACCCCTTTCAATGATTTGTTTTTTCCAAGATGTGAAGATGTATTTTATGAATGAACTATGGGGATAGTCTGAATGGGATATGAGTGTGGTCTATGGAGACTATGTTATTTTAGTTTTTCACTTGATGATGTAATGTAACATTTATGAATGTATCTAGTGTTTCAAAGGATACTAAACTAATCGGTCTTTCGAGACTTGATCTTTTGTGATCATGCCAATGTTACGTAATAATGCACCAACTCTGGGTAACTGGGGTTGGGGCGTTACCTCAAGTCATTGATATCAACTTAATAAGGGTAATCTTAACTCAATATCCATTCATTGAGTTAATCATCCAAGTCATTGGTTTTGTTTTTACAAGAATATGTGTGAAAGTCCTATCATTGACTTACATTTAATATCCAATAATATTGAGTATATTTTTATTTTTCAGACATAATTATGTCATTGATTTATCCTTAATCGAAGGATACAATCTCTATAAGCGATTTCGTCAATTTAGCATCCAATGAGACTTTTTTGTTGTTATGCGCTAATTCACTTTTATATGGTGTATATACCATACTTTGATATATTATATCATGAATCATATTATTATTATGATATTATAATGTTTTGATTAAATTTTATTCCTCAATTATTTTTATTCAAGCGTCTCTCATTTGGTTGGGAACTCTTTAACTAAAATATCATTTTAAAGATTTATTGTTCTGAATATTTCTCATTAATTTCCATGTTTTTAAAATGGTTATAAGGATTTATTTATATATAAATGAACTTTTTGAAATTAAAATTCCTTTCAAAAGTTTTAAAGTGGTATGGGTCACTTTGATTGAAAAATCTCATTTAAATGACTTCTTTGATAAATAATGAGACTTTTAAATGTTTTCAAGAAAATGGTATTTTTCTATCAAATAGTTTACTGATTATTTTCATATATCATTCTACTTTGTACTTGTTTGAGGTTTATTTATTATAATGAAATATTCTATATTGTATTTAATGAGTTATGTTTGACTGTGGATGTGCTATTTTAATACCATTCATATTTTTTAGTTAAAGAATTTCCATTTCGTATGCTAGTTTTAGTACGAATGTTTAGATTATGTTTCACCCTTTTTATATGAGGAATTAATTAGACTTAGTAAGTGATGAATGATACCCGCTAAATCCCCTCGATGCATCTGTAGGTCACATGAGACAAACTAGTGTCTTAGAACAAGGCTTTGACAATATTTTTTTTATTTGTAGTCTTGGCATGAGGCATTGACTATGTGGTTATGATGTCCAACAGTATGCATTACATCATTATGAAATTAGCTATTGATATTACATCTGATTATTCAACTAGTAGAATATCCATGTGAATAAGTAAATGGAATTATTTGATTTATCTTTGTGATATTATTCTGAAGTTTAAGTTTAAGGTGATTGTGTTTTAGTCTTATACATTGGATTAAATGTATATGCTTATTTATGATAGTTTCTGGTATATTGTTATCCTTATCGAGCATCTGAGATCACACTTTCTTATGTATATTTTTTTCCTAGGATACGAAGAAGTATCTTTTGACTGACCTGTAGGGATATGCTAAGGGATATGACTGTGTCCAAAGGAGAAACAATGTTGATTTTTATTCATTGCATATTTCAATGTAAAACTTATGTATGTATCTAGTACTTACTAGGATACTAAACTGATCAGTCTTTCGAGACATGATCTCTTGTGACCATGCCAATGTTATGTAATAATGCACTAACTCTGGGTAACTAGGGTCGGGGAATTACCCTGATAGTTTAGTGGTAAATTATGATTTATGACTTGCTTACCTGAGATGTATTTGGGAGTGTATTTGTATTAGGAGAAGGGAACTATCACATCCTTATCTGTGGATTCTTCACTTTTGAATTGGTTTATGATAAGGTTGTTATTTTATTTAGAGTGTTTATATTTGAGGGATATAATTTTTTTTGGTGAGCCACCACATGAATGGTTTCTAGATAAGGATGGAATCCTTAATGTTCACAGGTGTGTTTTGGTTCCTATAAATATCAAAGTATATTTGGAAAACAATCCATCATGTTAACATCCTAATATTTTTGGATTGGTTATGTTAGTTGAAAAAGCAGGTTATCATGGTGAATTGTCAAGTTCAAGAGATATTATTGACAACCCATGTTAACCAAGAACCATATAATAGGAATTAAAGATCTATAGGTGGAAGAAAAATAATAATTACAAGGTGGTTCCATTTTATGGTGATTTTAAAATTTTAGGCCTCAAAATCAGAAAATCGAGAAATGTGTTTTAGAAAAAGGAATTTGTGTGCAAGATTGAAGGTGGTTTGGAAGCTTGCACGCAATGAATGTTTTGGGATCAAAACATAAAAAAATGGAAATGTAATGACGTGAACAAAATATTTGGAAATATTCATGAAATATGGGGTTGCGTGAAAGAAACTTGTGCACCAAATGTATCATCAAATGGGGTTTTGCGCACTCAAGGATGATCTTGCGTGACATGTCAAATCTTCCACATAAGGGTTGGAGATGCCTATAAATAAGATGGGACCCCCATAATTCAAAGAATATCAACACTTATAGATAATCTAAGCTCTGTATATCATAATAATTTTATGAAAAGGGAGTTTCATAAATGATTTTGAGTTTTAGGTAAGCTAAGAAAGTTGCACGTAAGACTTGAGTTGCACGTAAGATTGAAGTTGCACGCAAGTGGTGTTTTATGAAAAAGTGGAATCTTGTGCACAAGGCATTAATGTTAGGTGAAATATGTATTAAGTGTTTCACACTAGATTTTTGGTTTCCCTGAAATACTATAGTAAAGTTGTATTCCTTAGTGGATGAAAGTGGGACATCAATAGAGCATCTACATACAGTGAAGGATGCATTCATTAGTGACAATGAAGGGACCTACAAGTCAATAAAAATTGAGTATATCCCTTACAAGAGCAGTGATCAAAGGTAGAGGAAGATGGTGATCCTTACCACCAGTAGTGAGCCAGAGGAAGTGACATAAGTAGTGACCCTTGGGAATACAGTGAGTGGACACTAAACTTTGTAAAGGTAGTGGGATTGGGCATATAATATCTAGCACGAACCTTGAGCTCCAGTGGATTTGGTACATCGTAACATTGTTGTTGTATGCTCCCTTAATGTAGCCCAATGAGGGTGAACCAAGTAAAAATATTTGTGTTATGTGATTTCATTCCAATATTACTTTCAAAGTATCATCATTATGTAAAGAAGAAAAGAAGATATCATCATAAACAAACAAGTGAAAATAAAGTGACCCGTATAAAAAATTGGTCAAGAAATAGTAGGGAAAGAATAATTTGAAAAAGAATATCCATACCCTAATTCACCCCCCTCTCAGAGTATCTAAGCCCCTTTTACACCTAATAGGAGATCTTATGATCGAGTGACATGCTTCCAAGTGGGCTTTATAGCGTAGGTACTAAAATTATGTATGGATCATTGATGATAGTACTGGTGTCCAAGAATGAGGAAGGAGATAGTGGGATTCATCACAAGGTTATCCACCTGTTAGTAGGTGAAGTCTGAGAACCAGTGGCCTACTAGTCTCTTGAAATCATTACCCATTATCGAGTTGTAATGGGATTATGTTATGATGTATTTTGTGACAGCTCTAATGATTAATCCCATAAATATTGATTTTATCAGTATTTTTGTATCTATGGACCATGGTTTATCATTTAATCCATAGTCAAGTGAACTTATTAGGGAATGGTCTAGGGAAAATTTATTTTCATGAGGTGTTATGGTTACATATGATTCCCTATAATATAGTCTCATACTAAGATTACCATTTCACTTCCTACTTTTTTCATGGGTGATAGATAGATATATGTACACAGGTTCTTCTGAGCATTGCATACCACTCCCAGACTAATGGGAAGTTAGAGAAGACTTTTTAGATCATAGAAGACATGATGATAGAAAATTTCCTTGATTTTGGTGGCTCTTGGGCCAAGCATTTTTATTTGGTAGAATATTCCTAAAACAAAAACTACTAAATGAAAAATTATATGGGAACTTATAAGGATTTTTATGTGACACTATATCATTTAACCCTATATTTGATAGAGATAGTTGAGGGTTAAATGAATGAATCAAGTATCATGTAGAAGATGACATAGTATATCCAGATAATTTGTAAGAAGATAGGAAAACTGTAGATCATAAAGAATAATTATAAATACTGGTGTCTTCAACCTCTCAAGTTTCACATTTTTAATGAGTATTTTTACTTGTGTCACATAGGCTTGGACACTATCACATAAAGAGATATGGGAAACTGAAACCCAGGTTCATAGGGCCATTTGAGATTGTGTAAAGGGCCGGTTCAATGGAATACCTTCGAGAACTTCTACTATGGTTCAATTCCATTAATGAAATGTTTCACGTATCTCAGTTATAATGTATAATTCAATATCCAACTAATTCTATTGATGTTTATGATATTTATATGGAAGATGATACATTTTCTGGGGAGAATGTAATCTGTATTGTGGATTTCAAAGAGTTGAATCTTCAGGATAATTTTGTTCCTCTAGTATGTGAGTTGAAGAAACATGGATGCGTCCATAAGGAAACATGGGAATGAGAATTAGATTTTTAGGAATATTGGACATAATTGTTTACTAAAAAGGGTAGATACATTTGAGGATGTATATCTTGGATCAGATATATTATAGTGAGGATATTCTAAGACCCCCACCATTTGTTAAGGTTTATTTTTTTATGTTTTGGTTAAATCCATCTATTTCATCTTTAAAAGTGTTTTCAACGGAATTTAGAGGTCTTGGATGTGTCTGTGAGGATTTATAGGAGACCAAGAAATGTTTCCTTAAGACTGTGGTTCCACCAACCTATTGATAGGGTCCTTTTCCTAGATAGTGGAACTCTTATAGGTCAGAAAATATACAATACACCCACCATCCTACTGAAGTGTCATAATAATTTTTATAGGGGTATTTGGTATTTTTAACTCTTTTACCCCTTATGTATCACTTTAATTTTTCCTCCATAATTTATTCAGTAGACACTCTTTGATATCATAATTTTTACTTCCTCAAGCTTGGATGATCTATTTGGTCCCTCCTCTATTTGGAGTTCCGTAAGAGGAGATTAGATCCTTAAGGTAAATCTAAGACTCTACCTCTCTTAAATATGATTCCTATTGTGTCCTCATTGTTTATAGCCGATATTCCATATTTTTAGTTTTTTAATCTAGTTTCTATATTTCTTTCATTTACACTTGAATATAAGTTCAATATTTTACAAGTAAAGATTCTCTAACCTAAGGTATGTGTCCTTGAATATTTTTTATTGGTTTTCCATTTTTATATTATGTGTCTTGTATTTTATCATGGTTGTTCACTATGTACTCGACATAGGGAAAAACATTAATTAGTTAATTCCCTAAAATGACCATATAATCCTTTTAAAACCATGAATTGACCCTTAATAAATTAAAATTATAACCTTGTCCACCCCTTTAAGATGTTCTTGGTAATTTATGGGGGTTTTATACTAAAAATAAATATAAGTGGTGTTTCAGGAATAATAATGGACTATGGTCTTAAGCTTTGTTAAGTGAAAATATAATGAAATGTTTAGAATTGAAAACTAGGGGAATATTATTAATTTTTTCCATGGGAATAAATGTATTTAAATGGACTACATGGTTATGTATTGGATTTACTAAATTAAGGGTAATCCTTGAATATGATCCTCAGATTTTGAGTGACACATATTTATAAATAAATGGGAATAATGGGATGAGATCCTTGGATTCCACTTGATACGTATTATTAAATGAAAGGGTATTCTAGGATAAGATCCTTGGATTCCATGAGATAGATGATTCAATTTAGTCAGAATGATGATATTAGATCCTTGGATTTTGTTTAATATAAGGGTTAGGAATTCTAGGATGAGATCTATGGATTCCATTTGATTTCGGGTGACTGAGTACCAATAGATAAGTAATCAGGTTCTATACGATAGAAGATTTTTGGAATACTTGGACAAGTTATTTAATTATGTATAATGGTTAGGGTTTGAATGGTAATTGAGAAGTTCTCAAAGACATATAGCCTCTACTGAAGCAGGTGGGTTTTCCTCAAGATTCGTCATAGAGCCCATGCGTCAAGATTTTTTTATTTTACTTATTGAAATATTTTATTATTTCCTACTTATGATATATATATTGATATTAAATATACTATATTAAAACTGGATATGATTTTAGACACTATTTTTGGTGGTCTACTGAGTTGTAATCACACCCTACTTGGGCCACTTGTTGGTACCCAAGTAGAATTCATGGATGTAGGGTTTGATATGGGTAAGTGCATAATGCCATAAACTTAATTTGGGATGATAAGAATCATGGAGACGTGCACCATGCTATTTCATAGACTTTAGGGAGTTTTTAAACATTCATTTACGTTTGTTCTTCTGGTTATTAGGACTTGTACATATGAATATGACATGTATGATTCACTTATGAGAATACTGATCATTTTTCTATAACATGGGTTATACATTTACTTACGCACTTATTAATTGCGAAAATTATTCATATATGGATGAATATTATCTTCCTTATTTAATTCCACATTTCACACTTTGATTACAAGAGAATTGTCTCTGCACAGTAACCTCACAGGCCCTCACTACTAGTTAGCAGACTTCGGTGTATGGGGAGGTATTCTTGAGGGATTGTGGAACACTATCCTAGAGAACCTATTCAATGGATCCCAAGGTGGGGCATCATATATTTTAGGAAGAGTAATTTTTTAACCGTTTGTTAATAGATTGTAGGGCCGATATCACATTTTACAGTAGTAATATATTGTCAACATATACTATATGGAAGACTAATTCACTCCCAATAAACCTTTTATATATATAGGGATAAAATTGATTATGTATAGAACCAAATATATTTATGGATTCATCTAGGTGAATTTTACATAACCTAGATTCTTGTTTCAGACCATAAATGGGTCTCTATAACTTTGATACCTTATTAGACTACATTGAATTCAAAAAACCTTATTATTGTTTCATAATGACATTTCCTAAATGGTTACTATTAAGGAAGGTTGTTTTGACATAAATTTTCAAAATCCAATAATCATGGTAAGATACTAAGTTACATATAATAAGGATGGTTTCCATCACTTTGACTAGTGAAATGGTTTCATCATAGTCTATCATTTTACATTTCTTGAACCCTTTAATAACAAACCATTCATTAAAGGTACTGACTTTATCATCCATGTCCAGTTTCTTATCGAATACCCATTTTCAACTAAGTAGAATTATATCCATTGGAGGATCTACCAAAATCCAGAATTAGTTTTGGTACATGGAATCTATCTCAAAATTCATGGGTTCTAACAACCTAGACACTTATGAGCTTCTTAATGTATCCTCATAGGAAATAAGTTCATCATTATCAATTAATTATGAGTCACTGTCCTCGGTGAATAGAAAACCATATATCTATTGTCCTCTAACCTATTTTGTGATCTTATGTTATACTTGTGTCACTAAAAAAAATATTCCATGTAGATTAAAGGAATTTTTTAATGTGAAAACTCTAGGGCATCTTGATCCTTGAAGTTATTGAAGTTAAAAATTCTCTATCTATCTATTTTAGTGATATGGGCACTCTCAAGAAATCTAGATTGTATTTCCACTATTACCCTTCTATATAAGGGATGGGTTCATATAGGTAGTATCCACTTATTTTCTTGGGATATCCTATAAAGATACATGTAGTGCCTTGATATGCAAATTTATTTCCAAAGATATTCAGTTGCATCTGCAAGTCACATACACACTAGGGGGGGGTGAATTAGATTTTTTTTATCTTTTTCTTCCTTCTGGAACTTTTTTATTATGTTTATAAGAACAAAATGAGGCTGTCAATATTTAATATATATATATATATATATTAATGTTGAAAATGAAATAGGGATATGAAGGTTTTACTTGGTTTTCCGCAAAGGGATAGTACAAGGATCATATGCCAATGGTATGTCATTGTACTTAGGAATAACACTACACACAACTAGTGGTATAATTGATTTGGATAGGTGAACTACTGATATAAGGGAACACCCTATTATTCCCACTTTTCTCAATACTTTCAGATAATAAGTATAATGGAAATATAATATGATGATCACTTATAATGGTTATTAATAAAAGTAAAACACAAGTCCAATGAGGATGTTGTATTTAAGATTCTGTTTATTCTTTAAGTTTTAATATAAAATAGATTTATTTTAACATCTATATCTTTCCTCTTTTTCCTATCAATTAAATATTTCAATTTTATTTATCTCCTGTATATAAAACTTTTAAGAGTAGTTTTTTTATATTTCACATTTAACCAACCTTTATACTGATGGTTGATATTGATTTTTATTTTTCTATACTCCAATATAATCATTATAAATGTACCAGTAGTTTTAATGTGGCCAAAATCTGGAAAAATATAAATAAATAAATACTTAGAATATATCCAAAAATTCCTCATTCTAAATTACAATTGAATTTAAAAGGTCATATGGAAACCATCCCTTCATGAAACAACCTGTTCCTTTATCGTGAAATATTAATGACCTTACATACTTCATGGTGTGTTATTCTTCTTTATTGTGTGTTATTTAGTCAAAATCAGATAAAAAAATCCTAGATAAATATCTCTTTTATAACTCCCTGAGAATCATAGTGTGATTCTTATATTATTCTCAACCACCAAACCTATTATGACTTGGGGATATTATTCACAGTGTGTACTTCTATTGTAGTGTTGATGATATTAAGGCTTTCAAATCATGTTCATATTTATTTTATATGTTTGGTTTCCACAAAAAAAGTATATTTAACCATATTTAATGAATTTCAATGTATTTCACAGTGTGATCATATGATTTACAAACCCAATGATTTCATCCAGTCATCCTTTACAAAATTGAATTACTTTTATGATGTTATAACTATATATCTAGAATCACTAAAATATTATAAAAACCAATTATAGTGATACAACTATGTAATGGTGTGTATCATGAAACACTAAAATTGGAAAAAAAGGAACCCTGTGTTTTGACCACATAAACCATACAAGAATATGAAATGAACCTTATGAAACTCATGCATCGGTGATAGTGCAATAATAGATCTCATGACCTGAATGAATCTTACAATGTTCCCTGAATTCCCCTAATAGAGTTTTGTTTTTAAATTAACGAATATTTAATTTTCTATTTTTCTAACATCAAAACCATTCACTACATGACTCTTTTAATCCCGGTGTAACCCTGCTATTTCTAGAATTTACAGAATACTTCACTAGTAATCTTAATATACATCATGTTCCATCTCATAACCTCCAAAAAACACATAATAGTCATAAAACACTATAGAAAAACATGATGGTTTTAAAATTCTACACCTTTTTTTTTCAATCCTCATTTCTTTATAAAGAATTATTAGCGTGGGATTGGGTTCGTTCCTTCCAACTCTTCACCCTTTATGTTGTTCTCAAATATTTCCTCCCCATTGAAATAAAATTCAAAGGGTTATATTATACTATTTTTATGAATCAGGGGAATCCTTAACACTACTAATTCCTTATAAAATTATCAATTAGATTTCAATAATTTCTGTAAGCCTATGTGATACAATTCCCATTGTATGAAACAAGAGAAAGAAGATATTTCTATAACATTATCTATTATATATAAAATCAAAAAACTATAATCTTCTAAATCTCCCTGACTATATCTCCCCTATATTCTAAAGTAAATATAATATATATCCATTTATAAAAAAAATTATATATAAGCAATTATATTTATGGGAGAGGGGAGATTCCAAATCTCCTCATGTAGAGAGAGTCTGATAAACACCAAGGTTCAACTGATTCTTTTAAACATTGGTGTGGAAAATAGTTTTTTAATTGAATAAAAAACATAGTAATCTGAACCCACATTCCATATTTTGGTCATACCATGATCAAAATTATCTTTAATGAAATAATATCATATTTACCTATTTTTTTTCTGGAACGTTGTACCAAATTCTTAGTTAGATCTATCACACATTGGGTGTCGCATTGGATACCATGGGTAGTTTAACCTCCTCACCAAGATCCACCAATTACTATTTCACTTATTCTAGTTGTGTTTAAGATTTTTTAGTTAAAATATACTCTGATTTATCTATATTAAGAGTGGCCATTTACTTATTTTTATTGAGAATTCCAACACACCCTATTCAATGAAAAAAGGCTCAATATGTGGTTTTTTAATCCACAAATATCTCTAGAACAATCCATATCATAATTCGTATATAATTAAATTCCATTCCTTTTATGATAAATTAAACCATAATAAATTATTACCTAAATGTACCTCATGATCTATTTACAATAAAAATATGCCCCTCCTTGGGGAAACATTGATAGTAGGAAGCTAAACATGTTGCGAAGAATATATTTGACACCAACTAAAGTGACCCTAACTTAACCATCAATGATTATAATATTAAAAACAAATATTGAGTAACTAACATACCCATAACCTCCTAGGTTTATTTTTTTTATAATTTAGAAAAACCACTAACTAATAGAAACCACATCTTTCCGTAAAATGAATATTTTTATCGAAAAAAATGTATTTATTTTTTTATAATAAGGCATGAATATCTCCCAAAAAATTACCCATGCATGATACCCATCTAGACATATCATATTTAATACCCTTCTTCATAAGTGGGAGAAATGGAAACAAGAGAAGGGTGAGATGAAATCCTTAGTAAGGGTAAAAATAAATGATAACAATATAATATCATAATTTAGCATAAGATAACAATGTGGGTATGAAAACTTAATTTAGGTTCAATAAAATAACACATAATAAACATACCTAGTAAAATATAGATCATATGTTATTAATCATATCATAAAACTTTTGGGATAAATTTGTAGGTATCATAATTTCATAAAATCATAAAAGTGTAGAAATAATATAAAACATGAAATCATAATCATAAGTCAAGGCTCACTTACAAGAAAACATAACAAAGAGGATAAAATCCCACAGTGGATTTAGTTTACTTCCCATCACATTATATGTTATCTCATGAGATATAAAACATTACCTAAATCATTAGTGGGATGTATAATTCTAGTCCTACACATCACATCATAATATGAACCTGAATATGTGTTCCACATAATAAAATATTAATAATTTCATTAAATCTCAATTATCTCGATAATGAAATGGTTTTCATGAGTATTTTAAAAAAACATGATCATATAATATATAGAGAAAAATCATGGATGGAATCATTAGAATATATACCTATTGAAGAATTATCCATACCATTAGTTTAGTGGTGCACCTGAGTTTAGGTTGCCCAAATATCTATACATAAATATGAAATAATATTAAATAAATATTCATTACTTATCATTTTTATCCATGGTAGAAGAATATATTATTAGGATGTTTAAAAACATTTATACATAAAAAATTTGTATATAAATGATTTACAACTTCTTCCACTAATTTCTTCACCCCTAAAAACCTTTTTAGGAATTATATAGTTAGAATTATTCCTCATATATCAAGGAATAGAAAACATAAGAAGGGTGATATCAGATGCTCGGTAAGGATAAAAAAGGGAGATATTAGTAAATGGTTATTTAATTCATAACATGAGTATAAGGGTATGAGAATATGAGTTAAAAATTTGAAAATAATACCCAAAAATTCATATATCATAATCAAAAGTCATTACATAATGCTTTGTAGTTCATAAGATATGAATCATAATGGAATAAAAGAATATGATCAACGAGAGTATAAAATTTGAATAAGATCATGCCATAACAGAGTTAAATAAACTGTGGCATAATCATAATCATATAAATATTATGTCAAGGCTACCCATGAATACATTCATCACATTTTAGGCTTATCTAACCAATCAAGTACCTATATGAGGTTTGACAAAATCTCCCATGTACCCTCTTTTGGGCTTGGAATGACCTCTCATATAATCATTCAGATTATAAAACTTTAATCTTTACCCAATTTGTTAGAAGTATATAATGGAACCCCCCATAAAATAATCATAATCTATAAATATGTATGACATAAGATCATGAAAACTTTAATTTTTATATTAAATATTATCCCATGTAAAATAAAATGGTTTTCATTAATATTTCACCAACATAATCATAAAACATACAAATAAATAATAAATATGGTAAAATTGGATCATGAACCCAATATATCATAAGAAACATCGATGGATAATGTCATATTAAAAAATACCTTTAAAAGATCATCGAACCATTTCATGGGGAAAATACCATATTCATTTAGAAATAACTTATTCAAAATAAAAAAATTTACATAATATTAAAGAAAAAATTTTATTTCAAAACAATCATAGAAAATTTTAAAGGAGGATTAAAAATAATGAGAAGTCATTATGGTGAGAAAATATGTTTATGCATTGTAAGTTAGTGAAAATATTCCTTTCATATTTTCAAAAAAAATCAAAAGTTACTTGTTTGAAAAAAATAAGAAGTTTAATTTTAATTTTGTTAAAAAAAATAAATGATGGATAAAAATTTATTTAATAAATAATTTTATAATAATAATAACATTCATGAAAACATTTTATAGAAAATACATAGATGGAAGAAAAATATTTCCAACCTAATAAAAAATGAAAGTTGGTTTTTCTTAGAAAATTATTTTGGAATTTTGAGTACTCATAGAGAGAAAAATGAAAATGAAAATATTTTAATTTACAAAAAAATAGAGAAGAAAATATATAATTTTTTTTATAATTATATCATATAATTTCATCATCATAAATTTAATCATAAACAATCCTAGTGGATAAGATACTATAACATAAATCCCTTACCATTGTGGTAAATTTTCAATCACAAACCCAAGAAAGAAATAACTTAAAATAAAACATTAAATAACATGAATATAAATATACTCATGATATAACATATAAAATGGTAATTAGATACACCTCATAAAACAATATAGGTGTATAACATAATATATATCCCAAAAAATATAATTTTAGATAATAAACCCTTACCACTTTGGTAAAATTTGAATAAAAAATATTTGTACGAAATATTTTTAATTGAATATTTGAATACCATAAATAAATAAATATCAGTGATATAACATGTCAAACGGTTAGTATATACACAATATTAATATAAATAGGTGCATAATATCAAACATGTCTCAACAAAAAATATTGAGATGAAGAACCCATAACTTATGCATGAATTGATTTGTAAGAACTATAAACTCGTGTATAATAAATTTATATTTATTATAATTATGAATAATAAAATTTTAAACACTTATAATATCATATATGATCTACTTATAACATTTCAGTATCTGATTATTAATAACTCATTATTAAAATCATCATTTTTAGGTGATAAGAGTTTCATTTTTCATGTATGAATCATTTTGGTTGTTATGGTATTTTCACTTTGATCATGGTTGCATAATATCCAAAATATTAAAAATTTAATAGGTATCATATTTAATAATTATATACCATTTTCTATCCATTCATATAAAGTAGAAAAGAAAAATTATTTACATCACTTCAAGGAGATGGAAGTCCGTATGTACACACAAGTGATGTTTCGAATTTTTGATGGATGATATGAATGAATAGTAAATAAAAATTATACTTTGAAGAATCATTATTGTATTATAAATATCATATATATTAATTAAATATATCCTTTTTACCATCCTTGTAAACAAAAAACAAAACATGAATCACATCTCTTCGTGGAATTGGTAGTCCACACGTACACATGGGCAAAGATATCATTTGCCAACAAATGGGATGTTAATAAGGTAGTAAGTAATAATAATAATATAAGAATAATCATGTCATAAATATAATATATATACAATAAATCCATCATAAAAAATAACCACGAATAATTTTAATGAAAAATGAATGCTATTTCCAAATAGAGGCATCCATCCACACGTAAGCATGAGCAATACTTTCATTTCACTTTTGATGGAATATATGAATAAAATTTTGTTAAATCATAATAATAACATCTCAATATATATATTTTATTAGATTTATCATGTTATAATGGATACAATAGGATTAGATAATTTTGAAGAATTAATATAATTTAAAGAGCTCGGTTATGATTTAAACCTCTTCTTTGAGAGACCCCCATTGGCTTACTCATCAAGCCTTGAAATATTCATCTTAGGAGAAGAAAATGGGATCTAGGAATAAGGTAATTAATCTAGGAAGGTTTTTGGGTATGTATTGGTGGAAATACAAGGCTTGAATTTTGGGAATAATAGATTTTGAGAGGTTCCCTTTTATATGTGATGGGAGGGACATAGAAGAAATTACATAAAAGATTTCAATGAAATAAGGTCAATTTCTCGAGAAAGTGAAAAATGGCCAATAATTAAAATGTAAGATAATTTAAGGTTAAAACATCTTAAAAAAATTGACAATTTTATATAGAATTCTTACCCTTATAACTTGTTTAACCTCTCGGTAAACCCGTTTTAACCTTAACAGTGGTAACAAAAGATTATTGTTTTACTATTCATTACGATCACCAAGTACAATGAAAACCCGTTTTTAGAAAATTCATTTTCAGGCATAAACAAGAATCTATTTCAATTCCATACCATTTAAAAACCATAAAATTAATGTTAAAATATAATATTGTATATATAATCCATAAATTTAATTCAAATTATTTATCAATACGTAAAAATTAAATTTATTCAAATAAAAAAATATTTAGTGCAAAAAAATAGTTTTTAGGGAATTTTTTTAAGACCAAACAGGAACTTATACCAAATTGAAGAATAATTATGATTAAATTATTATTAAATATATTATATATAATAAATTTATACCTATGTTACTTTAATATCAAGTTCAAAACATTATAAGGCTTTTAAATTACATGATTTTATGAAAGGAAATGGTAGTTTTACAAAATCAGTATTTTTCATTTATCACATAAAAATAAATCCTTTCAAAAAAACATATAAAAATTATACCAAATATAATATTGAAATGATTATTTGAAAAATGATATTCATTAACTAAAATAATATTTATAAAACTATTATTATTTAATTCTAGTTTCCGCTCCCAAGATGCAATAAAAACATTTTTGAATAAAACAAAATTTTGAAGAATAAAATGAATTTACTAAAAATTGAGTACTTATTTATTATGAATTAGTTAATAAAATTTCATTACATAAAAATTTAAAAATTATTTTCATAATATGGTTTTTACTATTCATAGCATACGATTTAATGTCTATGTTATGTTAGTCACTTTTAAATAATAACATTTTTACAGTATATCATAGTTTGCTAAAATATTAGTGCTATATGTTATGAAATCCGTTGAGCATAGTATTATTTTAAACTATGTTCCATAGGTGTTACATTATTCCCCTTAAATAAATTACATCCATGTAATTTATACTTCTATAATCAATGGTTCAATATTTTTAAACACCTTTTTGGAAAACCCATATCATATATTGGGATAATAAAACTTCCATTAAAATAGAGAAGTGGGAAATATAAAGGTTGTTTGAAATAACACATAATCATGTTCCAAGACAAGGAAAATATTAACGAGAAGTGAAAATATTGACATCGAGGAGAAAAAGAACATCTTAAGAACAATAAATAGTGATAGATAACTTGATCCCGAGAAAGTTAATGATCACAAAACCATAAATCATCAAGGGGTAAAAAGACCATCAATTCATCATAAATAATTATAAGAAGATTTTTTTTTTTCATTTTAAAGATCATATTCCTAGAGTTGATGAATTATTTACCATATAATAAAATAAAATATACTTATTTTATTTCTTCAAATCCATAAATGAAATTTCATAATTTAGTTGCATGTTTAAATTATTTTCCAACTCCTTTAACCCCATATTACAATGATCAATTAACAATAAAAATTATTCATTCCATAATCACTAAAACAAAATTCTAATAGAGAATAATATCTATAAAAATATGATAATGTTTTCCTAATATATCTATTTAGTTACTAAAACCAAAATTGGTTTTTACATGCGAAAATTACCAATAAGAATGAACCATAATTTAAATAATAAATACCAAATATTTCAATATTAATACCCAAAGATATTCTTTATTATTTCCACAAATATATAAAATGGAGAAATTATCGAAGAATTATTAATCAATATTCAATACCTCGAAATTTAGAAAAAAGGTTATAAAATTTGAAAAATTAAATTGGATTTAATCCAAAACAACATAATGTTTCTCTTAATGTCATATACCAAACATGTGAATACATTGATCATATGTTCTCAAAAAAACGTATAATATCTTGAATCACCATAAAAACTCAATGAAAAATATTTTATTCCAAAAATTAACTCCATATATATTCTTTAAATAAAATCATAGTGTATTGAATATATTTTATAAATTAAAAAAATGTAATTAAATTCATCATAAAAGAATTTTCCATAAAATAACTATTCAATTAAAAGGTCATCAATACTATTAAATTTACTCTGTCAAGATCAGTCATCTCAGTATCCCAACTAAACATTATTATCTCAACATTAGTCACAAATTAATTGTTATTTATCCATAAATCACGTGTTTTCCAAAAATATCACCTTACCACTAAATCACTTTTCTAGGTTATTGGTATTATTCAACATATTCTTGAAAATATTTCCAAATAACTAAAAAATAATCCTTATTTTTTTCAAGATTATTATAAAAAAATATCATTGATAAGAAACTTCTATTACAAAATTCTCGAATCCCAGTACATTAAAAATTTAATAATTTTACTTCAATGATTGGCATATAATAAGCCCTCGCTTGGTCTAAGAGTTATCCCTTGGATTAGAGAACTCACTTGGATAATACCCAAGTTCCCCACAAATAATACATTGAAATATAAATATTATTTTGGATGTCATTTATTTCCCTCCATTGAAATATTCACTTTCCATCAACAATTTCTTGATATATGTCCTTATTTTATATACCAAAAATATCTCCCTAATCATTTGAGTAATTTTATTGGGAGCTTCTTCTTACATTATAAACATGTAAAAAGTTGAATATTATTTCATACACAATCTTATGAAAATATATTTTTCTCTTATTTGATTCATTTGGAAACTCACTTATGTTTAGGTTGTTAATCATATATCTATTTGTCAGAGATTCTAGCAATATGAGGGAGGGGGGGGGGGATGAATCTCTTTTTTAAAATTAATTAGGATAAATATAACTATGAAATAAAAGATATGGTTATGTAAATAATTAAATTTATATAAATTAAATTAAAACATTTTATAAATTAAAATAAGTTAATTAATGACAAGCGATATAGAAATGTAAGTGAGAAAAGTAAATGTACATGAACAGTTGGTAAAAAAGTTCAAGAATAGTACCTGAAGGTAAAACTATGTATTCTCCCCATGAGAATGGTCATGTGGTTTAATTCAATACACCCAATTGATTTAATGGGATCTAATAAATAACAAACTAGTTTTAAAAGAAACTATGAACATAAAAAACCCCTTGTTTTAACAGAATAACAAGAAACTCAATCATTTTGTCAGAATAGAGCACCAAGAACCAAAAACCATTATTTAAAAAAATAAACAAGAAACAATGAAACAAAAGGTTAATAGAAACATATGAATTTTTTAATTTAATTCCCTTTAAAATTTACAAACTTCACTCTCTCTTAAAAGAATAGACCAATATTTAAATAGTGAGAGAAATTAGGATAAAAAGTTATATCCAAGGTGTTATCAAAAAAGGCTCCAAAATATGATATTTAAATTGGGATAATATAATTTAACAATAATTTCATTGGTTCTTTGGATGAAATAATTTAATAAAACTATGTTCTTGATTCGGTTGCTTGATCTGCTCAGATGAAATATTGATCTCCCATTAAAACGTGAACATTATGAACTTTAATATATTAGAAGATATTGAGGAAATTGAACAAACTTTGATATTTGAGAGCATTTAAGTATTAATAATTTGGTTAATTGTAAGTGAAATATTATAAGTGAGCTACCTCTATCTTTATTTATATACTTCATACGATACTAGGGTTTAATGAATTGATCCATGTAATTAAACAATCAAACGAGTTGATTTTTGACCACATTTAATGCCTCCTAAGACTAGCAGTCTTGATTCCAGCAGATACCCAGTTTTCTCCATTGAGTATCCATTATCATACCTAAAAATTTCTCCTGATGTACATCTCCCATCGTCTAGCTGGTGAACCTCCACTAGCTAACTGGTGGAAACCTATTGGTTGAGAGGATTCTGGTTAATCCATCAGCAATACGGTGGAACTACCTCGGGTAGCTAGTGCTTCCCTATTGTAACATACTTGAAAGAGGTCCTTACTTCCATCTTTAAAGACATCAAATGATTGTATTACTTCATTTCATTATAATTCAAAAAAATAATTCATTCAAAATACATTAAAACAAGTTTGAAACAAAATAGGGAATTTTTAATCACTAAAATAATTACTCTTTATGGCCCACCAATATCAAGATAGCTGGTTAAGCATAATCAAAATCTATTAAATCCATCTTATGTTTCATTTAGTTTCTTGCGAGTACAATCATTTCATAATTCATCACATTTAGTGGTAACGCAATTTTTCTTAGTTCTTTCTATTAACTAAAACAAAAAATAATAGTTTGAGAAACAATAGTAATAGTGAGAGACCATATATTCATGAAATAAATTTCATTGTATGTCAAAATCATGAAACTTTTTTCTCAATCGATGTCACCATAGGATTAACTTAGGCTATACATAGTCACTATCTATTAAAATAATTGAAATTGGTTCTTATATAAATTGTTAATTAACCAAATCATATCCCTTATGAGTTGGTTTATAAGCATGTATTCTTTCACCCAGACATCATGCACCAATGACGATTGAGTTAATACCCAATATAATAATTTTAGAGTTGGTACCCCTGGGTGTATTTATTCCATGGATATATCCTCTTTCTATTATCGAGACATGGACGTATTTTTTCTAGGAAAACCAAACTTATTACATTACCATAATTTATGATATTCTCCTATACATAGGTTCATCCTAAGTGGTTCTCGCTAAAGTTTTACTATCCTAGCTTCCAAAAATTACTAAACCTTAAACTGATTCCAATTTTAGGCAAATGAAAAATTTATTACATAAATATTAAATCTTATTATATGAATATGAAATACATATCATTTTGATCCATGCTATAAAAATAAAGGTTTTGTGTATTTGGAAACATAGATACATAAAAAATTATATAAAATAATCACAACATTTACTACTATATTCTTCAAACCTAGAACCCTAATTAGGCACTAGATACTTAAAATCATTCTTCATTTCCTAAGGAAAATAAAACATAATAAGGGTGAAATTAGATTTTCAACAAGGGTAAAAAATAGATATATCAATCAATTATAATTTTTAAGAATAATATGATCATAAATGTATGATAATAGGTGATTAACATTTGAAATTCATATCCAATAATTCATTATTTTGTAATCATTTGTAATGAAATAAATTTTGGCAGTTTATAATACAAGAATCATTAAGTAATTAAAGAACATTATCCACAAGAGAATAGAATTTTCATAAGATCATGTCATAAAAGAGTTTTATAAAGCGTGGCATAGTAATAATCATAGAAATATTAAGTAAAAAATACCCATAAAGATATTAATAACATTTTATTGTTGGGATAACCACCTATGATCTTTACTTTTTAATTGAGATAACCTATCATGTACCCTATTTTGGGCTTGGGATAACCTCTTATGTATCCTATTTTATGATTGGGATAGCCTCCCATGTAACCTTTAAGATCATAAAACATTCATATTTACCCCATGTCTTATAGAAATATAATGGACCTACCTATCACATGATTATAATACATTTATATGTATTTCAAGTGATCATGAAAACATTTATTTTTACCTCAATGATTTACCTATGGAAAAGAAAATGAGCTTCATCAATATTTCATAATCATAATCATTAAGAATAAAAATAAATGATTATTAGGGGAATATTGAATCATATACCTAATAAATATTATGAAACAACAAATTATGTACTTATAGATGAAAATACCTTTAAAATATCACAACAACATTTATTTTTGAAAATAAACTTTTAATTTTGAAAAAACTTATTTAAAATATAATAATTTTAAAAACAACAAGGAAAAAATTTTCTATTAAAATATTTATAGAAAATTGAAAGGAATATTCAATTCAAATATAATTCATGGAGTTAGGAAAATATATTCATGTGGTGTATACTAAAACAATAATTCCTTTAACATTTTTTGTATAAATTCAAAATTACCTCATTTGTAAATTAATAAGAAAATTTCTTTTAATTTTTTTAGAAAATATGACATGGGTAAAATGAATTTAATCCATCAATAGAGAATATTAAAAACATTTTTGAAAACATTTTAAAGAAATATGGATTTGGAGGAAAAATATTCCTAACCGAATATAAAAAAAGGTAGTTTTCCTTAAAAACATTCTTTAAAACTTTTTAGTTCTTAGAGATATGGCAATTAAAGCAAAAATTGTTATTTTAAAAAATAATCATTATATGAGAATATAAAGAATATTTTTTATAGTAAGATCATATAATTTCATTATCAGAATTTTAGGCATAAAAATCCTAATAAAAATGAGATTGTAATACAAAACCCTTACCACTGTGGACACTTTTGAATCATAACCCCCAAGAAAGAAATAACATTAAAAAAAAATTTCAATACCATTAATATAAATAGATTAATAATATAACAAATAAAATTTTCCATTTATAATCATCAAAAAATAAGATCGGTGTATAACATAACATGTGTCTCAAAGAAGACAATTTGAGATGATAAACCATTACCACTTTAGTAAATTTAGAATAAAAAACCCTTGGATGAAATATATTGAATTTTAACATTAAATAAAATAAATTAAGAAGGATAAATGATATAAAAATTCAACGGGGTAGTATTTAAACCTCATAAACATAAATAGAAATAAAAAATCAAAAATGTATCAATGAAATAATATTTAGATAAAGAACCCTTACCTTATGTTTGAATTGATTCGTAAGTGCTATAGACCGCTATATAATAAATATAGGTTTGTTATAACTGTATAATTGAAACATTTACATAATTAAAATATTATTTATTATCCAATTATAACATTTAGACATATGTGTATTAATAATACTATATTAAAATGCTTGTTTTTGGGTGATAGCTATTTTTGTTTTTAATGTATGTTTCAGTTAATAAATTATGATCCTTTAACTTTGATTATGGGAATACTATTTAAAAAATATTAATCATGTCATAAGTGTTATATTTAAACCTTATTTAAACTTTTATAAACATTCACATAAAGTGGTGATGAAAAATGAATTACATCACTCTGTGTAAATGGTAGTCCATACAAACACATGAAACTACTACAAAACATGGTTTATGCAGTGCTAGGGATATAACTGAAATATATAACAGTATCGTTAAAACCCCACATTTTCAGCGATAAAAAAATATATGTTAAATGCACTTTTAATAGTGCTAAAAAAGCACTGATGAAGGGTGGGGTTCTTTATCAGTGCTTGTAAAAAAGAGTTCATAATGGTCCCCCCTTTATCAGTGATTATAAAAAAGAACTGATATAGGGAGACCGTTATCATCGCTTGTATAAAAGTTCTAATAGCGTGGGACTCATCTACACTTTTTTACAAGAACTGATAAGGGTTATAATTACAAAAAAATATATTTCATTAAAAATAATATATTAACATATAAATATATTTATACTGATATAAATATAATATATATTTAAAATATGTTTTAGATATTCCTAAATTGGCATTTACACATAATTTATAAGATATTATGTGAAATTAATTATAAAAAAACCAAAAAATATTTTTAATTAATAATTTTCCAATTATTATTGAGTAATAGTTATTTGATAACAATTTGAAGATAAAAAATCGAAAAATTAATACAAGATATAAAATAAGTTGAAAACATAAATCAAACTTCAAATGCCACGACTCGTCCCCCGACGCCCGTGCTATGACTACCCCAATCCCGCCTTCCATAGGCCAGGGGCTGGAAACTAGCACCAAAGGCGTAATTTCCTAAAACTCAGAAGGAATTTCCTCTATTACCTGTAAACATACACAGCAGATACGAACACGAGTAAACTGTATAACCAACAAGTGAGTATAGAAAGTAAAAAGGGGATAGAATAAAATCCCAACTGAAAAGTACAAGAAACTAAAAGAACAAGTACCATTGAGGAAAAAGAAAAAACAACCAATAGGTCATCCTCCGCGGTTCCTACTTGAAGGGTAGGTACAGATCGCCTCCTCAGCACTCTATGTCCATCCGTCTCCTCCGTGTACCGACACGCCGTAAGGTGCATCTCCGGGCACCGTCCAGTCCTGGTACTCTCATCCTCTGTCAATGCTATCCGTCATTTGTATCCAACACAACGAGGTGATGTAATAGCCTGTGTAGGGGTGAGTATAACGTTACTCAGTAGGGACCCCGATACCCTTAAAGTCTCACAAAATCCAACAAGGATAAACCACAATGTATGAAGTAAACAGATAACCCAAATTAGGTATATGATCATATATATACCTAATTTATCAAGTAATCCATCAAAATCATGAGGAAAACACAAAAGTTACTGACTCATATCACACGGGTATACAACTTATGTAGAGAGACAGAGATGATTAGATATATCCACTGAATCATCTTCTCTGTCGAACCCACGTAGGATCCTGGTATAGTAATCAGATCTGTCAAACCCACGTAAAATCCTGGAATAGTAATCAGAGCTATCAAACCACGTAGGATCCTGGAATAGTAATAGGAGCTGTCGAACCCACGTTGGATCATAGAATAGTAGTCGGAGCTGTTGAACCCATGTAGGATCCCTTTATCACAAAGCAGCCAGTTATAGGGTTCCTGAAAAAAGCACACTTGATTCCAAGAGGGTCCGCTCCTCAAGCCAAGTGTTGATACATCAACTTCCACGAAGTCCCATGAAGAAGTATCTAAAGGTCCACCACATCATAAGGGGCTAACTGAAACAAAACGTGTCCAAGATACTGAGGAAAATATGACCAATCAATTTCCCAAAAAGAACACAACATGTAAGAATTAGACACATGTCATGTCTTCAAACCTCAGGTACTTCTTGTGTACAATGGCCTGTGTCGTAAGGCTAGTCATGTAGAACAAAATGTACATGGAGTGTGGTATGGTTGCACGCCGTGTTTAAGCAACTATGGACGACTCCGTGTAGGCTGGACATGTTGCTGTACACGGCCTCAACCCATGTTTGCCAACCCGTGTAACTGGGACATGGGGTAGCCCGTGCCACTGGCCATACCTAGCCTTGTGGTGGAGTACATGTCTGTGTATTCCACCCCATGTTCGTTTATCCCCAGAATATACACTAGGTCTCACGAAGACGCTTCTTCCAATATTTATAGAGAGTACACGCCGTGCCTCAGGGCTGTGTAATTATACCCTTGTCCATGTATTTCCCAGAATACATGCCATGTCTCGCGAAGCACCTTCTGCTATTCTGCACAGATAAATACATGCCGTGTGTCTGGGGTAACATTCCATGTAATACTTGTCTAATGTCCGAAACTCAAGCCGTAGAACGCCTGTACTACACGGAGTGTTCGTCAGAAGTACACGCCATGTATTCTAGAATTTTCTAGAAACAACGTCTCTGGCCAGCGCGCCTCCTGTAAAGTCTGTTCTTCATTCTGACAGTCCTTTCGTCATGAAACTTGTGACACTAGGTCACCTCGATGTCCCATTTTCATCTCTGATGTTTTTTGGCCCCCAATTGGATCCGAAAAAATAATTTGATTCACCCGCTCGAAGAGAGGTCAAGGAATGGTCCTTCCCATTCTGGTCCAATCCATCACCCGCTATCGTCATCACACCTCCACTAGGTCATCGTGATTTTGGGTCTTCAATTTGGGATCATTGCATTGCACAACGAACTCGCAACGATCTTTTGTTTTTCACACATGAAGAAAGTGAAGAACACACCAAACATTCACAAGAACGATAGAGGGATCAAGCCGTGTTCGTTTGGCCCGGTCCTTCCGTGTTAGTTTGGTAGAAATAAGGTCAAGAGAAACAATCATGGAAGGAAGAATCAATGTTTTTAAAATCAAAACACACCCCTACCTTGTTCGTTGTTCATCAATGAAGTCACGGGGAAGGCGAACATCAATTCGTTGTGGATGAACCCATCCTACGTCGATGGAGGTTCCGAGGCAGGAAGTCGAAGACGCTCCTCACCAGCATTCTTCATTGGAAGAACCTGTTCTTCATTCTTTGTTGGTGAGAGCTTTTCTCCCCAAGCTCTATCCTCTCCAAATTTCCCCCAAATTTCAAAATTCCAAGCCAAAAATAATAGATTATGATATCCTATTAAATTATTGGCATAATATTCAAATGGTTTAATTAATTAATTGAAAGTGTTGGCTTAATTAAATAATGAGGGGGATAAGGCACACTAAGTGTTAGGGGAGTTAAAGAGGCTCCCCTATACTTAATGGAAGTTTGAGGGTTTCTCTATTAATGGGGAGTTTCAAGGGGGTTTAAATCCTAGGTGGTCCCTACTATAATAAATATGAAGAGGAGGTCATGTAAGGTTAAGATTTTGTGGTCCCCACCTCTAACATCCACCTGGTGGTTATAAAAAATAAAATAAAATAAGAAATGTGTTTCTTTTATTTTATTATTCCCACATAATACCCAAAAACTATCTTTTATTCCTGACCATCTACCATCCAGGTGAAAGTCTTCTTAAGAGAATACTGGCGATGCAAGATCAGTGGTGCCCTCATATTTTGATTCTGAGCACCGGTTCAAAATTTATAAAAATCCGCTATTACATTTACTGAATGTACCTAAAGAAAACTTCAAAAATTGACTCAGAGCACACTTGGCCTCAGAATCACATGTCCTCAATTTTCGCAGACTCGTAATATTCCCATATATTTAAGCAAAAAAAATTTCCATGAAAATTACGAGTCTTTAAATAAAAGGACTATGAAATTTTATTAGGGTGTCCATTTAAGCTCTACCACATATCAAATTGATTCTTGAGATGAGATCTACTCCCTAGAAAATTATAGTATCCCTAGTCTTGTTTTCTATAGAAAAGAATGCAAAGAAGGCCTCCAAAACCTAGTTTCTTGTCAAGGTATCCCAATTCATTAATATTTGATGCAATTTCATTGTAGTTTAAGGAGGTATTTTTTCCCTTTTTCATGGGGGACTAAATTTATTCCTAGGGCTCACATTCATATTGATATTATTCTTTTCTATTTTATTCTTTTGTTTATATTGTATGGTTACTTATAATCAAATATATAACGACATATACATATTTTTAATATATTCACTAATAAAAATTAAATTTTATAAATAAATATTTAAACATATTTAAATATAAAATATATTTATTAATATATATGTCTTATATAAATAAAAAAATATATCCATTTTATTTAAAATAATAATGTATGAACATAATGAAGGAATGATGTGGGTGGATTTATTTGCAGATGAGGTGCTCAGCAGGGAAAGGTCTCAATGGAGTAACCCTAATAATTTCGATGACTTCCCCCTCTTAGCCGCTAGTTAGTGGGAGGGGGTAGGATTCTTGGTTCCCTATTAATGACCGGAGGGGTGATTTTTAGCCCATCACTGATTCTGGTTCCATCCCATATTTCCTAGAGTTTAACCTTGGTCCGAAGGTCCCTAGACTTTGGGATGGAGATCCCATGTTTCCGTTGTCTGCTTTATAGTTTACGGAGGTAGAGGGGCTTTTTAATCTTACTTTGGTAGTTAAATTTAAAAATAAAAGGCCTTTGGTGGATGAATTTGACATATTCATCTTTGATTCTTCGGGGCTTCGAGAACGGGCAGTTGTTAGTCTTTTGGATATAAGACAGTTGATGGTGAGATGTGCTACACCAATAGATCTGACTCGAGCTTTGTCGAGTGTGCTCTAGAAGTGTGGAGGACGCATCTTCTATCTTTTTCGTTTGAGTTTTGATATTTATCTGAATCGTGATTCTAAAACAATTCCAGTTTGGGTATGTATTCCTCAATTACCACTACCGTTTCAAAACCTTGTGATTATGCGTATGCTATGTAATTTAGTGGGTCACTTTCTCTGTGTTGATGCAGGTACTGCCTCCGTGAGTCACCTGATCAACCTGTGTATGTGTGTGGAGGTTTATGTGTTGAAATCTCTGGTTGAGTCGGTATGGATTGAAGCTTGGGAAGAGGATCGGTGGAAGAAACCGATGGTTTTTGAGCACTCGGTGGAGTTTTATTCAGCTTGTTACCGACTGGGTCATGCGGCTGTAGATTACAGATGAGGTGATCACCAGGGAAAGGTCTCAATGAATGCGGGGAAGGTTGATGCTAGTCTTTTGGTGGTGAGCAGGGAGGTGCAGAGTAAAATAGTTTCAATGTAGGCGGCTGAACCTTCTGTGGAGAAGGTGTTTTCTCGAATCAAGGATGATATGATGGATCTATAAATGGGGAAATATGTAGTCAAGTGGGTTGAGGATACTACTTCACAGTCTTAGAAGGAAATATAGGTTTGGATAGGAGGGGTGGAGGTGTCTCAAACCTCTATTGATAAGTGTGCTGCTTCTTCAGGGGGCACCAAGACACCAACAGGGACGAGTTTGATCCAGGATAGTGTTATGACATACAAATCCTTTGGGTTATTGGACTCCAATTAGTCTTCTCAGGTTTTAAGGGATGGAAAGATTGAGGGGGGTTCAGGAGTTGAAAAGGCCCATGATGAGGGGAAGTTACTTAATAAGAATAAAGGGAGATATTGAAAGGAGAACTCATTTTTACCAAAGATGATTGAAAAAAGATCAGGTAAAAAATCTAAGCCATATGAGAAAGAAATGTCATCTTCTATGGTTGTCATGCCAGAGGATTCTCAGGTTTTGGTTAAGGATAAAAATAATGAAATTGGAAGATCTACTGAAACAGAAAATAACAGAAAATAACCTATTATTTTATCTACAGAGGACATGGTAGAGGAATTTCTATATGTTAACATCCCACAGGAAGAGGCTGATATGATGGGAAGACCTATCAAAGTGGAGCTCAATAGCAACCAGGCTAAGTGTATTGACAAATAGGATTTGATCCTAATGAGAGTCTTCAATGATCAAAAAATCAGAAAAGAAGAATATATCAGAACATGGGACAAAATGGCGGACTGATTTGAAGATTTTATTGGGTAAGATCCTGATGCTAAGGTATGGCTAATGAATTGGAATCTTTAAAGGGAGGAAAACAGTAATAGGCTAAGGCTATGCATTGGTAACTTTTCATTTTCTTATGAGGATTCACCTCTGGACTGATTGGGTTTGTTTCTCATGTTTCTTTTAAAGTGGTTTGGTGGGAATTTTGGGTTGTCTATGGGTCAGGGTGCTATTGGCATTAGGATATGGTCATCTTCATTCTGTTTTTCTTTGATGTCCTTGGGGGTGGATCCTGGAGGTCCATTTCATCACTTAAAGGCTGGGTGAATTCCTCTGGATTTTTCTAATGGGAGGATTTGGGTCGGTGTCGATGGTCACGTAAGGGGATGCTCAAGGTAATCCTTGGTGGGTTTGGCCAACCTTTCTGACGTTCTTGTGCCCTGGTTCGTTTTTTCTTGAACATGGTTTGTGGTTTTTGGTGTTCTTTTGTTTTTGTGAATGTGGTTGTACTGGACTCATGTAGCGGGGTACTGGGAACCGATAAACTGGCTTTTGAAAATGGGAAAAAATTGATTGATTGAGGACTAATGAATAAACATTTTTATACCTACACAATTAATGTATATATAATATATAAATATATATATATTTCTATGTGTCTTGACAAAAAATATATATTTATTTATATATTCTAATAAATGTATATAAATATTAATATATAATATATGTAAATAAATATAAAAACATATAATTATATTTATAGATGAACACAGATATATGTATATTATTATATATATGCATGTTTTTATGTATTTATAAACACACACACACAAACATATTTTATTTATGTATTTAATATATATATATATATGGGAAAAAATGTAAAAATATATATATAAATACAGAGATATATCAGAAAATGTAAAAACATTATATAGAAGAGTGGAAAAGGTACTAGTGTATAAGCTGGAGGTCTGAGGTTCGAAAATCGGTGGAGGTAGGGGCATGCGTGGGAGGGTGGGATTATTTAAAGTACTGAAAAAGTGGCGAGGTGGGGGAGCACTGATTAAAAGGTAGGGTGTGAATAAAAAATTCCCCATTATTAGTGGGGACTTTATGAGTTATTTTTTATCACTATTAAAGGGGGAATTTAACAGTACTAAAAATTGCTGATTATGGTTTCCTTTAACAACCCCAAAAAGTGAAAAAGGCCCTCTTTTACTAGTGTTGTTAAAGACCTAATTTGTAGTTTTCTGAGTGATGTTTCAACTTTTTGATGGATGAAATTGAAGAAAGGTAAATAATAATTCACCTATTAATCGTAATTATTATATTATTAATATAATATATATACATTTAATATATCATATTACCATCCATGTAGATATGACTTAAAAAATGAATCACATTGCTCCATGGAGGTGGTTATCCCCACATACACAAGAGCGATGTTATCATCTTTCAATGGATGAGATGGTAAGATTCTAGATAAGGTATTATACATTCAAGAACCACAATTATTTCATAAATTTCATATTTAAACTTGAAATCCATCATAATAACAAGCCATAAAATATGGAAATGAAAAATGTTTCATATCACAATATGGAGGTGATAGTCCACCCATATGCACAAGTGATACGTTAATTTCCAATTTAATGGAAAAGTGGTATGAAAAAAATTGTTTTATCATTATAATAACATCCCAAAATATGGATGATATTGGATTAATTTTTTTATTAGGTATGTAATTGGATCTTTTATGGTGGAAGAAGAAATAAATTTGAAAGAGTTCAGTTAATATTTATACCTCTTCTTTGAGAGACCTCTTTTGATTTACACCTCAAGCCTTGAAATATTGGTGTTTGGAGAAGACCAATGGATCTAGGGTGAAGGGAAGGTATCTATAAAGGTTTTGGGTAAGGTATTGGATGATATATAAGGATAAAATTATGTGAATAATATAGGATAATAGGTTATATTTATAAGTGAAGGGAGGGTCACTAATGGAATTACTTATACAATATCAATAATATAAGGTCACTTTAATTAGAAATTGGAAGCAGATGGAAAATAATTATAATTTTAGACAATATAAGGTTTAAATATCCATAAAAAATATGAACTATACAATTTTATATGTAACTTATACCCTTATCACTTTGTTTAACCCCTGTTAAACCAATATTAACTTAAATTGTGGTAACAAAATTTTACTATTTTTATTATTCATTATAAGCAAAAATTAAGTTAAATATATTAAATTATATTAATTATGATGATTTAAAATATTTAATACTTTTTAACTGATTACATTTCTATAATTATTATAATTTAATTTAAAATTTGAGTGCAATAGGTAACAACAAACCTTTTTTATGGAAATGCATTTTAAGCGTAAACCTGAATTTACTTCCAATTTTTTCCTTATAAAAACCATAAAAAGAATGTTAAATAAAACTATTGAATATGTAATATATATATTTAATTATATTAATTAATCAATAGATATTAATTAAATTTATTAAGATAAAAACACACCACACACATAAAATTAGTTTTTATATAAATGTGTTTTTAAGACCAGAAATGAAGTTTTACCAAATTCAGGAATAATAAGGATTAATATAAAATTAATTAGATTATTTATAATTAATAGAGTATTATCTTACTTTTATGTCAAATTAAAAACATTATTATACTTTTAAATTACTTTATTTAATGAAAAACGTAGATGTTTTACAAAAATCTGTATTTTTTCTCTATTTACTTAAAAAAAGATATTTTTATAAAAATTTTAAAAATAACCATGAGATAATACTAACATGAGGATATAAAAAATTATATTCATTCCCTAAAATGAATTTTATAAATGTTTTATAAATTAATTATAATGTCTATACATGAAATATAATAAAAATCATGTATGAATAAAACATATTTCTCAAGCATAAGATGACATTACTGAATATTGAGTACTTATTTATTATGAATAATCAAATACACTTAAATTATTTGAAAAATATATACATATTTTTCATTATTTTTTTTACTATTCATACATTCCAATGTAATTTCTAGTTTATAATAGTCAAATTAGAATAATATTAATTTTATAGTATATCATAGTTTGATTAAAGATTGGTGTTGCATGTTATGGAAGCTACTAGGATCTGTATTATTTTAACTTAAATTTTTGGGGTATTACATCGATGGTACCAATTATCTTCCTGGGGTAACTAGTGTAGTCTTGAGTCCCTCTAAACATGGTAAAAAATCATATTGTGAACATGGTGAATCAAATCCGTTGCCTAGCTGGGGAATGTGCGGTGTGATCTAGCCTTGTTTGAGCCCCCCACTTGTATTAAAGCGTAACCCACACACACATTTTATATGAATTTATTCCATTGTGCATAGAAATAATTTAAGAGAATTCAGGTCTTGTGAGTAACTTACTTCATTGATGTTTAAGGAATTTTGTCCTAAGCATGAGAATTATGGCTATATGACCTTTAGACTGTAAAAATACATAATAAAATATATCCAATGGGTGATTGATAATCCTTGGGGGGGATGGATGAGACCTGACCCATTATGTGTCTTAGTGTGTATTATGTTTTTTGTAATTCATATAGCTATAATAAATATTCCTAGTGATGCATAAGAAACATTAAGGAATATTGACATAGATGAAAGACACTTTTATAGGAATATGGGGGTTTTAACACATTCAAATGGTATGACATGAAAAGGGATCAAGAATTAGTTTTGTTGATACCAAATGTTAAATATACCAAAATAAAGAACGTGTAAGAAAATTTAGAGGGTAACAATTTAAAAACAACTCAAAAAAAGATAGACTATGGAGATTTTTAGAGAAAATGGAAGTGAAATTAATAAAATATTCTCATAAATCTTTTATAAAATGGGTACAAAAACAAACATATTAGTCACATAAAAAAATAATTTTATATGGGGTTAAAAGAGGAAATTTGAAAACTTAATTTAAAAATAATTCTAAATACAGAAAACCTGAAAAGATATGAAGTTAATTATAAAAATGTTTAGTGAATAATAAAAGTATATATAAGTGGAATGAAATACCTTTATTTCCTGTTATAAAATCGTAACCTTTATTTATTGAAAAATTCTTAAGAAAATGGAAATATAGATTATTTTATAAAACCATGAAAAATTGAAGTGTAAGATTCATTAAATAAAATAATTATAAAAATGATAAATATGTTCATATAGATAATGTTAAATTTGAGATTCTTTTAAAATTTTTGTAAAGAAAGTCTAAAAATTAAAAGTGTGGAAATAATTAGTATTATTCAATCTAATTTGTTTTTAAATAAATTAAAATATAGTGAAAAAACAACTTAAAAAATAATTTAAGTATATATATGAACAATATTTAAACTATAAAAAGAATGTAGATATAGAGGGGATTGATTCTTTTCTGTAATGAAAAGCCATGGACAACTCCACTTACATGAAACATTTTGGTTGAATTACAAACCAAATAGAAATTTAATGTCAAGAATAAATGTAAAATATATTAATAAACAAATTAATATATAATATATTGTGTTTTATAAATAAATTACATAAAATTTATCAATAATAATTTAAAAATATTCCATATCCTATTAAAAGTGAGATTATAAAAAAAACCTTTATGAACAATATATGGTATGAACAATAAATTCATAAGGGAATAAATAAGGCCATAAATTGATCATAAAAATTTATTAGTTAATATCATATCTTACAATTAATTAATTTTCCATAACTATTTGAGATAAAAATTTACCGTATCATTAATGTAGGTGGTTAAACCGACTCAAACAAGAACATTCAATATTAAATGGATGCCTATGATTATGAAGTGATTTTTTTATAATTTCATCATAAAAAAATAATGATGTTATTTATATTTTATTAAAGATACAAATCATAATTGATTATGGGTGAAGGATAATGTAAATAGAAAAAAATAATCAGATGTTATTACATACAAATAAAAACCCATATCACCTCTTGTAATACTTCTTGGTTTTGATAGAGTTGGGGAATTTTCATGAGGCTAGGGGATCCAAAGAATGTATGAGGATTATTAAGGAAGGAAATATAGAAAACATTAAGGAGGAATTCTTATTTTTTTGACTTTGAAAGGGTGGTGGAGGGGTCCTTTTATTATTGCGTGTGGTGGAATTTTTTTTAAATACAAATTTATTAATATAAAAGGAATGCCATATTAGAGGAATCTGGAAAAAAATATAAAATTAAAGAATATACAATGAGGTATAGTTAAGAAAAACTACATTAACTCATTTAAAGATAAGTTTTTATGATATTTTGTGACCATATTACTTAGTTTAACACTTTAACATTATTTTATCCTATAAGGTAGTGATTAACTTTTACCTTGGTAACTTATTTTTATACCCTAGAATTAAATTTAACATATAAACTAATTTTTTTTTCTTAATTAAAAATATAAAATATATTTTATTAAATTCAATTTCTATAGTTGATAAAAATTGACTTCAATATATGTTTGCATAATGAAATAAATATTGTTTAGAAGGAAATATATTTTTAAAAATAAAAATGAATTTATAATTATTTAGGCCAATAGTATTTATAACCCAAATTTTTATTATATTATAACTAAAAAAGGAGTGTTATTTGTATTTAAAAGTAATCCAAAACTGAACGAAATCTTCTGAATACTTATTTTAAGAAAAATGGCCAATTTTTTTAATTAGAATAAAATACAAGTTAGGTTTCAAAATTAAAAACATATTTTTATAAATTCAACATATTATTTTTAAATGCATTATTTTACTCCATAGATACAAATTTGGTTGAGAAAAATTCTTTATAAATTTTTAATTCATACTTATATCAGGATATTACATAAAAGTTACGGTATTTATAAAAAATGTATTTTATTTACAATTCATTAAAAAATATAAAAATTAAAAAAAATCAAAAAAAATCCCTAATATAATATTGACTTGTTAAATAAAAAAATTGGGTCATTTATTCAAACTAAAATAATAAAATTTAAGAATTTATCATATATATTATATACAATAAAATTATGCTTCTAAAAATTATTTTCTTATCCATGTGTAATTAAAATATCATTCATTGTAGTTTCTTAATTATTTTTTTGATTTTTTAGTTTATTTTACAAATAAATCACTAAATTTCATTAGAAAATTTTGTTGATATCAATATTCAAATATAAAAAAATTCATATTTTATAAAAATAGTTCCTTTATAATAAAGCGATTTATGAAAATTAATTTTTATATTATTTTATATTCAATATTTATTTATTTATTTATAGGTAAATTGTTGATAATTATAATATATACTTCTAGAAAATAATTAAATTTTATTTATATTAACTTTATATAAAAACTTCAAAATCAATAATTTTATACTCAATGGCTTTATCCTATTTAATTTGATTCATATCTTGTTTGATTTAGTTCCTTCAAAAATTCAAATAATTTAATATAACATATGTATAATTGATAAAAATATTATTTCAGGAATGAAAATGTGTAATAAAACCCAGTGTGTTACATTCTACCCTCTTTAAAAGATATTTTTCCATGAAATTCAATTACAAGGAAAATAAATGACAGTATCCAAAAGATAGAATAGAATTAATATATAATTTATAATGGGAGATAAAAATAATTATCTTAGTTAAGATTAGGATTCTCATATTTTAACTCCTAATATAAATATATCTAGATTTTCATTTCTAAAAACCATTTGTGAAAAATTTGACTCATTTGTTTTTTATAAGAGTCATAGAGACATACCTATTGTAGCTGTAATTTCACTATCCTATAATCAACCTAATACTATTACAAAAATTATTACGATAATATCTTTTAAAATTACATTAAATAAACATATTTTTATAAAAAATAAATTATAATATTCCAAATACTTTGACACCTTCATTTCATCCCATGATACATTAAGTTCAATTATTAAACTATTGGTTGAAAGTATAACACATAGGTTTCCAAAAGTTTCATCTTATTTGTACTAAAATACAAGTCCTTATAAATTAATGAAAGTGAATTTTCCATGACATTTTTTAATATATTATAATTCCAAGAATCATGGAAACTTATACTCCCAAAAATTGACTTACCATTTTATCCCTAAAAAACATAGAATTATATATCAATAAATATTATGTTAATTTTTAATACTCTAAAAAATATATTAATCCTTTCCAAAAATAATCTAAATCATGTTGTCACCAAATCACTTTTTATCCCCCAAAGTTATCTATATTGCTCAAATTATTGTCCCAGATTCAATTAACCCATTATCCCAATAAACCATAATTACCCCAACATGAAATTACATATCAACATAAAGGGTTATCTAGATTTCAATGATGTATTCATATTAAAACCAAATATAAATACCTTAAATATCATTAATCACATTAAAATACAATAACATAATACCTAAAAATTTGTATTTATTACAGTAAATTAATGTTAACCTTTAAAATTATTAACCTTTGACACTGCTATGAACTATTAAATTATCTATAACTTATAAATTCCAAACCTCTAATTTTTTATGAACCTTGATACGATACCAACTAAGATTACCTTAACCTACACTCTTGGATATTTTACTAAAGATACAATCTTTAAGAACTTCTTTTGATACAAATTACATTGACCCAAAATTAACCTTCCACGATTAAAATTTCAATTACAAATATTGATCCAATTACAGACCCAATGAAATTTTGGTTTAGTGTTTTAGATAATTAGGAAAAAATTTATTAACCAATTATATTTATTATTACTATTAAATTTTCCTTAACTGATATCATCCTTACATGTAAATTTTTCTAAACTTTTCTCTGATGCGAATTGATATTCCCAAGACCCACACTCCCAAATATGCTGCTAAAAAGATAATACTTAAAAACTAGTTTTGATATCAACTAAAGAAACCCAAACATAACCATTAATAATAAATATATTAATAAAAAATATTTATCCACTTATATACCCAAGATATCTTAGGTTTAGAGATTTACAGAATTAAGAAAAACCATTAATTAACAAAACCCATGTCTTTCCAAGCAAGTGTAAATTTTTACAAAACAAAGGATTCCTTATTTTAAAATAACTCTTTAATATCTCCCAAAACATTATCAAAACATGATACATTTTATAACATATCACACTTAATTTACTTCTTCTTAACATGGGTAAATTTAATAATAAAAAGGGTGAGATAAAACAATCAGTAAGGGAAAACATAAGTGACAAAAATCAAAGATCATAATTAAACATAATACATAAACGTGGAAATGAGAACATAATAGAGGTGTAATGACATTACCTAAAGAACCATTCCCTATCAAACATAGTTTAGAATTCATATATCATAACATTAAGCTTTTAGAAATTAGCCATTATAGGGCCAATGCACCATAAGAGCATGGAAACATTATAAGTATAATTCAAGGTTCATTTCCAAGTAAAAATAACAGTGGAAAGAGTCCCATAGTGGATTAGGATTACTCTTTAGTCCCTCACATGTCATATAATGAGATATAATAAATTAAATAATTCATTTGAGGGATTTATAATACCTATAACACCCATCACATCATAATATGTACATTAATATGTGTTCTACATAAGAAAATATTCATAATTTCATCGAAGCATAATTAACCTGAGAAAGAAATGTGTTTTATGGGGATTTACACAAAACATAATCATATTATATCCTATTAAATAATATGAATGATATCATTGTATAATATCCTCTGTGAAACATAAGAATCATTAATGGATGTTGATATATATAGAATCATTTTTATAGGAAGATGAGTTTCTTAACACTTTTGAATAGTATCACATATAAAGGGGTAAATAATTGGATTTTTTGATTCTAAAAGTTCAATTTACCATAAGAAAAATATCATAATTAAATTTATAGGTTAATACATAAACATAACTTCAAAGGAGATAAAACATAGAGGGTTCTGGAGAAAAATTTAAGCGTAATTATAAAAAAATATAGCTTTTGTAATAGAGTTATAAAAACAAACTTACAAGTCACATAAAAATAAATTTTAGGGGGTCAAAAGAGGAAACTAAAAAAATAATTTAAAAAAAATTCAAATATGTAAACCATGAATATAAATGAGGTGATAGATAAAAATTTTAATTTAGAAGATAATAAAATACATAAGTGGAATGAAATCCATTTATTTCTTTTATAATTTTAATCATTATTTTGGTTAAAAAAATTCACAAAATATGGGACTAAATATTTCTTTGTAAATCCATGAAAAGTTTAAGAGGAATCATTATTATAAATAATATTATAAAAGATTGAAAATATGTTCATTTATAAAATGTTAAATATGAGATTCTTTTCACACTTTTGTGAAGAAAGTCAAAAAAATTACCCATGTGGAATTGTTAAGAATATTACTTATAACTTTTTTAAATAAAGTAAACGGTAGTGGAAAATAAACTTAAATAATAATTAATTTATAGATATAATTTTTGAAATAATATAAATCATATGGAAATGGGTGACAAGGATTCCCGACCGTAAAGAAGAGGCAAGGTCAATTATACTTACAAGAATCCTTTTAGTTAAATTTTGAACCAAAGGAAGTGAAATGTGAAGAATACTTGTAAACCATATAAATAATAAAATTATAATAAAATATATGGGGTATTATATCTAAAATACATACAAATTCTTGAAAAATAATTTTAAAAAGACCATCTTGGATTCAAGGTTAGATTTGAAATGAAACCCTTACAAACCATAGATGTTATATAATATATATTCATAAGGAAATATGGAAAACCATAAATTTATCAAAAATAAATTTAAAATATAAATTTAAACATTCATAAAAATTAACTTCAATCATAAAATAGAAAATATTTAATTTAATGGAAATACATTAAAAGAGTAAAGATTTTGAAAGGAAACCCTTACCATGATCCTAAATAGTGAAGTAAGAGAATATATGAGAAGAGATTATGTTGGAAAAATTTAATTCAATATAAAATAAGTTTAATTAATGAAAAAAATTATTTGTTATAATTCAAGTAATTATTTAGTGACATAGTCAATGAAGATAAGTTATAAGTCAATGTAAGGAAAATGAATTAAGAAACCCTTTAAAAACATCAGTAAATTATTAATAAAAAGAACATAGAAAGTGATAGTGAGATATAAATTTAAATAAAATGAATAAAAAGTGATTTATGTTTAAATAAATTAATGGTAAAATGAACAAACATTGTCAAATTTGAAAATTGGTTGATAAATTGAAAAATGTCTCAATGAATATAATTTGAGACAAATAACTCATGCTTTAGATTCTCACTTTCCCATACATATTTTAACTTCATATATAATAAACTAAGGCTAATTAATAATATTTTTAAAAATCTTTTTCATGTGTATTACCTTTTATATTAACCCTTTATTTTCATTGACTATATATTTAATAATTTTTTAGTTTATATTGATCATCTATTTTTTAGTAGTTTCAATTGTTCCTTGTAATTTTTGATACAATGGTTCTAGTTATCTTTCAATGTTAATGAGTTAATATATAACAGTCAAGTACTATAATATAAGTTCCACAATAATTTATTATCTTATTAGTTTATTCTATTAGAGTTTCTTATATGAAACTCCAAGAAGAAATCTTAACTCACTTGTTTTAATAATTTTAAATGAATAAACGGTGGTACATTATTAATGATTAAAATATTAATATTGATATTTTTGAGAAAAATAATATTTAATTTTTAATATAATATCTTAAAAGTTATTACGTTTCTATAACTATCCATGATAAAAAATTATAACTTTTTTCATGTTGGTGGTTAGACCAACCAAAAGAATAACATTCTATAATCAATACATGAGGATGATTATGAAGTAATTTTGTTATAATATCATCATTATAGAACTATAATGATAGTATATAGATGTTATTAAATATATACACTAATTTTTTAATGGGTATAAGAAGAGAAAAAATTTAAAAAAGAAAGATATGAAGTTATTACTTATAAAGAAGAAATCATATCTTCCATTGGAGTCCTTATTACTTTTGATGGAGTTGAGGATTTCTATTGAGACCGTAGGATGATTAACATGTGATAGGATTATTATGGAAATAAATATGGTATATTAGAAGGAATAATTTTTATTTTATGTGTTTCGTAAAAATGGGTGGTGGAGGGGTCTATTTATAAGTGAGGGGTGAATTTTTTTAAATACTTATTTATTAATATAAAATGAATATTATATTCAAGGTAATTAGTTCCAAAACTATAAATTATGGAATATAAGATTATGTGTGGTTTAGAATACCCTCATACACCCATTTAGAGGGGGATTTTTTTGATATTTTATGACCTTTTCACATAATTTTACAATTTTTCCTTATTTTAGTTATTTCCATGGTGAGTAACCTTTTCTTTGGAAACTATTTTTTATATCCTAGAATTAAAATGAAATCATTAAGTATTTTTTATTTCTTATTTCCAAAATGAAATCTATTATATTGAAATAAATTTCTAAAGTTGATAAAAATTAACTTCAATATAAGTATGCATAAGATAATAAAAACATTTAATAAAATTATTTTTAGAATAAAAATTAATTTATACTTATTTAGTACAATAATATTGACAAACATGACATTAATTGGTTTAAAATTAAAAAAATATTTGTTTTATTTGTATTTCAAACTAATCCAAAACTAAACGAAATCTTCTGAATACTTAATTAAATGAACATGACCAGAAATATTTTTTTTATTATAATAAAATATATCTTAGGTTCAAAAATCTTAATCATAGGTTTATAAATTCATTTTTTTGAAAATTTATTAAATTTATCCTTAAATAAATATTTTGTTGAGAAAAATGTTTCTTAAAATTTAAACTCATGCTTATATCATGATGATATCATAATTTTTTTTATTTATAAAAACTTTTTTGTTTTTTCTATTACTAAAAAAACCATCCTTTTAGGAAAAATACCAAAAATTTACCCTAATCTAATAATGAAATGTTAAATAAAAAAACGAGTTTAATTTAATAAAATTAATATTCGAAAATTAAGGGATTTAAAAAATATATTATATAATAAAAACAATGTTTCTAAACAAAACCATTTTATTTATTAATTAATTACAAAATTGAAGTTTCTCATAGCTTATTAATTATTTCTTGTATATTCATAATTTATTATACTAATAAATCATTTAATTTCATCATCTAAATTTATTTACATCACTTTTCAAAAAATCAAGTTTTTAAAAAAAATTAATTTAGAATAAATCGTATATTCACGAATGAATTTATATATTTTTTATATTTAAAATTCATTTATTTTATTTAAAATAAAATATTTGTAATGAAAATATATACATATAGTATCTAAATAATCTTTATTTATATAAATTATATATAATAAATTTAAAACTTGTAATATTATAATCACTATCTTTATACTCTTTTAATTTGATTTATATATTGTATGACTTATATTCTTCTAAAGTTCGAATCATTTGATAGAATGTATTTAAAAGTGATGACATATAGTTTCAAGAATCCAAATTTGTCCTAAACCTACGATTTTAAAATTATTTTTGTTGTAACTAGCTTTATATCAAAAAGATTTAACTATTTTATTAACACCTATATATATTCAGCCTTTGAAATAAATGTATAAATACCGTTCTCGAAAACCAGTAGATCAAGAAGAAACATGTGATCCCATGTAATAAAAATTTCAAACTCTAAGATCACCATTTTAGTAAATTATTCCGTCAAAATATTATATTTTACTCTGAATATGTTTTTTGAAACATAGACAAGAACCATATTCCTTGGTATAATTCAAATAGAGATTATGATTGACTCCTCCTCTTCTTAATTCTAGCTTATTGAATAAAGTGTCCAACCAAGCATACCTGGTCTCATGTTCTTCTTTCTAACTATATAATTCATTCACTAATATTTATACCTTTTATTCATTATCACCAATAAGAAAACCCATTGGTTGTTCAATATAAAATTATTTTGGAGAATTTCATTTATGAATGGTGTCATGATATCCATTTGATAGGTTATTAATTTTTTTTGGATAACCATAATAAGGAAGAGTCTTATCAAATAATTTATTCATACTAGATTAATGCTTTCTTTCACATCAATTAAGTCCACTTTAAAATACCCCATTCCCACCAAACATTCTATGTTTTTGATCACCTTTCATTTCTCATCATTTTTATTTAATAATACCAGTTTTATTCCTATAACATTATGAATAATCAGCTTATCCATGATATCCCATGTCCAGTTTTTTATAAATTTTATCTCTAAGTATTTGTTCAAGGCCTTAACCCATAACTTATACTTTACTAATTATTTAAATGTGATTGAATACAGTTAAAATATTAGAGAATTGTTAACAATATTATTATCTTTTGAGTTTGTATAGGTATAGGTTTATTACAAATGATAATTGACTCATAAAACTCATCTTGTATTCTTCCCCATAGAGTCACTGGTTGAGTCCTTTCAATTTCTTCTTCAACTAATAATTTTCCCTTTTAATCCTCCTCACATGTTAGACTATGATTATTAGTCTAATTTGTGTCCGTTGTTTCTCATCCATCACTAAAATATAATTAGATCTATAATTAGATACCTATTTTTATATCTTTATTTAATAATATTAACATTGTTTCTTTAAAAAATATTTTTCATCCATATTTTGTAAAATTTATAGGCAATAATCATGATGTAGTATCCTAGAAATAACTATTCATACTCTCTAGCTCTATATTATCCTTGTCGTTTTACTTATCCCAAATTTAATAAAGTAGTCCATACACTCTAAAGTGATTCATTATTATATTTATTCCATTGCACATTTTAGATGGAGTCTTATTTTCTCTAATTATTAATTAGTCATAGTTCTATTTGTAAATTAATAATTTCATTACTTCCTTCAAGTGGTTATGAGATATTCCACTTTCAACAATTAATGTTTTATCTATGGATTTCAATATTCTGATTTCACCTTTCTTTCACTAAGATTTGTCGTAGTAGTCTTACCAATGAAAATTAATGCTTTATCCCATGATCCACCAAGTGGTTTTCTACCACTACAGAGGTATATTTTATTTCATTATTAGATCATATATGTTATTCCCAAAAATTATGCACCCATATCCAATTATAAAAACATATTATTTACACACTAGCTTTGATACCAACTAAACAGATAGAAACTTAACATTCTATAATTAGAACATCAATAACGAATATTTAATTTATTATATAACCAAGACATTTTAGTTTTATAGTTTTAAATAATATAATAAAACCCTTATTTAATAAAACCTATATCATCCCCAACAAATGATATTTTTTACAATTAAACCAAGGATTCACTATTTCATAATAAGTCTTCAAAATCTCTTGAAAACTTATACACACATGATTAACATCAAAACATATCATATGTAATACTTTTATTTATAACCTCGGGTAATAAAAACATAAGAATGATGAGATCAAATGTTCAGTAAGGGTAAACAAATACATTTATAATCTAATATCATTAGTGAGAATATGATGATTATACAGGGTTGTGAACATAATCAATGTGCATGGAAATTATACAGGATATTGATTCCCACTAAAACATAGACCATAAACCCTAATTCATGGAATAATTTATTTTGATACCATAATAAATGATTCAATATAGAATCAAAAACCATTATCTATATGATCAAAACATAAAAATAAAAATATGGAATAAGTGAGGTGACCACTTAAAGAAGTTTTACTTTTTGTTGATAAGGATGTGTGTATTAAATTAAAACATTGGTGAGATGATAAATAAATTTACATTTTAAATAGAAAGAGGATATGTTTTGAAGCTGTATATTGATGTTCTTCTGTGGACTGATTCAATACCTTCAAACCAATTTAAGGCAAAGAAACAAAATTATTTTGAAAATTAGTGTATAGAACATTATGTCAAAGAAAAGTTATGGAAGTGAGAGTGACATATACAACATATTTTTAATTTTTTTAAAGAACTTTCCAAATGGATAGAGTAATGAAATTAATCTATAAGAATAAGGTTATCTTGAAGATTGGTGAAATCAACTAAATGATATTGAGTATTGAGGATGATATAAACATATGATAATGACCTATTCCATAATTATTATAAGAATGTTTGAGATAAGTGTTGAAAATTTTGTATTACTTGAGATCAACCCAAGAGGTTTTGAATTGATTCGATGGAATTATAGAATCACTATTCTTGTACTAATGTTTGAAAAAAATCGTGAAGTAATTGTTTCTACACATAAGTTTTTTCATCCATATAAGAGTAAATTGGTCAACGTGTAACATAATTCATTTACATGTATGTTAATTGGTTAGAGTGTAAGATAATTAATATATTCCTATGTGAATTTTCAGTGCATAAGCTAATTAATCTACACATACATGATCTTTACATCTTTTAAGAGAATTTATCTATTAAGAAGATATTCTAGCTATTACATAAGTAACTTCATCTACACATAAGATAATTTTTCATATATAAGTAGTTTGATTCACCTATATAATATTTTAGTGGGATGAAATTTTATAAAGGAAAAATTTATACATTGTAATAAATTTCAATAATATTGAAGATAGTTTAGATTTTTATGAGATATTTTATCTGTTAATAAGACATTTTTCCTTCCCATAAGAAATTTATACTATATGTAGGATACGTTTGAGGGGGTATGAAATTTTTTAGCATTATATAATGAATTATTATGAGTAAAGAGAAATAAATTAGATGAATATTATGATATATTCTTCCTAGATTAAACATTAGAATGATTTATGAGGATTTTGATTCAATATAGGATCTAAGGAAGCCAAGATGGGTTCTATACAACCAGAAGAGAGACCCCACATGATAGTGCCTCAAACATGTGTATACTTCAAAGGAGTTTTATAATATGAGTTCTTATAGATTTAAAATGTTTTAAAATGAGTATATTTTTCCTAAAAATAAAGATGTGATATTCTATTTTATTTAGAGGGAAACATCCTGAGTCTTTTGGAAATTTCAAATTGAATATATAACTATTAATTAAAATGTGTTTTAGTGAGAAAAATAAGATCACTAATTTAAAATTCATATGAATGATACTATAAATTATTAAGGAGTTTCCAAAATTCTATTTTTAAAAATAATATTATTTATGATATTATTTTGAAAATTTAAATATAAAGGAAGTAAAAAATGATATTGATAAATATTGAAAACACTATTAAAGAATTTCGAGATCCTAAAAATTTATTTTATTAAAGAGATAAGAGAATATAAAATCCAAGAGACATTGAAGATAAGGAATATTAGTTTTGTTATTGATTATTTTTTGAGATGAGGTTATCTTTTTTTGTGATAATGAATAGAATTGTGAGAAATACATACATTCATGTTCTAAAAAATACTTGGGAATATGGACTTGACGGTGTACACAAATAGGTATGTTGATCCAATTTTCTCAAGGATGAACATAATTTTTAAATGTGGTGTATGTAAAATCTAGTTTAAGAGAAGAGGATATTTATTATTTAGATAATAAACTATAGTTGGGTAGTGTAAAGTTGCAAACTCTCCCATGTGACCCGAGATCTAGAACACACTGGTTCACTATGTTAATTGGACTATGAAGGTTATTGGTTGTAACCACTTGGAAATATAGTGAATAATTAATGATTTTGGCATCTAACCAATCACAATAAATTGTAATATTTTATATTTAACCCTATAATTAATTGTTTGATTATCTATATTTTATATCCACTATATAAAAGTTTTAGGTGAGGGACAATATTTAGAGTATCAGAAACTTATCAAGTTCAAATTGTTGAGTTCAACCGATAAATTCATAAATTGAGATCACTAATTCACTGGGCCCCTAGTGGTTAATTAGGTATGAGGAATAAAAATTGGTATCAAATATAGTTTACCACTTAAATATTGAAGAACCTGTTGGGTATAAAGAATTATAAATATATGAATAATTGTGGTGTTCCTATTTTTTATGGTAATAACTACCATAAATGGAGGAATAAGATTTTTCCTTATCTATTCTCATGTGGAATAGAATTTAGAGATGGTATTGTATTTGTTTTTCCTCCCATTTCTAAAGAAATTTTTATGAAAATCTCTAAAAGTATAAATTTAGTGGTTGAAAGAAAAAATGGAATCTTAATGTCTCTTTCAAAAAATATTATACAAAGGTAATGAGGCTTCACACTATAGTATAGATTTGGGAAACATTGAGATAATGTTATGAAGGTAATATTAAAACAAAATAATCCAAAATGAAAGTATGGAGAAGAATATTTGAGTCCATAAATATAGATTATTATGAGAATATAGAATACTACATTACATGATTCAATGTGATTGTGAGTAATAATTAGGGGTTTGGTGAGATGATGGATAACTATATCATTGAAATAAAGTTGATAGGAAACTTTTTTGATCAACTTAATCCAAAAATATAAACTTTAGAAAATAGAAAGTATTTTTTATTAGTCGTGTACATAAAAGACTCATTAATTATGAATTGTTAAATGATCCAACTTTCAAAAATAAAGAAATATATGAGATGGATTTTAAGACATTGAGAAAGGGAAAAGTTAAATAAAAAGTGGTTATAGTATCATGTGATTAAAATGATGAGGGTAATGGAGACTTAAACAAAAAAATTTCTCTTCTGTGAAAATAGTTTAAGAAGGTAAAGTGTAAATAAAAGTGAAAGAAACCACATAGGTTCTTTAATTATATTAATATTGTTCGATTTTCCAAGAAATTACCAGGGAACAATATTGTTGGGTCTGTATTAAAAAAATAAGATGATAAATATAAAAATTATAAAATGGGTAAGTGAAATAAAAAATTAAATAGTAAGAAAAGTAGATTGATGAGAAAAAATATAAGAGATAACTCATATTGTAGTTTTTTATATGGAGAAGTTAATTTATTTTCCCCTATTGAGAATGGTTTTGATTCATGAAGTAGTGGTGATGATATAGAATAATGGAGATAAATTGAGTGGTAGATGAAAGGGGAGTTGGAATCTTACATCAAGAATATTAAAAATATCAATAAATATAAAAATAAAACTTTTTAAATAGAAAAACTATAGGTGAATAAAAGGAAGAGTTGAGGAAGAAAGAATCATCTTATTTTTATTAGATTAGGACAAAAAATATGAAGTTGCTTGAGAAGGATAAGATGGTGAGAGATATTGAAAAATAGTTAGATGGAAAAGAAGAATAGATGGATGAGACATAATAAAAAAAAATTTGTGATAAAAATTATTTGAATAAGATAACATAAAATACACTAATTTTTTCTAGATTAAAGGATAATCTTCTCAATATGGTGAAATGAAGTGTTCCAATAAAGAATAAAAATATGTTCACAATCATTCCTAAGTGAAATATGTTATTTCTAACAATTCAGGTGAGAATAACATGTTATAAACTTTTTCTATAAATAATAATATAAATGGATACTCTTAAACATCAATGAAGGAATGTAATTCAATAATATAACCACTTTTTAAGAAAAAAGAGGCTCATATTGTAGTAGAATATCCATATAAAAACAATAGACAGATTTATCTTCAAAATGTAAGATATGATATCAGAGAATTTTTTTAGTATTGTGGAATGTATGATCACAAAGCATAATATTTTTGGTTTAGTATGTCATTTTTTGGAAAGAGTAAATAATAAAGGGATATTTTGGTTAGTATTGATGGACCGATTTATATAAAAATAATTCTAGTGTTAGGAAAGCATCAGATATGCCCACCCAAAATAGATTTGGGTGTCTGAAAAAAATATTATATGAGTAAGAAGGTCACAAATTTTAGGTATGCATTACTAGAATACAATAATAGTATTCTTGTTTTGTGAAAGGTTATAAAATTCAAAAATAAAAACAAGTTAAGTCATGTAATGGTAAGTCAACCAATCAGGCACATGAGAAGCCTAAAGAGAATGAGGATGTTTAGAAATAATGCTTTAGAGTTTGGCCATATAAATTAAAAATGGATAAATATTTTTGATATCATATAAGGATGATGAAGCAAAAGAAAAATAAGGGGTTACATGTGATGAATTTGACATTCATGAGAATCTTTCTATAAATATAGATTTTAAAATCCAAGAAAGTTTGTGTGAATGATTTTAGAATGATGGGAATAGAATGATATGTTTAATGAAAATTATTCCATCCTAAGAAGGCACTATAACATGGATTATTAAAGAACAAGGAGATGTAGTTTCCTATTCCTCTGAGGTAAATAATTCCATCTCACATAGGAGTATTTATTATGGAATAAATATGATCAAGAAACATGATAAGGTTGTTGATACGATAAGCAGTGCTGAGCTTCGAGGAGAAGATAATCATAGGTTGAGAGAAATATCTCATCCTTAGTGTTACTTTTGAAGAAAGAATAAGTCACTACTTATTCCCATATTTACATTTTTTTCACTAATATAAAGGGGATTGAATAATGAAATTGAGTGACGTATATAGTAGACGAAAAATATGATTGTCCATATAGAGTATTCTAACTACCATAGAGATGTGGTGTTAAGTGAATCCATTGGGGGGGATATTATTTAATGATATCATATAGTGAATTGTGAAATTCAATAATGTGGTAAAAACTAGAGAATGTTTTTTTGTAAGAACACTCACAACACTTGTTTTTGTTTATATCAAACATATTTATGATGCAGGAGAGTTGGTTGATGAAAAAATGAGATAAATAGGGGGTTTTAAGCTTTTTAATTGAACCTTTTTATGTGTTTGGTATGATATTGGTAGGATGAAACGTTTTTTTATAAGTCTATTTATGAACATCCCAAAAAATTGAGAATCTTAGTTGATATTACATGCTAAAAAATATATGGATAGCCTAGAGGTGTTGATAAAATATATCATGTTTTTACTGAGGTTCCCAATACCAACTGTAACATCCTGGATAAATAAACAATATGACATTTTCTTATTTAATAATATTTTTGAATTAAATATTATTTTTACTTTAAAGGTGTTTCAATGTTCGATAGCATACCCAATATGAAACAACGAGTTTCTTTGAAATCTTACGTTGCACACTAAAAATATAATAATATTATTTTAAATAGTAGTTAATGCCTAGCCACTGTATTGGAGAGAATAGAAATAAATAACTTAAATATGATTATACATGTTTTCTAAATGTTTTTACATTTATCCAATAAAAGTTTGAGGCTTAAAATAAAAAAAGAATTCGATTTTTCTCATAAATACTCTAACATTCATTAAATGGTCGATTTACCACCATTTGATGGAGAACCCTCTTTAAATCTAGTTTTGGTCACTTTAATACATTATATTTTCCCAAATAAAATCCTTCTTTAGAATAGGGTAATCAAAATTTACTCTGTGTAATTTTTTGTAATTTTTCCGATAAAGTTCATTTTTAATGAATAGTGAAAAATATTATATTTTAATTAAAATTTTCATTTTAATATAATTTATTTAAATGTTTAGATTAACTTTTTAATTGGTTTGAAAGTGTAAATATATTATATTTTTACCATTTAATCCAATGTTGGCCATTTGAAGTAATTTCACTTTGAAATTGGACATTAACAAGTATCAATCTTTTGATGGTTATTATTTCTTAAAAACACGCATTTTGTTTTAACAATGCGAATTAATTATAAAATTAATTAATTCTAATTCTATGTTTTGAATTTGGTAAAGTAGACTTCATTTTTGAATTCTAAAAATATCAAATTTATCTTAGAGTGAATTTTTGGAATTTATCTAAAAACCTTCAATTTTTAATGAATAGTGAAACCACTAAGTAGTAGTTAAAAAACTGAGTTTTTCGTTTAAATGAAATTTTACCACTTCTGTTAATTGAATTTCGAAAATCCAACATTCATGGTTGTCATTAGTAAGTAAAATGTGGTTCAATGGGATGAAAATAATTTTCGGTGAAAAGTATTTTTTTACTAACCGCGATTAAAGGTAATTAGGGTAATTTAAGGTAAAAATAATGTTATAATAATGTAAAATGAACTTGACACTTGTAAAAACATCATTGGATGAGTCATAGCTGACCAAGATAATCCATGGGTCAATTTTGGGACCCCATGGATCCACTTGGGTAAGATAATGACATTAATAACTTTTTATATAAAGTATAAAAAATGTCATAAACATGTATTGTTTTACTAAAACAATTATTAAATGGAGTTATATAAGTTATCTTTTAGGATATAAATATTCATTGGAAATGTAAAAATATTTCATACATCATTTTAATTTTTTTTATAATTTTTAGACATCAAATAAATAAAATTATTTATGACACAATGATGATGTAATGTTTACGTCATTAATGAATGATTTAAATAAATAAGAAGATAAGAATTAAAAAAATATCCAAAAAACGTCCAATTATTATTGGATCATCTTATTTCGAACATGGGCCATCGTATCTTATAATTTAATTATTTTTGGAATTTTAGAAACCGAAAATCCTTATATAATAAAATAATATTTTCAAATATTCCAAAAGAGGCCCTCCTCTCCCTTTTAAAAAGCCCTCACTTTTTACCAATTTATCACACATCTCAAGCTTTTTTATCGTCCAAAATCTTCTCTAGTAAGCCCCCAAGATATCTATATTCATCTTAGAAGCCTTAACTTAGGTACAAAGCACATCAAGAAACGATTTTGGTACAAACCAAAGGGAGTTACCCGATGTAAAGTTAACATCTTCTCTTAAGTTCTTTTGTTTTATTTTACTTCTCCAACCCCCTAAAATCATTTAATTCATTTATTTTATAACATAAAAAATATCCTCAATAAACTTTTTTTTTGTTATGGTAAGGATTCAAACTACACTTACACACACCTCCATCTATTGGGTAAAGAACGTAATATTTCTGTGGATGGAAAACTAACGCCTCACGAAACGATGATCGTTCAATTAACTCCTACCACCTCTCATGGAGGCCATTATGATGGAAGTGTTTTTATAATGATATATATTATGTTTATCTTTTCTTTATGATTCTTTATTATTCATTTATATCACACCTTTATGTTTTCCATAATGGGTAAACGCGATAATTTATTTTTAGGAAGTGTGGACTACCGCCCCCTGAAAGTGATATGACTCGTTAATGCCTTATGTGGGATGTATAAAGGATAGAGTTAATGATATTATATATGATATTATACTGTAACTATAATATAACTATGTATAATTATGTTTTAATTCTATTAAAATAAGAAATATAAATGGAAGTAGCATTCATGCGTATGTACGACTTTCTGTCTCCATGAACGGTGCATTTCATTTATTATCTACAAATGTTATGTAATATTATAAATACATATATATATACTGTATTTATATATGAAATATATATGGCACATAAATTATTAATATCATTCTAGAGATAATGGACATTTGACCACATGGACAATTTATAATTATATCAAGTTCATTTTTTACTCAAGTTCCAAACATTGACAAAATGTATGATATGTGCTCAAATAATTAACTAATTGTTATAGCAGGGTAACAAGTAATATAAAAGGAATAATAAAATTGATAAATATTACCAATCAAGTATAAATTAACTTAAATTTATTATTTAGGAAGAACAAGGAACATATGAGCGAGTCAAGTCGGACAATGAGGTAAGGGATTCTTATCTAACTTTTAGTTCCGTGAGATTTCCTTTATTTGGAACTTATTTATTGCATGTGGTGTATTATGTACTTCCATTTGATATATATTATCATTATTCCCTTTATATTCATGGTATTATGTAATGCATTTTTTGGTTATTATCTTTTGGTCATACGACTCGATTGATTACAACGAGGTAAGGGGTTTTCATCTCACTTTTATTCTCGTGAGATTCATGCTACATTACCCACTATTTCCTTTTATGTGGTGTATGTACCACCCATTATTGTATTTTTTTTGTAATATACTTTAATTTACGGTTATTTACATATTCTTTGTATGATCCTTCTATTATGTGGTGTACGTTTCGAAAGTTACACAAATCGGTAAGGGAACCTTTCACCCTCCTCTTTTTAAAAGGCTTATTTTTGTTATGTCTTTTAATATACAAATTCTTATATTGGGATATGTTTTTATATATCCATATTTCTGTAAATTGTATGTCCAAGTGATGAGATACTCTTTAATCTCTCATCAACATATTTTCTGAATTTTAAAGTGACGTTGTTAGGCTGTCAATTTTTTGTTAGGAAAATTATTAACCCAATTTCTATTATTTGTGTTAAACTTATAATTATTGAATATTTATTCCTATGAATATGTGTGAATGACCTTTGATTGTTTTACACTTAATATTGACTTATATTGGGTGTATACTTATTTGACACACATAATTATGTAGTTGATTTATCCCTAATCAAAGGATACCCTCTTTGTAAGGGACTTTGTCTCAATCTCCTTTCATTGAGGAATCTTTTGATTTCTACACGACTTTATTTTATATGGTGTATAAAACCCTTTTGAATTTTCATTTCATTCAGAGAGAATATTTTCTCTTCGAAGTGTTTTACTAAACAACAAAAAAAGAAATGTTTCTTCTAACATACGCGGTGACAACGACCATTCCGCCGTCGTGAGTATTATTTGATCTTTGGCTTCCTTAACAAGCCGTAATGTTTTTAAAAGAAAAAAATAAATACCATATAATCTTTTACTCATTTGGTATTAAAAATGGTTTTGAGAATGGATTTATTATTTCCATATCTTGTTCGATATCTTGAAATGATATATTGTGATTGCAATGTGGGAATGTTATCTTTCCTTTATGCATATGTTATGTGTTATGATTATTTTATGTTTCTTGGGCATTGTTTACGTATACGGGTGGTTCTGTGATAAACCTAGGGTGGGTGAGCCCGAGATATATCTCCAATGCATTAGGTAATGTGACAGAGGTAAACAATAATGCTTCTCCTAATAGAATTAGGGAATATACTGTGATGGGTATTCCAAATGTAACTCCCTACATATTTTTGATAACTGCAGTGTATGTATGATATGGATTCCACAAGTTACCATAATGATTTATGTTTTATATGTGTGATTCATAAATCTTATTATTTCATGAGTTATGTTAAAGAGTTTATGTTTTTTATGTAATGATGAGATAATGTTTTCATTCTTTGTTATACAAACCTTACTGAGATTTTTATACTCATCCCATGTTTTGAAATGTTTTTCATAGGACTTAAAGATTAATAGGGTCAAGGATGGGATCAAGGAAAAGTCATGCTATCTAAAACATGGAACTACAATAAAAAGGATTTGAAGGTAGTATTAATAAAAATACGTTTAAATACCATGAAATAATAATTATTTATAATAATACAATACAATGGTGGTTGAAATTACACAGTATAAAATAAAAATATGTTCATAATATGATGATAAGCCTAGATGAATGGAAATTGAGACAAAAACATTTAACATAACTCTTGGATTATAAAAAATAAATTTAACCTCACGTATAATAAACATAACCATATTAATAAAATATTTAGGTACCTAATTCGAATATTTTACCCTATATACATTTTAATTACTATCAATAATTATAATTTTATTCATGAGTTACAGTTTATTTTTGTTAATGATTGTTAGAGATTTTGTTTATTTCACGCGTGATTTGAAATTTCAATGTCAATCCCCATTATTTTATACACCATTAATAATTATTATATTATATAAGTTACTTTATTAAATTATTAATATATTTTTTATATCTCGAATTTCATTCCATGAGAATTTTAGTCATGATTTGTGAAGACAAAATCAATTATGAGATTTTTTCTATAATTTCAACGAATAAATGGTGGCTTATTAATGGTAATATTTAATGTTACTATTAAATCTTCATAATAAAAAAGACATTTTTCACTCATTAATTTCTAATATAAATATTAATTATGTTTCCATAGTTATCCATGATGTAAATTTATTACAAAGTTCATGTATGTAGTTAAACTGACCAAAATAATAACATGATATAATTGATGAATAAGTATGATTATGATGTGATTAAAATATAAAATAATTATAAATAAGCTTAAATAAATTTTTTATGATTTATTTTTGTGATAATTTAATATTAGAAAGGTTTTTAAGAAGAACATAATTGATATGAAACTATTATTTAGAGAAAACAATTGTTTTCCCCTTGGTATGATCATTTTAGGTGGTTAGATCAACAATGATAACCTATTGTTAATAATATTAATTGAATGAATAATTTATATTTATTGAATCTTAAATATTTCATAAAAATCATATTTATTCATTAAATCCAATTTTATAATAATCCAAATTAAGAAGTAATGAAAAATTAAATACACAATTCCCTTGTGGTCATAGTTCGCCCATACGCAAAGATAATATTTTCATTTTCTATATAATAAGAATTATAAATTGATTTTTATTTTTAGATTATGATTTATTTTTATAAATATAATATTTTTTCACTAAAAAAATTCTCAGGACCCGCTATGCGAGGAGGTAATGAAAAACAAAACACACTATTTTGGGAGGTGATAGTGCGCACATTCACACGAATGACATATTTATTTTTTTATAAGGAGAAGGGAGGAAGGTAGATAATTATTTTTACATAAATATATTAAAATGGAATTATACTAATAATACTGGTGTTTTTATTTATGTTGGTATAATAATATTTTAGGTATAAGAATAACACTTAAAGAAATAGAAATTATAAAGAGTAATTTGGGAATTTTTACCTTACTCATTTGAATAACTCCTTTTAAAATTAGATTTATAATTTTAGGGGTGTTATTTTAATGACACCATAAAATATAAAAAATAAATAGGAGTTTTTTTGAGGGAGGGGGTATTGGGTATGATTTTTCTCAAACCATGTGGCTTAAGGTCTGAAGAAAAGTGGGGTGGTGAAAGTATCCTTTTTATAAGTGATGGAGTGACATTTCGGTAATAAGACGTACGTTATTCAAGGAAAGTGACAAAAAAAGTGAAAATAGGGGATTTTGGAATAGTTTTGATCAAGAAAAATATTCACCAGGCATTTTTAGATAATTAATGAGTAATTTTAGGCCTTATATCTCTAGTTTTAACTTTTATTATAATTTACTTTTACTAAGGAAACTCATTTTTTAACCATTAGTAAATTATTTTTACGGATAAATATAAAATTACCATTATTATATAATTTGTATAATATGAATCTAAATATTAATGTAATTTTATCAAATAAAAAATTTTATGGGTGATAAAAAATCAATTTTAATATTATTGCACATAATATTTAAAACCTGTTTTTATAAAATGTGTATTTTAATCATGAAAATTATGTTTAGGATAAAACAATCACTTTTTTTGAATCTAAAAACATTAATTGGTTTATTAATAAAAAATAAGATTTATTTGGATTGCAAAACAATCCAAAACCTAAATCCACTGTGTGAATATTTTAAAAGGAATGAAAAAATTGTTTTTATGGTAATAAGATATTACTTAATATCCAAAATGTTAAACATGGGTTTTAAAAATTAAAATGTATTTTTAAATATATCATTTTACTTAATAAATAAGTATAGTATTAATAAAAAGGTTCATTTTTAAGTCACACTTATATCCTATTGATGTTACAAAAGTTACGATATTTCTAAAAATGTTATTTTACCCTATTTACCTAAAAGTAATTATTTACAGAAAAATCCCAAAAAATAATTATAAGATAATATTATAATGATAAATCCAAAAATGAATTATATTTTTCAATATTAAGATTTTAAACATTAGGAATTTAATTTTTATGTGCAAATATAAAAAATAATTAAATTTTTTTATAGTAAAATGATTATTACATATTTACTATAATTATTATTATTTACCATTAATTATTAATTAGTGTTTATATATTATTCATATAAAAATTATATTTTATCATTATTTAATCAGATTTATTTTCTTAAAATAAAAATACATATCTTATACAAATAAATTCTTAGCAAAATACTTTTTATGCATAAAATGATCTTATTAGTTATTTTGAAACACTAATTGACTTTAATTAATGACTGCAAATCATTTTTTTCCATTTTCAAAAGGCCGGTTGCTGGTACCCAATACATGACGTCACCACATCCACTTCAACACAACACAACATCTTGATTTCACCATTCCAAAACCACAGCAACACATGAACACAACAAAAAACCACACAAAAAATTCAACTGCATCCTCAAATTCATACCAGTTCAAATTCAAATTCAAATTTCCAAAAAAAACATCAACGAGACAGATTCCCTTGAGCCGCACACCTGCCATCAAGCCGCGCACCTGTCTGTGCACCGAAAATCAAGCCACTCACCTGCCCTCGAGCTGTGTAGCTACCATCAAACCCTTCATCGTCACCTTCAATCCTTCATCCTTCATCACCAGTGAGAACTCCTTAGGCGTCACCGCAGCAGATTGAAAGAAATTTTGGTTTACAAGCTGTACCCAATCGACCAAAACACAGTAGTATAGCATCAACAAGCTCATCAAATCTAACATCGACTCACAAATATGAATGCATCAACCCCACAAATCGGACCGAGCCAACACCAGATCTCGTTACCACCAGCAATACCTCTAGAAAAGACCACATCAAACTCTCAAAGCACTCAATCCGTGGAATAGCACATCAACATCCCTCAAACGCCAATAAACCGGACCACAAGACGATGCGGTGCCCACAAATCCTGATCGAACCCATGAATGCTCTGAAGGTGTAAGCCGGCGAAAAAAGCAACCTTCATAACAAACCGGTCTTATGCTCGTGGATGATGAGCCGACAGTGCCGCAGAAGCCCGTAGCATGAAATCTGATGCCACAGAAGGACAGTTGCGCCGTAAGATCATCACAGAGAGCACTAGGACATCTGTAGGAAATCCACCACGGGGTAGATGATGCTGCATGGGAAGAAATATATTAAAATCATTTTTTTAAAAGGATGTTAATATCAAAATATCATTGCATTAAATCTACATACCATGTATAATTAGAATATATGAACTAAATACTTTTTTCTAATGGTGTTTGTGGAATCATCTTTCTCTCAATAAGTGCATAGAAGATGTTATTCAATAGTGAGAATATGTTTATTAAAATTGAGAAGGAAAACTAAGAATCCCTACCTAGACCATTTTTATTTATTATTAATAAGGTAGATATTAGATTCTTTAAATTTTTAGTAGGTTAAAGGAATATTGATCCAAAAATAAAAAAGGGGAGATTGAAGTGCCCATTTGAAGAAGTTTTATTTGTTATCAGTAAGGATATGTGTAAATAAATTAAATATTTATGAGATGATAATGGTTTTTAAATCTTATATGGAAGATGATTTATTTTTATTATTAAACTTGAATTTATTGTGTTGATATATTCAAGGCTCTTGGATAGATCCAAATAAAAGAAAAAAATTATTATGATGAGTGATGTACTGATCTTCATGTGAATGAAATGTGCTGGTGGTTAGAGTTTTGTCTCTATAATGTTTTAAAAGTGATTTAAGAGATATTTTAATGGTGAGATGACATAAATTAATCTATAAAAATAATTCTAGAGTTATTATTTCATAAAAAACATAAATGATGTTGAGTTTTTTAATTGTTATAAACATGTTTTAAGGACCTATTCGATAATGATTATCAGAATTTTTAAATGAATTTTAATAATTTGTAATGCCTTTAGATAGAAATAAGACATTATAAGTTGATTTAAAGTAATTTTTGAATTACCATTATGGTACTTGAGTTTGGAAAATTTTCAAAGGAATTTTTAATGCTTGTAAGATTTTTCATTTATACAGGAGTAAATTGTACAGTGATTAAGAGAAAAATTTTATTAAAAATTTGATTGGATAATGTGTAAGGAATTTCATCTATGTGGATGTGAATTTTCCATAACATAATAAAATTAATCTATATAGAAGTAAATTTTATAGTGTGTAAGTGAATTTATTTACATGGTAGCTATTTTGTCCTGGACATGAGTAACTTTATCAACACATGAGATAATTTTATGTTCATAAGGTATTTAGTCACCTGTATAATATTTGAGTGTGCCAAGATTCTCTAATGTTATGTTTCATTTCACTATTGGAAATCTGACCTTTCCCAACGCTTCTATACCAACAGTTCGTAAAAAACGTTGGTATAGGTTCCCTTCCCCAACGGATTGGCTAAACTGTTGGGAAATCCAACTTTGAGGCCACCTTTCCCAATAGTTTGGCCAAACCATTGGGAATGGGTATGGATTTCCCAACAGTTTTGCCAAACCATTGGGAAAGCCCACATTGTGGCCACCTTTCCCAACGGTTTGGCCAAACCCATTGGGAAAGGGTATACCTATCCCAACTATTTTCGAAAACCATTGGGAAAGGTCCCCCACAAATCAACCTTTCCCCAGAATCAAAATCCAGAATCAAAATATATACCAACAGTTTTGACAACCTTTGGTATATATCCTTTGATTTTTTATCATTTCTTCTTACCCAAGAACATTATATAAATCAAAATTTAAAATCATTATGAGAATAAATATATATATTTATGTAATTATATTCACAAAATTCATGTTAGGTTAGTGGTTAAGTCATCGAATAATAAACTAGGGGTCCTGGGATCAAATCCCAGTGAATGTTTTTTTTGAAATACACATCCCAACGGTTCCATAACTGTTGGTATAGATTTTCATATTAATTATACCAACGGTTTCCAAAACTGTTGGGATAGGTCTATACCAACGGTTTTGGGAAAACCGTTGGTATAGACCTATCCCAACGGCTTACTTGGAAACGGTTCTCCAAACCGTTGGTATAGGCTATACCAACAGTTTGGAGGCCTATACCAACAGTTCCAAACCGTTGGTATAGGTTAGTTTTCTATTAGTGTTTGGAATATGAAATTTCTAAAGGAAGAAATATATTTGATAAGGATTTGAGAAATTTCTTACGACCATAAGATATTTTCCACCCCATAATAAATTTCTATTGTATGTAAGATATTTTTGAGTGGGCATAAAAATATGAGTATTGCAAAATGAAATATTATGAGTAAATAGAAATAAATTTGATGATGCATGTGGCATATTCTTTATGGATTAAACATCATGATAATTTTTTAGGTCCATAATTTAATAAAAGATCAAAGGAATCCAATATGGGTTCTACACTACAAGAAGAAAGATACAACATTATAGTTCCATGAAAAAGAGGATATTTCGAATGAGTTTATTATTGTAAATTTTTTAGGGATTTATGAATTAAAGGAAGTGGTTTTTTTGGGAAAATAAAAACAACATATTCTATTACATGAGTAAGGAAATAGAACAAGTCTTTTGGAAAATTTAATTGTAATCTTTGAAATATAATTAAAATTATTTTTAAGGAAGAAAATAAAAAAATATTTTATTGATTGATTTAAAATGGATATCAATTATAATATTCAAGATTAAGGAGTTTCCAAAATTATTTTCTATAATGTAACAATATTCATGATTTTATTTTTTGAATATAAATATGTAAGAAGAAAATAAAGAAGGTGTTATGATGTTTGTTGAGATTTAGAGATCTCTCAACCACAATAGAAGAATTATGAGAGCCTAAATATAATATTGTATTAAAGAGAAACGAGGATATTGAAGATAGGAGTCATCTAAGAGGATGAAGACCTACTATGTGAGCACACATTCGATGTAATAAGGTGAACCAGTTCACACTAATGATCGGAATGCTAGAAAATAAAAATGTTCATATTGTGAGTAATACTCGAGTACATATACTTAGTGGTGTACATGAACAGACCTTTTTATTTATCCTCTTATTAGATGAATATATTTTTTAAAATTTGTGCAGAAACAACCTAGTTTAGGATAATAATTTCCTTCACATTTGGATTATAAATTATAGATTGGTATGTGAATCTATAGTATCTCTTATGTGAATTAGGATCTAGAGCATGGTGGGAATATATATTGATTGGGCTAGGGAGATTTATAGTTGTTACCACTTGTGAAGATAATGGAGAATCCATGATTTTGGCATCTAACCAATCATAATAAAGAGTAAGAATTTTCACTAAACCATGTAAATACTTATGTGCTACATTCACTTTTATATATATTCAATATAATAAGAGTTTGAGAAATTATATTAGGATTATTAGAAACTCAAAAATATTAAGAGGTTGATTTAAAAATAGGATTCCATCAAATAAGACCATTCATCCACTCCCCTATGTGGTCAATCCAGTATAGGGAATAAAAATTAGTATCCAAGATAGGTTCCCTCTTAATGATCTAATAAGTTTCTCAGTATGGAGAAAAAAATATATGAATATATAAGGTGGTACTATGTTCAATGGAAATAAATACCAAATTTAGAGGATTAATATGTTGTAATAACTTCTAACTCTTGTACTAAAAGTGTGAGATACTATTAAATTTGGATCTACACATGATTATGAATTTATTTCTATGAAATAATCTCACAATAAAAATTTGGAGTTTCATTGGAAATCAAAAAATGATTTCTTAAATTCTCTTTCAGAAAATATGTCTACAATGGTAATGGGGATTGAAACTATAAAGGATATTTGGGAAACATTAAACCAATACTATTAAGGTAATATCAAAGTCAGATTAACCAAAAAAAATTATATTTGAGTGAATTTGAATATATGAAGATGGATGACGATGAGACTATAAAATATTTCATTACAAGATTCACTGAGATTGTGGGTAATATTTGGGGGTTTGGTGAGAATTTGGATCACTCTATCATTTATAAAAGATGATGATAAAATTTGTAGATTGGCTTATAAGATAGAGAATATATTTCATTAAATGATTTAGATAACATAATCATTACTTATGAAATGATATATTCATTATATTTTAAAAAGAAATAAAAATTTTAGATGGATTTTGAGGCCATGATAAAATAAAAATTCCATGTATAATAGTTTGTAGGATCAAGTGACTCAGAACACGAGGATAATGAATACTTCATCAAAATGTTTACTCTTATATATGAAAAGTTCACAAAGGGAAAGTGGAAAGGAATGGGAAATAAAAAACAAAGATTCTACAACTATAATGACACTGGTCATTTTTGTAAGGACTTACCAATGAATAAGGTTGAACTGTCCAAATCATTTGATAAAGTTGAGAAATCTAAAAAGTTGAAAAATTGTAAAAGTAAGAATAAATTCAGCAGCAATAAATGAATTTAAATGATAAATATGGATATTTGTGGCTAATAAAAAAATCTCATAATATGATGAAGTCAATTTTATTATTATATCTTTGAAAGGTATTGATTTATCAATCAGTGATGATGATGGAGAATAAAGTAGAGTGTTTGAGTGGTATCAAGAATGTGATCTGGAATATTACTATAATAAAATTACATAGATCAAGAAAGGGAAAATAAATCTAATTAAATAGAAAAAAGTGGTTGAAGAAAAGAAATATTTGAGAAAGAAAGAATCTTTTTATGTTGATAATATATTGTTAAATAAGCTAATATTGGACGAGAAAGATAATATGGAGAGAAAAATTAAAAAAATATTTTCTAGAAAGGTAGAGGAGTCTATTGAAATATAATCAACATTTCATAGTTCTCAATATGAGTTAAAAAATAGAAGACCTAAATTGAGATTATTATGTTAAATGATAATACTCTGAAGATAGTGAAATTAGGCATTTCAACAGGGATAAAAACAATACAGCTAATATTTATGAAGTTACATATGTTATTTTTTTGAAACATAAGTGTTAAATATTATACATGAACTTTTTTGATCGAAATACAATTTAGGGACACTCTTCTAAACCAATGTAATAAAGGAAATCAAGAATATTATTACCTATATGAAAAAGAGGCTTTTTTTTCAATGAAAATATAAATTAAAATTCTAGATAGATTTATCATCAATATTGAAGATATAATTTTAGAGGATTTTTCTAGTGTTATAGTAGGTATTAACAAAAAAAATATTCTTGTTTCTCTAATATTTTATTTTAATGAAAGAGTTAAGAATCAAGGGGAAGTTTTGGTGTGTAATTGAGGAAAAGTTTTATAAAAAAGGTAGTTGGTGTCAATAACTCATAGAATCTGTCCCCTCAAAATATATTTTGGTATATAGAAGAAATATGTTTAAGATGTGAGCATGGAGGTCCCAAATAAAAGATATACTTGATTGGAAAACTAAGAGAGGTAACTATGATGTTAAAGTTAAAAAATTAAAAAATTAAAGAAAGGGAGATCATATCATTCTTAGTCGAAAAATTAGTCACATAAGAAGACTAAATATGTTGAGAACATCTATTACAACCTAAAATTTTATGTAATATGTTTTTAAATAAATTTAATTTCTTTGGTCACTTTCATTACAAGAAACGATGAGTTTAAATAAACTTGGAGGTACTATGAAAATATTTTATTAAAGGTCATAGTTATCAACTAGATATTGGATTGGTGGTTATATATAAGGAAGACTAAATTATCCAAAATATATACTTTATACATTTATTAAATAAATTTCTTGGTAATTAATTGATTATAAATGAAAATAAAAATCATTTGAATGTAAAAGAATTTTTTTTGAAAAAGTGTTTTTATGCACACAATGTTTTTTATATTAATAAATTAAATTATACCCCACTAGTGAATTATTTTTTTGACATTTATATATTATATATTCAATTTTTTTTATCATTTATCTAATAGTTTTTCTATGCATGAGATAAGAATAATTCATGTTTTATACTGAAATATTTATTTTACACTAAAACTTATTTTTTTTCACGTTTTGGGAACTTATTTTAAAATTAATATTTCATACTTTTAGAAAATTTATTTTAAAAATGAACTTTGTTTTTATAATCAAAATTTTAAAAATATTTTAGCATTAATTTTTAAGAATTTTATGAGAAGATTTATTTTTTGATGAATATTGAAAAAAACTGATTTTTATTAAAATATTATTTTCATTTATTGAATTTATAAGTTCCATTTTGTTTTATAAAAGTTTTAAAAGTATAATTATTTCCAATATTTTAGTATTAATTTAATTTAGTTCAATGGAAGTAATTTTAAATTTAACTTTTGGTAATTTTTTGTATACCTAAGGAATATTTTTCTTTGTAAAACCACTTTTCATTACAATTGTGTGTTTAATTTTAAATTAAATTATTAAACTTTGTTGAATTTAGTTTGATAAAATAGATGAAATATTTTTAATAAAAATAATTAATATCAGTTAATTAGGTAACTTCATTTTTCATCATAAATAATTGTAGAAATAGTTAAAATTGTTTTCTAAGGTTAAGGTTAAAACAAGTTCACCAGGGTTTAAAATAATGTTTTTATGGTTATAATGACATAAAAACATGTCTTAATTTTTTTTAGGCTTCAATATTTTTACTATATCCAATCCTATTTTGGGGAATGGTATATTTTATTCCTTATTTCCACGAAAGTGACATTGAATTATTTGAAAGCTTTGAAAAATTAAATGTGTACCACCAACCTCAATTATTAAGGGTACCCCCTGTCCTCTCATATTCATGACTAAAGAACCCTTTTTCAGACAATACAAACCTAAAAACCTTCCTCACTTCCCTCCCCATTACATAGAGTCTTTTTTATCATAAAACCATCTAATCAAATATTTTACTATAAACTTAAAGAGGTTGTTTGAAGAATAGGTACAGTTCTTTATCATGTATTTTTATTTTACTTTTTATAAATCAATAAATATTTTTCATATATACTAAAAAATAAAAGCATTATATTAAATGTGATGATAATTTATTATTGTAATTTCATAACCTATATCGATCACCACTTTCATAAAATGGGAAAGGAAACCATCTAGTGTGCGTACAGATGACTACAACCTTGTCAATCGATGTAAATCATTTTCCATCATCACCTCTCATGGATGGATATAATGATGTATTTAATATACCTATATATATATGAAGTTTCATACATTATTATATTTTTAATATTATAATATCACATCTACTTTCTTTCCTTCTAATTTATTGAAAAATGATAATGTTGCTTCTATGTACTTGTTGACTTCCACCTCCATGAAGAGATGTTATTCGTTTTTCATTTACCTCATATATGGAAATTAATAAGGATTAATTTAAAAAATATACATTATTTATATGATATAGTAATAATTATTTAAATTTTAATTAATTATTTAATTTTATTTTGTTTCATTCATCAAAAAATTAAAACAATATTCATGCATATTTTCGGTCTGTCGTCTCCATGAATTGTTTAATTCATTTTTCTCTCTATAAATTTTATCAATTAATATAAATAGTTATATATTTAATATATATGATATTTATATCAAGATTAAAATTTTATGTATTATGGAACCGTAATCAAGTATAATTATTAAAACTACCAAACCAAAACTAACACGAAAAATGAACTAGTTATCACCCAGAAGAATAATTTTATTAAATAATTATTAATAAACCAAGGATAAAAGGTTATATGTAAATAATATATGCTATTATATATATGGTTAGGTTTTTTAATATATTTATAATATTTATATAATTATTTTATAGGAGTTTTTAACACATACTTTGGAAGTCAGACCTAAGGTAAGGGATTTTCGCCTTATTTTTCCTTTTGGGAGACACATAGCTTATTAATAACTAATTTTTATTATGTGGTCTATATAATACCCATAAATGAGTTTTATGATGATTATTATAAAAATTATATTTGTTTATATATCCATATAAGTTTCTTTCTTTCTTGGGGATTATAATTATAAAATTACAAGTGGTAGGGGTTTTATGTTAGAATCTCATTATTTATTGGGAATATTTATGATTATGCTTCTGATGATGAAATATCATGATGAAAATCTGAAGAATCTCCTGAATTTTCTTATCCAATGGTTATTTCTTAAAATTAAATTTTTTCTTTTCAATTTCCTCTCTTTATGTTCTCAATATACCAAAATAATTTCTTTAAGGAAAATATAATGTTTCACTATCTTCGGTCAAAAATCCTTTCTCAACCATTTCCTTGTTTTCTGAAAAATAATTAAATATTTTTTTTAATATTCTCTAATTATTTTTTAAATTTATTTATATCCATTTTTTAGTTTTTTAAAAATGGCTAACGATTAATATTATTTTCATTTTTTAATTGATATAATTTTGAATGTTTACTAAAAAAGATATAGAATTCTTTATTTTAACATATATAGAATGAAAATAATTTTCCATCATCATGGCCACTCAATAATTTGAAGCTAAATTTAAAACTTTTCAAGGTTATTTTCAAATAAAATGACTTCCTTATTACATTTTTTATGATGATGATGAAAAGTTTTTTTATAAAACCTATTCCATTTTATGGCTTATTCAATGATTAATTGGTGAAATGTTTATGAAACCCATTTTTATCCCACAAAATGCACTGTTTTAAAATGTTTAAAAAATTCATTTATTCTTAAAAGTTATTATATGATGATTTTTAATGATCTTGTTAGACACACATATATGAATTTCATTTTGCGATTGGTGGGCCAAGAGTTATATATACCTCCAATGCATTGTGTAAATATAGATATCTCATGAGATAAAAAAGAATAGAATGGGGAGTGAACCTAGTTTTGTTTGAAACTGTACCGATTATGATAGTCTCGAGAGTAAAAATTGACTACTATTATTCATTGTGGGGTTAAACCAATCCACTATTATAATATTTGAAAAAAGTCTTGACTAATAATGAAATGATTTTCTATGATTATGTGTTTACCAAAAATCTATGTCTTATGAAAATATTATGATCTCATAGATTATGTTATTATATTCCTTTATGATTCATGTATTATTATATTAGAAGAATTAATCTATAACTAAAGATTATGATATATGATATGAAGGGTATGATTTTCAAATTTTATTATTATGCTCACATACCCTTATTCCCATGTAATTTTTAAGTGATCATTGATATCTCCTTTGTTTACCCTTACTGAGCATCAGAGCACACTATTTTGTAAGTTTCATAGGTTATGAAGTAAGGTATTATATACAATATATCTATGATGGGTTCTAGTTGTAAAGAAATTAGTAAGAGGAAATTTAGATATCTTATAAATAGGTTTGTTATGTGTATAAGTTTCCAAAGGTACTAGAACTATAAAATTCTAGAGTGGATCACTATGTAATGCAATTAATAATAATTTATTAAGATGTGATATTAGTGTATGAAAAGTATAAGTTACTATAGTTGGTATCAAATAAAGTTTTAGTTATCCTTTGGAAACTAGGATTAGAAAAAATTAGTGATAACCCTTAGGATAACCCTAAGTATAACCAAACATCCTAATTTATGGTAAAGAAATGATCGCGGTTTATAGTGGAAAACACCCCTTTATGAAAACTGAAAGTTGAAGTGGTTTTGGAATAGATGCATCTAGGGGTAATATACCTAAAAATATTTCTTCTATTATATCTCATCTATCATTCTAGTACATGGGGTGTGTGCCCTTACTGTGCACAAGGTTTTAAACTTTTGTGGAATATTATTAGGTTAATTCACATTTAATTTATGAACTATTATAGTGTATTTGAATAGAATTCGATCATGAATGATCTAGTTCAAAACTAGGTTTCATAGACTGAGAATAAGGTGTCACAATTTAAACATAATATAATTTTATTATTATTATGTCATTGGTCACTATGATTAAGAATTTTTTATACCCAAAAATATATTTTGGTTTTAGTACGGAATAAGAAATAAAATGAAGAAGTTGATGTGGTAATAGCGATTGTCAAATATTAATATATCCAATTTGAGATTATTTATACTAATTAATATATATCATGAAACGTTCCATGGAATGTTGATTGATATACTCAATGATTAGATGTTGAAGTAGAAGTAAAAACTCATAATGGTTTGGTGATCAAAACTAATGTCTATGATTCCTCTTCTTTTGATGTTTATAGGACTTCGCTTCCAAGAAATCTTCTTATTCTCCCTCTAGTTTAATTTGATGTTATATTTTCAATAAATTAAAATTCTATATATAATTACCTATTCAATTATCAAGGAAGGGAATCCACAATTGATATTCTGAACCAACTTATGATTTTATCTTATTATGATGATAAATGTGGACTTTCGATGGTCGTCACATCAATTATATGTGTATTGATTCATATTCCAAGGGGGTTTTAATCTCCAATGGTTAGAGATAAACTCAACATCAAATATATTCTTATTGTACTAGATTTTTTCGCTTTTTTTTCTAGAAGAGTTGCATAGTATTCCACAAAATCGAGAAGTGGAGTTTTAAATTGAACTCATGCGTAGGGCTACACCTATTTCAAAGACTAAATATAGAATGGACCATATTGAGTGGAATGGATTGAAGAAGAAAGTCCTAGAGAATCATGAAAATGGATTTATTTGTCCAAGTGTGTCACCTTGGTGTGAAATTATTATTTTTGTTAAGAAGGATGCATAATTGATGTGAATCTACATTGATTATTGGATTATGAAAAAGTTCATAGTCAAGAATAAGTATCATCGTCCCTGTATTGAGGATTTTTTTGATCAACTATGTGGAGCACCCTAATTTTACAAGATTAACCTTTATCTTGGATATCATCAATTATATGTCAAGAAGGAGGATATAATCCAAAAAAATACGTACAAGGTGTGAACACTGTGAATATATATAAATTCCATTTGGTCTTACTAATACCCCGCTATATTAATGGATTTAACTAATAGAGTCTTTAAATACTACCTTGATCTGTCTTTGGTAGTCTTTATAGACAATATTCTCATATATTAAAAGAGAAAGAAATATCCTAAATATTACTTCGGAATTGTGATGATGACCCATTGTAAGGAGAAGATGTATGAAAAATTTACCAAGTGAGAGTTTTGGTTAATTTTTTTTCATTTTTAGGTCATATACTATCAAGATAGGGTATATATATATATCCATAAAGGTTGAAGTTATTGAATGTTTTCCTAGACCAAATAATGTGACAAATATATACAGTTTTCTTAGATTGGATGGATATTATTGATACTTTGTGTAGAATTTATCATGACTGAAAAATCCGCTCACCAAGCTAACCTAGAAGGGATTTATGTTTCTTTGAACAAATTAATGTGAATAAAATTTCATGGAACTGAATAGAAGTTTGGTTAGTGCACCTGTTCCTACATTACCCTGGAGAAGGCTTTGTAATCTATAGCGACACATCATAGAATTGATTGGGATGTGTTATCATGAATAATGACATGGTTATAGCTTATTACTAATGGAAATTGTTGTTTTATGAGAAAAATTCATAACTCATGATTTTGATTTAGTTATATTACTTTTTTCATTAAATATATGGAGGCATTATTTGTATATTGAAAGGTGGGATCTATATACTAGACATAAAATATTTAAGTATATATTTACTAAAAAATATCTTAATATGTACATGAGGTGATAGTTTTATCTAATTAAATATTATTACCTATCAATACATTACCACCCTAAGATAGTATATAGGGAAACAAATTCTATAAGTCAAAATGATCATAATTTATTATTTATAATGTTGATAAGAAAATATGAAATATTTATTGACTATCAAAGGATAGATCTTGAAATCTTAATGGAAGGGAATGAATCATATTTTTATCAAATGTGTGTTCAACCAGTTATCTATGTGAGAATTAAAGAGGCACAAAATAAAGACGTGGAGCTGTAGAAGAAGGTGAGAAATATTCGTAAGTTTAAGATTGATTGTAATGGAATTATAAGTTTGAGAAATCATTTATGTGTTCCATACATATTATATTTGACTAAGGAGCTGCTGGATGTGGCTCATACTTCATACTTCATTATTCATCTTGGAAGTACAAATATGTATAGAGATCTTGAATAATATTTCTTATGGGTTGAAATGATGAGGGATATTTGAGATTATGTGTCTTGGTTCTCAGTATGTTAGTAAGATAAGGAATATGGATAATATGATAAAGATATTTTATAACTATTACCCATAAAAGAATGGGAATTGGAAATAATCACCATGGATTTTGTTGTTAGACTGCATAAAACATCTAAGGGCCATAATACCATATGGGTTATAGTTTATCACCTTAAAATGTCATCACAATTCATTTCCATTATATAATATTTATATCTGGATTATCATTCTTGGATATTAATTAAGTAAGTAGTAATATTTCATGGTGTAACACATTCTATTTTCATTGGATGGGACCCTAGGTATACCACAATGTTCTCGAGAAGTTTTATAAGGATTTGGATACAAATATATGTTTTAGTAAGTTTATAAAACTCAAATTGATTGTTAGTATAAAGAACCAATTCAAACCATGGAGGATATGTTGAGTTATTTTTCTTTAGAACTCAACATTGGTTGAGATAAATACCTTAAACTAGTCGAGTTTTCTTACAATAAAAGATTTCTATTGATCTTTTAGATGGATCCTTATGAAGAAATCTATAAAAATAAGTGTAAAACTCCAACATGTTATGTTGAAGGTGGATAAATAAGGATATTGAGACCTAATATATATAAGGAAATGGCATAGAATGTCAGAACCATCCAAAATAGTATCAAGGAAAACAGATCCAACAAAACATTTATATTGAAAATAATTGGCATGATCTATAATTTAAAGTTGGTGATAAGGTTTTTCTATTAATTTCTCCATAGAAAAGGTTTTTGAGATAAGAGATAAATAGAAATATAATACATAGGTATAATGGCCCCTTCAAGATTCTTTATCGAGATCGGATGATAGCTTATCATTTGTAACTTCCACTGATCCTCTCTTAAGTTCATGATTTATTCCATATATATCTCTTATTGATATCCAAACCATACCCTTCACATGTACAAAAATAAATGGTCATAACACTATAGAAATATATCTCTTATAAGGGACATCTAGAGGAGATTTAGGATATTAAAGAGAGAGTGATATGAAACAAGAAGACTCACTAGGGAAAATATTTAGGGTGAATCCACCAATTGTAAGAAGGTACACAGGAACCTGTGGATATGTATAGCACCAAAAGATTTTAAAAGAAGAAAATTATACTCAATAGTTAAAGGGCACAAAAAACTGAGTTTATCTTGAATTTAACACAAAACTGTGTTCAGTTTGTGTTATACATAACACTCAATTTATCTCGTGTTGCACAAAATCTTGAGATTTTTATATTCTATAGTGTATTCAATACGCAACAATGTACTAAAACGACCCATGATTTATATTACCGTTACAACCTAGCTATTAAATTTGAGGGTATTAATAGTATTAATTACTTTATTATATATATATATATATATTAATTTCTTACTTAATATAAATTATTTATAAATTTTAATTAAATAATCAATTAATTTTAGTAAAGTGATTTTATTCTTCAAAAATATGTTTCCTTCAAAAATTATTTTCATTGAATTTCATTAAAAAAATACAATAATAAATTTTTTGAAATTTTAAAAAATTTATTGGTTAAAATTAAAGTCATTTTTGTAATTGGAATATATAGATTTACTTTGGGTGAAATTTTGGAATTTTTCAGAAAAAAATTGATCTTTTAGTGAAAAATTAAAAATATCAACTTTATATTGGTTTTTAGTATAATTTAATTTTTGGGTTTAAAAAGATTCTTTTCTAAAAACTATTTTAAACTGAATAATGTTTATAATTATTAATTAATTAAAATAATCTATAATGGGGAATATTTATAAGGAAATACATTTATATTACATGTTAGTAGATTTTAATTTAGTTTTTTAAAATTATTATTATTAGTCATAGAGTTAATATTGAATCATATTTTTTCCAAAAAACACTTCTTAAAAACAAATATTCTCACTGTGTCTACATGGATTATATTAAATTTTAAATTTCAATTTCTATAATTTTAATCTGAAAAAATAGATTACATATTTGGAATCATTATAGTTTATAATTTCAAATATGGTAACCTTTATTTTTAACCAAAATGAATAGTGAATGTAATGAAAATTAGTTACCTTGGTTAAGGAAAAAATGGTTTTACAAGGGGGTTAAACAAAGAATATAAAAGCTAAAATGACCTAATTTTTTTTCTTCAAAACACCCATTTTATGGAATTATTTCAACTAATATTAACTTAGTATCTATTTTTATGTGTTTTTGGGATACTTTTCTTTAAAAGGGACATGTATAATAACTTAATTAAAGAAAAAGACAAAAAAGGGACCTTACTTTCATTTAATATCTATAAATCCTTATAATAGGAAAAAATCAACATATCTTCAATTATGAATATTATTTTGAAATATAAGTGAGTGTTTTTATCATGATAATTTATTTTTAATTTTTTAGAGATGAAAAAATTACTTTAAATGCTTAAGAAACACCAATGTAGAAATTATTTAGTTAACAATAAAATAATATAAATGATATAAAAAACATTAAAAGTTAGGTAAATTGAATGAATTATTGTATTATATTAATTTTTATATGAATATATATTGTTACAGAGGTGTTAAAATAATATATTCTAATTCCATCATTGTATTTATTTTTTCAAATTGAAATTAAATGAATGATATCAAAATTATCATTAATGTAATTTTATAATAAATGTTATTTCATTAAATGATTTGAAATTACCAAAAAATTATATATTTTAAAAATATATTTATACATTTTAATAATTTTCAACTATATACCAATTATTCTGTTATAATGATAATATTGACCGTTAAATAGTGAAACATCAATTAGCAAAGTTATGGATAAAGCTGTGTTTTTGCATATTACTTGTGCTTGTGTTAAAATTTACTTCCAAAAAAGATATGATTTATATTTTGTAAATTATATATCATATTTAGACTTAGTGGGTCTAAATTATCTAATAATTCTCACTCTAATTTATCAAAAAAGGATAAATTACAATGGTTAGGAAACTAGTTACCCAAGTGAAAAACTAAAATAGTAAAAATAGGGAAACAAAGAAGTTACGTATGAAAATGTTTAAATTTTATTGTCTAATTTTGTGTTTGATATTTATATAGACTATATAATCCATTAAAACCTTTATTTATTAGTTTACTATCCACTTTAGGTAGTATTTACTTCCTAATATTGAATACTTTTGAGTATTTAAAAGAAAGACACTCCTCCTAAACTATAAAAGGAGACTCACTCCGCTCTCTTCTTCATACCGTCACACCACTTCGGTTCAACCAATAGTTGAAAAAATCACCTATAAAATTCATTACCTCATTGAATAATCCATATTTTTGCAAGAAATATAACCTTCTAACTATTTAGTGAAAACCTATGGAGGATACATGAAGAAGAGGTAATGTTCTTCTACAACCATCTTTATTTTATTTCTTTATCCACCTCTATCAACAATTATGAAACCAGGATTATATATTAACCATAGTATATTCCATATATTTATATGTTTTTATGTTAATTTTATAACCAAAAACCACACAAACTTCCACAAATGTGTTTTGAAATCATCATTCGTGTATTTGGAGGACTACCACCTCGTGAACCAATGTCGTTTGTTTTTCCATTACCACCTTTCATGGTTGGTCATAATGATGGATTTATAGTTTATATATGATATATATGATATATATGATATTATTATGATTATAAAATAATTATATCACACATAAATTCATGCATTCCATTTTGTGGGAATATGATTACGACGTTCATGTGTACGACAAACTACCACATCCTGAAGTGATGTGATTTGATTATAGTATACATGGAATGTATTAAAGATGGTTTTAATAAATATTTGTGATATAAATAAAAAAATAGGATTATATAATGGTTATATATCATTTAATTTTCTTTATTTCAATAGAAAAAGAAAATTGGAACATCATTCATGCGTACGTATGACCTTCCCTCTCCACGAATAGTGTATTTCATTTCCTATCACTAAATATTATGGGTCGCTGTAAATATATAATTAATTAATATATATGATATTTATATCATGGTTTTCATTTTCTATATTACTAAATCATGATCAAATTAAGTGGAAGAAAAACAAAAATTCAAAACATATACGAAAAACAAAATGGCTATGACTAAGAAAACAACTTTTACATGAAATTATTAATAAAAGGGTAACAAAAGGTCATAATAAAATATTATATGGTATGATATATGTTAATATTGTTATCTAATTGATATATAATAAAATTTTATTTATTATAAATGATCTTTTTATAGGTATGACATAATCAAGACTTAAGGTAAGGGTTTTCTCATCTCACTTTTATTTCCGTGAGATGTATACCATACTCACAAATTATTTTTCCTTGTGGTTTATATAATTTACATCAATTTATTTTGTGATTATTTTTTATAAATTTATTTGGATTTAAATATCCATTTTAGGATTTATCTTTTTTGGGGTTTACAGTTTCGTATTACTAAAGTGGTAAGGGATTCTTGTCTCAATTTTCTTTCTATGAGATGTATGTTATGTTATACACATATCTTCATTTATGATGTGTATATAATGACTCTTTGACATGATATATTTTAAATATACTTATTTTGTTGATATTATAATTATCATTTAATTTTATTCTTTCATAGTGATTATGATTCAAATTTCCAAAAGTGGGAAGAGTCTTTTATTACAATATCTTCGTTTATCGGGATTGTGCATGCTTAAGTATCTAATATTAAAATCTTATAAAACTCATGAATTTTATTATCATCTAGTTATTAATGATATTTTAAATTAATTTTACCGTTTTACCACTCTTAATTACTTACATTTTTTGATATATTATTTTCAATAATAATTAATTTCATTTCTCTCTTCGGTTGGAAATCAATTTTCATAAGAAACTATTTTTTCTAAAAATTATTTCAAAAATGTTTTTCAACTTTTAAAAATTATTTATTAAAGATAATTGTACCCATATTATCATTTTTAAATGTGTTTTAAGGAATCTTATTATCACTTTCTGAACAAGGAACTTTTCTAACCTTTTTACCATGTAAAAGGACTGCTCTTTATAGCGTGTACATAATTACCCACCAACATGAAAATCACTTCATTGAAGATTACTTTTCAAGTTTACATGGTTATTTTAAAGAAAATGTTTTTTTATTATTCTGTAAATTATTTTTAAAAAAAATTCTTAAGAAAATGATTTTCAATTTTTTTTATTTTTTAAAATGTGATTTTTTAAATGAAAAGGATACATTACTCAAATGTTATTATTGATATTTTAAGTAGTATTTTCATTTATCAACATCAACAACCCTTGTTGTTAATTTTCATCTACTAGGAATATTTTTATTTTATAAAATCCTAAATATTTCCCTATATGGATTAATATTTCTTCAATGATATTTTTTATGGAACCCATTTCTTTTCTATGAGTTAATCGTGTTTGAAAGAGATTACTATGGAACTCGTTTCATTTCCTCCAGGTTAATCATTCTATAAAATGAATAATGATTGTTTTTATGAGTTTTATGTGGAAATACCTTTTTAATTTATTCATGATTGTGGTTCATGGAAATCATATATTATGGGGAAGCCCACATATCACTTGGTGATCCTGTTAAAGCTTATACAACATGTTTTCCTAGATAGTGCAAAGTGAGCCTATTTTAGCTTATCTGATAGGGTGACCCAAAGAGCGCCGGGTGAGCCCAATATATCTTATATGATGGGTGAACGCATACAACTCTCTAATTTATTAGTTATCTATTATATTGGAAGTTGTCTGTATGGTTATTTCAATTAAAAGGGTTTTGAAAGGATTTTATGAATATGATGCTCCAAGTAACCGAAAAGGTATTTAATTTTGTGTTATAGGTTTATAATGTTTCTTATTATCAATATTGATATCAAATGACTCATGATTATTTATTCTAGTGACTCTTTATTTATTCATGTTTTCAAATTGGATGATGCAAGTATTTATGGTTGTGATTTCATTTTTGTTTCTTTCATAAACTCTAATTATGATGGCATGCCCATATGCGCCTCTTATACTCATTGATGAAATTAAATTGTTAATGATTCTATTTACCCTCACTAAAAAATTGATCTCACAATTATTATGTTCATTTTCCCCCATGTTATAAATAACAGCGTTGAATAAATTATGTATATAAAGGATTTCATGTGGATGATGATGATGACTTTATGTGAAACAATAAAACCTGGTTTAAGTAGGAGAAATGCGCATTTCATGACATGGGTATTTTTTATATAGGATTTTTTTATAATTATATAAAACTCTAAACCTAAAAAGTAATCAATAATGCGAGTGATACAATTTTTATTTTCCATGTTTTAATATTTGGATAAAAAAAATGGGTCATAATTTTTGGCACTAAAGACGAGAATGTAAAGTTTATGATTTCAACACCAAATATGGGAGTGTGGGTTTGGGGTTGTTATAGTTAGTATCATATATAATTTTAGGTAAATTTAGATATTATAATGTTTTCAAGTGAGGTTGTATTAATAGTTATGGATTCCATTATAGGTCTATAAGAATAAAGATGATCATAAGTTTAATGTCTTAAACACCCATTTGACGATTTAAATGATTATATCTTAAAGTGATTAATGAAATTTTAGATCCATTTTAATAGGATGACGTACATGTAAAACATTGGTTTAATGTTATTTAATCCTTTAATTTTTGTAGACATAATTTTTAAGGTATAGATAGACTTTTATGTTTATATGATTTTGTATATTGATGTAATTTTAGGAACACTTGTTTTATCATATAGATAACCATCATATTGAAAAGTGATTTGGTGAAAAAGTGATTAATGTTGTTTTAGAATAGTATTTTTCTATTTTTTTATTGTAATATGAAATTTATGAGATAACGGTTGAGGTTAAAATAATCATTATTGTTGATTTTATTAGGTTATTTTTGACATAGTTTCATTTATTTAAGGAATGATTTAACTTAAACTTTTTGTATTACTATTGAATTTTGAATATTATTGTATCATATGATGGTTAATTAATTTTCGGAATTATCTTAATATATTCTAATCATTTTGGTTTTTGTTAATGTATAATGATTTAAGGAATATCTTTTTATGCTTCTAGGGATTATGATGTCCTTTAAAATTTCATTTGAGTTCTTCAGGCATTAAAAAAAATTCATCCTACATATGTATCATTTAGAGAAAAGATGGGATTATGGCAGAGATTGATTAAAGGATGAAATTATACTAATAAAGTAATTATATTTTCATATTCTCTTAGTCTATATAGAAAGAGAATTCCTCAACTCTCGGAAATGGATATTGAAATAAAAATGTTATCCTAGTACCATTAATTAAGATGAACCAATGAACTTTTTGATCCCCACAAATTTATGGTATTTAGGATGTTAACTTTTCATTGATAATTTAGTTGGATGTGATCAATGATATTAATCACTCTCTATAATTATATATGATTTCCCTATATTACCATCTTTGTTCTCGAATTTGGAAAACTATTTATTTATTAATCCTTATGAACTTTGTACTTACCCTTCTATCATATTAATAGGATAGTTTATTAAACCAATTTTTTATGTGGGTATGTAGAAAAGGATTTTTCAAATATATAACCTTTGAATACTGTGATAATGATTAAATTGCGAGGATTCAATTTATTAATGGGGGGTGTAACACACCGAGATTTTAAAAGAAGAAAATTATATTCTATTGCATAAAAAGAATAAAAATGGGGTTATCTTGCATTAAATGCAACTCTATGTTCATATTTAATTACATGAAACACTCATTTAGGATTTCATTACTTGAATTCCTGATATTTTTATGTTTGATTGCATATTCAAAGTGAAACACCGAACTTAAATGCCTAAATGGCATTCTTTTTTTTATTGATTTTGATAACCCCCTTTTCAAGGGATGAGGGGAAACCCTTACAATTCCCATAGGCTCAAATATTACATGACATGTAGTTATTAGGAAATATACATACTATACTTGGAACTCCTCCTCCCAGCTTCTTCATCATGATATCATTGTTCCACCTTCGCATGGATATTCGGATAGGCTTCCCATGCAAGAACAGACTGGTCCCAATGGCAATTCCATACCATCTCTTTATGAAAAATCCTCTTAGCTTTGACTCTGGTGAATGCACCTTCTCTGAATCCCCATCTAGAGTCTTCTTCTTACAGAGCATGTCTGATTATTTAAGCACCATTTCAGGTGGCCCTAAGGCCATGAGGTGGCCCGAAGGCCTTGAGATGCCGCAAAGGCCTTGAGGTGGCCGGAAAGCCTTACTAAACCAAAGGCCTTGGGTGGCCCGAAGGCCTTAATGAACCCGAGGCCCAAACTGGTGGCCCAAAAGCCCAAACAGATGAATAGTCCCAACTGCTATAGTACCGAACAATGCTTGCTATAGTACTGTTATAGTGCCTGCTATAGTCCCTGATACAATACAAATACAATACTTCTACAACACCAGAAATATGTCTCCACCCGGTTTTGAACTCGGGTCTCTTGGATGCACTTGTCGAGTCCTCACCAACTGGGTTGAGGCTCTTGTACACCGAACATAAATGACTATGGTTAAATTTTACTGTTATAACTTAGAAGTTTAATTGGTGGGTATGAATAGTATTAAATAATTAATAATAATATATATATATGTATATATAAATATCTTACTCGATATAAATTATTGATAAATTTTTATTAAATAATCAATGAATTTTATTAGAGTGATTATTTTCTTCAAAAAAAATGTTATCTTTAAATTTTTTTTGGGTTTTCATGAAAAAAAAGTTATAATAAAAATTTGGAAATTTTGGAAATTTTATTTTGTAAAATGAACTTAATTTTTGGAATTAAAATATCAAAATTTACATTGGGTGAAATTTTGATATTTTATCTAAAATATTGAATTTTCAGTAAATAGTGAAAAATACCAATTTTTGTAAAAAGTCTTTTATTTTCAATAAATTAAGTGATTTAAAAGTAATAATATTTTTTTAATATTTTTTAAATGTTACCCATGTAATATTTAATCCACTTAATTACTTTTAATCAATTTAATATTGGTTTTTATTTTATGTGTTTTAGGTTTAGAAATGGGGTTTTCTAAAAAAATATTTTAAACCGTACAATGTTTCTCCTATTTAATAAACTAAAATAACATGTAATGGGGAATGTTGTAAATGATTTATATATATATAGTAAATGTAAATAAATTTAAACTGAGATTCAATGAATGATTATTATTATTCTTAGAGGTAATATAGAATTATCTTTTTCCCAAAAAACTCTATTCCTAAAAACCAACTATCTCACTATATCTATGTAATTAATTTTAAATTAATTTTTTACATTTATGTGATGTGAAATTAAAAAAATTGATCCCATATTTTTAATCAAAATAATTTATGATTTCTAATATGTTCAACATGATTTTTTGACCAAAATGAATTATGAATACATTAAAAAATAATTACCACGATCAGGGTAAAAATGGTTTTACTATGGGGTTAAACTAAGAATATAAGGGTTAAATGACCTGAATGTTTTTCAAAAACCCATTTTTTGGACATATTTATACAAATATTACCTTATGATATATTTTTATGAGTTTTTGGGGCACTTTTCCAGGAAAGTGAATTATATAATAAGTTAAGTAAATAAAAAGACAAAATGAGACCTTATTTTTTTTAATATCTATAAATCCTTGGGATAGGGAAAAATATGTTTTGTTATGAATATTATTTCAAAATATAAGTGATTTATATTCATCAAGATAATTTATTTTAATTTTTTAGAGTTGATATAATTACTTTAGATGCTTAAGAAACACCAACTTAGGAATTATATAGTAAACAATAAAATAAAATAAATGATAATAAAAACATTAAAATTGAAATAAATTTAATATATTATTATTTTCAATTAATTTTTTATAAGAAAATATCATTTTAAAAATGTTTTAATATATTATATTCAAATTCCATCATTGTCTTGATTTTTTTTAAAATTTAAATTGAATGAGTAATGTCGAAATTTATATTAAAGTTATTTTATAATAAATGATATTTTATTAAATGATTTAAAATAAATAAAAACCTATATTATTCCAATAATTTTAAATGTTAATAAACATAAACTAGGGAATAAATCTTCTATTATAATGACTATATTGACCGTTAAATAGTAAAAACTCGGTTAGCGCTTTTATTGTTAAAGTGGTTTTTTTTCACATTACTTACATTTTTGTTAAAATTAATTTCAAACAAACATTGGATTTATATTTTATAAATTTTATATAATATTTATAATTAATGGTTATAAATTATAAAACAATTATCAATATAATATTTTATTAATGGATTAGTAATCAAGGTTAGAAAACTATTTACCCTTATGAAAAACCAAAATAGTAAAAATAGGGAAACATGGACGTTTTTGGAAGAAAATGATTAAAAAATTTGTTATATTATGTTGTTTAGTTTTTTATAGACCAAATAATTTCTATAAACCTTTAATTATCATTTTTGGATCCACTTGAGGGAATATTGACCTCCAAATAGTGAATTCTTTTGAGTATTTTCAAGAATTCCACTCCTTCTAAACTATAAATATGCACTCACTACCCTCTCTTCTTCAAAAATTCACTCGTATTTAGTTCCAAAAATACCTAACGAAATATTTTCAAAACATTCCTATACTCATCCTGAATTCCTTATTTTGTGCATAAATTCAAACTTTTAAAGCTTTAGTGAAAACCTAAGGAGGAAACACGAAGAATTAGTAATTTTCATATACAAGCATTTTTTATTTCTTTCTACACATCCATAAATAATTATTATACCATGATGGTATAATAAAAATATTATATTACATATATTTATATTTTTTATTATAAGTTTATGACCTAAAATAATACACACATCAATTTAATAGGTTACGAAATCATCACTCGTGTGTACCATGGACTACCGCCTCGTGAACTAATGTCATTAATTTTTCCATTACCATCTTTAAAGGTTGGTAATAATGATGGTTTTATAGGTTATATATGATATTTTATATTTATGATTTTATTTTTATTTTTTAATTATTATATCACACAAAACATCATTCTTTCCATTTTGTGGGAATACGATAACATCATTCATGTATACGACAAACTGCCACGTCACGAAGCGATGTGATTCAATCACAAATTACATGGAATGTATTACGGACATATTTAATAAAAAATATTTGATTTATATGAAGTAATCAATATTATTTAATTATAATATATCATTGAATTTTATTTCTTTCAATCTGAAAAGAAAATGGAAGTAATATTAATGTGTACGTACACCGTCTCAATGAATATTTTATTTCATTTCATATCACTATATTTTATAGATTACTATAAATACATATATAATTATTATATATTATATTTATATATTAATTTATTTTCTATATATTATGAAATCATGTTCAAAGTAAGTGGACCAAAACTAAAAAGTCAAAACATATAAAAGAAACAAAACAGTTATTACCCGAAACGTAACATTCACATAGAATTGTTAATAAATACATAATAAAAGGTCATAATAAAATCATATATGTTATGATATATATGAATATTTTTAGTTAATATATTTATACTAAACTTATATTTAATATACAGGAGGCTTGAATGAGTACAGAAAAAGTCGATACATAAGGTATGGGTTTTCTAATCTCAATTTGATTTTTGTGAGATGTATGCCATAATCGCCACTTATTTTATTATGTGGTGTATATAATACACATGAATGTATTTTATGATTATTATCCTTATATTTACATGTATTTAAATATCCATTTAAAGATCTATCTTTTATGTGGTTACGGTTTCAAGTTACTAAATCGGTAAGGGATATTTGTCTCAATTTGCCTTCCTTGAGATGTTTGTTATGTTATATACTACCAATTTGGTATGTTATATCATTAATATAGTTATTATTAAGATATTATAAGTTTAAGTTAATGTTATTATTTCTTAGGGATTACGATTCAAAGTTACTAAAGTGGTAAGAGGCCTGTTACAATATCTTCATTTATTCAGATTGTTTATGATTAAGTTTCCAATGTTGAAATATTATAAAACTCCTGAATTTTATTATAATATTGTTATTATTAATATTTTAAATTAACTTTAGAATATTCCCCCTCGTTGGTACTCAAAATTTTTGAGGAATGTTTTTTAAGAAAATCCGACATCATTTCTCTCTTCGGTCATAAATATGTTTTCTTCCAAAACATTGTTTTCTAAAAATGTTTTCAAAAATGTTTTTTAAATTTTAAAAATAAATTATTAAAGTATTTTTTATCCATTTTTCTTATTTTAAATGTTTTAGAAGAAATATTTTTATCCCTTTCCAAACAAGTAACTTTTCTAAACTTCTAATCATGTAAAAAGAATGTTATATATGATATGTAAGAAATTACCCACATAAATTTCAATCATTTATTTATATATTAATTTAAAATTATATGAGGATATATTTAAAAAAACATTTTCTTATTATTATGGAACTTCTTGGTTTTAAAAAAGTTATTTTCAAAGAAAAGTATTTTCAGAATGTTTTATGTTTTAAAAAGTGATTTTCGAAATCAAAATGATATTTTACCCAAGAACAGTTTTAAATATAATTTAATTGTATTTAAATTCATAAAACTCAAAAATATTTTCTTAATTACCCTCTATTGGGAATATTTGGTTTTGATTCCATCCATATTTTTTCTCTTGATGTATTAATATTGATCATTGATATTAGTATGGAACCTGTTTATTTTCCATTTGTTAATAATATTTCAATGATATTATTATGGAACCCATTTCTTTTCTATGGGTTAATATCATTTCAAAGAGATTTTTATGGAACCAAATTATTTTCCATGGGTTAATCAACTCTCAAATATATTTTTAGGGATCATGTTTCTTTTCTATGGGTTAATCTTATTATCGAAAGAATAATGATTATTTCTATGTGTTTTACGCTAAAAGTTAAATATAATTTATTCATTATTTTGTTTCTTAGACATATTATTTGATGGTGGTAGCCCAGATAGTATAGGGTGATACCATTATAGCATCGGGTGAACCCATTATAGCTTATATGATGGGGTGGGTAAATAGCACTGTGTGAGACCGATATAGCTTATATAATGGGTGAATATTTATAGAAATTCAATTCATGGGTTAATGATTATATTGAAGTTTAAAATATGGTTATTATAATTAAATGGGGTTTGAATGTTTTTTATGAATATGATGCCACATGTTATGAAAATGGGTTTAATTGCTTGTTATGGGATTATAATGTATCTTATGAACAAGATTGATATCACATGGATCATTATTATTGATTATTATGACAATGTCATTTTTTATGTTTTCATATTTTATCATCCAAGTATTGATGGTTATGAATTCTTTTATGATTCACCTATGCACTCTAATTATGTTGTCATACCCTTATATACTTATTATGCCCATTGATGCCATTTAATTGTCAATGCTTATGTTTACCCTTATTGAGCATTTGAGAGCACCCTTTTTATATTTCATTTACCTTGGTTTATAAATAGTAAGGTTGAATAAAATAGATATTTAAGGTATTTAATATGGATGTTGATCGCGACTTCATCTGAAATTAGAAAATCTAGGTTAAGTGAGAGAAATTCTCATTTGATGACATGAGTATTGTTTATGTAGTAGTTTTTCATAATTCAATAAAACTGTAAACCTAAAAGGTCATAGAGAGTTTAAGTGATATAATTTTTTATTTTGATGTTGTATATTTTGGATGGAAAAAATGGGTCATAATTATCAACATCAAAATCTGAAATGTAAAGTATGCAATTTCAGCACCAGATCCGAGAGTGCGAGTTCTGGGTTGTTATAATTTGATGAGTAAAAAGTATCCTCAGTTGTTTTTGTTAGACTAATTTAATTTTAAATGACAAATTATTCTTAAGGGGTATAATGTGACACCTAGATATTTTATGAAATATTTTTTCAAATAAATTTATTTTGTTTAATAGCATGCGTTATACGCAACATTGAGTATAAACAAACTGTGATATACAATTAAATATTATTAATTAATGTGATAGTTATCGTCTAGATGTTAGACTGTGGGGGTATGAATATTGGTAAATAAATTATGAAAACTTATGGTTTACATATGTATAAACTAAATTAATTTGTTATCAGTTGATAATAAATGAAAAGTAAAAACAATTTGAAAGGAAAATAAATATTTTTCTGATTTTTTTTGTATATGAAATGTATATTTATCTTAATAAATTAAATTAGTCACTATTTTTGAATGATTTTAAAGATATTTATATGTTATATATTCAATAAAAGGTTTTATAATTCATTTAATATTTCTTCTAGGCATGAAATAAGAAAAAAAATCCAATTTTATGCTTAGAGGTATTTTTTTTCTAAAAACTAGTTTTTCCAAGTTCTTCACCCTAATTTTAAAATTAATTTTTAACTTTTTCAGTAAAAATATTTTACAAAATGAAATTAATTTTTTAAATAAATATTCCATTATTATCTTAGTGATATTTTTATATAATTTACTAAGATGATTAATTTTTTGATGAATATTGAAAAATACTGATTTTAATTAAAAAATGTATTTTTTTAAATATTTTACAAGTTAAATTATTTTATAAACTGGTTTTAGAGGTAAAATTACATCATTTATATTTTTATTTTTCCAATTTATATCATTGTAATTTATTTTATGTTGATATTTTATATAAAAACGTTTTATACTTACAAAAAAATTTTCTTTGAAAACTAATTTTTTCGCATTTGTAGGTTTAATTTTAAATTAAACTATTAAAATTAATTGAATTTAATTTTATAAAATATTTTAAATATTATTAAACGGAATTATTTATATAAGGTAAGAAGTTTATCTTAATTTTTAGTCATAAATATCATTAAAAAAATTAAAAATCCATTACCACGGCTAAGTTTAAATCAACTTTATAGGGTTTAAAATTAACGATATATGGGTTAAAATGTCCTAAAAACATATATTAATTATAATTTATGGATATATTTTAACCTTATATAATATAATGTTTTTTAATACACCACTTTCAATCCTTATCTCTAAGAAAGTGGCATGTAATTATTTGAACACTTTGAAAAATTAATAGTGTGTTGCTCACCTCAATTATAAATGGGAAACTCCTCTCCATTAATATTAAGACTTAAATATCCTTTTGGATCAGAAAATACATAACAAAATTCATTCATTACATCCCTACCCATGAAATAGTTTTCTTATTTTTATCTGAAAACTAACTTAATAAGTCTTTTAGTATGAAACTAAAGAGGTTATCCAATGAAGAGTTATACTTCTCAACTATGAATTTTTATTTTACTTACTCTTTTACCTTATTCTGATATTATTTATCTATTTTTAAATAATAAAACTAGTATATTCAATATTGTTATATTTTATTAGGTTAATTTCATAACTTATGTAAACATCCTATTCTATCAAATGGAAAATGAAAATGTCGATCGTGTGTACGGTGGACTACCACCATACGAACCGATAAAAATTGTTTTCCATCACCACATATCATGGATAGATATAATTATTGATTTAATATACATATATGTATTATATTTATGAAATAATAATTATTATTTAATAATAACATCACATATAACTTCTTACCCTCCAATCCGTTGGAAAACAATAACGTCGCTCGTACGTACTTGTGAACTACTTCCACCAAAAAGAGATGTGATTCATTTTTCAATTTTGTTATACATGGATAAAAATATGGATGGATTTGATGAAAATAAATTATTTATATGATATAATTATAATTATATAATGGTGAATTAATATTTACCTTTCTTTTGTTCTATCCATTGAAAAATGAAAACACCATTCTTGTGTATTTACGGTCTTCTATCTCCATGAATGGTGTAATTAATTTTTCTATCTATAAATTTTATGGAAGAATATAAATATGTATATAATGAATATATATTATATTTATAACATTATTCAAATTCTGGATATTATATAACTATAATAAAAGTACAAGGACGAAAACTACCGAACCAAAACATACATGAAAAACGAAGTAGTTATATCCCGTAAGAGTGATTTTAATAAATAATTGTTAATAAATGGGTGATAAAAGGTTATAAGTAAATCATATATGTAATGATATATATTATTAGGGTTTTTAATATATTTATAATAAATATATATTTATTATATATTAGTTTCAAAAATATATGAAGGAAGTAAGACCTAAGGAATATTTTCATCTCACATTTATTTTTATAAGACACATGCAATATTCACCACTTATTTCAACTATGTGGTTTATATAATGTCCATAAATTAATTTTAAGTTGATTATTATGAAAATTATTTGTATTTAAATGTCCATATAAGGATATTTCTTTTGTGGGGATTATGATTAAAAAATCACCAATAGTAAGGGTTTTATATTACAATCTCATTGTTTATCAGGATTATTTATGCTTATAATTATGATTATAAAATTTCATGATCCAACTTTCAAAAGTATCATAAAATTTATTCTCTAATGGTTATTTGTTAACGTTACAGTTTTTCATTTTAATTTCATCTCTTTATGAACTCAAGATACCAAAAGAGCATTTTTAAGGAAAACTAAATTTATCTCTCTCTTCGGTCAAAAATCATTTCTCTTCAATGTTTATGTTTCTAAAAATGTTCTAAATAATGTTTTTAATATTACAAATATTGTTAGATTTAATTTTTACCCTTATTTTAATTTTTAAAAAATGGTTTAAAAGTTATCTTCCTTTCATTTTCGGAATGTGGTACTTTTGACTATTTACTGAAAATTAGAAAAGAATATTTGTTTTAACTTATATGAAATAAATTGAATTCCCATTTTTCATGACCGATCAATACTTCTGAGATTTATTTACATGTTTTCAGGGTTATTTAAAAAAACATCTTCCTGAATATTAGAGAAATTTTTAGATTTTAAATAAGTTATTTCAAAGAGAAATGGGTATTTTCTTAAGGGAACTATCAATAGATATTTTAAAGGCATTTTTTCATCTAATATGACATCCTTTGTTGTTACTTATATTTTACTATATATATGCTCCAATTAATACATAATTATTCTTTATCATGATGGTTTATTAATATGATGATAAGATGTTTATGAAAATCATTCCTTTCTACGATTTATGTCATAATGAATTGCTGAAATGTTTATGAAATCAGTTTCTTTACAATTTATTATTCAATGAGGAAATTTTTATGAAACCCCTTTATTTTCATGGGTGATGATATTATGTTTTATGATATTGTGGAACACATATGTATGATTTTCATTATGTGATGGGTGGGACCATAAATATATATTCCTCCAATGCATTGGGTAAATTCGGATATCCCATGAGATAAATAGGATTGGAATAGTTAGTGAACCTAGTTTAGTAATATAATATGTCAACTATTACAGTCTTTAGAGTGAAACCAATCTACTATGATGGTCTTGGAAAAGATACTTCTCTAGTAAGGAAATGATTTTATATGATTATCTATATGATAAAAATCTATTTCTTATACCAAAGTTATGATCTCATGGCTTATGTTCTTAGATTCCTTTACGATTCATGTCTTATGAAATTATAGGCATTATTACATGACTCAATATTATGGTCTGTGATATACAGGGTATAGTTTTAAAATGTAATGATCATGTTATCATAACAATATTCTAATGTTATATTTAACTGATCATTGATATCTACCTTGATTACCCTTACTAAGCACCCGAGGTCACACTTTCTTATGTTTCCTTTCCTGAGGTTCTGAAAGAAGGTATTAAGTATGTTTTTTCTTATAAGGGTTCTAGTTACAAATAACATTATATGAGAAAATTTAGATATATTACGAACATATTTATTATGTTTCCATGTTTCAAATGGAACTATACCTATATGATTTTATTGTGGATCATTATGTTATATAAGGAATATTTGTCTATTAAGATGTGATATCTATGTATGAAATTTATAGGCCACAATAAAATTAATAAATAAATCATTAATGATTGGATATATTAATTAAAAATGGTTAAAAAATAGTGAAATCATATATGGATTATGAAGAAAAACTAAAATAAGTGATTACACATGCACAAGTTGGAATTCATGCAAAGCTATCCATCAATATAGATTTGAAAATCCCAGAAAATTTATATGAATGTTGTACGTGTGATGGGAATATAATGAGAAGTTATATAACAATTCTACTAATCTAAGAATATATTATGAGAATAATTATGCAAGATCAAGGAAATTAAGTTTTATTTACATTTATGAAAAATAAGGTTATATCCTATATAAGTACAGATCAGGGAAAAAGACAATCAAGAAACCTGTTAAGGTTGTTTATAAAAGAAGTTATTCTGATCTCTTAAGAAAAGAGAATCCTAGGTTGTGAGAAAATTTTCATCCTCAGTGTTACTTCTAAATAGAAAATATGTTTATCCTTATTCCAATATTTCTATTTATATTTCACTAATACGAAAGGGATTGAAGAAGAAAATTGAGTTTTATACACACTTGAGAACAAAGGATATTGTCCTCATGGAGTATTCTAACAACCATAAAGAGGAGATGTTGAGTGATTACCTTAATGGGGATAAATATAAGATAAATATATCTTGATGTGAATTTTAATTTTTTTATGTATATAAAATAAGAGAAAATAATTTTCCAATCACACTCATAACCCTTGTTTATGTCTGTATTATATATATATTTTTAAGGGGGTGTTTTGGTTGATTGAATCATGAGATAAATGTGGATACATATTCTTTGTACGTGAAATTTTTTATGTGTTTGATAATATGTGTGGTGGATATATATGTTTGAGAATAAATCTATTTAGGAGTATCAAGTGAGAATTTACGTTGATTTTGCATGCTTAAAATTTTATGGAAAACCCTGATTTCTTAGTGAAATAATTTTTATTTTTTTCATTATGTTTTCCCATGTATACTTAGAGTAGATAAACTGTAGAAGCATATTTATGGGTGTATGTGGCATCCTCTATATCTAAACAAGTTCATAATGGATATTATTCAAGTGGGAGAAGAATTTATTTACAAATTATGAAGCAAGCCTAAGAATCCCCCTATAGTTCTTTTGAATTAATTTTTAACTACGGGGTATGGACCCCTTTGTATTTGTAGAATATTAAAGGGTTATTAATTAAAAACAAATGTGATAATGATGTTACAATTTGAGGAAGTCTTATTTGTTTTCAATAAGGATGTTTATGCTAAATTCTAAGCATTATGAGATGATAAAAGTGCTACCATGCTATATGGAAAATGATTTTTTCAAGATGCAACTTCAATTTTATGTGTGGAAGAATTCAAGAAACTTGGATAAAGTCAAGAAACATCAATTTTTTATGATGATTGACGTACAAATATGCCTTTCAATGAAATGTTTTTCCATTAAGTGTAATATTTAAATTTTTTTGAAGGTGTTTAATGACCTGGACATATTGGGAGATTAAAAAATTAATCTAGAAGAAAAAGGATACCTTGAAGATTCAAGATAATTCCTAAATGATGTTGAGTTTTTAAGATAATATAAATAATTTACAAGGAACTTTATGATTATGATTATGAGATTATTCGATATGATTTTTGATAATTAATAATTTCTTGATTTTATTCCAAGAAGTCCTGTATTCATTGAAAGTAATTTTACAATTACTATTCTAGCATAGAGGTTTAGAAAAATTGAAAATTAATTTTTTATATGTGTAAGTTATTTCATCTATATAGGATTAAATTATCAAGAGTATAAGATAATTCATTTATGTGTAAGTGAATTGGCTAGTGTGTAAGAGAATTCGTCTATGTGGAAGTGAATTGGTAATCATGTAAGTGAAATCATCCATGTTGAAGTTATTTTTTCCCACATTTAAGTAATTTCATACACATTTATTAAAATTATGCATGTGTAAGATGTTTGAGTCACCAGTATGATATTTGATTGTGAAAAAATTTCAAAATGGAAAAGGTCATATGACATATTACATTTAAATAATCCATGATATATTTTAGAATTCCATTTGACATTTTTTTATTGATGTAAGGTATTTACCTTCCTATAATAATTCTTTTCTTCATTTAGGATATTATTGAGTGGGCCTAAAAAGTTGAGTATTATAGATTGGAATATTTTGAGGAAATAGAAAAAAATTAGATGATAAATATGACTAGTTTTTCATGTATCAAACATCATTATCATTTAATAGGATCATGATTTAATCCAAGATTAAAGGAATCCTAGTTGAATTCCATAACACGAGAGAGAATATCCAACATCATAGTTCGGTGAACCTGTGGATAGTATAATGGAGTTCAATACTATGGGTTTTGTGGTTATTTTAATATAAAAAAATTGTGGAGATTTTTTATGAAAATAAAGATATGATATTTTTTCCAATGAACAAGTATATAACCTAACTCTTTAGGTTAATTCATGTGGAATATTTAACTAGGAATTCTAATGGGATTGAATTAGGAAAATGAATGAAGATTTTTTTTGATCAATTTAAAATGGCATCTATGGTATTGTTTAAGATTGGGGAGTTTCCAAAATTACATTTTGGAAAATAATATTATTCATGATATTATTTTTTGAATATAAATATGTAGGATGTTTTTAATGAAGGTGTTATGATTTGAATTAATATTGAGGGAGATCATGAACTTTGTTGGAGAATTACGAGAACCTAATTACTTAATTTAATTGAAGAGGAAAGAGGAGATAAATGTTGTTTGAAATACATGATTAAAAATACCTATAGTTTTCTAGAGTATTCTAAGTGATGGGGTGAAATGTTTTGTGCTAAGGAACGAAAATATGAGAAATCTATATTTTCATGTTCTAAAAAAAGGTCATAGTGACTTAAAGGAATACATAGGAAGATAATTTGATCTAATCTCTTCATAGAGAAATATAATTTTTACAAGTTGTAAAAATTTAACATAATATAGTAAAATAATATCTTTATTTTTTTCATCATATATTTTATATGGGTAGAGTGAAGCTTCAGACTCTCCTATGTGAATTAATATATAAAACATTGTTTGATTTTGTGTGGATTAAATAGGGAATGTCCATAGTTCTTACCATATATTCCCATAATATAGAATCAATGATTAATATATCTTACCAATCATGAAAATAAGTAAACATTTATTTCAAACCTTGAGAATACTTGTGTGATTATATATCTATTATATTTACTACATATGAGGTGAGGTTAAGTGATTTTATTAGAAGTGTTATAACCTTAAAAAGTTTAACTATCTAAGTTCAAAATAATAATTCCTAAATAAAGACCAATGATTCAAAACATCATCCCCTTAATAGTAAATCTAGCCTACGTAATAAAAATAAGAGCATGGTATAAACATTTTCATTTAAAATCATTTCTCTTATAAAGGATCCTTATAATACCATAATAACTTCATGGACATAGTCTCTTAGTATATTGGGTTCACTCCCCATTTACTTTAAACCTTGGTGGACATAATCCCTTAGTGGATTTGGTTAACTCACTAATCCCTTACATATTACATCAAAATAGAAAAAACATTAACAATTCATTTGCGGGATATAGTATATCCACCCATCACATAATGATAAAACATATGTATATATGCCACAAGAATATAAGATCATTCATCATTTCATTAAATCTTAATTAAATAATGGAAATGAAATTGTTTTCTTGATAATTTCATGAAAACATTACTATAACTCATATAGAGAAAAAAGTGGATAGAATCATTAGATAATATCCCCTTGGAATCAAAATAATCATTAGATGATATTGAAATAGATAAAAAAAACTTTTATAGAATCATTAGAAATACGATTTGAAAAACAAGAAGAAATATCCATTATTCATAACTTTAAAACAAGGAAAAATTCCTTGAATAATGGGTATAGTATTATCTATAAAGAAACATAGAAACATATAATGTAAGTTTAAGAACAAAGAAGAATAATGATGGTAGGAAAACGAGATCGATCGATAAATATTAAAAAAATGTTATTTTTAATCTTTTGTAAAGATGTCAATAGAAACCCAAATAAATATTGAAAATAATTACTTTAAAACCTTTTTAAATAAATTTAAAGATAACTTAAAATGACATAAAAAATAATTTTGTTATATAATTCCTAAAACAATATAAATAATATAGAAATTTAAGAAAAGTGTATGTAAAATTATTGCACATGAGCCTTAGCCCGGTTTGTAAGGACTCCGTCAGTGAATCCAAGTGTTCAGGGATCAAATCTAGGAAGAGGTAGAATTTCTGGGGTACTGTAGCAGTACTGTAGCTGTACTATAGTCGGAACTGTGCAGAACTATAGAAGGTACTGTTGCGGGAACTGTAGCAGGCACTGTTTGGCACTATAGCTGCCGGGAATATTCCCCTGTTTGGGCCTTCAGGCCACCGATTTGGTCCTTGAGTCCTTTAAGGCCTTTGGGCCACCCAGGATATTAGGTCATTAAGGCCTTAGGGCCACCTCAAGGCCTTCGGGCAACTATAAGTATAGGTGCAAAGCAGACAACCTACAAGGAATAAGCTCTACAAGGAGAAAGAGCAATGGGATTTCACCACAATAGAAGCTAAACAGATTGAAAGAATGAGAGGGTATGGAACCTGCCATCGGAAAAAGCCTATGCATGCATGAGAATGCCTAGAAAAACAGAAATGTGAAGGTGGAGAGCTTATTTCACGATGAAGATGTTGGGGAGGAGCAGTTCCAAGTAGTTAGTCTGGGTTGTATGTAATGTTTGAAGCCTACGGGCAATGAATTCCTCTAAGGGCTATAGGCCATGTAATACTTACACCTACGAGCCTTGTAAGGGATCAACATCACCCGTTGAAAGGTGGATTATCAAAATAAATAAAAAATGAAGGCCTTCGGGCCATTGGAGTGGAGTATGTAAAATTATTCAAAACTTTTAAAGCAACAATTTTAAATAAAACCTCCTTACATCTTTTAAAATTAGATCTTCCTTAAAAGAAAGATCTTAAGAAGGAACTTATAACACCATGAGTATAAATAGATACATCATATAAAATGTCAAAGAGGTAGTATATACACAATATAAATAAAAATAGGTTCCTAATATGATGCTCATATCAATGGAGTGATATTGAGTTGAAAAAACATTAAAAATTTTATAATATTTGAATTGAAACCTCTTGAAAGAGGGGAATTGAAATGGAAAATTATATAACGTGTTTAAATAATTAATCATGAAATAATATTACAAAGTGGAATATTCTTCAATGTATAAAAGAAAATATGTTCATAACTTGAAATATGTCTTAAGGAATGAAAATTGAGCCAAAGAAATGCTGACTGTTTTCATAACGTTTGAATCAAAAGACACTGAAAAAAAGAAATTTATTTTTAGTTTTAAATATAATAAATTAAATTCAAAATATAATATGGTATATTAATAGTGTAGTGAATCATTATAAAAACATATAAAAGAAAAAACAATGTATAAAATGGAAAATGTCTTAAGGAATTTAGATTGAGACAAAAATATCCATACCTCAAACTTCCAATTTATCATACATGATCTAACATACATGGATGTTAAATTTAGGTTTATTATTAATATAAATATTAACCTTCTTCATATTTATTTTACTTTATACCATCCATTTATATTTTCTCATTACCCATATATTAATTTTTATTCTTAAAATTAACATTTTGGTGTTAATCGTTCTATTTATTATACATGCATCACTTTGGAGATTCGAGTGCATGATTCATATTGATGGGTTCATAATATATATAATATTTCAGACAAGTTATTTCATGCATCATATATATGTATATATTACCATATTCATTTCATTTAACTTGTGGTGATTCTTCTCATTAAATGATAAAAAAAATCCTTTTTTGAGAGATTGTGGAATTAATAAAATAATTGAATTTATTGGATTATGTAATTTTGAAATTTACCAATAAAAAATTATAAAACCCCATAAATTCATCATTATTAAATATTATTACTATATTTTAGGTTTTCTTAGTCATTTATAAAATAAACATTCTAACATACTCATATAGGTGGTAAAACCAACCAAAAAAGTACACATTATAACAATTCGATGAGAAAGAAGATGTTATTATATAGTGATAATATAACTTTATTAGAATATAAATTGTTTTAATTTTTTTAAAATTAATAAATCATATTCCATAAGAGGTAGATGGAGAATATATATAATAATAATCATAAAGAATATATCACTTACATTTAGTTCTTGAATATCCTCTTGAATGACATCTAGGAAATGAGAGGTTTAGGGAATATTATTGGGACCTGAATATCCAGAAAATGGGAGAGTATTATTAATTATGGAAGTATGGACGATTAATTATAGTCATTGTAATTTTTGTTTTGTCATTGATAGGGTGGATAAGAGTCCTTTTATAAGTGAGAGGAGTAGAATTTTAGTAATATTAATTTCTTAACATAAAAGGGATATAATTCGAAATTATATTGTAATTTTTTAAAAAAATCATATGTAAGAAAGGATATGTAGAAAAAAACTAATATTATCAATTAGAGATGTTTTTTGTGATATTTCTGGCCATATCTCTTAATTTAACCACTTATTAACAATTTTAACCATTATAATGGTGATTGGTTTTTTAATGTGAATTTTTTTGACTAAAAAAATGGACCTTATTACCTAATTGTAATAATATTATTAAAAATTTGAAAAATATTTATTGATATTCAATTTCTAGAGGTAGTAAAAATTAATTTTTATAAAAGTACACTGAAAACAACAAAAATAGTTTTTTTTAAAAAGAATTCTTGTGTTTAAGAATGAATATAAACCAAAATCAGTTATAATATTTATTCCAAAGACACTTATTAGTTTATGATTAAAAAATTATAGTTATGTGAATTTCAAGGAATTCCCAAAATGAATGTATCATTGTGAATTCTTAATCAATGAAAAAAGATCAAAATAGTTTTTTATTAGAATAAAATATTACTTAGGTCCCAAAAAGTTAATCATAGATTTATAAATTAAACATATTAATTTTAAATGACTTAATTTACTACGTTAATTAATTTTTGGTCATGAAAAATGTTTATATATGTTTATTTCATGATTATATCATAGGGATGTCATAAAAATTATTGTATTTTTAAAAACAGAATTTTTTAGTATTTATTAAAAATTCAACCTCTTCCAAAAAATTCAAAAACTTTCACCTAAATCTAATTTTAAAACAATTTATTAAAACTTTATTATCATCTTATACAATTTAAATTACATAACTTATAAATTTATCTTTTAAATAAGATATAAAATATAAATAAAAACAACTTATATAGGGAAATAACCTTTTAAACATTAAAACTTATTAGTATTTATTTCATATTAATTTATAATTAAATGGATTTTTTAAATTAGTTTATATATTGAAAAATTACATATTATCAAAATCATGTCTTTAAATCAATCAATTTAATTTATTAAAATAACATACAAAACACTTTAAAATCCAACTATTTGGAAAATAACTCTTTTTTAACATTGAATTATTTTAATCACATCACCTTAATTATTTATCCTAAAATAATTAAATCTCATCAATTAATCAATACTTGGAAATATCAAATCATTCTTAATAATAATTGTTTATAATAAATCTTTTCAATATCTTTTTAATTACTTGTGGTCTTATTCTTATTATAAATTTTTGAATGAAGTATCAAATTTTATAGTTGTAGTATATAAATTTTTACCATGAATTTTAATATGGTATATTGGGATTTGTTTTAGTTTACTTTTCTGTATGATAAGAGATAATCAAAAAATAATTTATTTTATGGAAAACACATACTAAAGTCGCAGGGTGTTACATTCTACCTCCATAAATAAATTATGTCCTTTCAATTTTAATTTCAATTAAATATAAAAATAAATTAGGGTATTCTTAATATAGTAAAGACTCATGATATAAGACTCAATAGTATCTAGGTACATACCTTTCCCAACTACATTTTCTTGATCCAATTCTCAAACAAATATTAAAACCAAATGGTTTTGATAAAAATCAATATATATATTAAAATAGATCATAACTTTCTAATCCCCTAACAAATTAATTTCAACTAAAGTGACTTATATTCAATTATTGGTTCAAAATATTTCTCTTTTAGTTCAATCCATATTTATATATATTTAATCCACTTAGTATTAATGACCTAATCCCTAAATATAACTAACACAAAATTATAATGATATTTCATACAATATTACTAACACACAAATTATGGAAATATATGTTCCTAAAAATCAACTTAACCTTTATACCCAAACAAAATTAATCACTCAAAAAAAAAACATACCAATCAACATAATCCATAATAATTTTAAATACCAAAAATATATTAATCATTTCCACAAATAATATGAATTTAATTATCAAAAAATCTATTTTTGACCCTTAAGGTTACTTATATTTTTCAACTTATATACCTAAAATTAATTAACCCATTGTCCCAATTAAACATATTTACCTCATAATCAAATATCATACCAACCCAAAGAGTTACCTAAACATGGGTCATATATTCTTTCTAAGATGAAAACGTTTTCCCAAAAATATAACTAATAATTACAAAATCAGATCACATAAAACCTAAAAGTTGTATCTATGCCTTGTAACATAGATCACCCTTAATATTATTAAGCTATGATGGTATAAATAACTCCTAAATTATCCCTTTATGATAACATCATAACCTCTAATATTATCTAAACCCTGATATGATACCAACTAAGATTCCCAAAACTCATACAACGAGTTGCGGTGCAAAAAAATATTCTTTACATAGTGTCTTTGATATCAATCAAAGTGATTAAAAAATAAACATATATAATTACAATAACAATAAAAATTATCTAATCACTTACATACTCAATACCCTTTATGTTTATAGTTTAATATAATTAAGAAAAATATTCACGTAACAAAAACATATCTTACCCACATAAAGGGAATTATTCCCATTAAACCAAGGATTTATTATTTTTCAATAATTATTAAATATACCCCACAAAAATCTCTACACATGGTTCCATTCTTGAAATATCATATTTAATACATTTCTTCATAACCTAAGAATATAGAAACATAAGAATAGTGAGCTAAAATGCCCAGTAAGGGTAAATAAAAGTATTAATAATCAAAGATCATAAGTGGAAATAAGATGATCATATAGGATTGAGAAAATAACAAAGTTTATTTTAAATAATAGAAGATAATTATACCCAAAATAACACTAATCTTAAACCAAGAGTCATGGCATATAGTATTTACATAACATAATATATGAGTAACTATAGAAAATATGTCCATGATCCATATGAGTATAATATAGGAAAAATAATATAACATAAGAGTGTGTTATAAACATAAGTATAAAAAATAATTCCCTTTGCAAAGGATCATAGATGAGACTATCATTACATCACAGACATAGTCCCATTGTGGATTGGGTTTACTCCCACTCCTTTTAAACCTTTTTGGACATAATACCTTGGTGGATTGGGTTCAATCCACAATAACTTAAATATTATCTCATTAGATATAAATATTTTTACAATGAAGTTGAGGGATATAACATACCCAAATTCCATATAATGATAATCCATACATATTTATTCCAAAAAAACATAAGAGAATATATTATTCCTCTATAGCTTTATTACACTAGGGAAAATAAATGGGTTTCGTGATAAATTCCATAAAAAATATTTATAATTCATCCATGGAAATAATATGGGTACTATAATTAAATTATATCCCCAATTAATCATTAAAACATTAAAGGATGTTGATATAGAAGAAAAATACTATTATAAAAGAATTATAAATATTATTGGGAAAAAAGAAGAAATATCATTTTCTTTTATTAAATTTTAAAAAAATGAAAAATTAGTAGAATAATGGGAATTTTATTTTCTTTGAAAAAACCAATAAATCTTGGAAAGTAATCTTTATAAGGAATAATTACCAATATGTTGTAAAAATTTGGTCAATTGGTAAATATTGAAAGACTTTTTCAGATATTTTTAAATTATGTAAAAAGTAACATATACAGAAAAAATTGAAATGATTACTCTTAAAATAATTTTAATGAATGTATAAGATAATTGAAAATGAAATTAAACAATTATTTCAATATAAAATTCTTTAAATTGCATTATTTATGGTCCTAAGTGAGGGGTGGTAGTGCTTTTGGAAAGCCAGAAATCAGACAAGATACAAGTGATGCCTTTCTATAGGAAGATCCATTATTTTGAGAACCAAGAGCTTGTTAGTAAACATGGTGAATCTAATATAAAATTGAAAGGAAGTACCCTCCCTTCATGTGCTATAGGTCTCCCCCTCAGGGGCCCAAACCACCACTAGGACTTAGGGACATTGGGTGCAATGGATTCCTCTTACTAATAGCTTCAAGTTTAATAAAGATGGCTCAAGTACCTCCGATGACATGTGTAGAGGTGGGGTCATTTAGGACTACAGGGGGAGCGTGAATTTAGCCTTTACAATGCACTCTAGTAGTGGCACATCCATTCAATTAGAGGCCACTACTGTGTTAACTGGACTCAATATTTATAGAAAAGAGAATATCCTCCTATCCCAAACGAAAAAACATTCAATTAATATTTGAGACACCTTTTAGGGAAGAGGATCATCCATTTCCTCTATCTCTCACACAATTATAAAATGAAAAGTAAAACATACCAATAAAACAAAGTGACCCACACTTTGAGTGAGGGGAACAAAGTTTCAGACAACCTAACTTCTTTGGTAGATCAAGGCTCCAATGTCACATGCTTATACAATGTATCCTTATTCAAACCTGAGGGGGTGAATCTAATTTGAGGGGATTCCCTTGGTCTTCATTACTTTTGGCCACCATAAGACCTACTTTTTCCTACCCCTTATCCCCCTTTGTCTCCTGAATAAAAATGGAGATGGTTATGGTTATGGGTATAGATAGTATGTGCATGGATGAAAAAGAGTTGGGTAAAAGGTTTATAAAATTTTAAATAAATGATTTAAAAATACCCCTGAAACTTTTAAAATCAAACCCTTATTGAAATACTTAAAATGAGAATTAACTTAAAATACCATGAATATAAATATATTCATGATATAATATTTCAATTAAGTATTATATTCACCGAATAAGTGAAAATAGCTGCATAATATGAAGCATTTCTCAATGAAGTCATTCTCAAGTAATATGGAACCAAAGTAGATTTTTTTGGATATAAAATATTTTAGGTAGAAAATAGAGTTATAAAAAAATTATAGATATGGTTTTTTGATATTTATGGGCTTATCTCTTAATTTAACCCCTCATGATCCATTTTAACCTTTACTATTATGATTAACTTTTACTATGTCAAATTATTTTTATAAATAAAAATAAAATAGTACCTATTACCTAATTTAAAAATTATGATTCCAATTTTTATTTTTTAAAAATACTGAATTCCTAGTGGTTTTTTTGAGGTAGTTCTTTGGTCAAAGACCCGAGCACAATTTATTAATAAACAAAACAGGGTTATAAGAGGCGAAAAGATGGGATTTTTTTTACAATATCTATCAAAAAGGTAAAGTAAGTCAGAAGGAATAGAGTCCATCCAAGTCATGCACTGATGAACTCCTTTGTTGGAAAGAGTATCAGCAACAGCATTCGCTTCCCGGTAGGCATGAGTAGCTATATAGTCCACCCCATGTAGCAAATTCCGACAATTCATCCAACGTCTGGTAAGAGTCCAGGCCAGATGGATGTTGCCATTCCAGATGGCATGAATGATAGTGGTTGAATAACTTTCTATCCAGAGCTTTCTCCAACCTATTTGAAGCGCAAAATCAACAGCATGAATGACCCCCAACATTTCCGCCTCCAGAGAAGAAGAGTGACCACAACCAACATAGAAGAAGCCCTGACACTGCCCAGCTGAGTCTCTGAAGATGGCACCACAACTGGCAGGTCCTGGGTTGCCTTTGGAGGTGCCATTGTCGTTCACTTTAGTCTATCCTGGCATTGGAGAATGCCAGAATACTTCAAATGAGTGTTTGGGCTTTGGGTAGATGCCAGGAACACGGAGCTGTCGAAGAATCACAAAGTCACCAACTGAGTTGTTACAACAGTCTTTCTGTATTGAGGCAGCTTCATGAACCACCAGAAGAATCCGAGCTTTCCCTGCATTTAGATTGAGACGGTGATTATTGTGAATGAGAGCATTTCTGACGTACCAAATCTCATGAAGAAGCTCTGCCATTGCCGCTAGGAAAAGGTTTTTTATCTACGTAGAAATGTAATATCTAGTACAATTTTTTAATAAAAAAGAAATTGAGTCAGTAAAGAACCATCTATAATTAAATAAATCAGAAATATAATTCCATAGAGCAGAGGCCATCGCGCAAGATAGAAAGAGATGATTGACATCCTCCCTATGTTGATTAAATAGGTGACACTTAGAACAGAGTTGAATACCAAATGTTTGGAGACAGGTTTCCGTTGGTAGTCTATTATGGGCAATGCGCCAAATAAGGGTGAGCCTAGAAGGTTTAATCCAGGGTTTGTTAAAATGATTCACCCATAGGAAACTAGAGTCATTATCAGAGAAATTATGCTTATAATAATTCTTTGAATCCAGGATGCCATTGGTAGAAGGTTCCCAAACAAGGAAATCACCATTAGGAGAAAAAAGATGATTGTCAATAATTTGTGCAATATTGTCAGGGAGATCATGATGGTGAGATTGCAAAACCTCCTTTATAGTCTTATTAGTATCTTCAGGAGGATTATGAGAGGGTAACAAGGATATCAGAGGGGTACCACACCAATTTTCACACCAAAAATTAATGGAGGAATCAGCACTGACGATCCATCTAGAATTTTTCATGATCCTATGATAAGAGTCCCGGATAGAGGGCCAGATGGATGAGTTGATGAAATTAAAATTACCTTTTAAAAGCTTAAAGAGGAATCTATGATGTAGGAATTCAGTAGCCTTAGAAGTGGAGTTGATAATGTGCCATGTGAGGCGGTCCTGAAGAGCATCATTGAACCAATTTAGATTTTTTATGCCAATACCACCATTAGCAATGGGTTTACAGCAAGATTTCTAAGCTATTGTAACAAGATTATTTTCAAAAATGCTTCCAGACCAAATGAAGTTTTTAATATAATTGTTAATTTTTTTTAAAATGCTGACGAGCCATTTATAAACCATGAATGAATAGACCATTTTAGAAACAATTGTCGATTTAACCAAACAAATTCTCCCAGCCATGGAGAGAGTTTTCCCTTTCTAGCTAGCGAGTTGATTTGTGATTTGATCAATGATGTTAACAAAGTAGGTTGCTTTGGGCCTACCCCAAAATATTGGAACACCCAAATAATTGAAGGGAAAAAAACCCTCTTTCATACCAAAATAGGTGGTAATATTAGATTTCCTTCTTACAGGAATTTTTTTTTGCAAAATATATATACGATTTGTCCCAAGAAATTGCTTTCCCAGAGATTTGTTCATAGTGAGAAATCGCTTGCTTAAGAACATATATATTTTTTTATCCCCTTTTATGAATAAAATAATATCATCAGCATATAAAAGGTGGGTAGGGGCATTTAAATTCCTGGCAACTTGAATAGGTTTAAGCATATGTTGATCAACCAGCTTGTTAAGAAGTCTACTTAGGTAATCCTCAACAATAACGAAAATGACAGCAGAAAGAGGGTAAACCTGCCTGACACCCTTTGAGCAATTGAAAAAACCTCTACGGGCACCATTAATCAGGATAGAGATATAGGCTGAGCGAAAGAGAGTCTTAATTCTACCAATGAAAGAATCATTAAAGCTAAAGTTTTTTAGAACTTTGAAGATAAAATTCCAGTCAATGGTGTCAAAATCCTTTCTGATATCTAGTTTGATGGCCACATTGCCCCCTCTTATTATTCTATTTAAACTGTTGGTACATTCTGAAGCAAGACAAATACAGTCTTGGATAAACCTACCTTTAATAAAACCAAATTGGTTCCAAGAGACAATTCTATTGCAGATAAGAGCAAGTCTATTAGCAATAATTTTAGTAATAATTTTATAGATAGTGTTAATCAGATCGATGGGTCTGAATTGGTGAATCTCAGAAGCATTCTCAACCTTTGGAATTAAGGTTAGAAATTGAGCATTGATTCCACGAGGTAGATATCCATGGGTGAAGAAGGTCTTAACAAGGTTACAAACATCATTGTGAATAAAAGTACGCTTAACGTAATAAATACAATTTTTAGAAAAATGTATTTTTATGAATAAAAAATAATCTATCCCAAAATCATTTATAATTTTGATTCACAAGAAATTAATTAATTTATGGATATAATTTAGAGTTATGAGAATTTAAAACAACCCAAAACCAAATGGATCTTTTTGAATAATTAACCAAAACTAAAAGGAACAAAATATTTTTTATTAGAATAAAATATAACATTGGTTCCAAAAAGCTAAGAATATAATTTTAAAATCAAAAAATTAATTTTAAAAGAATTATTTTACTACTATAATGAATTTTTAGTCCATAAAAGGGTTTCATATATGTTTAATTCTTGCTTATATCATATTAATATTATAAAAGTTACAGTATTTGTAAAAAAAATATTTTTACTATTTGTAAAAAATTCCTCCTTTTTAGAAAAATAAAAAAATTATCACCCTAATAAAATTATAAAATGTTGTATTTAAAGTGAATTTAAATTTATAAAATTGAAATTATAATATTTATAAATTCATCGTTTGATTAAAAATATATAATATATAGAAAAGATGCTATTATAGAAAAACGAACCTTTAAACATTAAATGATATTAATCTTATTTACTATAAATTTATAATTAGATGAGAATTAATATATTAATTCATATATTGAAACATTACATATTATCAAAACCAAATTTTAAAAGTAACCAATTTTATTTATTACAGTAAGATACAAAACACTTTAAAACAAATAGCTCTTTAAAAAATAACCCTTTTATCATTAAATGATTTTAATCATATCACATTAATTATATATCCTCAAATCATATAATTTAATCAATTTATTAGTATTATAACATATAAAATCATTCTCTATAGAATTTTTTATAATAAATAATTTTTAAACCATTTTATTTTCTTGAGGTTTTGTTCTTTTTTTAAATTTTCTTAAACACGTTTAACATTTTTACTCTAAATGTATTAATGTTTACCTTACATTGTAATATGGTATATAATGGTTCAATTTTGTTCTATTTTTTTGTAATATAATATTCTAAAGAAATTATTTTTTAATATAAAGAACATACTAATATCTTAGGGTGTTACAGTAGAGCCATGATGGTTCTTCCAGTTTCATTCACTACTCATCTAGAAAACCACATTTCGTACTCAATCATATTTGTATTGGCCTATATAAATATAATTCAATACATTATACTATATTAATCAATGAAAATAACTAATTAAGTCACAATATATGTTCTTGGAACCTTCGTTGGTCGAGACACATTAGTGTTTATTAGATCATGTATATTTGAGTCTATCTTCATTTTTAGTATATGGGGATTTCTCACTAGTTTACCTATTACACATGAATCACGGGTTTTCTCATGATGTTATTTTAGATTTAGAATATCACTTTAAAAATTCAATTCAGATATATTACCAACACGTTTCTGTTGATGTACCTAAGTCATTGATGATAAAGGATATTCTCTTACTCTACCATAAGGAAACAAGTGTTGTTTCCCTTTCAATATACTTGTTAAAAATTCCATTAGTTATCTATACCTTTAATAATGAAACTCAAGTTATTCCTTTTATATTGAATATATTTTCATGAATATTTAATTCCTTTTTGGAGTCAAAGATTATAATTATATATAGAAGTTATATCAAATTCCATCTATCTAAAAATTATATATTCTTTAGTTAGTCTCGAAAAAAACTCATCTACCCACATACCTTTGTTTTCAAGGTTCCTTCATTACAAATACTCACCATGCCATCAGTATGTAATTTCACACTGTTTGGCATATTTACATTACTAATCAAGTGGGATGAACACACACTGCCTAGGATACTTGTACTACTATTTTTCATTACTTTGAGAGTAATATTCACCATGATAGACTTCCAATATTTCATTTATCCTTCCAAGAGATGTTGTTGAGTTGGTATGTAAGGTGGTCTCTCCCAAGTTTTTTCATTATAAGTTTTCAGGTCCCACTCTCTTCCTCCAATGAATAAAATCTATTTTTTATGGGAATTTATTATGATTTTTAAACTACCTATTTTTCCTCTGAATTCATTATGAGTAATTTTTGTTTCTATATTTCCTACAATTTATAACCTTGTGAAAAAAACTGAGCATTTATGAAAAATAATTTAGTATTTAGGATATAAGATATGTTTTTATCCTTTTTTGCCTACTCCTAAGACCATCAACTCCCAAATATATCTATACTTCAACACACTAAGTCATTGTATTAACAAGAAAACCATAGAATTAGAATTTAAATAATGGAAATATCTTTCCATAACATACTATATATATATATATCAATATTTGGAGTTGTTTCTTGATTATTAGGGTAGAGTTTTTATCTAATAACTTTACTCATTTTTCATTTTCCTTACTTTTATACTGAAGATTCTCCAACTTTGGTTGTCTAAAATTCACATCTAATTCTAAAATTTCATGTTATCCTATGATTATGTTTATTATTGAACTTCTCAACAATTCTAGTACCACTTCATACTATTTTTATCAACTTCTTTCCATAAACTTTCGTGAATTTTATATTTTTATTATCACCATCCAATTTTTCTTCATCCTTATGATTTCATCATAGTTATACTACCTCTTATTTGAGAGTTTCAAACCTATTCCTTATTTCTTTTGGCTGGATATTGAGATTATAAATTATTTTATCCTGTTATTTTATTTACACCATGAAATCAATTACTTATTTAGGTATATCTTAAGATAAAAGAAGATTTTAAAGTTTCTTATCCAAAAATGTAATTTTAGCTTCAATTTTATCAATACATATTATTGATTCTTTGAAAATTAGAACCCATTATTTTTTTTTTCTTCTATTGAATGCCCAACTCTTTTAGAGATCCTTCAAGTTTGAACATCATGTTAACAAATCCTTCTGGTTAATCCTATTTCTTACCTTTATATATTTTCCCTTCAACCATTTATATTATAACATCTTTCATATTAATATAAAATCAAATTATTTATCTTATGTTTACATTTCATCATCACCATCTTCTTTTTCGTCTTTTCTCAATATATCTTTTCAATGAAACCTATTTACTATTAAATATCTGTATTTAATGATTAATATTAAATAAATATTTTTTATTGTTTTGATTTTATATCTTATAGGGCCCCATTATCTAATATCCTTGATTATATTGTAGTTATATACCCAACCATTCAATAATTAAATTAACAAAATTATATTTTTTATATATCTTTTGTTTTCTTACATGAATCATCTTGAAAAAAGTGAAAAAAATTCATCACTAACATCTTACAAATTGTTTTTAGCTTCTTTAATCTCTTAATTATCCATGGATTTGAATTAAATCTATTTCAATGAATTAAAAATGTTCTCTAAAGTTTTAATCTTGTCTCATAAACCACCAGATTATTGTAAATATAATCTAGTTACATTTTAGTTAGGTAATGTTATTAATGGTATGAAACCTTGGCATTATACAAGGGTGGAAGTATTTAGAGAATATTTTTTATGATATAAACTTTTTCATCTAATCACTAAGTGGAAAACATAATTCCATAACCTCTATTAGTCAACTTAATAAAGAACCAATGTAATTATTTGAGAATACCTTTAGGTTATTGATAAGGTTATACAAAACTTGAAACATAGAATCCTTCACCTTGTTTTCCTCTTTATATACATTGGTTAGATTATCCTGTATAAATTTTTCTAGTGTAAAGTCCCTAAATTTTATATATATTTAGTTTGAGAAGGATTCAAGTGATGTTTTTTGAGACATTACACATATATAAAAAATTTTCTTATATGAATCAGTCATTGAAATTCTCATATTATTGTTGACTTATAATATATGTATAACAGTAGTGAAAGCTCCAATTCTGAGAGATTGTAAGTGAGACCTCATGTTAATTTTCCATATCTAAATGTTATAGTCATTATACAAAATAACCCCCATTGAATTGAAAGTAATAACAATATCATAAAAAATTCATAAGAATATATTCATCATGCAATAACCTTTTGAATTTAATACCATTTTTTTCAACTAGAATCCAAATACACCTAAATATCGGGGTGGGTGGGGGGGGTTAGGGTTCTCTATTGTTCTTTTCATACGACTAGATATTTTTCTCTTCTTATAAAAAAAATATGAACCCGTCAATCCCCAATAACAAATAATATTAAAATTTATATAATAAAATAGGGTAATTCTGGTTTTACATGGTTAATTGTAAAGGGATAGTCCATGGATAATATTCCAATGGTGTATTGACATACTATAGATTAACACTGCACATTGTGAGTGTTATGATTGATCTAGAAATGTGATTTTATGATCTATAGAACTCCATATTATTTTCTACTTTCTTACTTCTTTGATACAAGGCATATAATTGAAATATGATTTAATGATCACATACAATGGTTCTCAATAAAAAATAAACATTAGTCTAGTAAGGGTTATGTATTTTAGATTCTATTTCTTTTTCATGTATATATATTTTATCGATTTCTTTTAATACCTATCTCATCCATATTACTTCTCTCATTAGAATATTTTAATTCAATTCAGATATCCTCTACAGAACTTCTATGAGTACTTATTTATATTCTTCCCCCAACAAAACCTTAGTCTAATGGTTGATATTGAATCTTATTATTTTTTAATCCATGAATATTATGTCAGTATTACCAATAATTTTAATGTAGTCATATAAATTCTTATTAAATACAACAAATTCCCTAAACATTACCACATATTCATTTTTTGAAACTCTTTTTGAATCTGATAGGTAATATGGAAACAAAAAAATAATGACCAATACTTTTAATACATATAATTCACATCTTAATAGATGAATATTCCTTACAAAACATAACAATAGACGATAAAATTGTTTAGGTATATTGCCTATGGAAACATAGTCACAGAAAAACTGGTCTATAAAAGATCTACATTATCTCCAACTATGTTCTTTATAACCATCACCATTCTTAGACATATCATACTTAGTACATTTTTTCATAACATAGGGAAAGTAAAAATTAGAAAGGGTGATGATAAATTTGACATACCACAAACATATGTGTATGGGAACATGGGCATAATATTTTAAAATCATATCCTATATTTCATAGATCATAATCTTGATTAATGGCATAAGACACATCATTTTATAAGTCACAAATCACAAACTAATTAAAGAACATGATCCATGAGAGCATAAAATTGGCATAAGACATAAGTTTTTGGTATACAAATAAGCATAGAAAATCATTTCATTAGTAGTCAAGGCTCATTACTAATACCATAATAGTAGAATGGGTTTACTCTCCAAAACATAATATTAGTCAAGGTTCACTCACAACACTATCAGAGTTGAAAAAGTATCTTACTGAACAAGGTTTACTCCCCATTCCAGTCTTATTTATATCATGAGGTATCAATCTTTACCCCATGCATTGAAGGGAGATAGAGGTCCCACACATATGTGGTTATAATGCAATCATTATCCTTGGTTATAATGTAACCACTGTCCTTGGTTATAAAATATCCACCATCCATGGTTATAACATAACCACCATCCTTGGTTATAATGGAACCAATATCACATAATGAAAACTATACTTATTTTTTTACACAAGATAATAAACCATTCTTCATTTTAGAACCCATTAAAAGAAATGGATTACATAAGCAACCCATCATACATAACACTTAGGAAAGGAAAGAGATCTATAAAAATTTTATTATCATATTAATAAACCATACAATGAATGAATAAGGATGGTATCATTAGATCATATCCACAGTGAATCTTATGTAACATAAAAGGATGTTATCTTAGATGGATAATTACTTTCAAAGATCACTCAAAACATTTCTTATGTAAAATAACCTTTTTACCTTGAAATCACTTATTTGAGATTTAAAAAACTATCAAATTTTAAATAAAATATTTTATTTGAAAATAAAATTTAAAAATTATATATTAATCTTTTAATCATTGATTGGTAATTAAATTATAAAATACTGGTCATTTTTTACATGTTAAATCAAAGGTTCCTTTCACATTTTGGATAAAATGTAAAAAGAGTCTTTTCAGAATATTACAAGAAGACACCTTTTAAAAAATCGTGAAAAAATAAAACACGTTTAAATGTGTCTTTAAAAAATAAATGAATAATTTTAAAAAATTTCGTTAAAATTATTTTAGCAAACATAGATCTAGAAGAAAAAGGATTTTCAACTAAAGAGAGAAATAATGTCATTTTTTCTTAAAAACATTATTTTTTAATTATGAATCAATAAAGGGAGGAAAATGAAAAGAAAACATATATTTACATGAAATCGCCATAGGATAATAAAATTCAGTATTGTATTGAGAGTTAGGTCAAAATATTTCATAATTTTAAACTTGATCATTAATAATTCCGATAAACAATAAGATGCAACATAAACAATTTACCACTTTGGTATCTTTTGAATCATAAGCCCCATGAAATGAAAAACATTATATGGATATATAGATTATAAAATTTCATGATTATAATGATATAAAATATTAATGGCCAGTATATATAACATATCAAAGAAACAAGTGGTGAATATGACATGTGTCCCACATAATTAAAAGGTGGACAAAAATCCTTTACATTGGGTTCAACTTCCTTTATACACATGGGAAAATCCTGTATAATTAATATATATTTATTATAAATATATTATATAACCATAATAATATATATAATATCTTGTATGGTTTAATTATATCCTCTTATCACCCATTTTTAACACTTCTTTATTAAAATCACTATTCTGGGTGATATCTGCTTTGTTTTTCTTGTATTTTTTGGTTTAGATGTTTTGATCCTTGTATTTTGATAGTGGTTTCATCATATGCAGAATTGTAACCATGATATTAATATAATATATATTCATCATATAAATTTTTATTTTCATTCATAAAATATTGATCTGGAAAAATTAATCACATTGTTCATGGAGACAATAGGCCGTACAAACACAAGAATGTTATTTTAATTATTTAAATGGATGGATGTAAAGATAGGTAAATAATAAATAACCTTCCAGAAATAATTTTTATACCATATATATATCATATATTTTCATTAAATCCATATTTAATACTATACATGTAAAATATAATTGAAAAACGAATCACATCGCTTCATGGAGTTGGTAGTCCCGATGTACACACGATCGATATTATCATTTTCCATAGGATTTGTAGATAATATGGTAGATATGATATTATAATTAAATAATTATAATTATGTCATTATTATCATATATAAACATTAAAATTATCATAATACCCATCCATAAAATATGGTTATGAGAAATTAATTGTATCTCTATATGGAGACGGTTAGAAGTACACATGAATGATCGATATTTTCACGTCAAATTTGTTGGAAAGAGGGTGAATAAAGGGTTTTTCATAATAACAATAACATATAATCATATTTATTATAATAAAATTTTTATCTTATAAATATTATAAATCATTTATAGGTGGAAAAAGATTAATTAAAAAGAAAGTGATCGATTAAGGTGGTTACCTCTTCTTTGAAATTACTCTTTTAGATATCTTATTAAGGGATATAGGGTTTTTATTTTGGAAAGGAAAACACCTATAGAATATGTATATGGCTGTGAAGAGGATAACATGTCAGATTTTGGTCGATATAGAAGGCTTAATATGTTGTGAAGAAGGGAAATTAAGGATGTCCTTTTTTAATTGAGGGGAGGGGACCCTTGGAACTTATTAAAACATTAAATAAATATAAATTAATTTTGTTATACAAAAGGATACAAATAGATAATATTATAATAAAATATGAGTATTAATATAAATCCTATCATCTAATAAAACTTGGGCAAGTTTGTATTATGTGTTTGCCCTTATCTTATTTTAACCATTGATGAGTCCTTTTTACAATTACCGTAATATTTACATTTTAACCCTTTATGCTTTAATAATGGTACTATAAAATTCCATAATACTAATAAATGGGACATGGTTTATTTTTAAAAGCATAACACATTAATTTTAAAAAATATAATACTTTTATGAATTTTATATCATTTAATAAAATATTATTTGTCATAAAATATCATTAATGTCATCTTTATCACTATTCATTTAACATGACATTAAATACACAAAGAAAAAAAGAGAAATTGTAATATAATTATTTAACATGAAAATAATATGTCATATTCATCTAAATTATTTTTCACACATTAAATCACTCAAAATTTATTTATTTTAATATATTTATAATCATTTAATATTCTTTTAGTAATTAGAGAAATACTGCATCGATGTTTCACAAGTATTTATGGTCATTATAAAATCAATAAAAATTTGAAATAAATTTATATCCAAAAAATAATTTCATTATGCTTAAAATTTAAAATTGTATTTATTCATAAATTTCTTTTTTCCATATATATTTAAAACTAAGAGAGTTACATTTGGTAACCTTATTTGCTTTAAATATTATTAGGCCATTTTCATGGAAAAGTGTCCATTATAAACTCTAGTTAGAGCCTAAGGTGATAATGGTTGAATTAAATTCATCTAAAAACAATTAGGATGAAAAATTATGACCTTATAACTTACTTTTATCCTAGATTAACTTTATTTACACTTTGTCGTGGTGATAAATTTTACCATAGTTACTATCCAAATTGAAAAAAAATAAAAGGGTCCTATTTAATTTTTTTAACTTTATAAAAATATGGAGTAAATTTTATTTATTTCAATAATTATATATCTAAAAAATTAAATTAAAAATAAGTGTGAAAAATGAGATGAAAATTGGTTTTTAGAAAATACAATTTTATGCATAAAAAAAGATTTATTTTTATTTCAAGCATAAAAAATATTGGATGAATGTAAAAAAATTTATTAATTATATAATTTATTAATCTAATTAAAATCATTCAGTAATAGTGATCAATTAAAATTTTTATGATAAAATTACATTGCGTGGAAAGAAACCATTTTTTCTAGAAAATGCCTTTTTTCCTTTAAAAATGATTCTACACTAAATTCAAACATAAAATTTATTCTAATGAACATAAAAGGGTAATATAAAATATATGAATTTTACCTTGATACTATTTTATAACAAAAAAAACTATTTATATATAGTTCCCAATATAATCAGTATTTCTCGCAATTCATTGGAAAATAAATCTTTTCAGAAAATTCCCAAAATTCCATCCTAAGATAATTTTAATATGATGATTAAAAAATGGAACTAATTTTATAAAATAATATGTCTAAAATTTATTGAAATTAATTAAATTATTTTCTCAAAAAATTAATATAAATCATTTTTTGAAGGAGAAAGTGACATCCCTAAAAAATGAGTGATTATTTACTAAGAATTTGTCAATATATTTACATTGAGTCAATAATTAATATATATTACACAATAAAGTTAATAATATTCATAACGAACAATTTAACATCTAGGTTATAACTATAAAAAATAATAATATTTTCATAGTATATCATAATTCATTTTAAAATGTTGTCGTGTGTGACACAAGATATTGAAGAAATTAAATTTCTTTAAAAAATATATATACTTCATAAAATATTAGGGTTTTACATTCCCCCCTTTAATAAATTATATCCTCAAAATTTTAACATGTGCTCTATAATCATTGTTTTAACATTTTAAAATTCCAATGTGGAAAACACACATCATAAAATGGCTTAATAAAACATCATCTTAAAAATAGGGAAAGATAAATTCTAAGGATATCTGAAATAAAACATATATAGGTTTCAACATAGGTGAAAAATATTTTGAAGTTAAAATATGGACATGGGGAAGAAACTAACTCCCAAGTACTAATAGAGTGTGATAAAGAACATGGTTAGAAGAAAGGTAACAACCACAAAACCTTAAATCAGTGAGGGGTTGAAGTATCATTAATTATTCAAAAAATAATGTCACATATTTTTTTTCTTAATATCATTTTCCTACAGTTGAGGAATTAATATACTTAATATACTGAAAATATAAGGAAATATACTTTGTTTAAAATTATAATCTCATCCTTTAATCGATACCCACCGCAAACTCACCCTTTTTCTAAAGATTAATATTGAAGATGCAATTTTTATGTCTGAAGCACTAAGATCAAATTCTAATGGATCACATAATCCAAAATATGGTAAAATTGTTGTCCTCATATATCTATACACTTACCAAAACCAAAATGGTCAGAATATGATAATTTAATAAACCATTATCTAAAAAAATACACCATTAACCACCAAAAATTCAACAATAATACACAATGTTTATTTTATACATTAAAAAAATTACTAAGCTTAATATTCTTCTCAATATACCAGAATAAGATACAAACCCATGGATTTGAATTATTTTATGACACATTCTTCCAAGATAGACTTAACATTTATCTCAAAATATTGTCAATCACTCTTAATGACTCATAGGATAAATGTATATTCCCAAATCATATAATATCCCAAATCACAATTAATCCACAATAAAATTATTTATTCTTCTAAAATTGAATTCAAAATTTATTCCTAAATAGAATCCCATAATGTTGGGTTTGACCTTAATCATATAAGTTTATGAAAATATTCAACTTCATTTAAAATAACTTCAAACACCACATCAGTTTTTCATAACATGGTTATCTATATGATGAAATATGTTTGCAATATCAACAAAGTATTTATCTCTCACATCATTAAAACAAAAGAAATTTTATACCACCGAAGACATCCTATAGGCTAGTGGTAGGTGTTGCACCCTTATCTCCATTAGGTTATGGGTTCATTCCCCATGACCTTTTTAAATATGACTAGTTTTCCTGTTTACTAATACTATATTAGTATAATTATTATAAATTCCCCATAAATATACTAAACATCATAAAAAATAACCTTAATCGTTAAAAATCATATAATCTACAAAGGTTATTAATACCATAAATCTAATGAAAATAGAATCATTCCTTAAATAATACTTCATGTTTAATATAAGGGTAACATATACCATAACCCAATAAAATGTCTCCCAAAATGTCATTAGTTACATTAAAATACCATCAATTAAAACAAAAAAAATGGGTTTTTAAAACTTTTAACTTATGATCAACTGTATACTCATAAACCCATTATGGTTTCTATAACTCTTATGTTAATCTTACATAAAGACATATATTCCACATAAAAATTAACTCAATAATTAAATGTATAAATAATGATATATCCTTTTTAATCTATTAAATTTTAGGTTTTACCTTGGTTATCCATAATCATTACCAAAACATTAAATTTTTATACTATACTTAGACTTATACCTAGGGTTATCACTAATTTTTTCTCATCCAAGGTTCAAAAGGTTATCTAAACCTTTCTTTGATACCCACTATAATTAACCAAACTTTTCATACATAGATTAAACATCCTAATATATTAATATTCATTACATAACATAACAATCCATGCCAAAATTGTATATGTCTAGTACCTTTGGAAACTTGGTCACATAGACAACTAGTTCATAAAATATCTACATTATCTCCCACTAGGTTCTTCCTAACTATCACCCTTATTAAACATATCATAATTAGTATTTTTCTGCATAAATCAGGGAAAGGAAACATAAGAAATGTTGAGCTTATATGCTCAGTGTTTGATACTATCTTTTTTCAGGTATATTTCTCTCTAAGTTTTTTATTTTTTTCTTTGGTGGATCTGCCTTTTTTGGAGCGAAAATGGACTAAAAAATCAGATATAGAACATTGAAACATCATGTAAAGGGATTAATCATCATATAAATGTTTGAGGGTTTTAATAAAATAAATCCGAGTTGATGATTTTTTCATAGAATTCCATTAAAAATATTTACATGACATGTAACCACATTACACACCATGTAAATGCCCGACCTGCGATTTAAAACTTACTGTGCAGCAGATTTTCATTCTTATCCGCTTGAAATCCTCTCCTTTTGAGCCCAGGTAATTATATAGGAAATTTTAGGGTGCCAAATTCCCTTTTAGACAACCCATTTGTGTGAGTAATCCCTGAAAATTAATTTTGGTTATATTCTTGCTTCTTCTCCAACTATTGCGGTTAAAAATTGGTTGATTTCATTATTGGTTTTTCTATTGATCAGTTTTGATCTAGTAATCTCTTTGAAATCATCCAATCATTATTCCTCATTGTCGTTGTCCCGATAAAGCATTGTTAGGCCATTGGATAATGTTAGGAGGTCTAAATCTTAACCCTATGGTTTGATAATTTTTATGTTTATGTAATATTTTGATTGCACCATCGTTGTGTGTTCCCAAATTAATTAAATAATAAAATGAGATTATTCCATGAATTCCTTTGGTTTTAAATGGATTTTTAATAGGATAATGGGTAAAATTATGTTTAGTATGACATGTGACCTAGGGTGATTTCTTTATTATAGAATCCATAAATTGTGGCTTATTTTTATTTATATAATTTTTAATCAATTGTGAATTGAAATTTAAGTGGAATATGAATGAATATTGGTAATTCAGATAATTAAACATTGATATATATGATGTGATATTGTTATATCCATGATGTATGATAGGAATTATGTTCCATCCTATAATTCTTATATATCAGGATCAACCCTAGTACTTGCACACTTACATACTGTAATGCTGATATTGAATGGGCATGACCTAATCCCCTGGATTAATACTTATAGAGAGCAGGATGTGCCTAGTCCCATGCTTTAATTATTATAGGGATTTGACTAAGAATGTTGTTATTCTTATATGGCTTTGTCCCATTACTTTTGTAATGCATATAGGGATTTGACCCAAATTTATTTTTGTGAACATACCTTGGTTATATGGTGTTGGTTGGCATGGTCATAAGACATGGTAAGATATATTACAACATGTCTCTAAAGTAGGTTATATTAACTTAGTTATATAGTTGTGGTTGTCATGGTCATATGACATGATCAATGATATTCTGACATGGCTGCAAAGTAGGTTATCTTACCTTGGTTTTATTATTGTGGTTGTCATGACCATAAGAGATACCCAGAGATATTATTACATGAAGTCGAAGTATGTTTTTTTATTTTCTTAATTGTTGAATTAATTACTGAACCAATTTATTTGAATATTTCATACACTTCTTATCAGACTAGTTTTGTTTATACATAGTGTTTTTGAACTATTGAGTTATACTCACACCCAATTCAGGCCTCCATTTGGAACCTAAGCATATTATGTGGATGTAGGTTTTGAAAAGTGAAAGAGATCTTGTTGTTGGTTTCTTCTTTGTTATTGGATTGGAGTTTGGAGATGGGACCAGCATGGGGTCTAGGACCCTAGATTTTGAGTCTTCTATTTGAGTATACTAATATTTCTTGTACTTTTCAAGCATGACATTTAGTTACATTATATAACATCATTAGATTATTCCTAATTATTTATTGGATTACTCATTTTTATTTTATTATTGTCCTCCACAATGTATTTACTCTGATTATTTCTGTATTATTATGAATTATTTTGTATCTATGGAACTTCATATTAGGGGTATAGTCTCTCCACTATACAATTCACACTTTTTCTTCTTTTAGGTAGACTCTATCATACGGGTAGGCATGCTTTAGGTCTCATAACCAACCCTTTCTAGCCACATGTGTGTGAAAGAAATTGGGTGACATTACATTTAGTAAGGTAAAATATGGGAGATATAAATGATCAATTGAATATACCATGAAGATAAGGGTATGAGAACTTGGGTATAACAATTGAAAATTATACCTTGAATATCATAGTTCATTATAATGAGTCATGGAATAAAACATAGAAGTACATAAGTCATGAATAATAAACAAATAAAAGAACATGATCCGTGAGAGAATAACATTATATTAAGGTATAATTTTTTGGTATACAAAAAATAATAGAAAATAATGTCATTAGTAGCGTTGGATTATTTAGAATAATATTATAGTGGAATGGGTTCATTCCCAAAACCATCATAGTAATCGAGGTTCACTCCCAAGACAATTATAGTGGAAAAATTATCTTACTAAACTGGGTTCACTCCCCATTCCATTCTTATTTATCTAATTAGATATAAATATTTATCTAATGCATTAGATGGATATATAGTTCTCACCTATCTTTTGGTTATAATGTGACCATCACCCTCAGTTATAATGCAACTACCATCCTTGGTAATAACATAACCAATATACTTGGTTATAATGTAACCACAATCCTTGTTTATAACATAACCACCATCACATTATTAAAACGATATATAGGTTTTCCACTAGATAATAAAACATTCATCATATCATAACCCATGAAAATAAATTGGTTTTATAAAAATATCATCATAGCATAACCCATGGTAAAGGAATGTGTTTCATAAACATATTATTATCATAAATATAAACCATCCAAAGAAATAAAATGGATGGTATCATTGGATAATATCCATATTAAATCTTATATAACATTAAAGGAAGTCGTCTTATATGGAAAACGATTTTCAAATATCACTCAAAACATTTCTTGAAAAAAAAAACCTTTTAACCAAGAAATCATTTATTTGAAATTAAAAAATTCATTTATTTTAAATAATAAATATTATTTTAAAATAAACATGGAAACTTTTAATGTTGTATTCAATTATTTGAGTGGTGATAGCAGTATAAAATACCATTTATTCCATACATGTTTAAATGAAGACACCATTCAATTTTTTTGAAAAAATCTATAAGAGACCCGTTCAGAATATGAAAACATGATTTCTTTTAAACAATTTTGCAGAAAGTAAAATAGAGATACATATTTTATTAAATTAAATTGGATAATTATAAAAACATAATTTAATTTTTTTAGAAAATATGGACATAGAAGTAAAAGTTTTTTTGATAGAAGAGGGAAATGAAGTCAGTTTTTCTTAAAAAAATATTTTTCACTCTTGAGTACGTAAAGGGAGGAAAGTGAAAGGGAAAATTTTATTTTATTTAATTAACTTTATAAGAGTAAAAATCATGAGTTTACATCAATATAATTCAAAATATTTAATAATTGGAAACTTAATCGTAAAGAACCTTGATAAACAATTTGATTAAAACATAAAACATTTTCCACTTTGGTAGCTTTTGAATCATAAGCACCACAAAATAAATAAGTTTATATGTATATATAGATCCCATAATTTCAGGATAAGAATCATAAAATACATTCATGGGCAGTATATACACCATAAAAATAATATAGTGGTGAGTATTTCATGTATCCCACATAAATAAAAGTGTGATGAAAATCTCTTACCTATGGTCCGAATTCCTTCATATGCATTAGAACCTAGAGTATAATAAATATATTTTTTTAAATTTATTATAGAACCATAATAATTTATATTATTCTTTATATGATTTATTTATAAACTTTTATCACTCATTTGTTACCACTTCATTATTAAAATCATTATTCTGGTTGAAATCTGCTTCGTTTTTCATGTATGTTCTAGTGCTATAGTTTTGGTCAGTGTATTTTTATCATGGTTACATCATCTCCAAATTATTAATCACTATATTAGTATAATTTATATTCATCGTATACATATTTATATTCTATCATTAAATATAGATATTGAAAAATGAATTGCACTATTCATGGAGATGGTAGGTCGTACATATGCAGGAATGTTATTTTAATTTTTGTAAAATAGATGAAACAAAATTAAGGAAAATAATAAATAAATTTAAAAAATAATTTTTATATAATTTTTATAATAAATATTTATTAAATCCATCCTTATTACTATTCATGTAAAACAAAAAACAAAAAATGAATCACATCGCTTTTTGGAGGTGGTAGTCCACACGTACGCATGATCAACAATATCGTTTTCAAATGGTTTTAAAGGTAAGAATTTATATATGATATTTTCATTACATTTGTATAATTATATCATAAATATCATATATAAACATTAAACCCTTCACAATACCCATCTATAAAATATTGTAATGAGAAATGAAATGTATCACTACATGGAGATGGTTAGCCATACGTACGTTTGAGCAATATTTTCATTTCACATTTGATGGAAAGAGGGTGAATATAGTGGGTTTAATAATCATAATAACATTTTATTATTATTAAGACACTAATGTTTTTGTTTTATAAAAAATATAAAATATTAATAGTAGGTAAAAAATAATTAAAAACAAAGTGATCAGTTGAGGCGATTGCCTCTTTTTTGAAATAACTCATTTATATCTCCTATTAAAGGCTCTAGGGTTGATATTTTTGTAGAAAAACACCCCTATAATGTGGATTGTGGAATTAATCAGATATAATTTCTAATTATGGTTGATATATAATGATCAATGTGGCGTGTAGAAGAAAAATGAGGGGTGTCCTATTTATAATTGAGGGGAGGGGAACCATAGGAATTTCTTAACATATTAAATAAATATAAATTAATTATATTGTCTAAATAGATAAAAATTGATAATATTAGAATATAATATGATTATGAGATTAAATAATAACATATAATAAAATTTGGACAATTTTGGACTAGATTTTTAACCTTATATGTTTTTAACTTTTGTTAAAGATTTTGACAATTACAACAATATTAATGTTTTCTAAAATTTAATGGTTAATAATGTCACTATAAAATTCCAACAGAACCATAAATGGACCATTTTTTATATTTAAAACCAATTCCCACTAATATTCATAAATAAAATATTTTTATGAATTTTATATCATTTAATAAAATATTATTTACTTTAAAATATCATTAATGTCATTTTTAACAATATTCACTTATTTGAATTTAAATAAATAAATATAAAGGATAATTAGAATATAATTATTTAAAATAACAATAATATGTAATATTGGTCTTAAAAATTCATATATAATATTATATCACAAAATTATATTACTTCATAATATTTTTAAATTCATTATATATATATTTTATTAATTAAAGAAATACTGAATTGGTGTTGCATAAGAATTTATGGTAATTTTATAATGAATTATATTTAGAAATAAATGTAATAATTAAAATAAATTCATTAAGCTAAACATATACATTTATATTCATTTATAACTTTATTTTTCCCCCTCTGGACACATATGAAATATTTGAAACTAAAAGAGTGACATTTAGATTTTTGTTAAATAATATATAGGTCATTTTCGAGAACATGTGTCCATTAAAAAACTAAATGTAAATCCTAAGTTTATAAGGTTATAATTAATATATAAAATAATATTCAGGATGAAAAATTATTACCTTATCATGTATTTATGACCTAGATTAACTAGATCTACCTATTATCGAGGGGATAAATTTTACCATGATTACTCTAAATACTGACACAAAATATAAGGATCCTATTTTCATAATTTTAACCTCATTATTATAAATATGGGATCATTTTTATCAAATTAATTACCTATAGGTGATAGAAAATAATTTTAAAATATGTGTATAAAATGAGACGAAAACCACTTTTTAGAAAAATATAATTTGGAACATAAAACCATATTTATTCATATTTCAAGACTAGAAAAATATTAGATAGATGTTAGAACATTTTATTGAGTATAATATATATATATAATTAAAGTAATTCAACAATAGTGATATATTTAATTTATTAATATAAATACAGAGTGCATGCAAAAAATAGTTTTTTAAGAAAATTCCTTTTTAAGAAAATTCCTTTTTACATATAAAAATGTATTTATACTAAATTAAAATATAAAATTTACTCTAATGAACTTAATTATAATATTTAAAATATAATAAAAATAATTTTATATTGATTTTTTAGAAAAATTAAATATTTTACATACAGTTTTCAATAAAAAATGCATTTTTCAGTATCCACTGGAAAATCAATCTATTCAAAAGATTCTAAAAAAATAATTTTAATATAATTTTAATTTTATTAATTAAAAAATGATATTAATTTTATAAAATAATTTATAAAATTTCTTACAATTAATCATAACATTTTCTAAACATAATTAATAAAAAATTTTTTAATGAAAATGTATTTTTGAAAAATATAATGACTTTACTAAATATTGAGTGATTATTTACTAATATTTTATCAATAAATTTAAATTTAAAAGGAAAATTATATTATTTCATAAGTTAGTTAATCCTATTCATACCACCAATTTAATAGATTGTTTGTAACTATCACAATAGATAATATTTATATAGTATATCATGGTTTATTTAAACATGGTGTGCCATGTAATGCAAGATATCAAATAAATTAAATTTTTTCAAAAAAATTAAATATTTCATAAAATATTTTCGTGTTACACACCCATTCATAGGTTAACCATGTCCTTCATAGTTTTATCTTCATGACTTCATGTACTTCAAAATTTGGTCTCTTATTCATATTGTGGGTTTCATTCAAAAATTAAATCCACAAAATTTGCTCGAATATATCCTCTATAACTCCTTCAGAATTATTGTGTTATTATTAGATTCTTCTCACCATCCAAAAGCATCATAGTGTGGATATATTCTTCTCATAAGTTTCTTTATTTCTAGTCTTTATAAGCAAAAGGCTTCCAAATATTTATATTTTCGTTTTTACCTAGTATAGTGTTACGAAATGTTCTCCTTTAATCATATTTGAAGATAAAACTTATTTAGATGAGATATATATTTCATGTTGTGTGTATAAAATCTCCAGAACCCTTTATTTTATCAAAAAATCCTTCATGTAGTGATATCACTTCCATGGTACAAGAACTATTTATCCAGAATCATTCAAAATTTTTCAACATTCTTTGGGGAACAAAAATTAGATCACAACATGTAAGAAGAAACCCAAAATTTGGAAAGGGAAGGAACCTTATGTTTTAACTATATAAACATTGTGGGAATTCAAAATTAACCAAATAAAAGTCATGAAAAATTCATGTCATATAAAGAAGTCTCACAATGTGAATGAATCTTATAATATTTCATGAATAACTCTTATTATGTTAATTATTTAACCCTATGAAGAATTTATTTCACATTTTTCAAGAAAAAAACCTAGTCATGGTGTGAAAATTTTAGTCACATAATGATCCATCTATTTCCAAAAGATTAAGAATAATTCCCATGTAATCTTTACATACTTAATGTTCTTTATCATAACCTCCAAATAACTCATAATTGAAATCAAAATGAAAAAAAACTAATTGGTTGCAACATAACGTTAATAAATCCATCACATCCCCACACACATAGATTTAACAAAACATATTTATTTTCCCTCTATAACTGGTATGGGATACAGATTTCTACTTTAGTTTTAAATTTTTTTAGTATATGTTTAATAGTTTATAATGTATATCCATAAAAGGATATTGGAAGACACACATGCCTTCTCATTAATTTCATTATGCCCAGTGGGGTGAAGTTCCCCCTTTTAATGAAACCATTCCACTATGTTGTATAAGGATGAGTGAGTTGAGATAATATCTCAAACTCCTTGATATAATTGATTAAATTTTAGCTAAGATATTCTATACAATTGTCTATGTGGATTTAAATGTTTTTTTACCAAAATTATTTTTTATTTCATAATTGAAAATCTTAAATTTATCAAAGGATTTAAACTTATACTTCATTATTTAGAAAAATATATATCTATTAAATTTATATGTAATATTTTTGATGTAAGAGTATCCACCTATATATTTTCTTTGAAATTCTCCACACATACCTATATGTACTAATTGAGAAAGATCTATAGAACTCTTTCCCTTTCCTATAAATGTATATTTAGAAATTTTACCTTTAAAAAAAGAATAACATATATCAATTGTCTTTAGTTCAAATGATTCTAAATAAAATTGTTGATATATAATTTTCATTAACATAATTATTACATGAAAAATCTAGTTATTCAACACTATAGTTCCATATGAGTAGTTTGAACTTAATTTATTATTGATTTCCATCACATGGTTTTAATATTCTAATATGTAATGTCCGTTATTAAAATATAATATCTCATAAAATATGATATCTTTATGAAATTAGATTCCCTTATTTACGAACATCAAAATTATTCCATCCATATCTAAATAGTAAGTGGATATAATTTTTTGTTAAACATGGAACATAATAAGATTTCTGTAAAAATATAATCAATCCCTTTTTTAAAGTAAGACAGTAGTCTATAATATCAAATCTGTAAATTATTTATATATTGGAATCTTTAAGATATATCTCACCAATGGAAAATTTCCTAAATCTACTTGGTTTAAGAATGTAGAAATAAATGTGAGCATAAAAAACTGTATCTAATATCCAATTTATATAAACATAAGGATTAAATTCGATAACATGTATATTTGATGCTTTGCCATTTTTCTTCACTGAGGAGTAGTTATTATTATAGTAACCTTTATTTTCATAGAAAAAACAAATTCCATATTGTTCCTTATCATTCCCCTTGAACCCCATTCTATTGGTCAGGCAGTGTGAAGGTGCCTTAGACATAGAACTGGTCTTTCTGAATTTTCCTTGAACTTTATCATTTTCACCATAATTAATGAAGGTTTTCCATTCTTTAGGTTCTTATATTATTGGTAAATCATATTCTAAAGATCCAGGAGTGACTTCTCAATATCATTCCTATTAAAATTAATAATAAAACTAGAGGATATCTTCGGATGTGAGGTGAGATTGAGTCTTGTCCGCAATTATTTGTGTATCTTGAAACCCAAAAATTAAAAAATACTCAATATAGGAAATAAACATGACTACATGAGGTTTAAATTTTTAACCTTTCTGAGTATTTCCTATAGTTTCCATAATAGAGATCTCATTCCTCTCTTGTATTGCCTTCTCATAATAAAGATCATAGAGATGGAAAAACATGGTCTATCCATCCATATATATGTGATTCTTCTAAAGACCACTAATAATAGATGATATCATGAGGAATTATTCATCCAATGTATTTTAATTATGTTTCTGAAATTCATACTGCTTATTCCTTACTATCATCCATAGAAAGATCATATAGAATTATGTACCCCACTATATAAAAATTTTGATCTATGTGACTTAATAACTCCGGAATGTTCATTCTTGTTGGGTGATTTTCTTCCTCTAATTAGATAATAAGGATAATATTAAGGTTTTATTACTTGTCACTTTCTATAAAAAAGAAAATTAGGCATTAGTAATTTATCTTAATTACTAAGAGTGAGATAATAAATTTTATTTTATCAGCCAACTATTGTTTTATAAAATTCCAAAAACCCTTTCCATTGGATTTTGAATATCATGTCACATAAATATTCTAGTGTCAAGGTTCCAAATCCTCCTACTCATAACCCAAATAATGTTCTTTTCAAATCATTCAAATGTATTTTGGTAGGTGGTATATCCAACCAGATTTATTAGACTTTCATTGATCTATTGATAGGACTCCCCAATCTAGTAATCTGAGAATCATATTTCATTAATGAATACCACCATATTACATCATGTCTTGGAAAGGCCTAAAAATTTTATTATAACTTCCTGATAAATAGAAATACACTAAAAAGGTACATATCAAATTCTTTAATCTATGGTTGTATTCTAACTCAAGTAATGGAATTATTTTTTGATTTAATATTTTCTTGTGGTATTTTTTTATCTCATTTATAAATATTATTTTTTCTTCTTTAAATGATTATTAATATTAAGTCGATTTTACATTATTAATTAACAATGTATTGATAAAATAAATTATATATAATTCATTTATTTTATTTTATCTTAGTTTGTTTTTTAATTGATCTATTTTATGTGATCAATTTTTAAAATCAAAAAAACATTCAATCACACTAATTAATAACCACGAATTGGAGAAAATAAAATTAATACATTGTATGATCATGAGATTTCCACTAATGGTTGGTTTATTAAGAGTATGATAAACAAACCCTTGAACCTAGGGGATTAAATCCAGGATTGGATCAAGCTATAACATTACAACTTTAATATATTTTCCCCTTTTTTGGGTTCTCCTTAGCTCAGTCCATTAATCTATCCTCACACACAAGAGATCCTTCCTTTGATTTTTTTTACTCACATGAAGGTGAGGGAAACCAGAGGTATATGTTTTTATAAAATAAATCATTGGTGTCGAAGCCAATATATAATTAAGAGTAAGGGATAATACATATATTGTCATATTTTATTTGATAAAAAATTAATCACTAAAATTAATAAATGAAATAGTTATAATAAATAGAAACCCAACACATAAATAGGATATTCAGTGTCAGGAAAATCCATGCATGAAACCATTATGCTTTCCAAATAGCTATCATTAATTTAAAAAAAATTATTAATATAAATCTCTCTAATTAATATATTAATCATATTATTAATTATCTATTTCATTTATCTTAATTATCCATCCAAATATTCCTTAATATTAGATTCTACTATAATAATAAATTAATTATGTTTAATTAAAATTCTTTTAGTATACAGTATATACTAAAAGGGTCATGACATGTTCCCTTATATTTCTGATCATACACTTTTTTAGAGTTTAACTATTACATAGTGTGTACCATCACATGAAATGGATATGAATAACATTGTGTATGGTTCTTATCATGTATATTGTACTTACATGGTCTATATGTTTATATAGTGTGTCATGATATACATGATGTGTTTTTCCATGAGTCAATCCTTAAAGTGTTCACATTGTTTATGACATCATGAAACACCTTTAATATACATGGAATGTACCACTGGAAATTATTATGAAGCACATGATGTGTATGATGACTATACACGTCATATATCTGAAAAATAATATGGAAAATAATAATTAATGTATTTAATACCACATGACTCAATAAAAATCACTCGGCATGTAATTATTGATGAAAAACCCTATCACATGGTATATATAGTTAGCTATATTAAATGTAGTTTTTTTATTATTTAATTAATGAATTAATTCGACATATTGACTCCCACAAAATTCATATCTGGGCTTATACCATACCCGAGTTATCTTAGTTAACATGTTGTGTGAAACCAACCACACAATGAGTGATTTGTTACTAGCCACCCACACTATACACCAGGTAGTCAACATGTATTTATCATAGGTTTTTACAAGTTACATGGTGTGTATATCCAGAAACATTTATATTACTTAATTTAATTCTATGTTACATATCTAGAAATCATACATTTTTTGTATTAATTACAGGCTATATATTTTTACCACACATCTTCCGTAATTCTGGTTAGGTTAAACCATGTGGGGGATACACTGTGTTTATGATAGCTACACAACATGTAAACCATATCATGTTATGTTTCAACTAGAAGTAAATATAGGGTTTGTAATGGATTTATGTATCTAACCACATACGATGTGCTGTGATTTGTGGGGCTTGTCCTAGTGTGGTTGTCTATATGTACATGACGTGTACTTTTCAGTTACATGTCATGTAACTGTGTCTCTCAACTATCATTCTTGGGTCCTTAAAATGGTATTTGAAAAATTCTTCATATGTTCATATATTGTTCATGTCCATATGAAATAGAATGATCAATTGACATTAAACTTCATATTAAAGAAAAAAAATGTAATTTTAAAGACTAACAATTTAACCCTTAATTTATAAAAAACAATTAATAATTGTAAATTGATATGTGACCTCAATAATGAAACATGAAGGTTGTAGGGTATGGTGTAATACATTAATATTTTAAAAAATACATTCTCCATTAAAAATGAATGTGTTCAATTTCTTTCTTCACACACAATACCAAACCAAATTGAATTGTTTAATGTTATATAACCATTAAAATACATTATTTGAATTAATGGGTGAAAATAGATGTAATTGAATTATGAAATATATATAAAAATATAAATTAATGTCTTCTTTAATTCTACTTCACTTATAAAATTCAATTACTATATCTAAATATTAAATTAACTCATTTTATACATAGAAATATATTTTCATAAAAATTACCTTATCATGAACTATGATATTTATTATATTATGGTTAAATAATGAATGTAATGGAATGTATTGATAATATATATATATAATAAGTTAACATCTATCTAATAGTTATTACGAGGTCAGTAATACATTTATTTTATGCATAGATGATACATGATTCTTAAAATTTATTTTTATGAATTATGTGTGGTTATATTAAAATTATTTTTTATCACTTTTATAAATTTAATAATATAAAATGATTTCAATAGTTGAAATAATCAATTTAGAATTAGGTAATGGGGTGAATTTAATTTTTAGTTGTAAAATTATGTTACTGTCATAAATATTAGTTACCGAGGTAAAATAGTTATACTTAAAGGAATGAAAATTTTCAAAATATTGGGGTTTTAAATTAAATTGATACATTTTAAAATAAAGACTATAATATAATATTTACAAGTAAATAGTTTTTCATCAATTTATATGTTTTAATTTAAAAGTTAATTTTATTATATTTTGAAATTGAATTAAAGTAAATTGAATAAAAATTTTGATTCATCACATTGAAATTGATTAATGGGGTTCATCTAATATTTTTATTAATAAAAAAATTCCCATTTTTACATTTTAATCAATATTAATAAGTGTTAAAATGGATAATCTAATGTGGATTTAATTTTACCAAATCAATTTGTCACCTAGAAATTCTAGAGTACCTTTGATAGGTTGGAATTCTATACCAATAGGTCCCAAAAATATTTCCCTATTGAATTCACCTAACTCATTAAACCAACCAAACCCCATGTGATATCCCTCACACCCCTTATATAACTTTAGTTTCCTTAAAAATACCCTCGTTTTCACTGATAAAAGTTTCTCACTCCAACAAATTCTCTAATCCCTATCCAACCCACAAAAATTTATCATGAATTTCAATTCCATATACATATCTAAATCCCTTTCAAGTATCTCATACGGTTATAATGATTCCTCCTAAACATTAAGAAACTAATTAGAAAGGTAAAGGTTATCCTCCTCAACTTTGTTATTCAAGTACTTATTTTTTGATAATCCCATTCGATATAAATATGATTATACATCCATGTGTTAATATGACATCCTTTACGATAAAAATTATGTACTATTAATGAGATACTACCCTTTTCTCTTATTAAAATAATTTGAAAATCCTTTTGTCTGTAGCCATAATGTTTGCGATATCACTCGTTGAATCAACCCCACATATATTCATTTCAAGAACATATTTTGTTATAATAAATTTTGATTTCCAATTATTTTTATTATCCTTGTTCATAATAAATAATTTTCTAAAAAAATTATTCCCTATTGATGGATAACACCCTTATCTATCATTAAACCCCTTCCACAACCCCCCTTGTATACCCACCATGTTACAAAAACCATTCCTTGTTTTTTCCTTCACATATCTTCATGATGTGAATTCCCTTATCCAAATCAATTTTAACCTTATATTTATAATGAAATTAGTATAAATAATATTCTTTAATGTTATTATATTTATGGTATAACCATTATCCATTTCCGTCCCATTCTATTGAAAAAAGAAAATGTTTCTCATGCATGTGTGAAGACTACCGCCTCCATTAATAACTCATTTTTTTCACCACCCACTTTGAAGGATGGTTATATAAACAAGTTTATTAAATATATATGTTATTTATTTCAGGATTTATATTCTATAAATATAAATTTTTAATCTATAAGTCATATGAGAAATAAGTGATCATTTTAAAACTGGTTTTTTAGACTGTCAAATTATAGGACCAGTCAAGGATAACTGCAGTAAAAATGTTGAATGATAATTTTTATCATTAAAAAAGAATCTATGGTCTTCATTTAGAAATAAATTTAGGTGGTGGAAAGTGGATAATTGTGATTTTTTTTGCTGGATATAAGAAATCCCATCCAAAGAGGGTTAGGGAACATGTTATTGCAGGACCAACAAGCATTAAAGGTGGAAAGAAGGAAGACAATTGTTTTGACTCTAACTGAGCTAGTCTCTATTCTTAAAATGGAATAGAAATTCAGGGGCACCAAACAGGGGATGATACTCATCAAGGTGAGAAGGTTCTGGAGTCTAAAAATTAGGCTCTTGTTTAGTGTACAACACTATAGGATTCTTCTTCACAGCATGAAGGGAAATGTTGTATGGTGGATCCACTGGAAATGGATTTCTCAAGACATGCTCCACATGATGATGGGTACAAAAAATCATATATTTAAGATGATATTAATTATCAACAAGAGATTTAGAATGTATTCTTCTCCTCAGGATTTGGGAAATAGTGTAACATTTTAGACGATGGAAGTGATAAAGAGTAGTAGAGAGTTTTATTTTATGTCTCTCATCTCAAACCTTCAATAAGTTTTGTTTCTTTTAAGGATTATATCATCAACAAAGGAAATAGTGATCCTCAAAAAATAATTCCATGGATGGATTATTCCAATATTTTATGGAATGTTTCTAACAAATCATTTTTCAAGGCTTCAAAGATTATGCTCACTCTTGGGTAGGAATGGTCCAAGAAATGTATCTTTAGGATTCTCAACCAAGGTAACTCATAGTCATTGTGGGAAAATTTTGATGAATCTGATTATAACTATGGGAATGATCTATCATACTATGATTACTAAACTAGTTTTCCAGATTATATAAATCCTCTTTGTTTTTCCCCATCTTTTTCTCTTGTTACATTATTATTTATTTTAATAAAATTTTAGGATCTGTGATTCTAACTTGATCTTTTTGGTAATTAATACAATAACATTAATTAGTTATAAATGACCAATAATTTTTCGTCACATATTTCTTCATCAAAAATATAACAACTAAAATACATCTGAAATGAAATTATAAAATTATAGATAATTATAAAAACTAAATTCAAATACATTGTATGATATTGGAATTATGAAATTTGGGGTCATAATAAAGAAAAAAATCACTATTATGAATCTAGTTAAAAATGATCATGATAAATTATAACCAATATTGAATGTAAATAATAACTAATTAATATTAATATAAAGAATAATTATAAATAATAATTATAAATTGTAATAGTTATGATTTAGGTTTTAAAATAAGTAATTATAATTAATATGATTTATGTTCAATGAAATCAAGACAAAAGGTATGGAATTTATATCTGCCATTCTTCATTATGAAATATTTTGAGGTTATGGACCAATATTATTTTTTATTATGTAACTACTTAACCTTAAATTTTAATATCATAAATTATTATTTATCATGGAAGATTTACATCCATTAATGATATTCACTATTTGGGACCATGATTGATATCCTCTAAAAAATTTAAGGGTTTTTCATATCCCAATCTACATTCTTAAGTTATTAGGGTCCCCAAGGATCTATATGTTTAATTTCATATGGTATACCCTATTTATATTATAGGAGATAACTTTTGATTTAAATCATTCTTATTGACGAATTATCATCCTTCTTGAATGTTCAACTATGTAAATAATAATTATCATCCTCTTAAATAATGATTTATATCTCATCTCCATGTTTTCATCTTCCCACCAATGTTCTCCTAATATATTTTGAAACAATTTTATGTATTAAATATTATGACTATCATATTTCCCTTTTCCTATTTTTAAACGAAGTTTTATTACCTCTTTTTATGACATGGGTTTTCAACCAATGTATTAATTTTAAATATCAAACGGTTTTATTCCATCCACAATAAAATGTTTTATATTACAGACCAGATTTCCTTTGGATACCTTTTATATTTTTCAATAATAAATTATTTGATTTTCTTTTCAAATTAAATGTTTTCAATTAAATATTCTGTAAATGAAATTAAATTGGGTCCTATAATATTGAGTTGTAAGATAATGTTTAAAATATTTTCTAAAAGTCTTTTACAATATCATTTCCATTTTCATGTTCATTTTTACGATGATTTACCTTATTGGGATTTATGTTTCATGATTCATCCACAATTTATATTTATTATTTAGGGGATTGAATTCCTAGTATCAAACAATCAAATTCATGATCCCATATTATGTGGTAATGTTTAAATCATTTTTTTGTAAGGGAGTTTTTCTATTGATGTCAAAATCCTTCTAATTTTATTTTTTAATTGAGTATTTATTCTTTTACAGTCATTGAACCTATTTATATTGATGTTTTATCATCGTATTTTGTGTAAATAGACATGATACCCATTTATATCTCAAGTTAATTATGCTTTGATGAAGTTTTGTATGTTAGTATATATGATACACTTATGCATGTATATATTATGGTGTGACATGTGGGCCTGAAATAATATATTCCTCGAATTCATTTAGTAAATATTTAGATATAATGAGATTTTATAGTATTATGGAGTGAACCTATCCCACTATGGGATTATTTTAATTACATGATGACATGTGGGTGGAATATTATATAGCACTCTAATGCATTGGGTAAAGCTTTATATCTCATGAGTTGTCATTTTTAGTATTAAGGAGTGAAAATAATATACTATATTAATTTTTCAACTTTTTAAGGGAATAGGGAGTGAACCTAATACACTATGAGACTCTTTCACATTGTTTCTGGGAATGGAGAGTGATCCCAATCCAATGTGGGAGTTTCTCTACTATATGATGAAGGTATTGGGAGTAAACCTTGACCTATTATTATGATGTAATGATTTATGTTAATGATATGAATTTATGATTCCATGATCTTATGATATCAATTCCTTATTCCATATTTCCATGATTATCTCAAACTATTATGGCATGGTACATGTCTGTTCTTTTGAGATTACATTTCCTTATATCATGATTAATAGACAAATCTTATTATTCCATGTCCATTTAATAATAAATTTCTCCATGGCCTTGTTTTCTCATAGACTTATTATCTTACCATTGATTTAATGTTTTTAATTTTCCTTCATTGAGTTTTTAATATCACCCATTTCATATACTTACTTTTGTCTGGTTATGAAGAATGGTATAACATATTTTATGTCTAGAAGGGTGTATAGAAGAGTTTGATTGTGGAGAAATGTGCACAAGTTTTTAAATGAGGTTTCCTATATAACTGGTCTTTAAAATAACTAAACCAAAATTTTCTCATTGCTATGTGAGATTATAGTGTGATATAGTTTTTACATTATGGAAATGATTAAAAATAATGTTATATTTTTCTTGGGATTCTATATGTTGTGGAAGTGGTTGATCCTATACCCAATTATGGGTTTCCTCGATTTCTTATAATATTATTCTCATAAATGTATTATTGTATCCATATAATATTCTAACAGATGATTTTTTTTACATATAATTTATAATTAATTTATAATAAAGAAATACTATAGCTTGATAATTGACTCTTAATTAATGAATACATAGGACCTTCTTATCATAATGTTATTTTGATGAAGAATCTAAAGAAGAACTCCTCTGGTGATATCCTAAAATTCTCAATTAATCTTATAATATATCCATTAATGCTTTGGGTTCCAATATATATGATCCAAATGTATCACATCATTTAATATTGTTATCAAAAAAAGTATACTTTTGATCTTGAAAGATTATTTCCGATTCTCTTGGTCTTGAGGGGGAGGTGGTAGATTACCTCTAAATCTTGTGCTCATTCTTAAGTGATTTTTTTGGGAGATCTCTATTGACAGAATATGTTGGGAAGAAAACTTCTTATAAAACTTAATATAATATAATTTGTGGTTATATACTTAGGGTTAGACAATTAGTTATTGTATAAAGTCCCTTAACTAATTTCCTAATTCCTAGTAAAACCCACATCTAATAATAATACAATTGTTATTATATTTCATTATTTGCACTACTTGAATACTTTTAAATTTAATTTATTGGATAAATAAATAAATATTTATTTAATTGATATTAAACAAAAAATATCACTTCTATCGACCCCTAACTTCGTCCATGAATCCTCCTTGATGATTTCTAAACCTCAAATAATAAAAAATTATTTAAATGAATATGTCACGACCCATCCCAGAGGGGCCGATCCATAACTACCCCAATCCCTCCACTAATAGGCTGAGGGATAGTGACTAGAACAATGTAGAAAGATCCCAAAAATGGGACGCATTATCCTATGCACCAATATGCACAAACACATCTCTAAGACACAAATGATAAAATTTAAAAACACTAATTAAATAATGCATGAAAACTACTATGTCCCACAACCAGAGTTCAATAGTGAAAGTATTAGAAAGTCAATAGGTAAAAAAAATCCCACCAAAATAAAAGTATCAATATCCATAAGTCTAACCATTAAAGTAAGTGTTACTGAGACTATTGTTGGAAACGCTTCCAGAACACACCTTCGCCTTTCTGGTCTCACAAGGAACTATCTAGTCCTAGTCTACCTAGAACTCCATCTAAAGGTCGATCGTCTTCACAAGCCACGACACATGCAGTCAAAGAATGTATAGGGGTGAGTAAAACAATACTTAGTAGGACACCCTGAAACCACAAAGGAATAACACAAAATAAATATCAGAAAAGAAATATCACAAAATAAATATCACAATGGAATACCACTAAGGAATGCCACAATGGAAATACCATGAATGAATACATAATCAACTCCACACATATATATGCATACAACAAATATATCATGAACATACAGATATACTAAATCCAATAAGACACACACTCGCAATAATAAACATAGTCTTTGTAGGACACATAGTCTACATAAGACACACAGTCTCTAGGTCACCACTAACCACAAAAATATTTTCTCAAAGAATGATCATTCTGAGAGAAATCACTCCTCAATCCACTAGGATTTATGAATACTACCACAAAAACTAACATAGTATATCAAAGAATTACTGTCTCGATGTAAGGGTCCTAACCCTGGAGATAGATCGTCAAACAGATGTCCAGTTAGAATGTTATTGTCATTTGAAAATTTCAAATGGGAGTTCACTTGGTCATAGACCAACCACAATGGTAGACCGCACCCATGGTTGACCACCCCATGGAGTCATGAGATACTACAGTAGTTGACCATGGATCACAATCAACCGTGTCCTGGTTCAGTAGCTTGGGTCCAACCCAGGTCTACCCCGACCCGCGGGGTACGACCTGACCCACTGGGCCCGACTTACTCTAGCTGGACCGAGCCCATCACACCGGCCCAACCAACTTTACAGACCCAATATGTATGTTTTTTCAGGTCGGTTCATGAGGTTGCTTTCAAAAATCTTCACTGGTGTATGTGGCCACCCCTCTGCATCACGCAACCACCATGTCACACACTGCGTCAGACATACCACGCAAATATGCGGCTTTGTGCGTTTTTGGCTACCGACACCCTTCCTTCCATAGTCTTCCATTCTACCTATGGTGCTCCAATTTCTGATATTTAAAATTCCTCTGTGATCCTCAGGTCTTGAGGTACACTGATCCAACCTTTATTTCATCTTTCCTCCAATCCGAGGGTCCAATCGCATTCGGAGCCTCCAGGAATGTCAAGCAGCAGTCACAAGGATCCAATGAAGAAAAATCAAATGAATGGGGGAGATGATGTACAAGAACTTACAAAGAATGATACTTTTACTTTATTCATGTCTTCCTTGATTCTTTCTCGTTAGATGAATAAACGAAGAGAATAAACTAATTTCTTGATAATCTTGCAATAATAACCCATCGCACAACAATGATCAAACCACATATGAATCTGATTGTGGATTGACCCATGTTCATTATGGAAATAAATAATGGGGTAAAGAAACCAAAAATAAAATTCCCTACTTGGTATATGAATAATTCTCTATCCAATATTGATTGCCTTGGTGATTTGTCAAGAATGATCTCCAATCCCGGTATTTTTCGTCATTGCCAAAATAATTCACTAAGGATTCTCTCGAAAGACTCCAAAGAATTTCTAGAGTTATGAGTATAACCTCAGGTACCTGACTATATATTAATTTAAAATAAATAGCATCAATGCATTGACGTGATTTTGAAATAAAATAAACTCACACTTTATTTTTTTCATTAAAATATCCAACAATTTTTCATAGCCAACTCACACTGACCGATGTTATGCCTCATCTAAAGAAAAACACCACATTAAGAAATCAATGGTGGTCTCATATTTATAATCCAAGTCAATTTTATCAATTTATTATGATCTTAAAATAAAATAATTTTTTTTAATTATTTTTTTACAGTTCCATCTTTGATGAAATTTACTTCAAATAACCTGCGCTGACCAACGTTAGGTCGCAGGTAGGGTAACATAGCCCTTTTGAGATCAATGGTGCCCTCAAATTTATAATCGAGGTACCTGTTTAAATTATATTCCATTTTTTCTGGAAATCCATACATGTGTGATATTTATTTTCTAGAAATATATTTTTTGGAATATCCGGACTCGGAATCCTACTCCACCTTAGTGCTTGGTCTCAAAATTTTCTAAAATAATTTATAAAAAAGACCAGGAAAAATATGAGTCATTAAATTCTTTCCCCCTTAGGGATTTATGTCTCTAAAATGAAAAAACAATGAATACACAAAAAAAATAGGGTATTGAGCACGAATTTAAGCCTCCCTATCCCATGCGCTCTCTGGGATATTCTTGTGCTTCCACCAGAAACACACCAAAAGAATCGACCACCCATAAAGCATCCTCTCATATAAATCCTCGATCTCCACTGGGTACTCCGTAAAAGTCACCCCTACCCTGATTTCTATCTTTCCCCAACCAATTACGTGCAATGGGTCATGCACATACCTCATCATCTATGACACATGGAAGACTTAGTGTACTCGATCTAGCAGCGGTGGTAGAGCCAACCAATACACCACCTTGACAACTCTACACAATATTAGAAAAGGTCCGATGAACCTTGGAGATAGGTTTACACCCTAGAAAGATCTCTGAAATCCCCATCAATGTGAGTTCCAAAAGAAAAAATGGTTATCTTCCTTGAGATCCAAAGGCCTCCTTCTTTTATTATCATATTACTTTTGACATCTATGTTCAATCTTCATTTACTTCTAGATGATATGAACCTTCTCTGTTGTTTCCTGCACCAACTCTATGATCATGAGTTTTGACTCTCCTGGGTACGTCTAGAAAAGTGGTCACATGAATGGTTGCCCATAGAAGGCCTCGAATGGTTCCATACATATGGTTTAATGGTATATATTGTTGTAAAAAAACTCCAATAGGTTATGGTGATTATCTAAACTATTACCAAAATATAAAATGAAATCCCATAGTATTCCCTACATAACCTATATGGTCCGCTCTGTCTGACCGTCAATCTATCAGTGAAACACTATGCTCAAGCGTAATTATGTCTCAAATGCCTCTGGAAATCCCTTCCACAACTGGAATTTAAAGATAAAATCAATATTTTAGACCATCCTCTATGGAACTCTGGGAAGTTGAACTATCTTCTACATGTAGATAAATCCCAAGCTCTCTACCAAACATTGATCCCAAATAGATAGGATTTTGGATGACTTGGTAAGTTATTCAATGATCAAATAGAAGGTATCATGTCTCCTAGATGTACATGGTAAACTTTTCATGAAGTCCATTGATATTTCATCCCACTACCATTCTAGAACCTCAAGGGGTTGAGTCATTTCCACTACAACCTAGTGCTCGACCTTCACCTGTTGACATGTGATGCATTGAGGAACAAACATTGCAACTACCTTATTCATCCTTGGCCACCAAAATTTATGTTATAGGCCCTGGTACATCTTCGGAACACCTTGAATTTCCACCAAAGGGGATGTATGGTGCTCACTCAAAAGATCCACCCGCAATTCTTCTGGTACTACTATGTGACCTATAAAAATAATGACATTATCTCCACCTTTAAATATCCATAAAGGGAATGCCCTATAGAAATGTGAGATTGTAAAGTCTCACATTTAGTATCCCTAACTATGCCTCCCTAACTTATTGTAATTTTGGAGGGGTAAGAACTATCTACTATAGGTAATGTGATCCATCCCCATCCACAGAGGATATCTATAATGAGGAAAAATACTTCAATGCCTCATTCAACAACTATGAACTAGACATATTCCTGAGAGAATCTAACACCATGTTCCCCATCAAAGTAGTATCAAAAATATCCAAGTCATAGTAATGGAGGAACTCTATCCATCGCCTTTATCTCATGTTTAGATCCTTCTGAGGGAGGATATAATCGAGACTCTTGTGGTCAGAGTAGATGATAAACTGCTCTCCCATAAGGTAGTTTCACCACATCTTCAAAGTGAAGATGACTACTACTAAATCAAGATCATGGTTTTCATAGTTCTTCTCATGTGGTCTCAACTAGCATGAACCATAGGAAATCACTGATTACCCCTACATCAAGACAAAACCAATATCATTTCCTGATGCATCACAAAACACTACGTACTTAGAACCCTCCTCTGGAAATCTCAAGATTTGATAACTCATTAATCTCTGCCTCAACTACTGAAAAATCAACTGGAAATTTTATATCCACACAAAAATATGGTCCCTTTTATGTCAAAGCTATCAAGGATACTACCACTTTGGAATAGTTTGGTACAAACCTCTGATAGTACCCATCCAAACTAATTAAACTCTGCACCTTAGTAACACTATTGGGTGTCTCCCAAATAAGAACTGCCTCAATATTTTTTGGATCAAATTCAACTCGAGCATCTGAAATGGCATGTCCCATAAAATGGACCTCCAGAATCTAGTACTAAAATTTTGAGAGATTCCTGTAAATATAGTGCTCTTAGATTTTGTCCAAGACCATCATCAAGTGTCTCTTGTTCTCCTATTTGGATTTTGAGTACACTGAGATGTCATTAATAAAGACCTCCTCATATCAGTCTAAGGGTAAAAGCTCTGTTTCATGAGTCCCATGAACATTTTTTGGGTGTTCATCACACCAAACGATATCAAAAAGTAATCATAGATGCTGTAACCACATCTGACGACCATCTTCATTATATCCTTATCCCATACTCGTAGTTGGTGATATCTAGATCTGAGGTTAATCTTCAATAACCATGTGTCCCCTTTCAACTGATCAAAGATGTCAACGATCCTTAGTAGTGGATACTTATTCTTCATGGTCACCTGGTTCAGGTACTAAAAGTCCACACATAACCTCTATCCCTTGTCTGCCTTCTTGGAGAATAAAACTAGGACTCCCCAGGGTAAAACACTGGATCTCATGAAGATCTTCCTCTATAAGTTCTCCAATTGCACCTTTAGCTAATGAAGATCTGCGAGAGAAATACCATATGCAGGTGTATATATTAGCACCATCATGGAGTATAGATAAATGCATAAGTATACCTCTTTAAGAGAAGGTAATCCTATAATATCCTTATTAAATATGTCCTCATAATCTACGACCATTGTTGGAGTTGACTCAAATCATCCACTACATATAGCATATGGCTAGCCAACTGATGAGTGATCGGATGCACCCTCCAATGTGTGAGTACATCATGCACTTCTTGCATTTCCTTTTTACCAACAAAAGAAATCCCGGTCCTATCACTATGGACCCACCACACTCTATGCCTAAAACTATCAATATGAGCATGAAATGTGGATAAATAGTCCATACTAAGAATGACATCGTAATGCCACGACACAACTACTAAGACATCCCAATTGAAAATATTTCCTCCAAGAGTAAGGCTACACTATTAGCACATGTGTGTGATTATGTAATATTTTTCCATAAGAGTCTCTAAGTGTAAGGGTAAAGTCAACAGTTTAACCAAAATCTCTAAGTCTCAAACAAGATTTATGGAAATATATGAATGATTGGAACCTTTTTCTACAAAAATTGTAGCTAATGTTTAGAACACATAAATTATACCTATAATCAATACTATATCCTCTGGGTCATAAGCCTCCATCGCATGTAGTTTTCCTCGTCCCTGTACACAAGCTCCTTGATCCTGTCGTGGACCATCAGGGGGTGGTGGTGGTAATAACTCGAACCTCTAAACACATCCTGCTTCCCTACCATCTCATCCTCTATTTACACCACCAAGTAGACCACCCTACTCCTTCCTCCACCTCTACCTAAGTGGACCCTCAACCATCTCATGATCACCCATACGATGGGTGAGGAAATCCCATGCCATATGTCCTCAAATGCTACATGAGTAACACAACATGTACCTCAGCTGACTTGGAATACCCTAAAATCCCCTCACCACAGATCCTCTTTCCTGTGATCATCTCCCAAATCTCATGATCCGATTGGGTCCCTACGATTTTCATCGGCTACATGATATCAAGGTCTCAGCTACCCAGTGCCTACTGGTAGCTCCCACTGTCGATGACTACTCCTCTAGAAAGCTCTCCACTAAGAGGGATCACTCAAGTACCCCAGCATAAGTAGGAATGCTAAGGGATATCATGGATTCCCTAATATCCCACTGTCAGAACCCGTCCCAGAGGGGCCTTTGTCGTGACTACCCTAATCCCACTTCCAATAGGCTTGGGGATAGTGACTAGAACTGAGTATAAATATCACACTAATGGGATCCATTATCCCAAATTACTTGTACGAATAAATGAATCTACAAGCCACAAATGATGAAATGTAAAAACGCTAAGTAAAAAATGCATAAAAATCACTATAACCCACAACTAGAGTAAAATAGTGAAAGTAATAGAATGTAAACAGGGCCAGAATACAAGACCACAAAAAATAAAGTTGGTAACCAAGTTCCAAAAACTCATACACGGAAAACCCTACCTGATAGAACTTAATGGAAAGGTGATAAAATTGTTGTCTGAAGCCGTAAGAACATCTCAGACTGCCTAATCTCACAAGGCTCTATCTGGTCATGGTATTCCTTGACTCTGTCAAAAGATCTCTCTTATGCATAAGACACAACATATACGGGTATAGCTTGTGAAAGAGTGAGTATAAAAATACATAGTATGACACCCCAAAATCAGAAAGAAATTATAAAAGGAAAGATACAATCATCTCAACACAAGTAAATATATATAAAACATATAACAAGAATATCTAGATAAACCCAAACCAAGTCACGTAGTCGATTGTTAAGACAAAAATACCACATAACACTACTATGGATTCAATATGAAGATTCCAAAAAATCACACAAATGGGAGAACACACTTCTGAGTCCGATAGCAATGAAGATGTGCATTTGAGAAGTACAGTTCGTTGGGAACCACCATGTTCGAGGGATACATTGATAGATCTGAAGAGAGATATGATACATCAGAGGATGATCACAACTAGGTCCATGTGGTGATACTAACAACTCCATATTGATTAAACCACTATATTGAAGATCAATTCCTAATGAAGTTGGTCAAATCAATACCAAAGAATCTACCTTGGGCCGGAAGAAGGAATATATGATCTGCTCGAGGCCTCTCTGGGGATTTCAACAACTATATCCTGAATTCTCTGCTGAAGGTATCATACTCCGATGAGTATAAAATGACCCCAAGAAACCTTTTGGGGAAATAATAAAGAGAAATAACTCTAATGAATCTCGTTCAAGATATGGTGGATGAGAGAATAATCCCACAGAGAAAAGGAGGGAGCACAATGAGTAGTAGTCACACCAACCATGTCCCTTTACCCCGAGCATTGCCTATGTAATCATCTTGTATCACTGGATGTCCATGTTAAATAATAAACATTTAAATAAAGAGAAGAATTTAAATATTAGGGTCCCAATTCCACAAATGAAAAATAAAAAAACGTGCAGTTTGATTGATATAGCCGTTTTAGCTAAGTGGTCCAACCCGAGTATGGTCAAGATTTAGCCTGACCCGATGGTCGACCTGAACTCATTCGGTTAAACTGAGATGACCCAACCTACTAGTCCTGGTCTCAACTATCTTTTTGGGCCCGGCCCACTGGACTTCTTGGCGTGGCCCAACTACCCTAGGTCGGCACGTACGCACATGGGTTGGTTGGTCTCCCGCACTCGGACCGCCCCGGCAACATGCCCCCTGGTCACTTCAGTACTAAACCGCATGCCATATGGTTGGACTACAAAATCCACATACTCCATCGCTCTCCACCTTCCCCTGACCTCACTGCCTCTGTTGGCCCCTTCCACGGTCGTGTCGCATTCCACGCACCTGTCACCTCCCACACGGAGCTAGTGTGCCTCACCGCTGTGAATCTCCATCCACTATTTCATGCATCATCCACCGGTCATCCTCCGATGCTCCATTTTTTTAAACGGGGCCAAATCTATGATCCTCAGGTCATGAGATACATTGATGCAGCCTCTGTACCACCTTGGTACCAATTCAGAGGTTCAATTGCATTCAGAGCCTCTTGGAATTTCGAGCTATGACCAAGAGGGTCCAACGTCGAAAAATGCCATGAATGGGGGATGTGAAAAGAACCAAGAACACCCAAGTAAAAAATGTCACACTTTTTTTATATCGGTCTCAATTCGTTCATGTTAGAAATATCAAGAAAAAAATTCAAATCTTTGACAATAAAGACCTGCTAATAATCCCACAAAAATATGCCCCTCACGGAAGAATGATGAACTTTGGATAAACCTTTTCATTGGTTGGTCTATGTTTATCATTGAATTCAAAAGCAGGGAAAATAAAATCCAAATAACACACCCTACCTTGGGGATGAACCATTTTCTAAAGAGGATCAATTGTCGTGTCACTGTCGTTGGCGAGATCTATAAAAAAAGTCTATCGATATCCAATCCATAATCACGTCGTTGTTCACCAACATTTTCTCCAAAGGTCCTACTATGCTTCTCAAAGGAATTACAGGGTTATGGTGATAAACCTTAATTATTTGAAAAAACCTTATTAAAAGGAAAAGGTCTCTACATTGAATAAAATATTTTTTTTATTAAAATATTTGATTTTCTCGTTACGTATAAAATTATCTTTCATAGCTATCCTGCACCAGACGATGTTAGGCCCTACCTAGGGTAACATTGTTTTAGTGAATGTAATTGTGCCCTATTATTTTTGATTCGAGAACCCATTTAGAATTTATTACACTTTTTTCAAGAAAATAGCTCACATGTGCTATTTAAGGTTTAATATTTTCAAACATTTATTATAGACACACTAGGCCTCAGAATTGCACACTGTCTCATCACCTGGTTTCAAAATAATTTCATATAATATTTAAAATAATACATGAAAAATTTTCAGACCCTACATTTTACCCACCTTAGGGATTTACTTCCCAGAAAGTCCCAAATCAAGGTTACACAAAAATATGTGGTTACTATGCATGAATATAAGCCTCCCAGTTCCACGTGTTCTCCTAGAGATTCCTGTATTTTCCAAAAAACATATAAACAAGGGAATAACTCTCCCATGAAGGATTTTCTCCTATATATCCTCAATCTCTATTAGGTACTCAGAAAAATTCACCACATACTCAATGTCTTACTCACCCCAATCGATGACGTGTGATGGGACATGCACATACCTCCTCAGCTTTGACACATGGAAGACATCGTGTACCCGGTTCAACTATAGGGATTGAACTAGCCGGTAAACCACCTCTACAACTGTACATAGTATCTTAAAAGGTTCAATGAACATCATAGATAACTATCGGCCCAGGCCAAATCTATGCAACCCACATCAAGGTGAGACCTGAAGGAACACTTGGTCCCCCTCCCCAAACATTAAGAGTCTCTGTCTCTTTTCAGCGTATGAAATCTTCTAGATCTACATAGTCTTTACCAACTTATGGATGTTCTTCACCTTCTCCGTAATATCTTTCACCAACTCCAATTGCGTGAGTGTTGACTCTCCTAGTTCAGTCTAGCAAAGTGATGACCTACAAGGTGACCCATGCAGATCCTTGAATGATGTCATACCAATGGTGGAGTGGGAGATATTTTTTACCCAAACTCTACTAGTGGTAGGTGATCCTCACAACCATGATCAAGTTCCAAGATGTAGTCCCAAAACATGTCATTTAGAACCTAAATGGTCATCTCTATCTACCCATCTGTCTAAGGATGAAATTTTTTGATCAAGTGTAACTGAGTCCCAAATGCCTCCTGAAATCACATCCACAACCGAGATGTGAAATGAGCGTCATTATCTGAAATAATAATCCATGGAACTCCATGAATATGAACTATTTTCTTCTTGTAGATGTGTCCCAAGATCTCTACTGAACTCTGCTCATGGAAAGGTTGGAAGTGTGATAACTTGGTGAGTTGATCAATGATCATCCAGATGGTATTTTTTCTCCAATACATACATGGTAAACCCATCATGAAGTCTATAGATATCACATCACACTTCCACTTTGGTACCTCAAGGGGTTGAGACAAACCCACCAGAACTTGGTGCTCAACCTTAACTTGTTCACAGGTGAGGTACTGAGAAATGAACTCCAAAAATCAATTTTTCTTTCCTAGACACCAAATCAAAAGTCAAATGGCCTGGTACATCTTCACCACACTGAGATGTATCACCAAATGGGATGTCTAGAACTCCCTCAAAACCTCCTCCCAAAACACAACTGGTATAAATGCACTTCATCTAAAAACAACGATGTGCTCCCTACCATTTGAATATCCATAAAGAGCATGTCTTATGGATAACAGATCACATAGAGTCTCATTGTTGCTATCCCCAAGATGTGCCTCCATGAATCATTGCAAGAGAGTAGGGGTAACAAACATTTACTATAGGTAAGCTCCGCCATATCCATCCAAAATGGAGAAATATAACAAGGACAACTACTCGAAAACCTTGTCCAACAACTGTGAACTCAATATCTTCCTGAGATAATATTCTACCAAATTCCCCTACCAAATATTATAAATGATATAAAATTTACAATCCTAGAGGAACTCTAGCCATCACCTCTATCTCAAGTTCAAGTCCTTATGATTGAAGATATACTTGAGAATCTTGTGATCCGAGTAGATGATAAAATTATCACCCATAATGTAGTTACGACACATCATCCACGTGAATACTACTACTACCAAATAATGATCATGGGTCATGTAATCCTACATATGTTTTATGAAATGGAATGATCCATAGGAAATCAAAACTTTCCTTTGTATTAGGATGCAACCAAGCTCGGTTCATGATGCATCGCAGAACACTACGTACTCAACACCTTCCTCTGGAAATCCCAGGTTTGGGGAGCTTGTCAAAATCTACCTCAACTATTAGAAATATTATTAAAACTTCTCTGTACACATGAAAGGATTCCCCTTTCAGATCAAATATGTCATACGTTCTGATATCCTAGAGAAATCAGGAATGAATATCCAGTAGTAGCCAGCCAGCCCAAGGAAGCTCCAAACCTCTATCACACTCCTAGGTGGCTCCCATGATAACACTACCTTGAACTTGGCTAGGTCCACTACCACTCCATCCACTAAGATAGTGTGTCCTAGAAAGTGGTCCACATGAATCCATAACTGGCACTTCAACAGTTTACCATAAAGCTGGTGATCTCAGAGCACATCCCAAACTATCCCTAAATATCTCACGTGCTCCTTCTCAGATGCCAAGAACACAAGGATATCTTCAATGAAGACTAACTTGAACTTCTCTAAGTAGGGATAGAAGATCCATTTCATCAGTCCCATGAACACTAATATTGTTTTCATCAAACCAAAGGGAATCAAAAAGTACTCATAATCACCATAGCGGCATCTGAAGGCCATGTTCAGTATATCCTCATCCCGTACTCAAATTTGGTGGTAGAATAATTGATGGTCAACCTTAGAGAACCATATTACCCCTATAAACTAGTTGAAGAGGTCATCTATCCTTATTAGTGGATACTAGTTCTTCACGATCACCTGGTTCATGCATCTGTAATCCATAGACAACCTCAAGCTCCTTTATTTATTTTTGGCAAAAAACTGGGTCCGCTTAGGGTGAAACACTGCGTCTCATGAATACCTTCCTATGAAAATCCTCCAATTCCACCTTCTTCTCACAAATCCCTATGAGATCCATCTGATATGATGGTGAGGATATCGGTTCTATCCCAGGTTGTTAGTCGATGTAGTATTCAATCTCCCTTTGGGGAGGTAGTCCTGAAACATCTTCTGGGAAGATGACCTCATACTCTGCGACTACTTCTGGAACTAGAAATTCATAAAATCTACTACATCAAGGTTCAGTCTATCAAAGTGAAGAGTGATCAGCTGCGCCCTCATATACATGAGTCAATCTTGTGCTTCTTGGGTTTCCTTTTCACAGACAAAGGAAAACCTTGTCCCATCGTTGTGTACATACTTCACCCTTAGCCTGAAATAGTCAATCTCAGAATGAAATGAAGATAACCAATCCATAAAAAGAAGGTCTTCGTAAGCCCTTGACACTTCCAAAATGTGGTTCCAACTAAAACTCTAACTTCCATGGGTAATGTAACACTGTCGACATAGATGTGTGATCATCAAGTCTCCTCTTGTAGGTGTCTACAAGCATAAGGGCCGAGTCAAAAGTTATACTAAAATATCAATGTCCCATAAAAGAAATGTGGTGAGAAAGGAATTATTAGAACCTATATTTATCAATACTGTAGATAAATTAGAAAAGACATAGATAATAGCTCAAATCATCTCTGGAGTCATCGGTTCATAAGCCTCGACCACATACAGCTATCCCCACCCCTGTCCTCTGACTCCCTAAGCATGGCACAAACAACCTAGGGGTGCTGGTTCTAGTAAGTCAAATTATCGACTCCCTCCTTCTACTCTCCCAACTACTATTCTACATTCACTACCCTATGGATCTGTAATCTCCTACCTCTACCTCTTCCTCAGTGGTTTATCCACTGTCTCCCTATCAACAACACAACGAGTTGAAAAATCTTGTGCTAGATGTCCCCTGCCATCACATGAGTAGCACCACCTCTTTGTAGAATAACCAGATCTACCATGTGAACCATGAACTAAAAATACTATAACCTAGGACCTCATGTTGAAATGTATCCCACGTTCAGATCCTAGGTAAAAATGTCAGTTCCCTACTATCGAGCTTTCTTCACCTATCTATCCTTTGTTGACTCTCATCGGATGTCTCTGCTTAACAAAAAATATCTCCACCACCAAGGCCCACTCAAGAACCCCATATTAAGTAGGAATTCATGGAGGGGTAATATTGTCTTAGAAGTCTCTAAGTAGACCCTATTCGAAGGTTTGATACCAGAAGTACTGATCCATAACCATATCCATCGAGTACCTGGAAAAGGTTTCTAAACCATAATGAATGATCCGATACCATTATATTGCCCTGTTGAAGCTGAAGAAGCTCGTATGTACACATATCCCTCAGTGAAACTGATGATATATCATATTTGAAGAGGTTCTCATAATACGTCCATGAGAGCGTCACCTCATCGTCCGTTTGGGTTTCCAAAATCCACCAACACCCAGTTGAGCCCTGTAGAAGGCTCACTGCTCGGACCACCATCTGATATGTTGGTGTCATGACTAGATGGAAAACTCAGTTCACTTCCTCATGCCAGTCCTCAGACGCCCGAGGGTTGGGATTTCCTTGAAACCTAAGGGGTCTCTGTCTCTGAAAATTCTGGAGCACGGTCATCCCGCACTCCTCATCTGCTGGAACTCTAGGTACCACTTGTAGCTCCATAGGTGATGGTATAGCTGGTGCACCAACTAGAGGTAACATATGGGAAACTGTTCCCTATACTAAATACTCTTAACTTAGGGGGTATTTATCATGATTGAGATGCTGAATTATAGTTTGTATGCATCATGGAGGAACCCTGTAAGAAAATATGATTTACTATAGTCAATGAGTATAACTGGATAGCTAACTCAAGAAGGGAATGGAAACCAAAACTCTTTCATATATGATGTATGTACTATTACATTCCCTAAAACTTGTATTCTCATGCACCGATTTGAAAAGAAGTTTATCACAGTCTAAGTGTATGGATACGTTGGTCGCCACACCAACACTGGAGTCTCTGTCTTGAAATCCATACTCAAAACACTAATCATTGTTTCCCCAAACCTATCTTATAGTCTCTCAGTCCCATGGTAGAACTAACCATCTCTGATACCACTCTATCATGCCTCTTTCTAGAAGAGGTTGTGTCGTGATTACCCTAATCCCACCTCTAATAGTCCATGGGATGGTGACTAGCACCGAGTAGGAATTACACACTAATGAGAGGCATTAACCTAAATTACATGTACACTTGCACGCATATCCAAGACAAAAATGATAAAATGTAAAAACACTAAGAAACAATTGCATGCAAACCACTATAATCCTCAACCATATTACAACAATGAAAGTACTGGAATGTAAAGAGGGCCAGAATACGATCCCAACATAAAGACAATCTGTAACCTAATTCTTGAAACTCATTCACAGAAAACCCTACCTGATCTAACAAGAATGAAAGGTGCTGGAATTATTGTCTAAATCCATAAGAACTCCTCGGACTACTTGATCTCACAAGGCTCTGTCTGGTCCAAGTCTACCCTATACTCTATTAGAAGGTCACACGTCTACACAAGACATGACAAATGTGAGCAAATCCTTTTGTGAGGGTGAGTATAACAATACTCATTAGGGAACCCAAAAACCACAAATCAATACAATTGTAAAGATGAAATCATCTCTACAAAAGTATATACCTAAAGAATATATAACAATAATATCTAGATATACCCAAACCAAGACACACAGTTGAGTGGGAAAGCCACCACTACAGCATACCACCACTAGGGATTCAATCTAAAGATTCCACGAAGCACACATCTAGGAGAACACACTCCAGAGTCTAATAGTACTGATGATGTCCATCTATGAAGTACAATTTTTAGGAACTTCCATGAGAGAGGGATATTAAGATACATCTGAAGAGAGATACAATACATTATAGGAGGATCACTGCCAGGTCCATGGGGTGATGCCAAAAACTCAATCTTGATTAACCTACTATATAGAGGATTGATGCCTGATGACATTGGTCACATCAATACCAAAGACTCTATTTAGGTCATGAAGAAAGAATATAGGATCCACTCTGAGCCTGTTGGGGGATTCCAACAACTCTATCTTATTAGTTATGCTGAAGGGATCATACTCATATGTGGAGGAAACGATACCAAAAAACCTTTTGGGGAAATGATAAAGAGAATGAACTCTAAATAATATCATCCAAGATATGGTGGTTGAGGGAATCAATCCACATAGAAAAGGAGGGAGGACAGGGTGTAGTTATCACACCCATCGTGTCCCTTGACCCCAAGTAATGCCCATATAAATGAACCATGTCACTAGAATTCCATGATAAAAACCTATTATTGGTCTTAGAAGGAGCGTCTCAACATCAGGGTCCCAATGATATATATGGTGCATCAACAAACATATGATTTGATAGAAATAGTCGTTTTAGTGAAGAGGTATGACCCGGGACCGGTCCAGATCTTACCCAACCCAGTTCGGTTGACCCGACATGACCTAGTGGGTTTGGCCTGGCATGGCCTGGCCCATTGAGTCCCTTCTACCATGATATTCTAGGACTGATACCCTAGCTGGACCGCCTAACATGACCCCTATCCCCTAGTTCGACCCGCATTCATGCTAGCCGGCTAGTCCGCTGCTTGCAACTGACCCCGGCCGCATCTCCCCGGGTCACTGCAGTGCCGCACCACATCCCACATATTCGGCCCACCTCACTTGTGTAATTCTTCTGCCCCCAACTTATCCACCACCGTGGGCCCCATATGTGGTTGAGTTGCATTCCATACGGTTTCCACCTCCCATGCAACAGTAGTGTGTCATGCCGCTATGTGCCACTGGCCACCACCACCTGCAATGGCCAGTGGTCATCCTTTGGTTTTCCATTTTTTAAACAGGACCACTTCCACAATCCTCAGGTCGTGAGATACATTCATCTGGCCTCCATTCCATCTTTCGACCAATCTGGGGGTCTGATTGCGTTTGTAGAATCCCAACAATTGGAGTAACAAACAAAAGGGTCCAACAACAAAGAACACCAAGAAAGGGGGAATATAAAAGAACCCAGAACACTCGAGGAATGAACCTTGACCTTTGTTCATATTGGAATCAATTATTTCATTTTAGAGAGATCATGAAAACAATGGAAAATATATTTCAATCAAACATTGATAATAATACCTCAAAAATATGACCATCCCACAAGAACTATTCACTGTGGATGAATATGTTCCTTTTTTGGTCGATTTACATAATTGAATTCAGTAATGGGGAAAAGAAAATATAAATAACACACCCAACCTCTGGGTTGGATAATTCGCTGAAGTGGATCAATTTTCGCATCGATTTCATTGGAGAGATCCATCCAAACAGTGTCCATTGATCTTCGATCTACAATCCCATCATTATTCACCAACATTTTCTCCAGAGGTCCATTTTTTTTTTCTCGAAAGAATTCCAATTTTCTGGTGATAACCGTAAATTCCCTGACAAGGCCCTATTAAAAGGAAAACATTTATGCATCAAATAAAATATTTTTTTATTAAAATATTTTTATTCCTATTATATACAAAAACTATATTTCATAGCTGACCTTCACCAGTCGATGTTAGGCCCCATCTAGGGTAAATCCATTTCTCTGAACGTGATGGTGCCCTCAAATATCTAATCAGGCACCTGTTTGGAAGTTATTACTCTTTTTTAGGAAAAAATATCACACATGATATTTAAAGTTTATTATTATGAGACATTTATTCAAGGAACATCGGGCCTTAGAATCGCATGTCCTATCAACACCTGGGCTCATTATAATTCCATATAATATATAAAATTATATATTGAAAAATATGGGGCATTACAACTAGTGTAATCCCTGCTCGAAGTTCTGATACCTGAAGAGTGGGTCTCATACCATATCCATGGAGTAGAGCGAAAGATCAGTAAATATCACAAAATACTCTACCACATTATAATTGGTATACTCTAGATACAGAATCTCTTGCATGCATACCAACCACAATGTGGAATGAAATAACTCCTATTTGATGAAATAATCAATGTATTCCCAAGATAGGGTCAACTCATTGTGTGCCTGGGTCACTAAGATCTACGATCACCCCTCAAAGCCCTGAAAAAGATTCATGGTCATGAATTCTATCTTTTCGGAAGGTGTCCTCCAAAGGAAGAAGACACGAGTAACTACCTCCCGCCAATACTCAACTTCCTGGGGGTCAAGATCACCCTAAAACCTAGGAGGTATCTGCCACTGAAACTCAAGCAATGCACTCAGTCTGCATGCATCCTTAGTTGATAATTCCAGTAGTAACTGCTATTTGAAAAGCGGTGGTATAACTAGTAATCCACCTGGAGGTGCTATCTCTGATATGGGCCTTTGTACTGTTGTTCCATCAATAGGAGGATTATCCTCAGGATCACACAACTGAATCATGGTTAGTTGTCTATATGGAGAAATGTTGTAATAAAACAAGATGTACCATGGTCAATAGAGTATATCTGAAGAGCTAACTTAATAAAGACATGGAAAACACACCACATTCCTATATGATGCATGTACCATTATTTTCCCTGCAACCTGTGTTTTCAGGTACCAAGGAAAAAATCAAGTTCCCAGATTCATAGTGTATGTATACATCATCCACTGCACCAACACTGGATTCCCTACCTTGAAATATGATCTAGAAACACTTACCACAATTTCCCCAATCCAAACTCATATTCTCCCTGTCCTAAAGTAGAACAGACCTCGTTTGATACCACTATGCTATGACCCATCCCAGAGGGGGCCATGCCGTGACTTCCCCAAGAACACCTCTAATAGGCCAAGGGATGGTGACTATCAGCAAGTAGGAATATCCTACAAATGATAGGAATTATCCAAAGTACCTGTACACACACACACACATCTCCAAGACACAAATGCTGAAATGTAAAAATAGTAAGTAAAAAGTTCATGCAATATACTCTGTACCAAAAATAGAGTAAAAAAGTGAAATTATTGTAAAGGTAACAGGGCCAAAACAAGCCCACCAAAAGAAAAGTGTCTACAGCCACAAGTCCAACTTGTAAAGTAAGAGGTACTAGGAGTGTCTCTAGAAAATCTACTAGAACACACCTCAACCTGTCCATTCTCACAAGGCACTGCTAGGTCATGGTCTACCTGGAACACCATCAAAGGGTTGATCATTTTCCTAATACATGACAAGTGAAAGAAAAGCCTGTGAAGGTGTCAGTAAAAAATACTCAGAAGGACACCCCAAAACAACAAATGAAATAACAAAAATGAATACAACCAAGGAATACCATAAAGGAAATACCCATAAATAATACGCAGTCCTCTCCAAAGAGATATATTTCTAGAAGAAATATATCAATAACATCTAGATATACTAAATCTAATAAGTTACAAAGCCTCAAAAAGACACATAGTCTCCATAAGACACACATTATCTATAATACACATAGTCTCTAGGTCACAACCAGTAAAAAAAAAGGTTTTCTCAAAACACACTTATTCCTAGAGAACTCAATCCTAAAGACATTTTTTAGTATGAAAACTCCAAGAAAACCCTTAGTATATCTTGAAATGACCATATTTTCATAAGGGTCCCAACATACATAGAAAACAATTTAAAAGGGTATACATTTTGAAGGTTATGACCGCTTAAAAATTTCAGAAGGAGGTTTACTAGGCCTTGGACTGACTACTCGGTCTGACCGCCCCCACGATCGATTTCTTAGTCTGACCTTCCCCATGGTAAACCTCCCCGTGACAAATCGAGATGTCACAACAATTGACCCTGCAACATCTATTGTGGCTATGTGGAAAATCAATCAACCTTGGATTGGACCTTCCACCTAGGTCAAACAGAGTTCTGTCTTGACCCATGGTGTCTGACCCCACTTTCTGGGTTACGCCAAACCACTGTGCCCGACCCACTCCGATTGGGACCGCTGCACCTCATCATTTCGAACAGTCACACCAATTCGGATTTCTCACCTGACCTAGTGTTTTTTCAAGGTCATTCCAACTCGCGTGACTACCCGCAGAGACAACCGCCTTTCTATGAGGCTACCCTGCGACGTCCTCAACCATTCTATGTTTTGCTGTTGCCGCATCCCACATGGTGCTAGATGCATCATGCTGCCGGCCATCGGCACCTACACCGGATGCTATCACCCTACCTTCCGCGGTCCAATGTTCTTCCTCTAGTGCTCTATTATCTAAAATGAAAACACCTATGCGATCCTTGGGTCCCGAGATACATTGATCCCACCTCTATTTTCTCTTGAATCCAATATGGGGGTCTAATCACGTTTGGAGCCTCCTGGAAAGTTGGTCTGCAATCACGATGATCCAACGACAAAGAATGCCAAGAACTAGGGAGAGAAACACAAGAACGCCCAAAGAAAAAACAATTTCCTTTGTTCATGTCATCCTTGATTTGTTCTCATTAGAAGGATAAACAAAGAGGATAAACTAATCTCCTCTAAATCTTGCGATAATAACCCATTATGAAACAATGATCAAACCGCAGATCAATCTATTTGTGTATTGACCTGCGTTGATCATGGAAATAATGAATGGGGAAAAGAAATCAGAAATCAAAAACCCTACCTCTGATATAGATCATTCACTATTGAGGAGTGACTAACATTGGTGATCACTCAAGAACGATCATCGATCCCGGTGTTTTTTATCACTTTCGAGAGAATTTCCTAAGGATTCTCTCTAGAGCCTCCAAGGAATTTCCAAGGTTATAATCCTAACAATGGGTACCTTCCTAACTCTTCATTTAAAAGAAACAGAATCACTACATCGATGTAACATTATAATAAAATAATCTCATTGTTTATTTTATTCATTATAATTTCCAAGAACAAATTTTCACTGCTGACCCGCGCCGACCGATGTTAGGCCTCATCTAGGGAAAACACCAAATTACTATCTCAATGGTGGTCACATACTTCAAATATAATTCATTGTTAATGAGTTATTAGTATTTTAAAATAAAATAATTTTATTTGATTTTTTTATTTAAAGTTATGTCCTTGGTGAAATTTTCTTCGAATAACCCATGCCGACCAAATTTAGGCCATGCCTAGGGTAAAGATTCCATTCTGAGCTTAAATATGCCCTCATATTTTTGATCTGAGCACACATTTAAAAGATATTCCACTTTTTTGGAAATACACATGCACGTGCGATTAAAAACATAATTTTTTATAAAATTGTTCCGGGAATACTGGGCCTTGGAATCGCACGACGTCTTTGTGCCTAACCTTAGAGTTTTCGCCAATAATTCCTAAAAATAAAATCGAGAAAAATCCAAGTCATTAAAAAATAAATATTATTTTATTATTCATTCAATAAATAAGTAATATATTCAATAAATTGTGAATAAATATTTATTTAATACTCAAGTAAAATATATATTCCAGACCAAAATAACTAGGGATTAAATTAATGGGATCAACATAACCTAAATAATTATTATTCTCTAATCATGAGAATGCTATTTATTATAATATTAAATTCAAATAGATTTTACTTGAGATTGTAGATAAATTTAGAGTGTAACCATCTAGGCCACTTTCTCAGTGGAATGATATGGGATTTCCAAAATCCCAAGATTACTATCTAGAAACACACCAATAAAACCATAGAGAATTATATTAATTCTATTATAACAACAATCTCATACAAATGATCACTAGGTAATATAATCCCTTTGTCTCAATTTTTCATCAAGAAGGATCGATTCCTATGTCATGAACCTATGTATATGATTACATTTCTTTGAAAACCTATAATAATCTTATTGATAAACATCCATGACCATGGGATTAATTTGATAGTTCCATTTCAATCAAAGGGACTAAGATATCATCCTCTAGTCACGAAAGGGACAAATACTTTCTTGATTTATTCATTAATTCTATTTCTTTTATGATGAACCCAATATATCTTACCCCACTAAGAGAAAAAATCATGGTTTTAATGAATATATAAAATTATGTGATCCATGATATACATTAAAAATAAAATAATGTCTAAGGATCAGTACACACAACCAAATATATGAATATCAAATGACAATATAACATTTGAAATTCACATTTGTTGGTCTATTTTCATAACATCATGTCTTGGAAATTACCAAGTGTAAAATTTTAGAGAAAAGACTCCATATATTATGAGCCGCTAGTAACTAATAGTTAAACACCATCTGCTTCCTCACAGATAGATGTCATATAACAATATAATTTTTTTAATAATATTATCATAGCATTTGATGTGGAAAATACTATAAGAAAACTATCACATTAATGTTTCATAGTGAAAAATTCCTCATGTTACAATATATCTGTTAATATTTTGGTCTTTTAATGAAAAGTATGAAACATTATAACATTAGTTTATTTTTGGGAACTAACCCCACCACTTTGATCAACAACACTTCATGATTCAAGATCATTAACTTTTAAAATACCTCCAAAAATTTCAAATTTTTACCATTTAATATAATTATGTACACATATAGGAGAACCATGAAATCATTATTTATGGTTTATTTCATATAATAAGTGTGATTAAGACCACCTCCCATAAATTCAAAATTCTTCAAAAAAGTGTTCAGCCATGAAATCTTAGACTTAGGATCCTATTTCAATCCTTATAATTCTTTATTCAATATACACACCTTTCACTCACAATTTCCAATCAAAAATCCATTTTTTTAGTATACCATTTCTAATTTAAAAACCAATTCAAAAAAACCATCTTAAAATCCATTTGATAATCCTTAAAGCCTCTTTGAATATCCACCAATATAAATAATCTTATTTATTTCAGTCCTGTTATCGGTGTGATGTTTTCCTCCATACAAACACCATCGACTTAAAAAGCATTTTTTTACACTTACTTTTCATTTTCATGGATCACCATAACTTGTTTATCATATTTTTTCTTCAATTACAATTTGTTTTTGATTATGTTATGATCCATAAACCTCCCTATAATCTACTGCACTTTATTTTTCTATATTTAATCCAACTCGTCATACATGGACTTGGCCCATGATCCATCTTTTTCCACTTCTTCAAAGGATGATGAATCCATTTGAAAAATAGATTAATGTGATCTATATTTCTTTTTATCTATATTATAATTATAGAAATTTTTTCATTTATGATATTTGATTCATTAATATCTATTCTTATATTCCTTATTTAATTCACTGGTTTTTGTTCTTTAATATACTCCTCGTATTTATATTCAATTTTAGAGTCTTTTATATGTATCTGATTATATAGATCACCATAATTTATATCTACATCATACTCTTCATTATAAAATTTTATTAATTATATAAATTTATTTTTATTACTAACCTTCTCGTCAACCACCATCACATTTTTTTCTTGGAACAATATTACTTATCTTTTTGTTGAAACATTTATATGCCTTACTCTTGAATTAGTTTCCTAAAACATACCACCTGTTACTATATATCTATACATTCCATGATTTTACTCTTTATTTATAATTTTATAATTTCTTCCAATCACTTTAAAATGTTTAATTGTAGTATTTAACTCATTCCACATTTCATGCGGTCTCATTTTCACTCCACAGATAAACTGAGCCCAATTTTGGGTATAAACAACCAATTTAACTATATATTTCCAATTGTTCCTAGAGATTCCATTTTGATAATAAATAATTTTTTCATGTTTTCTAAAATCTAGTTTCACCTCTACTTGAAACAATTTTGTTACGGTATCCAAATCAATGATACATTATGTTTGGTTATATGATTCTTAAAGAAATATTCTACCTTAGTGGAGGTGTACTCTATTCCATTATTTGATCATAAAATATTGATAATTTTCATGATATCATTTTTACCAATACATTAATTCTTCTTTCTATAATTTATTACTTTTTTACCTTATATAAACATGATGAAACCCATTCTACTATAATCATAAATAAACAAGATTATATTTTCCTCACCTCATGTCATGGGAATCCTTAAAATACTAATCACATCTAGATGAAATAGATAAAATATATTTGAATCTCCCTTTTTTATTCATATAGTAGGTATTTATCACTATTTAATATTTACCACAAGAATCAAATGTTTTCCCTTGAATACATATAATATTTTTAATTTCAATTCCAACCCTTAATTTTTGAAAATTTTCTATTTATTTTTTATTTATACATCTCAGCATATAATGATATAGATTGTTTGTTATCCTAATATAAAAAGATATGTGTCCTCATTTTCATTCACCTGGTATAGGTTTTCATTCACTCTTTATCCCTTTATTAACAAATTTTTAGTCATTTATATTGATAATAAATCCCTTCTAGTAAAATTTGACTTTATGAATTTATTAAAAAAGTTGGATAATTCTCAATAGTTTGTGTCATAAACCATCCACGTAGAGAGCTTTAATATTTTTAAACTCATTTATAGATAGGATATACTTTCAAACTCAATTTAGAATTAGAGATCCATCACTTATAAATTGAAAAATTCCCTTAACACATACCTATATATTCATTATAAAGTTCCTATTATTGATTATTTAGGATGGACACCATCTATCAATGATAAATGTACTACCCTTATTTTTTTCATTATGATAAATTTCATCAATGATTTCCTTATCACTCTTATTATTATAATCAAAAGAGATACCTGGTTGATTTGATACATAAGATAGTCTCTATGAATTACTTTCAGAATAAGTAGTGAGATCATTAGCCTCTTCTTATTTTAATTTGAAGAACATATTCTCTAATAGAATCATGTTTGGCTGCCTTGAGTCCATCCTCCTTTATATCCCTTATGAGTAATTTTGACTTCTATGCTGCTTAAAATTCATAGTCATTTGACCAAAATTAGATCAATTAAAACAATATATATTGATGTAATTAATTTTATGTGAAGTTGGATATGTTATTATAACCCTTTTTTGACTCTACTATGGTTCTCCACTCAGATAATTCTTGGATTATTTATTGTATGTAATTGTGTGGCCAAGATAGACACAAAATTGGCACTTCATCAATGTAAATATATTATCACTTATATCTCTCAATATAAATTTTTATTTTTAATAAATCATTGGTTATTGATAATTCTTTACAGATCATCAAGTATTTGGAAACTTCTGCTTAGCCTTATTTTGTCAAAATATATCTTATTATTCTTGATGTTTCTCATTCAAATCCAATACCATCTTTTTCTTAGTTATTAGGTGTATCTTCATTTATAATATTATTGAATCTTTTTATACCTTGATCAATAAAATAGTTTATATGTTTATCAATAAATATTCTAAAATATAGTTTCTTTTTATCACCACCTATTTTATTATATTCATGTTTCTTCCTTGAAGTCAGAACTTATTATTAAAGGGATTTAACCATTTTGTTTCATTACTCAATGCAATTATTGAGGTAGTTAATAATCGTAGACCACTATTCAATTATATATTTAAAATAAATAATTTATTCAAAACATTAATGGAAAACCAATGGATCTTAAAAAATATTTTCAAGCTGATTGATTTAAATTTTGATTTAAGAAACATACTCTAATAACCCATTCACTTTTCTTCCAATCATCATATTTTTATTTCTTTGAGTATTTAAATCCCTACTTCCTCAGTTAAGTAAAAACTTCAAGTAAAAAACACCATACGGTTGATCTTGATCCTTAGTTTCATGATTATTCTTTTACAATATTTACGACATAACATCCAAAAAGTCAAAATTAAATTTAGTTTCAACCTCTTAAGAGAATACACCTTCTTCACCCTCTTCTTTGAACACCAAACATTTCCTTGGAAACTTATTTCTTGATTTAAAACTTTATATTGGGGGAAACATCATTACCATTCTTTTCTCAATTATCTTTGAAGTTCTCCATAAAAATTTCTCTAGTATCTCATAATAATTTGTCTTACCTTTCCATAGTTGAAATATACCAATGGTTGTTTTACTTCAAATATCTCTTTACCTTTCTTTGACTTTCTCATCATAAGTGATAAAAAACAATCAATTATATATTATTATTCTTCTATATATTTATGTATTTAAAGAATTTATATATCCTTAAAAATATGTCTGATTTGATGAATACATTGATTCTACTTTTAGTCTAACCAATATACCATAAGAATCTAGATTTTCAATAACATCATTAAGATAAAATTTTATAAGATCACATTCTTTAAGATATAATACTTTTATACTGTACAATGGTGGTATACTCTTAATAATTTTATTCAAAATTTAATCATCCTTAAATTAATTTATAAAACCATTGATTTTTTTAATAATCTTTTTTATATGATTGGTGAAACCATATATGTTTTTTGGGTTCATCTTTAGATCATCAAATTTATTAGGAAATCCCTATAACTTCACCTCCTTAAATTTTTTTCACCTTAATTAATGTTATAATATTTATCCAAAATCTCAATCATCAATATATAACTCATAATATTCATATATAACATATTCAATAATTTATCACAAAAAACAAATTATGCCTTTGAATTGGTGTTATGTAATTTTCTATCATATTCAATCATTCAGAACTCAATGACATAACTTATATGAATTCTATGAATTTTGGATGAGTATACAATAATAATGAGAGACCATAGGTTTTATATCATATTTATATTCCAAATTTGGTTGTTACATACATAAAATAATGGAATACCATTATTATTAACTATATTCTCACTGATGATAATCCAACATTTATTGATTCACCATGATTGAACCTTGTGTCTCTAATAACACTTTTTTCTATCGTTGTCCAAAACACACCCTAGAGGATGAATTTGGGTATGATTTTTTTCCAATGTTCAAGTAGATAATTTTATTATATAGGAAATAACCTTTTAAAATTATTAATCATAAAAAATAAAATTTCCCAATATGAAACTTCTAATACAAAAAACGCATAGATTTTACAGGATCATCACAAAGGATTACTCTAAGGAATATTTTTTAATGATGTGTCAAAAAAATGTAGGATATCACTAGTCACTATAAATTGTTACAATGTTTTTGAAAGATTCAAAGTCCATATAAGGAACACAACCCAAATTATATCTCTATAAAAATATTTATATGAGGAATACAAAAGATGAATCAAAGTTCACAGAAAATGAAATAATGATAGAATCAATACCATGCTAGTAAGGGTGTTATTTTTCATCCTCGTTTATTCTCCCAAAGTCTATAACATCAAAAAAGTTATTTAATTTCCAATTTTAATTATGTTTACTGATGTACTAACTTTTCTTCTCAAAAATATTTCTCGTTTTCTTTTCCAACAATATTTCATTTTAAATAACCAAAACACCTTAGCTTCAGTTTCCACATGTCCTTCTACTATATTTTCTTTAATTATATCTATTTTTGAATTAATTAAGGTATGTATTTAAATTAATATAAACTCCATAATAAAATTATCTAGATGATTAAATTTTATATAATAAAACAATTCATTATGATATGGTGATTTGAAAAATTACCATTTTGGGTTTATAGTTTAGCATGTCCCCCAAGACACATGATATAATTTCTAGTATATCCTATTAATCTCATCATTTTGAAGTTCATATTTCCCTAGGTCATGATTGAATAGTATTTAGTGTTATTAATACTATTATTTAGTGCTCCTTTAGAAATAACACCTTATAATATGTCTTCCACAATGGTCGAAATCCAAATTTTTTTCAGCTCAAGATGCCATGAATATAGAAGTGGCATTGATTGTGATGTGATCTCATTTTAAAACGAATTTATTATAGTAATTTTTAAATATAACCATACCATGCACAAAAAAAGATTCAAACCCATCTCTTCATTTTAGTATAACCTATATTCACTACGATATTCACTATGATAAATTTAATGGTAAACAAGTCTTTTTCACTTTCTCAAAAATTCCACGAGTTATTTATTTATTTAAAAAATGACTTCATTGATTGGAAAAATATTCAAAAATGGCTTAATTTTAATGTTATTTTCATATCATCACAACACCATGTGTACAAAAATAACCATAGGGCCATTAAATTCCATGTTTTCACCTACACTATGACATTTTCAATCCCTAAATGCTCATGATGAAACCAACCTCCTTTAAGATTCACTTAAATATAAATATATGTTCCTCCAAACATGTCCAATTATTTTAAAATAAAAATAATCCTTGAGAACAATTGATCTCATTCATTATTGGAAATACACACAATAATTTGTTTCACTCACTCTTCTAATGATCAACCATCCCCAAGATTAACCAGATTGTTTAAAAAATGTGATGATTTTGAATTTGAATTTCAAAGAATAAAATATTATTACAAATATAACTTTCATAGGTTGTTGTAAAGTCTAAGTGTGGTTAATATAATATTTATTTTCATTTGAAGGTGTCTCAAAACATTTTTACACTTTAATTCTAAAAAAAATTAATAAATTATTTTTCTTGATAATTTTTTTGATGGTTTTACCTTGTATTAAGGACACATAATTTCACAAATCATTTAATATTAAAAATACAATTATTCATTACGGTTACCTAATATGTTATCTATAATTTTATGATGAAACCCGATAACATAGGAACCATATGTAAATACTTACCTAGGGTGATTGGTAATGAGACACCCTTTTCCAGGACTCTTGGGACCAGTGCTCAAAACAAATACTTTTATACCAAATTTGAAACCAAGTGTGATGAACCAAAATAAACCTGTATATATTTAACATTTTTTCATAATTTAAACACTATATCTCATAAATAATTACACAACCCTAAGAAAAAAAGGTTTATTTTATTCTAATATTAGTTTCATAAAAATAATTTTTCATATAACTTCTTCAACATCTCCCATAATATCTCTATATAAGACTTATTTCTAGAAAAAATCCATTATATAATTCTGTAAATGTAATGGAAAAAATTGGGGGGAGATCAAATGCTTTGTAAGGTAAAATATTATCATAGTGTCTTTAAAAGGTTAGATCTTATGTATAAAATAAAACATAAGATAAATATAGAATAATAAGAATTTTCTTTATGGAATGATATGAGTAAATATAACCTAATATGATAAATAATATATCATGGTATAAATAGCTCAGTAATTTTTGATAATAAACATGATCCTTTGAGAATAACATAATCATATAATCATCTCATAATAGTGGGGCCCATGTAAAATAATAAAAAAATCATAACATATATCATGGATAAATACCAATAAAATAATATTATTGTGGATCATACACCACTAAATATATCCCATTACATAGTGGATTAGGAATCACTTCTTGTTTCCCATACTGGATCAAGTGAAACTAGTCATTTTTTATTATAATCTTCTGAGATAAAAAACATTACCCCATGCATTGTAGTGTTATATTGGATCCACCAATAATAAAATGATAAAATATCCACATGAGTTCCATATGATGTCATTAATACATAATTTAATGAAAATATAAGTAATGAAAATGGATTTCATATATATTTTCAAATTATATTGTGTAAAATGACAATAAGAATTTGATCAGTTGATGAAAAAATTTGAACAACCAAAATTATTACTCTGATAATGTAATTTAAAAGGTGAATCATGAAATGTAATTAAATATTATATAAATATATTATATTTAAAGAGGAAAATTAATTGAAATTAAAAATTAGTCTGAGAAAAAATTTATCATATTTTTAGAAAGATATGAATTTATGATTCACTTTCAAAAATCCAATTTTTGAAAAATTGACATCAATAATTTTCAAAGAACATATATAAATAAATCCCTAGAGTAGATACTGTAAATATATTCAAAGGTCATCCCCTATAAATGTGAAGTGGAAGATAAATTATATGATCCTAAATGTAAAATCCTTTTTAATATTTCAAAATAATTTTATCGAAACTCACTTCATAAAAAGGAAAATAAAACTTACTTTTGAAAAGGTTTTAGGATAAAAATGAAGGTAACATGAGATAATACATATTTGAGTTTCAAAATAAGAAATTAAAATATTTATAGAAATAAATAATATGTAAATGGGAGAGAAAGTTTTTTTTTCATAGGGTGATAATTCTTTTTAATAATGACATTTTTTATTAAATAAAGTAATACCGTAAATAAGAAAATTTAATGATAAAATGTAAATTCCACGTATATAATTATAAAATAACATATCAAATAAATAAAATGATTAATATAAGAAACTTATAAGAATATAGTTAAGGGATAAATACTATATATCAGTGAAATGGAGGTTGAGTTGAAGAAACTATCACAAATATCATAATATTTTAATTACTAATCATTCAGAAAAGTGTTGATGAGAAATATTTGTAAATAAATAAATATTAAATTAATAGTATAATATAATATAATCATAGGGTGTATGAAACCAAACATATAAGTATAAAGATCAAGATGAAGCATTATCACTGAAGGAAAGGAAATTGAGTTATGAAAATCCCTTATGACATTGGTAACCTTTAAATATGAAGATACTGATCGAGGGAAAATGAAAAGGATTTTAAAACAATTTAATTGTATTAAAATATTTATAAAATATTACCATATTACATATTATAAACTAAAAAAAGAAAAAAATTGGTGAAAATTTCATAATTCTCAAATAAATGAAATTGAGATGAGAAAACCCTTATGAATTTGGTAATAATTGAATCAAAATAATATGAAGGAAGAATTCGTGATCTTTTTAAATACTAATAAATATAAATTAATAATAATAATACATGTTAAATGAGGCATTAAATACACCATATAAAATAATAATTGGTTAAAAATATGAAAACATACCTCAAAGAAGTGAAATTGAGAGAAAAACCTTCCCTTGGAATATTTCTTAGTCAAACTTGTTATAAAATCCTGAATAATAGACATGAATATAATACTTAAATAGTTTATAATCTTATTAAAATCTATTATATTTTATACTATTTAATTATAATCAATAATTATGTATATTTTTGTTAGTTATTATTTATTTTCATCATTTGAGGTTAATGAATTTGATTATTTTGCCCAAAATTTGATGTACCAATGTCAATCCCCACAATTTGATAAAATTTTCATCATTCATAGATTATTTTATGTATAATATTTTATTTTCTATAACTATTTATATTTTTCAAATTTTATTCCAAGATGTTTTTATTCTTGATTCGTGAAGATGAAATCAGTTATGAGTTTATTTCGGTAAATTTTAATGATCAAAAGGTGGTATATTAATAAGAAGTTATATATTAATAAAATGAATAAATTATATTTATATAATATTATATATTCTTTAAATGTAATTTTAATTTATTAAATACTTTCTTAAAACTATTTATATTAGAAAAAAATGAAAAATGAGATACATCGTTCATAGAGGCGTTAGTCAGTATTGATCAAATGAAATATTTTATATTTCCAATAGATTGGAGAGAGATATATAATGGTTATTCTATTAATGAAATAAAATTTAAGTATACTATTATTAATATGTTATTTTATTTTAATGGTTAAAATAGTTTTTGAGTTGGGTGGATGAGAAAAATCGATAAAAAATTTGTAAGAAGTGGAAGATACTCACTTTAAGGGATTGAATATTTTCATGAAGAAACTATTTAAAAAGGAGGACTTGGGATGATTTCATGTAACTATTGTATGAAAAAAGTGCAATAGGGATATATCAAAGGTAAAATGAGTAAATTTTTAATGGAATTTCTAGGGTTAATATTGGTTTAAATTTGGTGGGAGGGAACACCAATTACTGGTGAAAAAGATAGAAATTTCCTTAGAAGACAAGCTAAGTGAAAGATATAGATAGAGTAAAATGAGTGTTAGGTGAATAAATTTCATTGAAACATATGGTGTTTAATTTACTACAGAAAATGCTCTCCTATAATGTTTATGTTTCAAATTGATTTAGTAAAGTCTAAGCTATATTAGATTACTTCCTTTTTACCCTTTCATATTGATTAAATATTAACTATGGTAATTATATTATTACTTAAATTATAAAATTACACTTCTTACCAAATTTAAATATGTTGATTTAAAATTATGAGTCAATTTAATCTAACTCAATATCTAAATATTATAAAATTACCCTTCAAATTAAAATATAAGTTATATAGATTTTTTTATAGAAATATGAACAGTTAAAAATTATTTGTTCTTATTATTATTTTATATTAATTACTAATAAAATGCGTGTTAATATATTTATTATTTATTTGTAATTATATATATGATTCATAAATCAAAAATGATAAATTTATAAAATTACGTAACACATAGAAAAATAAAATTATTTGAAAAATAATTGTTTTACCATAGTAACTAATATTTATCTTAGTAACATATTTTTATATTAAAAATGAAAATAAATTTATAACAAAATTTGGATATCATAACTAAAAATATAAAAACCATTATTTTAGAATCAATTTCTTGAGGTGATAAATTAATTTTAATATAGGCTTTCATAACGCATAAAAACACTTTTTTGAAAAATGAATTTTAAAAATAAAATGAATTTATTATTACTACTTTCCTAGTAATAACTATTAAGTGGATGTTAACCAATTTGATTATATATATTAACAATAATTTCATTTAAAATAATTCTTTTATTGAGATAAATTAAAAATAAACAAACCACATTAAAAAAATATTCACTGAAAAATATCATTTTTATATTAAATAATCTTCACCAAATAACAGTAAAAATAATTATTCATATTATATAAATGTTATTTTATTTATACCCAAATATAAAAATATGTATTTAAATCTTATAAACACGTCATATTACTCCCTAATAATAATAATATGTCATGAAAAAGATATTTTTATAAATAAATATTATATTTTTATTTCATTATATTTTTATTTTGAATTATATTATTTTAATTTTTTTATTAAAAATAAAAAATTTGTCATACCTATTAGATACATGTATATCAATTGATCATATTTCTAATGCCCATATTTCAAACAACCATATTTCTAAAGACCAAATTTATAATGGTTTGATTTGTTCCTTTATATAGCATTACTAAAACTATTCATCTTATAAATTCATTACATTCTTACATCAACCAAAAAGCTTCTCATTTGATATAAATTATTTTCCACAATTCCTTCCCATTTCATGATTTAATTTCCCATTGTTGATTTAATTATACCAATGGAGATTCTCAAGTGTGAAGATGATTTTTGGAATTTTTGAATTATGAAGATATAATAATTTTATTTTTATTATCCCATTTTAATTTATAAACTTTTAATTGATGTAATCATTCATGGTATGTTACCATGTATATAATTTTATACTTATTATCAAATACTCTTATTGTAATGTTCCATTATGATTGAATAATTCTTTGGTAGTTTGAATCATTTCCTATATACCATATTTTATGATAAAGTTTAATTATTATGAATGAATATTAAAATATTCATTATAACTATATAAATATAATATAAGGAAGTATAATGGGTCCTAAAACAATTAGTGTTACATTCTCATCATTAAATAAATTATATCTGCATAATTTTAATTATAACTTACTAATAAAAATTGTCAATAGTATCTAAAAGATATACATGTCTCAAGATATAATTTCAAATGAGATATCAACCTTAATATCTTAGGGAAGACTAGGAAACTCATTTCTACTTAATAATGGTAATATATAGAGATTAATTACAATTTTTTCCAAATATACTTCCTTATATAGCTATAAGTTTTAGGATATTATAGAGACATAACTTTCACAACTTTATTTTCATGAATTTGTTCTCAACCAAATAATAAATCCAAAATAGTTAATAAATTTTCCAATAAAATTAGATTAAATGATCTCATGAACTTGGAAACACAATATATTTATGTATTCTCCAATGGAACCTTCATTTGAAATTATCAAACTATTGGATCAATAATAGTAGACCTAGTTCAACCTATAACTCTCATTATTTTACCAAGGTTATCCATGGTTTTTTCCTATGCATTTATCTAGCCTGACAAGTTATAAATTAAATAATAAATTCCTCAAAAATATATTTTAAATACTTTTTAATGGTTCATAATGAAAATTAAAATCACTAAATCATATATCTTAGGATTGTCAAACGAGCTTTTTAGTTTGGAACATTAGTTGTGCACTGAGTGAAGATCGATTTAATACCCAACTAACTTATTTCAAGATTATTAGTCCAAGGTTAATCTGATCCTAAGAATGTATCCATTTATTTGTATCTAGATAGGGATATCATTGCAAGAAGTATTTACACTCTATACTTCACCAAAATTTTAGTGAGTCTTTCCTATATTTATACTAATACTTATGGTTTTTGATAATCTATTCTAGTACTAATCCCTATGAATAACTAAAAAAATCCCATAAAATAACTAATCCTTCATCAAATAAAAACTGAGACTCCCCTGAACAACACTTCTAGGTAATATCCTAAAAAATACATTACACACTAGATTTGATACCATGTGAGATGAACCAAACTAAACATGCATATATTTCACATAATCATTATAATTTAAACATTAAATCTCACAAATAATCATGCAATCCCATGAATTGAACGTTTAGTGTTTTTGTAAATTACCAACAGAAAATTCCTATATAAAATAATTACTTCAACATCTCCTAAAATACCCCTAAAGCTGACATACTTATATACATAATCCATTATGTAATTCCTTGAGAAAAGGATAATCGAAGTGAGCAGTCAGATCAACCACCTAGTAATAGAAAATATTATCAAGGATTCATTAAGATATTATAAAATATGTTTATGAAAAAACATGGTATAAATATTGAAAACATTATATTTGAAAACAAGGCATGATAAAAAGACATGTTACCTCAAACTATCCAACATATACCATGGAATCAAAGTTATATAACATGAGACAATATATTTGAGATAATGAGCATAGCATAAGCATAAGTTTCATGGAATAATAGTGAGGCACAAGTATAATAATATAAAATCAGTACATATATCAGGTATTACTACCAATAAAATCATATCATAGTTGATTATATATTACCACTTCTAAAAATATAGTGGATCAAGAGTCACTATATGTTTCTCATTCAAGATCATGAACAAATACTAATTTCCCATTATGATATCATGAAATATTATGTTTTACCCAATTCATTAAAGATTTGTATAGGATCCTCCCCCCATATAATGTTAATCTACACACATGTGTTCCACATGGAAAACCTAATACATCATAACATGAGTACCTATGAAAATAAAATGGTTTTCATATCATTTCAAATGGAATCACATAAAAATGACATCAATAATTCAATTAGATGATACCAAAATTCAGTCTCAGGTGGAGTATTTTAATATGATATTTATTGGTTGATTCATGAAACAAAACTCCATAATAGATAGACATTTTGGAGTTAAATAGGAAAATAGAACAAAAACATAAAAGTAGTGTTTATAAAAAATTTCTATATATAATTTTAAAGACAAAAAGTTTTGACCTACATTTTAAAATACCATCTTAGAGCAGTTGAACTGAATAATTATGAAAAATTATATTTAAATAAATCCAAAAAAGTGGTTCCATTAATTTACCATAAAGTAAATCATATGAAAATATAGATTGGAAGATAATATATATGATTTTTAATTATTTCTTTTAATATTTTAAAATAAATTTATTAGAACTCACATCCTATATGTGATATTAAAACTTTATTTTGAAAAGGGTGTAGGATAAAAATGAAAATAAAATGGGATAATAAATATTTTGGGTTCAAAATAATAAATTGATATGTTTTTAGAAAGGAATAATATGCACATGAATGATAAAATGATTATTAGTGAGAACAATAATTTTTGTTAATAATAATATATTTTTTATTAAAGGTAGTAATAAAAAATAGGATATTTTGAAGATAAAATATAAATTCCCTATAGATTAATTGAAAGTGCCACATGAATCAATGAAGTGGTATAATATAAAAAACTTATAAGAACATAATCAAGGGAGAAAATATACAACTCCATGATATGGATGTTGAGTTGAAAAAATCATTATGAATATAAAATCCTTGAAGTAATTATAATTCAAAAAGGATTTCATGAGAAATAATTTTAAATCTATCAGGAAAAGTGGGAATTAAATATAACATTATAACTCATGGAAAGGAATTTTAGTTTTGTAAAAAACTTATAGATTTTAAAATATTTTAATAAAAATACATTGAAGGAGAGTTCTTAAAATAGATTTGTAAACCACTTAATTTTTATTAGAAAAGTATGATAAAAGTAATCTAAATTAAATTATATACACCACACATGAAAAAAATTATGAAAATGAAATTTATTTCAAAAAATAAAATTGATATAAGAAAACCCTTATGAATTTGGTAATAATGGAATCAAAATAATGTAACTGTTTAAAGTTACATTTTGAGATTTTTTGGGAAGGGGGCCTGAGTGGTTCAATTATTAGTGCTCTTATTATTTTTTGTGTGGCTATGGTATAAGGCCCTATCCTTAAACATTAATGAATCTTGAGATAAGTTAATAATTCGACTGTAATTCAAATTTTGTATCTTTTTAGGTTTAGAGAATTAAAGAATTAAAGAATTAAGACACAACTTATATAAAATAACATGAATATTAAAAGTAGACACTTCTACTCATTATCCATTTTTTCCTCAAAACAAAAACTCATTAAAATAAAACATGACATCATTTCATGTTTTAACAGCATAACTTTTCCTTGATCCCATCGTTGACTTTATTATTCTTTATGTCATGTGATTTTTTTTCAAAACTTGGGATGAGAATAAAAAACTCATTAAGGGATACATAATGAATGAAAAGTATTTGTCTTATGAAAACTTATAAACTATGAAAACAATATCATAAAGTAATACTTTTCACCTTTAAAAAGTAGAAACAACACTTCACTAAATATAAGCTCATTGTTTACCATTTTTTAACCAAAATATTACCATAAATCCCATAGAACAGAACATATAACATATAAAGGAAAATTGGTATGTAATCATACTTCAATGGAATAACCATACGGTCGACTTCCACACATATCACGAAATAGAATACCCATATAACCGACTTCCATACCCAATGAATTGGAGGTTATAATGTAACTAACCATTATTGTTTTATCATGGAACCACCCATAATTTGGTTTATGATGTAACCAACCATAATTGGTTTATCACATAACCACCTGTCAAATGTCTAAGTACCATTATATAATCATAACACATAAAATATTGCAAATATCAACATTTCACTAATAATTTTATTTACAATGACAATAAATCTTTTCAAGATATTGAAATATTAAATCCATTTCAAAAACCATTTTCAATATGAAAACACCCAAAAAGATAATAAGGTATTTCTTTTTCCTTTTAAAAACATTTATTCTTATAGTGAAAAATATCAAATAAAAATTATGGGGGCGGAGAGGCCGTTGTCATCACATATGTTAAAACACTCCTTTTTCATTTAGTATAAAAATTCATAGATAAATATTCCCTTTGAATGAAATTAAAAGTAAAGGGGGTTTATTATACACTGTATAAAAGAAGGAGGTGTATATTATCAAAATATGCCTCAATGAAAGAAGATTGAGACGATGTCCCTTACCTTAAGTCTGACTCATCACGTATGTCCCTTATTCTTAAGGAATAATAAATTTAAGTTAATTTATAGTTGATTTAGAAACTTTTTAATGTTTATTGTTCTTTTTATATCACTTATTACCATGTTATAAAAATTAAATAAATATTTATGTTAATATCATTCGTTTTGTCGATATTCAGTTATTAATTCAAAAAGGAACATGTTTTGATATAAATTGTACATATAGTAAAAATTAAATCATATCTAGAATGATATTCATGATTTAAAAATGATATATATAGTATATTTGTATTTATAATAGTCCATAAAATTTTGATATAAGAAATGAAATGCACCATTCATGGAGACGGTAGGCCATACGTACGCTTGAACACTACTTTAATTTCATTGTCATATTAAAAGAATAATATTGAAATGATATAAATTTATATTATAATACCATTATTATATTTATTTCACATATTTCTCATAGGTTAATAATACTATCTCTTATGCATTCCATGTATAGCATGAATGAGTCATATCACTTTCAGGGGCGGTAGTCCACACTTCCTCAAATGAAATTATAGTAATTACACATCATGGAAAGCATAAAGTTATACTAAATAAAAATTATAGAATCATATGGACAAAATAAATATAATATATATCATATATAAATTTCCATCATAATGGCCACCATGAGAGGTGGTAGGAGAAAATTGACCAATCATCATTTTGTGAGGCAGTAGTTCACTGTTCCCAGAAATAATATGTTTGTATCCATTAGATAGAGGTGAATATAATTTTAGTTCAAATAATTCTCATAAAAACATCCTAGTATATTAAAGATACTGTTTTTCTATGTAATAAATTAATAATAAGATCATAAGGAGTGGAGATGGAAAATAATGGAAGGGAACTTGAGAGAAGACGTTACCTCTAAATCAGGTAACTTCTTTTGATTTGAGACAAAAGGCTTCCTTGAATTGCCTTCTGTACAAGGTAAGGATTCTAGGAGTAAGGGAGGTATTTTGATATCTTATTTGGTCAGAATTTAAAGGATCCTAGGGTTTTTATATGTGTTAATTATGTGGTTATAGGTGGTGGGATTTTATAAGAGGGAGGAGGGGCACTTTAGGGAAGTCTAGAAATATTATTTTATTATAAATTCAATTTCGATTAGAAATGGTTCAAAACTTATTTAATTCATAGATAATATGGTTTTGGTTCTAATAACTATTATATCATAAATTTTATCCATGTTTTGAATATTTTTTTATCCTTATCTTTTTGGTTTAACCCTTATTTTACGTTTTTTAATCTTATCGTGATATCATGTTAATTACACATTGTGGGTTAACATAATTACCATATAATTTCAAAAGACCAAAAAATTAATTTATGAAATACTTTGACATATCTTAAAATTTTAAAAGAATCTAATATTTTTATAAATTTAATATCATTTAATAAACAATTTTTTTAAGTTATGAATTATGTCAATTTTGGACACTATTCATACTTGACTTTTTTAAAAATTAATAACAGACTAATTCCTTTGAAAAAAAGGAATTTACTCAAAAATAATATGTAAATATCATCTATAAAATTATTTGATGAAATAAAAATAACAAAATAAAATTTATTTTAACATTTATAATATCATTTATTTGAATCCTTTATTAATGAAACAATCACTAGAGCATCATTATGTCATAATTAAATTAAATTATTTAATGTCTAAAATATATAAATAAAATATAATTATATATTAAATCTTTTTAGATTTATAAGTAATATTTACTGTCGAATTTGTCACTTATATAACCCCATATTAAATTTTTTTGTAAAAGATACTTGTTTATGTTATATTTCACTTTACATTAAATTAATTATTGTAAAATGTCATTTTCACATCCAAGTGGCTCCATGGGGTCCGTAAATCGACCCAAGTATACCTAAGGTCATAAAAACCTCATAAAATATGATTAGGATATGTGTTAGGGTAGTTTAATATTATTATAATATTATGTTTTACCCTTATTTACCAGATTTAACCTTTAACCAAGGTAAATAAAATAATTACTGAAGTTACTGATCATAATGTCAAAAAAAGGTACCTATTTACACAATTTTGAAATTTTTATTCCAAATATAGAATTAATTTTAACAAATACAAAATAAACAAGTTTCAGTAATTAATTTAAAATTAATTCCCATTGTCAAAACCAAAAAATGTGTTTTTGAGAAGTAATAACCTTCAAAAGATTACCTTTTATTTATATCCACTTTTAAAGTGAAACTACTTATAATGGCCAAAATTGGATTAAATGATAAAAATATATTCTATTTATAATTTAAAACCATTAAATAATATGTTTTAACCACATAAATTATCATGATGGAAAAAGTTTATTTCAATTAAAATTAGCCATATTTTAACTATTCATCAAAACATGATAGTTATCAAAAGAAATACCAAAAATTAATCCAAAGTAAATTTTTAGGTATCAATTCTAAATAAGAAGTTTATTTTGTGAAATAGAACATATAATGGTGTTAAAAACTAAATTTATAAAGGGTTCACCATCAAAAGGCGGAAAACTGCATTTTTAGAAAAACACTTCTTTTATCTGAAAAATTGAATTTTTTCTGATATCGTATCAAGAAAAAATATAAAATGAATTTAAAATATTACATTGAATATATAAAATATATTTTTCATTAAACAAAAATCCATAAAGAGTGATATTATTTAATGAACATAATTATTTTCTTTTAAATAGGTTTTCATGAGAACCCATCATTTATATCCAATTAGTTTTTATTTCTGTTTATAATAAATTTGGTAACCTATGAATCATTATTTAAACATGTGTAAACCGTATTTAAAAATTAATTTGATACCATTAATTCCCCCCATTTCAATAGCTACGGGTTAACTACTATTTAGGATTATAATATTATTATTATATTATATTTCGGTATGACCTTAAGTTGTGTGTAACATAAGATTTCAGAGAAACTCATTGTTTCATGTCGAGTATGCTATAAGAAAAACAATCCCCTTTAATATAAAATTTATATCTTACTCATAAATATAAATAGAAATGAAAAGTACTATTCTATAAATACCTGGTTCATTACTTCATTCCCCCAATTGAAAATTGGGTCCTTGCAATTTTAAAATTGGCCTCCAAAACTTAATTGAAACTCTCACATCGAAATAAAGTCAATAAAAATACCACTTTAAAAGAAAAAAAAAGAAGTACAAATTTCACCCAAGATAACACATACTAGGATTCCATGTTGGAAAACATGGATATGGAAGAAAAACTAATGATCTTGTTTTGATGGAGAGTTATAGAAAACAAGATCATGAGAATGGTAACCACAAGAAAACCAAAAACATGTGATGGGTTATATGGTATTTGATTTCAAAATAGGAAAAGTAAATGGAAAACGTTTTTTGTTTTAATATCCTTTTAATAAATTTTTTGAATTTATTTATGGGCTTGACAAAGAACATAAGGAAACATATTTACTTGTCAACTAGAGTTTTATACTTTAATAAATATATACCAAAAGCTCATATTTTCTCCTAAAGATGAGTATTCAAAATGACTTTGTCACACATGAAGTTCTAGAGTCAACTTCTAGAGAATAACATGATACAAAAAATATAAACTATATATTTCCCCTATCTTTAAACATTAACCAAGTCCAAAATTGTAAGTAAAAGATCATATAATCCCAAAAGGGTAATCCTTTATTATAAGAAATACTACTCTTAATCTCAAAAATTAAAAAAAAATACCCAAAGATAAATATAGACCATTAAATACACATTTTTCCTTAAAATTTATCAAAAATAATCCAAACTAAAACTGAAACCCAAAATTCAGATGGATTTTATCACATAGTTTTACATGATAAACTTTAGCATTTATCTCCACATAACATCAACTAATCTTAATGTCTCATTCTTAAAAGTAATTAACCTAATCACATATTCTCAATGATAGGTTAATCATTTCCAAAAATAACCCAAATTTCCATATTTCCAAAATAAAAACAGAAATTCTTCCAAAATAATATTTCAACCATTACCCCAAAATGGAAAGCCAAAGTATTTTATTTTCCTTAGGCATATAGTGTTCCCAAAAGAGAGAATGTCTTCCAAATTTAAAAAGTATCACTTAATCACCAAATCATTTTCCTATAATATGGATAACCATTTGATAAAACATAACTTTCCAAAATCAACATATTCTTGATATATAAAATCATTTAACTAAGAAGAATAAGTCATACTAATTCAGGGACTTCATGTTGGCCAGTGGTAGACGATAAATCCCAGTCACACTTTAGTTGTGGGTATGATTCTTTCATCTTTGTTAGTGGTGATGGGTTGTCACATGGTTTGTGTGTTATCATTTTTCCAAATATTTGTAATTCTTTAAACGTTCCCAAAAGGAGATAAAATCTTCAGAAATAACCATAACATATTTTAACCTAAAATGTTATCTCATACATCGTATTTCACATCCTGAAAATTAATAACCCTTAATTACCTCAAATTCAAGGATCATATAAACCCCAGTGGTTCTTTATAAATATAACCACAAAAGAAAAGATAATTCTTTCTAAATTAAAATTCTTATATAAAAAACTTAAGGGTTAAAAATACTATATGTATTCAAAAGTAATACCAACATTAATGTATTTAAAAAAATAATCATCCCTAGATTTCACATTGCTCTGCAATTCCTAAAATGTAGACATCTTAATCATCAAACATTCTTCATGATCCATTATCCACGTTTTCCTATCTTATTCTTTTATACTTTTTCCAACAACAAAATAATGCATAATGTCCTAATATTTCAATAATGTCAAAACATGAGCTAAGAAAAAATACATACCTTTCCTAGGTCATTTTCAGTTTCTTTATCTTTAATTGGAATGGCATTAGGTACTGGTAAACATATATTTGTACGTTCTTACTGATCCCATTCCCAAATCTTCTTCACATGAAATCTATTTTCATAATGACCATGCACACCACATTTCAATCATTAAATCTATTCCTTAGAAAGATAATCTTTCCCTTTACTGGAGTAAATAGAATGCTACCTTTTTCCATGGCATCTTATTGCTTTATGACCTTTGTTACCACATCTATAACATCTTCATGTCCCTTTGATGCATTTTACTAGGTGTTTCATTCCTCATCCTTGACACATATGTTATTGAATATACTTACCTTTATGATTATTACCTAAACTTCCATAGGGATTTATTTCTCGCATATATGAGGCCTTTAAAAATCACCAAGGTTCAAGTGGTCAATCAGGACTCCAGATAATTGGTTAAGAGTTACCACAAGTGTTCTCATTACATCTCCCATTTCATTCATTTTCTTATTCATAAAACCACCAAAGTTTATTTCACATCCATTGTTACTTTGGTTCCTTCTAGATCCAGCCATTTACTAAAACCAAAATGGTCAGTGTGGGTATATCAGTAATATTATCATATATTATATTATGAGGAGGGAAAACACTAAGATATACTTATTCATGATTTCTTAAACTTATAAAATTTATCTAAAATAACTATTACTCCTTTTAATATGCTGACCATTTTTGATATTTTAATAATGCGTAAATAACAACGTAATCTCTAAAGGTATCTAAACAGACCTTTGATACCAATTATAAGGCCTTATCCTTAACCATTAATTAATATTGAGATTAGTCAATAATTTGAATTTAATTCAAATAGAGGATATTTTACGGTTTAGAGATTTAACTAATTAGGTCAAACATCTATATATAAACTTGAATATTAAAAGTAGACACTTCTACTCACTATCCATATTTTTTTGATGAAACAAAAAATCATTTAAAAGAAATATGACATCGATTCATTTTTTAACAGCATAACTTTTCCTTGATCCCATACTTGACTCTATTCTTTTTTGTGTCCTCTAAAAACATTTCAAAAACAAGGTATGATTATAAAATTCTTAGTAAGGGATACATAATGAATGAAAACTCATAGTCTTGCGAAAATATGTAAACCATGAAAACATTATTATAATGTAATACTTTCACCTTTAAGAAGTAGAAAAAAACATCTCTGAATATGAGATCATTGCTTACCCTTTTTGTAACCAAAAGATTTCCATAAATCCCATATAATGAAACATATAACATATAAAGGTAACATGGTTCATAAAAATACTTGTATTGAATAACCAAACGGTCTACTTCCACACATATCACTAAATTAAATAGCCATATCGTAGACTTAAAAACCCAATGCATTAGAGGTTATACTGTAATCACTCATCCTTGGTTTGTTATAGAACCACCCATTATTTGGTTTATCACATAACCACCCGTCATTGGTTTATCACGTAACTACCCATCAAATTTACAAGTACCGTTATATAATCATAACACCTAAAATATTACAAATATCAACATTTCACAAATAACATTTCATTTGCAATCACAAGAAATCCTTTAAATATATTGAAATATTAAATCCATTTCAAATACCATTTTAAATACCAAAACACCCAAAAAGGGAACAAGGGATTTCTTATCCTTTTAAAAACATTAAATCTTATAGAGGAAACTATAAAATAACGATTATGAGGGTGGAGAGGTCCTTGTCACCGCATATGTTAAAAACATAAATTTTTTCGTTTAGTAAAACACTTCATAGAAAGAATATTATCTTTTAATGTAATTAAAATTAAAATGGGTTTATTATACACTTTATAAAATAAGGAGGTGTATATTATAAAAATACGCCACAATGAAAAGAGATTAAGATGAAGTCCCTTACCTTGAGTCTGACTCGTCATATCTGTTCCTTGTTATTCATGATTAATAAAGTTAAGTTAAGTTATAATTTCTTTAGAACCTTTTTTAAGTTTACTACTCATTTTATATCACTTATTACCATGTTATAAAAATTATATAATTATTTAGGTTAATATCGGTCATTTGTCGATATTCGGTACTTGAGTGAAAAATGAACTAGTTTTGGTATAAATTGAACATGTAGTCAAAATTAAATCATCTCCAGAATGATATTAATGATTTAAATATCATATATATATTGTATATACATATTTATAACAATTTATAACATATGGTGATAATAAATGAAATGCACTGTTCATTGAGATGGTTGCCCCCACGTATGCATGGACGCTACTTTAATTTCTTTTTCATACTAAAAGAATAATATTGAAATGATATAAATTTATATTATAATACCATTATTATATTTATCTCATGTATGTCTCATAGGATTAATAAAACCATCCTTTACACATTCCATGTATAGCATGAATGAGTCATACCACTTTGAGGGGGCAGTAGTCCACACTTCTTCAAGTGAAATTATCATATTTATGTATCTTGGAGAGAATAAAGGTATGTCAAATAAAAAATACATAAGAATTGGGAAAATATAAATATAATATATATCATATATAAATATAGTTCCATTATAATTTCCATCATGAAAGGTGATAGGAGAAAAGTCTACAATTATCATTCTGTGAGGCAGTAGTTTGTTGTACACAGAAATAGTATGTTTGTATCCATTAGATGGAGGTGTGTATAATTGTATTTAAAATAATTCTCATAAAAACATCCAAGAGTATTTATGAAACTGGTTTTGTTATGTAATAAAATAATAATAAGCTCTATGAGAGTGGATAAGGAAAATAAATGAAATGAACTTGAGAGAAGACGTAACATCTAAATCAGGTAACTTCATTTGATTTGAGACAAAATGATTTTTTGAATTGGCTTATTCCAAAGTTAAGGCTTATAAGAAGAAGGGAGGATAGTTGGAAGCTTAATTTGGATTATTAAAGGGGCATGAGTGGTGTGATTTATTTTGGTAGAGGTGGTAACCTTTTATAAGAGGTAGGAGGGGCACCCTAGGAAAGTCTAGAAATATCATATTACTATAAATTCAATTTAGATTATAAATCATCCCAAACTCATTTAATTAGAATATAATACGATTATGGTCATAATACACATCATCCAATAATTTTTAGACATGTTTTTAATGATTTTTTATCCTAATAATTTTGGTTTAATCCTTATTTTACCCTTTTTAATCTTATAGTGATATCATGTTATTTACAAATTGTGGGTTAATGTAATTACCATATCATATCAAACGAACCAAAAAAAGTCATTTATGACATATTTCGACTTATATTAACAATTTTTCCTAATATTAGATTTTTAGAAATTTAATATCATTTAATAAATGATTTTATGTTTTAAGTTATGGATTATGTCCATTTTGGACACTATTCATACTTTACTTTTTTAAAAATTCATAAAAACCTAATTAATTCAAAAAAAGTCACAAAATCCAATAAAATATATTAATATCATATATAAAATTCTTTTATGACATCAAAATAACAAAATTAAATTTATTTTAACATTTATAATATCATTTATTTGTATCCTTTATTAATGAAGCAATCACTGAATCATCATTGTGTCATAATTTAAATAATTTATTTACGGTATAAAAATTATAAATAAAATATCATGATATAGAAAATATTTTTATATTTATAATTACTATTTATAGTTAAATATATCACTTATATAATGAATATTTAAATTTTTTTAGTAAAAGATACATGTTTGTGTGATATTTCTCTTTACTTTAAATTAATTTTTATAAAATGGCATTTTTACATCCAAGTTACTCTATGGGGTCCCAAAATCAACCAAGGATTCACATGGTCGGATATATATCATCCAATAGGATTAGGACATGTGTTAGGGTAGTTTAATATTAATATAATATTATTTTTACTCTTATTTTACAGATTTACCCTTTAACCATGGTAAATAAAATAATTACATAAGTTACTATTTGTAATGTCCAAAAATAAAAGGTGCCTATTTACACAATTCATATATTTTTATTCCAAATATGGGATCCATTTTTAAAAATTCAAAACACAAAATTTTCAGTAATTAATTTAAAATTAATTCCATTGTCAAAACCAAAAAGTGTGCTTTTAAGTAGTAATAAACATCAAAAGATTAACTTGTGTTTGTATCCAATTTAAAACTAAAAATACTTATAATAACCAAAATTGGATTAAATGATAAAAATATATTCTATTTATACTTTTAAAACTATTAAATAATATGTTTTATCTATATAAATTATCTCGATTGAAAAATTTGTTTTCAATTAAAATTTAGCATATTTTTACTATTCATCAAAACATGATAGATATCAAAAAAATATCAAAAATTAATCAAAAGTAAATTTTGATACAAAAATTATAAATAAGAAGTTAATTTTCTAAAATATAACATATAAAGGTGTCAAAAACTAAATTTATGAAGGGTTCACCATCAAAAGGCGGTAAAACAACATTTTTAGAAAAATAGATTTTTTTTTCTGAAAAATTGAATTTTTTCTTATATCATATATAGAAAAAATTTAAGATGAATTTAAAATGATAAATTGAATATATAACATAGATTTTTCATTAAATAAAAATACATAAAGGGTGATATGATTTTATAAACACAATTATTCTCTTTTAAATAGGTTTTCATGAGAACACATCCTTTATAATCAATTTGTTTTTATTTCCATTTATAACAAATTTTGTAACCAATGAATCATTATTTAAATATGTGTAAACCATATTTAAAAATTGAGTTGATACTATTCATTCCCACCATTTCAATAGCCATGTGTTAACTACTATTTAAAATAATAATATTATTGTTGTATTATATTTCGGTATGACTCAATGTTGTGCGTAACATAAGATTTCAGAGACCCCCATTATTGTGTGTCGATTACGCTGTCGGAAAAATAATCCCCTTTAATATAAAATTAAAATCTTATTCATAAATATTAATAAAAATGGAAATGTATTATTCAATAAATACCTGATTCGAGACGTCATTCCCCCTATTAAAAATTGTATCCTCGCGATTTGAAAATTGGGCTCGAAAACATCATTGAAAATCCCACATCGGAAAAAAATTTAATAAAAATACCACTTTAATAGAAATAAAGATAAGTAAAAAGTTCACATGAGATAACACATACTATGATTCCATGTTGGAAAACATGGATATGGAAGAAAAACTAACAATTTTGTTTTGATGGAGAGTGATAGAAAACATGATCAGGAAAAAGTTAACCACCAGAAAACCATAAACTTTTGATGAGTTATACAGTCTTTGATTTCACTATAGGAAAAGTAAATGGAAAATGTTTTTGTTTTAATACCCTTTTCATAAATTTGAGTAATTTATTTATGGGCTTGACTAAGAACATAAGGAGAGATTCTTACATGTCAAGTAGAGTTTCATACTTTAATAAATATCTTCCGAAACTCATATTTTCTACAAATGATGAGTATTCAAAATGTCTTGGTCACACCTGAAGCTCTAGTATCAACTTATAAAGTATCACATAATCCAAAAAATATAAGCTATATATTTTCCCTATCAGTATAACTTAACCAAAACCAAAATTGTTAGTAAAAGACCATATAATCCCAGAAAGAATAATCTGATATTAAAAAAAATAATACTCTTAATCTTAAATATTCAACACACAATACCCAAAGTTCAACAAAGATCATTCAAAACAAAATTGAATTCAAAATTCTTGAAAAATAATCCAATCTAAAATTGAAACCCATAATTCAGATGGATTTGATCACATCGCCTTCCATGATAAATTTTAGAATTTATACCCTCATAACATCAACTAATCTTAAAACCTCATACCTAAAAGTAATTAACCTAATCATATATTCTCCATTATAGGATAGTAATTTCCAAAAATAACCCAAATTTCCATATTTCCACCATAAAAACATATATTCTTAAGAAATAATATTTCAACCATTACTCCACAAATGAAATACCAAAGTATTCTATTTTAGTTAGGCATATAGTGTTCCTAAAAGAGCGAACATCTTCCAAAATAAAATTTATCACTTTATCACTTTATCACAAAATCATTTTCCTATACTAAGTATATCCATTTTATAAAACATAAGTTCCCAAAATCAACATATTATTGATCTATAAAAAAATTTAACTAGAATAAATAAGTCATAATAATCTAGGGACTTCACATAGACAAGTGGTAGGTGATAAATCCCAGTCACACTTTAGTTGTGGGTACGATTCCTAAAGCTTTGTTAGACGTGATGGGTTGTCACATGGTCTGTGTGTTATCCTTGTTCAAAAACTATATAATTCATCAAACATTCCCAAAATTATATAAGATCTTCAAAAATAACCATAACATATATTAACCTCAAAGGTTATCTCATATCTCGCATTTCGCATCCCAAAAAGTAATAACTCTTAATTGCCTAAAATTCAAGGATCATATAAACCCCAATGGTTCTTTATAACTATATGCAAAATAGAAAAGATAATTCTTCCTTAATTAAAATTTTTATTTAAAGATCTTAAGGGTTAGAAACACAATGTTTCTTCCAAAGTAATACCATCATTAATATATTTAAACATATCATCATCCCTAGATTCAACATAGCTCTTCAATTACTAAAATATAGACATCTTAATCATTAAACATCCTTGATGATCCTTTATCCATGTTTTTCCATATTTTTCTTTTAAACTTATTTCGTATAAAAAATCTTGCACAATGTCCTAATATTTAAATAATGTCAAAATATGAGATTAAATATAATTTATACGTTTCATAGGTCATTTTCAATTTATTCATCTTCAATAGGAATGAAATTAGGTATTGGTAAACATATATTTAAACGGTCCTTATTATACCATTAACAAATGTTTTTTTAGAAAATAAATTGGCATAATAACCATGAACACCACATTTATAGCATTCAATTATCCCCCAAAAATAACTTCTTTCCCTTTCCTAGCTTCAATTGAACACTTACTTTTTCCATGGAAGGTTATTGCTTTATGACATTAATTACCACATCTATAACATCTTCTGGTCCCTGTAAAGAATTTTCCTTTGTGTTTCCTTCCACATCCTTGACACATAGATTTTTTATTATACTTACTTTTATGATTATTACCTAAACTTCTATAGGGATTGATTACTCACATATATGATACCTTCGAAAAATCACCAAGGTACAAGTGGTCATTCATGACTCTAGATAGTTGGTTAATAATGACCACAAGATTTCTCATTGAAGCTCCCATTTCATTATGTTTATTATTTAGAATACCTCCACAGTTTCCTTCACATCCATTTTTTACTTTGGGGCCTGCTAGATCCATCCATTTACTAAAACCAAAAAGGATAATGTGAGTATATCAGTAAAATCATCATACACTATCTTATGAGGAGGGTAGACATTAAGATATACTTATTCATGTTATCTTAAACTCATTAAATTTATCTAAAATTACTATGACTATTTCAAATATGGAAACCATTATGGTTAAGTCACTTATTCTTAAATGACACTCGAACCTCTAAAGGTATCTACACTGACATCTGATACCAACTATAAGGCCCCAACCTTAAACATTACTTAATCATGTGATAATTCAATAATTTCACATTAATTCAAATCAAGGATATTTTCAGGTTTAGAGATTTAGATAATTAGGTCATAAATTATATATAACCACATGAATATTACAAGTAGAGACTTCTACTCACAATCCATTTTTTCACAAAACAAAAACTCATTAAAAAGAAACATGACATCGTTTGATGTTTTAACAACATACATTTTCCTTGATCTCGTACTTGAATCTTTTCTTATTTATGAACTGTGAAAAACATTTCAAAATAAGGTATGAGCATTAAAATATCTATAATGGATACATAATGAATAAAAAAAATTTGTCTTGTGAAAACATGTAAACCATGAAAACTTTGTCATAAATTATTATTTTTCACTATTAAGAAGTACAAAAACACTTTACTGAATATAATCTCACTGCTTACCCTTTTTCTAACCAAAATATTAAAATAAATCCCATAAAAAACCATGTAACATATAAAGGTAACTTGGTACATAATCATACTTGAATGGAATAACCATACGGTTGACTTCCACACATATCACTAAATGGAATAACCATACAACTGACTTCCATACCCAATGCATTTGAGGTTATAATGTAATCACCCATCCTTGGCCTTTCACCAAACCAAATGTAAATTTTTTTATCACGTAACCACCTGTTATTGGTTTATCACATAACCACCCTTCAAATTTCCAAGTACCATTATATAATTATAACACATAAAATATTTCAAATATCAACATTTCATTAAAAATATTTCATTTGAAATCACAAAAAATAATTTCAAGACATTTAAATATAAAATCCATTAAAAAAAATTATCAATACCAAAACACCCAAAAATGGAATATGATATTTCTTTTCCTTTTAAAAACAACAAGGCTTATAGAGGAAAATATCAAATAGTGATTACGACAGTGGGGAGGTCATTGTCACCGCATATGTTAAAAGTATACCTTTTGTTGTTTATTAAAATTCTTCATAAAAATAAAATTCTCTTTAAATGAAATTAAAATTCAAAAGGGTTTATTATATACTATATAAAACAATGAGATGTATATTATCAAAATATGCCTCAATGAAAGGAGATTGGGATGACGTCCCTTACCATGAGTCTGACTCGTCACGTATGTTCCTAGTTCTTCCTGAATAATAAACATAAGTTATGTTTTATATTATTTAGAACATTTTTAAAGTTTATTATTCCTTATATATAACTTATTACCACATTATAAAAATTATATAATTAATTAAGTTAATATCGGTTATTTTGTCGATATTCGGTACTTGAGTCGAAAATGAACTTGGTTTGATATAAATTGTACATGTAGTGAAATGCACGTCATCTCCAAAATGATATTCATGATTTAAATAACATATATATCGAGTATATATGTATTTATAATAGTCCATAACATTTGAAGATGATAAATGAAATGCACAATTCATGGAGATGGAAGGTCGTACGTACGCATAAACGCTACTTTCATTTCTTTGTCATACTAAAAGAATAATATTCAACTGATATAAATGTATAGTATAACACCAATATTATATTTATATCATGTATTCCTCATAGGTTTAATAAGACCATCCTTTATATATTCAATGTATAACATGAATGAGTCATATCACTTTGAGGGGGAAGTTGTCCACACTTCTTCAAATGAAATTATCATATTTACACATCATGGAAAGCATAAAGGTATGTTAAAAAAATTATATAATCATAGGGAAAATTTAAATATAATATATATCATATATAAAATTATTTCCACCAAAATGGACACCATGACAGGCGGTATAAGAAAATTGAATAGTTGTCGTTTCGTGAGGCAGTAGTTCGCTGTAAAGTGAAACAATATGTTTGTATCCATTATATGGCAGTGTGTGTAAGTGTAGTTTAAAAACATATTATAACTACATAATAGTATATTTAGGATACTGGTGTTGTTATGTAATCAAATAATAGTAAGATAATTGGGAGTGAAGAAGGAAAATAAAGGAAATTAACCTGAGAGAAGATGTTACCTCTAAATTAGTTAACTTCTTTTGATTTGATCCAAAAGGATTTCTTGAATTGCCTTCTACCCAAGGTAAGGAATATAGTATTAAAAGAGGGATGTTTAGAGATTATTTGGTCAGAATTCATATGATCCAAGGGGTTTGAGTGGTGTGAGTTACATGGGTATATGTGGTGGGATTTTATAAGAGGGAGGAGGGGCAGTTTAATAAATTCTAAAAATATTTTTTTTATAAATTAAATTTCGATTAAAAATGGAAAATACTCATTTAATTCTATGATAATATGTTTTTTGTTTAAATAAAAATAATACATTAATTTTTAGACAGGTTTTTAATATTTTTTATCCTTATATTTGTTGTTTAACCCTTATTTTACCCTTTTTAATCTTACTGTGATATCATGTTATTTACACATTTTTGGTTAATGTAATTACCATATCATGTAAAACGACAAAAAAAATCATTTATAACATATTTGGACTTATCTTAACCATTTGTCCAAATATAATATTTTTATGAATTTAGTATCATTTAATATTCTATTTTATGTTCTAAGTTATGAATTATGTCAATTTTGGACACTATACATGACTTTTTTACAAATTCATAACAACCTAATTCCATAAAAAAGTCATTAACACAAAGATAATATGTCTATATAATCCATAAAATTATTGTATTAAATCTAAATAACTAAATTACATTTATTTTAACATTTATAATATCATTTATTTGAATCCTTTATTAATGAAGCAATCACTGCATCATCATTGTGTCGAAATTAAATTTATTTATTGAACATCTAAAAATTATAAATAAAATATCATGATATAGGAAATATTTTTATATTTCTAATGAATATTTATAGTCAAAGATGTCACTTATATAACACTATATTAAAATTGTTTTAATGAAAGTTACATGTTTATGTTGTATTTCTCTTTACTCTAAATTAATTTTTATAAAATGTCATTTGCACATCCATGTGGCTCCTTGGGGTCCCAAAATCGACTCAAGGATGCCCATGGTCACACATCTATTTCAATAGGATTAGGACATGGATTAAGGTTATTTATTATTATTATAATATTATGTTTTACCCTTATTAACCAGATTTACCCTTTAACCATGGTAAATAAAATATTTAATGAAGTTACTATTCATAATATCAAAAAATAAAAGGTACCTATTTACACAATTTGGAAATTATGATTCCAAATATGTTATTCATTTTTCCAAATTCAAAACATATAAGTTCCAATAATTAATTTAAAATTAATTCCCATTTTCCAAACCAAAGAACTTGTTTTTAAGAAGTAATACTATTAAAAGATTGACATGTGTTTATGTCCAATTAAAAATAGAAATTAAAAAAAATTGAACAAAATTAGATTAAATGATAAAAAAATATTCGATTAACACTTTAAAACCATTAAATAATATGATTTATTCATATAAATTATCCCAATGTAAAAAATTTGTTTTCAACTAAAATTTAGAGTATTTTTACTATTCATTAAAACATTTTTGTTATGAGAAAAATATAAAAAATTGATAAAAAGTAAATTTGGTTGTTTAGATTATAAATAAGAAGTTTATTTTGTCAAATATAACATATAATGTTTTCAAAAAATAAATTTTAAAAGGTTTCTCCATCAAAAGGCGGTAAAACTGTTTTTTTGAAAAATACTTCTTTTATCAGAAAAATTGAATTTTTTCTTATATCATATCTGGAAAACATATAAGATGAATTTAAAACATTACATTGAATATATACAATATATATATTTTTTAATTAAAATTCCATTAATAGTGATATAATTTTATAAACACAATTATTCTCTTTTAAATAGGTTTTCATAAAAACACATCCTTTATATTCAATTGGTTTTTATTTCCATTTCTAACAAATTTGGTAACCAATGAATCATTATTTAAACACGTGTAAACCGTATTTCAAATTTTAGTTGATATTATTCATTCCCACTATTCCAATGGCTAGGTGTTAACTACCATTTAAAATAATAATATTATTGTTATATTAAATTTCAGTATGACCAAACGTTATGTGCAACGTAAGATTTCTGAGAAACACATTGTTGTGTGTTGATTAATCTATCAAAAAAATCATCCCCTTTAATGTAAAATTAATATATTGTTTATAAATATTAATAGAAATGAAAAATTATTATTCTACAAATACCTAGGGAATTACATATTGTGTGTCTAGGTGTTTGTGGAATAGTAATCTAGGGGTATTTTTTTCGCGGCATAGTGGATAGAGTTATGTCATAGAGGAATATTAGAGGTTGGTATGGTGGAATAGAGAGATAGAATTTTTCATGGATCCCTAAGAAGTTTAATTTTGGTTGTTCTTAATATTTTATCATACACGTGAAATGGCTAGGAGGTTGTGGTGTGGAGTTTCAAAGAGGTGAGTTTTGGTGGTTTTTTTGATTTCAGGGTCATTGTGCCATTGATCTAGTTATGATATAGCCTTATTCTTTAGAGATCGAATTATATGTAATGTTGGTTCCTTTACACTATATTCTTTATACTACTTTATAGGATCTAGGTTCTAGATCATTATTTGTTTCATGGATTCAGGTTTGACGATCCACATTGCGGTGTGGTCCTATTACTTTCACCATGGAACCCACTTCATATCAGCATGTTATGGCATAATCTAGGGTGTTTCACTATGGTATTATAATTTCCATATTTCCTATAAATTACAGAACCCCCTTTAACATTATATTTATCTATTCTTTTCTCTCAATTATTGGGAAACTGGTATGAAATTTTAGGGGGCCTTTCAGCCTCTCCTTTTGGGATTTCATTCTCAACATCAACATATTGGGAACTAGAAATTATAAGGTTACTACTATCATTTTATAATCATTTTTTCCACTTTTATTCATTATGTAGAAGGCTTTACTTTGTTTGATGGATTGTTTGGGTGATGTAGAGGAAGGATATTTAATGAGGGTATTGTGATGTAGGTTGTTGATCTATACTTAGGGTGATATTTGTTGTGAGGATGTCTGTTCTTCATTTCATCCTTGTGTAGTTATTTGTTAATCATTATTTTAGGTAGGGGATCCTCATTCTCTCCATTTTTATGTGCATGTGTGGGGAATTCATGCTTTTGACATCTAATGGGTATATATTAAGGGTTAACATTATAAATAAATTGAACTGGTTTAATTAAAACTGATAGAAATGGGGGTTACTCACATGTGTATACTAGTTTTATGAAATTAGTTATTACATTACATTATTTATTCTATTGTTGAACACAATGGTTGTTTGTAACCATGTTTACACTATGATCACTATTATGAGGCCCTTGATGTGATTGTTTGATTATGTTCACCATTCATGAAAAATGATAACAACTTATATATATTTAATGAAATGGTTTTCCAAGTAAATTTATAATTGTGTGATAATACAAATGTATAAGAATATGTGATGATATGAAATCACATGAACTAAAATTGTGGTAGATACCAAATTTAAAATGTTTTTATGTTTTGATGTACTAAAGGCATTATGTTATGTTATGTTTGGGGATATTTTGGGGCTTTTAGAAGTGATAGTGGTGATTGGGTTTTAGGTAGAATAAGGTGGTTGGGAAGCTATGATTTTTTGGCATGAAAAATGAAGAGGGATGTAGTGAAATAATTTATTTATGAGATTTTTGTTATGAAATTATTGCAGTGAAATAGTTAGGTTTTGGTGATGGATTATATTATGTTGTGATGTGGAATTGATTTATGTAGTTTGGTTGTGTTAGTTTCCATGTTATACATGTAATTGATTTAAAATGATGAAACAAAAATTTCATGGGATATAATAGATGTGTGGTAACTGTATTAAATGAATTAAAAGATAAATGAATTGGATTTTTTAATGTGAAATGAAATTTATTAATAAATGGGGGTTAGTGGAACGTAAATAATTTTGTAAATTGGGGAACTTCTAATTAGAAAGCAGGATATTTTGGCTTGTGCATGGTGGTTGTGTGGTGTGATACATTACCATTGGATGTTTATAGTGGAAGAGGTTATAATACATTATAGTGATGTTGAGAAACACATTGGTTCTCTTATTGTGAACCCCTCGGTTGTGTTTTTTGTGATATATATTTACCATGTATTTGATGATGCTTCTATAAAAACCATAATCAAGATGATTAAGATTACTAATTCCCAAATTTTTTTGGCTCTAGGTGTTTTAACCAATATCTATGATGCTCTTAAATTCAATGTATAGTTACCCCCTTTCCCCCATTATTTCTTTTGGTAGTAGTGATAATGATGGGTTGATGTTTGAGGTATCATAGTGGCGATTATTTTTTGTTGAAGATTGATTGATAATGAATAATATGGGATGTATAGTAGTGTTAATTTAGGATATGAGGTGGGAAGAAGGATTATTTTCTTCTGATTTATGATATCTGAATGCTTTAGCGATGAGACCTAATGATGTGATAAGGCTATTATATGTGGGTATTTATTGACGATAGAATGGGATGTTATACCTTGTGAGGGTGGGGTAGTTAGGGATATATCAAGCCCCATATCAGAGATGCATGTTAATGTGATTTGATATCCATGGAATATATATGTGAACATGAAATTTTAACTTAGGGATTGAGAGAAAAAAATCATTGGGGATGTGGCTGTAAGGATCAAAGGAAATAATCATGGATATAGACGTGAGGAAACTTTGTTTCATATATTTTTGATACAATACAACTACATTGGATGTGTTATTTAGTGAGTGTTCCATGTTTAGTATGATAATGGTTAGTTGACGTATTTGGGTATATTTTTGATCTATTATTTATTCATTGGTGCATTAATATGATATTCCGTCATGTGCATGAGATACCTTGGGTATGATCTTACTAAGTAAACATGTTATACTCACCCTACGTATATGAATTCTATTTTTTTGGTTTTTAGGAAGACTTTATTATATGATATGAACATTAGAGTATTGGATATTGGATATTTCATTGAGTCACTTCCATAAAATTGTCATTTAGCACTTTACTTGGAGTCTTTAATTTATATAAATTTGACCCTATTCATGAATTTTGGGATGGGTTGGCTTTGTATTTTATTTTATTTGATAGTGTTTTTTTTCATTATATCTTATCTCCCAATAATACATTTCTATTGATGGTAATGTCTCCTATATGTGTGATTTTATTTATACCCTCGAAGTTAGTTTCTTTCCTGGGTCCTACTGGAGGTATGAATCATGGGTCATTATCACTTTTCCTTTATTATAATCCTAGGAGGAGTACATTTGAAGAGATGGGGTCATGATATAGTGGTATCAAAGGTTTTGGTTGAGATATTCGATAGATATTTGGTTTAAGGACTATGATGGATGCATGGGATGGTAGGGAAACAATATCAATAGATATTGAAACATGACATAGACCTAGGTGACTAGCTAGTGCATGTGATTTTAGGTCCTCCTATGGTCTGATGAAAGGAATTTGAATGTAATGAATGACTAGGTAAAGTTATTCCACTAATATAGTGGAAACCTATGTGTGGTGCATTCATCATGATTGTTTGTGAATTTGATTTATTAGTGTGGTTTTGGGAAGTTAAAATGAATTTAATTAAATAAATGTAAAAAATTCCATGCTAATAGGGTTAGGTATTTCCTTATGTTTTCATGAATGGATTGTTGGCATAATCTCCGTTTAGCCATGGAAGTGGATCTTAAGTATTCTAATCATATTGATCATCGAATTGTTTATTCAATAAGGGAGGATGTGTCATGATTGAGGGAATTTTGTTCCATTCAATGATAGATTTTTGAGAAATATGAAGGGAGAATCTCTGGTCTATAGAATAGTAACTATATGGAATTTCATAAGATATCCTTTTGTCTAATCTGAGCATGAGTTGAGTTTTGGGTTCAGTTTGCAGTTTTTCCGATGATTAGGGTAATGAATATATATTGGATGATATATTATTTCAAATGATAGGGGTTTTATTTTACATGGGATGAAATCTAGATGGAATTTCATATAGAGTTATTGATGTTAATGATGATGTAAATAAAGAGGCATGATCTTCACTCCATTTAGTAGGGGAGCCTGAGCATGTTGGAGATCTGGATTATTTTAATGGAAAATTATTGATTTTCCCAATATCTTTATAGACTATGACTTTAGAGAAAAATGTTTTTAGTATGAGTTGTTCCCAATAATAAAATATAAAGTCACTTAATTTACATTTATTGCATTCTAAGTAGTGTTAGAGAAATCAGAGGTGATCGAACAGATGAACACTCAGGGAGGAGAGCCCCGAGAGGGAGGAATTCCTATTGTATTGAGAGGAAAATCCATAGGATATGGATCATGACTATAAAGGTAGTTGAGGTTTAAATCAATAGGTATTCAATAACATCAGTATTCTCCTTGTTTTTTATGGATGGTGGTTCCTAATAGTCTATCGGGGGCCTCCTGTTCTCATGAAATGTCTAAGGGAATCATGTTCACCATACGTATCTATGTCTGCTAGCATAGCATGTTTTGTAAAGGATGGATGGTTAATCCACTTTTTATTAGTATTAGTAGTTTCCTTTGATGTAGTATTAGTAGTAGAGACCATAAATATTTTTATTAGTTGAGGAAGAAAGATTTTATTTGGCAGAGGTAAATGTATATTTAAGGGGTTAGCCTCATGATGGTCCATGTCCTTAGGGTCCAAAATATGAGAGTGGTTGTGAATTCTATCAACAAAGGGGCATTAGAGCTAGTAATGGGTCGGTTATAGTTATAGAGGTTCTAACTCTTCATATACCATAGGTTATTTGAGGTATGATAAGTTTATCAAAAAGCAAATTTTCTACATTATTTTATTATGGATATTTTCAATCCTTCATTACTCCTTATCAGGTCAACACATTACGACTCGAGGGGTAGAGGTTTCCCTTAACCCAGGAGTTATCCATTCAAGTTGGAGGTTATGCTATTGTTTATGTGTGTTGAGGATGTCCAATGATGATATAGAAACACAAGTTTGTGGGGGACTTCTTATCATTAAAGATATGACCATATGATAATATTCCGGGCATGGACTGATTTTATTATATTCATGTAGTTTTTGATTTATTTTTTCTAAAAGTTTCTGTATCTGATGTAGAATGATAATGAGTGGTGTGTTTTTGTGAGTGCGACTACAAAATGGGTGACAAGTTAGTGGAACCACGTTTTTCTTAGTTAGTAGAGCTTCTAATGTAAGCCCAGTTGGTTGATATTACTAATATCATTAAGGAGTTTATAGATGTCTTCCTGTGGTGAGATAAATAGTCCATACATATATATTACATTATTTTAGATGAATATTCATTACATGACATTATGATCCATTCCAGACCCATAACATTTTAGTGTATTTGGAGACTAGATACATAATCATCTTATTTTGTGAAATTTCATTAACATATATCACTAGTTATTCACAATCAGGACCCTTCTTAAACAAATCATATTTAAAACCATTCTTCATATCATGGGAAATAGAGACATAATAATGTGTGAGATCAGGTTAATAATAAAGGTAAACATATGAGATATCAATCAATGATCATATGAAAGTATTCGATAAGTATAATGGTATGATAACATGACCATAACATGAAATAATCATACCCAATTATTCAAATATGTTTTATCATGAATAATGGAACATTGTCTTTTCAATCACATAACTTATGACATAAGAGTTTATAATCAACAATAATCAATCATTAACTATGAAAACATATCCTAGGGATAATTTTTTATGTCATACAAATAAGTAGAGAAAATAATTTACGTAGTTAGGGATCACTATGAAGATTATAAAAGTAGATAGGTTTCACTCCCAATTCCATCATATTTTTAGTAAAGTTTCACTCCCAATATGATCAGGGTAGACCAATTAACTTACTGAATTGGGTTCACTCCCCATTCTAGTCATTATTATCTAATAACCTATAAATATTTATCCAACTAATTTTAGGTTTATATGATTCTAGGAAACCCAATCACATAATTAAATCCATTTATATGCATTCCAAAAGATCATAATTCATTCATTATATCATCATATAACAACTAGTTGAAATAAAATGGGTTTTGTAAAAATTTCATCATTTTACTATTGCATATCACATAAAAATAAATAGGTTTCAAAAACACATCATCATCATAATTATAAACTATATAGTGAAATAATAAAGATGAAATCACTAGATCATATAAATAATGAAGCATAATTTACATCAAATGATTTAATCATACATAAATTTTTTCTTAAAAATGTAAACAAAATATTTCATGAGAAAAATCACCTTTTCATTTTGAAATCACATAGAAAAATTACAAATATTTATAAAATCTTAATGAAACCATTTATTTGAAAATAACCTTGGAAACATGTAAATGAAGCATTTCAAAATTGATCAATCATGATGAAAATAAATTCTATTCTTGTTGTAAATGTTACAAAAAGATTTTGTCCCCCCTTCGGTAAAAAGTAAAACATTCATAAAATTATATGAACATAATTTTTATACCTTTTAAAAAAAGTAAAACATGGGTAAAATTTAATTTTTAAAAACTTTTAAGAATATTCAAAAACATTAACGAGAACATCTTAGAAAACATGGATATTGAAGAAAAAGGATTTTCGACTGAAAGGGGAGAAATAAATCTGGCTATAGTTAAAAGTATTTTCTGAACCATTTTGTGTATCCAAGAGTAGAAAATGTTACCAAAAAATAATTATTACAAAACAGCAATAATATAATAAAAATTAATCAGATTTATCTTATAAGTATCATATAATTTCTTCAATGGAAATTAAATCATAAACAATCCTAATTAAAGTGGTAGTGAAACTGAAGTCCCTTACCATAAGTCTCATATTCATTCATAAAAATTAAAATATCATGTATAATAAATATTTATTTATTATAAATATATTATAGAACCATATTAATAGACATCATACCAAATATTATTTCTGTATAATGTCTTATCACCTGTTTATTGACAATTTTTTATTAAAATTATAGTTCTTGCTGATAATTGCTTTAATCTTCCTATAGGTTTTAGTTATATGGTTTCAATACATGAACCTTGTCCATGTTATCATCATCAATGGAATATTAATCATTAAATAAGTATCATATTTGTTCATAATATACACTTCTATGCATATTTATATAATTATGTGAAAAAATGTAGTGCATCACTTTGTAGAGATGGTAGTCCCTACACAGACATGTGTGTCGTTTCCAATTTTCAATGGTTGGAACAAAAGAAACGTAAATAATAGTTCACCTTTCTAGAATAATTATTATATCATATATATCATATTAACTGATTAAATATATCCTTAATACCATCCATTGAAAGTGAAAAAGAAAAAAAATCACATCTCTTTGTAGCGGTGGTAGCCTACACGTACGCGAGAGAGTAGTTATCATTTTTTAATAGATGGATAGGTATGAAGGTAGATAATATAATAGAATTAAAAAAATATAATTATATAATAAATATAATTTATAAATTTTAAATATATCAGGATAAATAACCATTAATTTGGTTATGGAGAATGAATCACATTGCAACATGAAGAAGGCAGTCCACACATACACATGAACGATACTTTTGAGTTCCAAATTAAAAAAAGGATTTGAAAAATGGTTGGTAAATCATTATAATATAAATTTAATATATTAAATATACTAAAGTAATTATTTTATATTTTATACCATAAATTTATAGGAGTTAGGTATTTTAGGAAGAAAAACACCTCTAATTCCAAGATAGGGATCTTTAGAAGATAATTAGGTGGGGTTTTGGGTGTGATAGGTGGTTCAATGTCACATAAAGAAGAGTGAAGATGTGTTCCATTTTAGAAGGGGTGGAAAGGTAACTATGAAATGAGCCTCAGCCTAGTTGGTGAGAATGCCTTTAGTGCATCCATGAGACCCGGGATCAAGTCCAGGCAGAGGATAATTTCTGGGTACTGTAGCAGCTCTGTAGTAGCACTATAGTAGGAAAAGTAGAAGGTACTGTAGTATCACTGTAGCAGCACTGGACTAGGTACTGTATCAGGTACTGTATAGTACTATAGTATGTACTGTAGCCAGAATGGTAGCAGTCACTGTTTGACACTGTAGCAGCTAGGAATATTCCGCCGTTTGGTCCTTCGGACCACCGATTTGGTCCCTGAATCCTTTAAGGCCTTCAGGCCACCCAGGACTTCATGTCAGTAAGGCTTTCGAACAACCTAAAGGCCTTCGAGATAACTTAAGTGTATATACAAACTAGACAACCTATAAGGAACAAACTTTAGAAGGAGGAGGAGCAAGGATCTTTCACCGTAGTAGAAGCTAAACGAATATCAAGAATGAGAGGGTATGACACCTTCCATCGGGACAAGATTTTCCATGCACGGGAAAGCCTAGCTAGACAGCTATGCGAAGGTAGAGATCTGATTTCACTATGAAGATACTGGGGAGGATTAGTTCCAAGTAGTTAGTCTGAGTTTTATGTAATGTTTGAATCCTACGGGCTATGAATTCTTCTAAGGCATGTGGGCCATGTAATAAAAACACCTACGGGCCTTTTAAGGGTTCCACCTCACCCCTTGAAAGGTGGATTATCAAAAAATCAATAAAAAATGAAGTCCTTCAGGCCAAAGGAGGGAATGGTAACTCTTTTAATTTTTCAAAATATTTAAATATTTTAAAATAACATTTTTGGAAAAGTGACACCAAAATTTCTTAATTGAAAATTAAAGATATGGTAACAGTAGAATAAACTCAACTAATTGGATTTAGAAAAGGTTTTTGGTCATTTTTTCCATTATCACTTATGTTTAACCACATTAACCCTTTTTTCCATTAACCACAATAACTCCATATTCAATCAACAAGGGTTATAAATTTATTTTCCAGGTCAAAATTTTCATAAAAATGGACAAGGAATTACATTATTTACTATTTACCATCTCCCTTGTCACATTTAAGGTTTTTATTATTATTTTAAAATCATTTAACAAAATATTATATAACATAAAATATAATTACTAAAATTTTTGGGACTATTAATTTAATTTGAATTTAATGATTAAAATTCAGAAATGTATTTCAAATCTTGACCCTTTCACTATAACTTATACATTATAATTACCTAAAAAATTATTATAACACCATATTTAATAAAAACATATTTATTTTAATATTTTTTAAAATCTTTATTAAAATTTTCTACTATATGAACAAATATTGTGTCAACATTGAGTAATAATTTACAGTAATTATACCATTACTAGAAAATTTTAAAAATTAATATAAAAAATAAAAATATTCAAAACATCCATTTATAATTCACCATAATTTATTTTTTCCCCTGAAAAAATATTAGAGTTTTAAAAATAATTGAGAGTGACATTTTATATTTTGCATTACTTAAAGAAATATATACATCATTATCAATGAAAAATGGAACCAAAATTTCTATAAAATAAATTCTTAGATGAGGATGGTCAAACCACACTCTTCTAATGGACAAAATTAAAGTGTTATGGTTACTTTAATGTCATATCCCATATTTTTGTCCTCATTTTACTTATCATACCCTTATTTTGGTGATAACATTTTTAACAAGGTTATTATTCAATAACCAAAAATAAAAGGGATTTACTTACCATGTTTGAACCTCCTAATTCAAAATATGGAATCAATTTTATCAAATTGAAATTCTATTAGTGAAATGAATTTATTTAAAAATAAACCAATTAAATATGATAATTTTTTAGGGAAATGAATTTTTCAAATATAAGATGAACTTATATTAACTCTGTGACTAGACACCATAATTATATAATTTTTTTAATATATATATAATATAAATTTAATTTAATCATCCATAATTTTAGACTATTTAAATTAATTAAAATGGGAAAGCATTAGTCTCTTAAAAATGGTTTTGAAAAATGTATTTTTAAGAATAAAAATAATCTTATACCAAAATAAAATATATTATTGAATCATTTAGAATTTTTTAAATTACATTTAGTAAAATGGATATTATGTTACTTTTAAAAACTAAAATTATATTTTTATATTTAAATTACTTGATTTATAGAAATGAAAATTTAGTTTTATAAGAATAAGTATTTTACACAATTCACTAAAAAATAATTTATTTTAGAAAATCCAAAAACATCACCATTAGATAATATTAGTATAGTAAAAATTAAAATTATATTCTTTTTAAAAAAAATATACATTTTGAAGAAATTAATTCAAAAATCCATGCACAAAATCCATTAATATCAAAAACTTGTACAATAATACCCAAATTTCAATTTAATCCATTCCATAAATAGTTCACTTTATGTCTCCTCCAAAATATTTCTAACCAAATTCAAAACCAAAAAATCTGAAGTATTTGATCATATATTTTTTTACAAGATCAAATTTAACATTAATACATTGATAGGATAAATTATTTCATAATTTCACATACCTTAAATTTGACTAGGCCTGAATGGCCTGAAGGCCTTCATTTTTATTGGTTTTTGATGACCCCCCTTTCAAGGGATTATGGGAAACCCTTATAAGGCCTGTAGGCTCAGATATTACATGGCCCGTAGGCTTAGGAGATTACATGTCCTGAAGGTCTTAGGGAATTCAACCAGACTATCTACAATGAACTACCCCTCCCTAGCATCTGCATGATGATAGTAGCTCTCTACCTTTGCATGACCATCTGGCTAGGCTTCCCATGCAAGCACAGGCTGGTACTGATGACATAGCCATACCCTCTCATTCTGACAATCCACTTGGCTCGGCTCTGGTGAGTTCACCTGCTCTGAATCCTCTTCTCAGGCTGCACCTTTTTTTTAGTGTGTCTGGGGCCTGCATTCATGTGGCCCGAAGGCCTTGGGGTGTCCCGATGGCCTTGAGAATCAACTAGCCCGAATGCCTTGGGTGGCCCTAAATCCTTGTAGGACTCGAGGACCAAACCGGTGGCCCGAAGGCCCAGATGGATGAATAGTTCTGACTACTACCGTACCAAACAGTGCCTGCTACAGTTCCTGCTACAGTGCCTGCCACAGTGCCCGGAAATATGCCTCCACCAATATTTGATATCGGATGTCTTGGATGCGCCTAGTAAGTCCTCACCAACTGGGCTAAGGCTCTTGTTCACCTTAAGTTTGAATACATTGATCATATATTCTATTAGAAATTTCTAATTATTGTTCCCAAGTAGGAGCACGACCACTGAGAAGGGGGGGGGGAGTAAATTAGTGGTTCCTTTTTCTTTTATAAGAAATTTTCTTAACTTCTTAATAGAAAATTTCTTAACCTATGAAACTTGTTATAGTAATGATCCAATAAAATTTAACTCAAAACCTCACCTTTCATAAGAAAAAACTATAAATATAATGCATCACATTGTAATTTCAAGGTTTAAAATAATGACCTACTCCTTGCTAGGTCGGATAGTCCCACTATCATGGATTCTTTTACTATCATCTCTCTGGAATACAAAGTCACAATAAAAGAACAATTCTGCAACCCCATTAGCAACTTTCCTACTATAGTTGTTTATACCACACAATTATCTTTTATAGTATCCACTTCCCACAAAAAAAGACTTTTCAACAACTGGTAAGTCTACATAGTTAAAAGATTCACTTTTCATCTTATTTTTTGATCCACATAAAAAATTCTTCACTTCCTCAACCGATAATCTAAATCAAAATTTACCTTCATACAACCTTCAAGAATATAAGAAATTCTATATGGAACTTATTTATCATGAAACCTATTCTAGAACCTTAGTCTAGAAATCTTCTCTAACAGAGTCAGTCAGATTTTCCCAGTCTGAAAAACTCAATCCGATGATGGTTAGTCTGATCTTCCCAGTGTAGAAATCATAGTAGGATCATGGTTAGTATGATTCAATTATCCTTCTTCTCTTCCTTATTCAATCGAGTATTAAATCAATCATCTTCTCACAATTAATGTGTCCAATAGAACTCGATCTGATGAACCTGGATACAATGGATGTCGATATGATGGCCTCACTCTGATGGACTTGTTTCAATGGATCTTATTTAGATGAAAATTTCTTGGATTATTGTGTTAAACATCAATCTAATGATCTTCCTCAGCTTCATCCTAAAACCCATTGTTTGGTTGGGTACTTAATAACCATTCCAAAAATTATAAGGCTCGATTGCTTGAATAGTTTTTAATCACATTTACAAATGATCTCAACTCACCTTTTATAGGTACCTTAGAAATGGTTTGTGAGTTTTTCTAAAGATCCTTCCCACTTAACAAAATTTCATGAATCTTTAATTCTCCTTAAAAATTAGATCTATATCTAACTCATTCAATTAGTTTTCAAAAATTCAAATCTCTACAAATATAATTTCTATCTTTGAATCATTCAATTTCTTTTTGAATATTCAAATCACTATGATTTTACATTATGATTTTTTCATTAATAAATCCCCATATGATTTTATTATTTATAAATGCTAGTAATCTTTTTTCATTATAAAATCCCAGTATGATTTCTTCAGTATGATTTATTAAGAACAATTTCTTTAGTATGAATCCTTCAGTACAATTTCTTTAGTATGAATTCTTCAATATGATTTTCTTAATATTAAAATACCAGTATGAAATTATGATTATGAAAATACTAGTACAAAAAATCTCAGTATGAAAATCCCAGTATGAATATCTGATTACAAAAAAACACAAGTAAAAATATCTCAATACAAAAATCCCATCACGATATTTTTCTTTCTTAGGCTCATCAACATGTTTTACTTTTGACCCTCAAAAAACATCTTTTTATTCTTCACATTTTTCTTCATAAATATTTTATCATAAGTTTCAAAACTATGTTATGTTTTATGATAAATACAAAACACCAAAGCATCATCATATTTACAATGGAAAGTATTGCAAATCCCCAAAACTCTAGAAACCATCTTTCATTCCAACTCATCCTGAATATAATATTCTAGAATTCATTTGGCCTGAATACGATAGAAAGGATTATGATCAACATGATTACGATCATTCTGAATATGATATTCAGAACCCATTTCTATTTTCATCTGTATTTCATCAATCTGAATATGATTTTCTTGATTATGATCAAAACTTTCATTCTAGACTCAATATTATTTCTAGCATCTTTCAGCATAAATCACAATACAATAAATCATAACAACTCATACCGATATCTAGATCTGATAACAATGATTCTAAATCTGATCCTCCAGGATCATATTATCATCCTTATGGTTTTGGATTCTATTTGACATCTTTACTCATAACCATATTCAATCCAAATTTACATTAATTTTTCAACATGTTTTTTTCCTTCAATATAATTTTCATATTGGTCTATTGACAAAAAATACAATAAAAACTCAACTAGGGTCCAAAAATATCCTCATTTGTGTTTGTTGTCAACAAATGCTTTAAAAATTACATTTAACCTCTTCAAAAAAAATCAGTGGTATTGTTTTATTTTGTAACTTTTTCCTTATACATTTCTTCTATTATTTACTCCAATAAGTATTACTGTTTTCTTTTCCCACTTTTTACTTCTCCATGTCTTCTATTCTTTTCTCCCCCTCAATATATTCTCCCCCAATTATTGAAAATCAAATTAAAAGGGGTTATCTTGAAAATTTTCCTTCCTTATTGAAAAATTGTCTCTTTTGAAAACGTTCGGAACATTACATCTCGAAAACAAGAAACTCTTCTCTAGGAGAACATAAGTATCACATGATTTTAATAATAAAGAGCCTTTATCTAAACAACTCTAATTCTACATGGGTGAACATGTTGCAGAAAACAAGAATTTATAATCAAGTTTATTAACATTTTTCATTACACAACTTTCATGTAACACATTTTCAGGTTTCCTTTAAAATTATCATTTATGGGGAAATCTTAAAAATATTTTTTTTAAGATAAAAGTTACATTAACCCATATCGAAAAACATATCCTAAAGATCAGGTGTATAAACCAGACATTCAAATCAAACTTTTCATAAACTCAATACATTTCTTTTCAGGAATAGTAAGAGACTCAGTTCACATTTTTTTACTTTAATTCCCTCAAGTCCCTGTATGTTATTATAAATTATCAAATGTTTTAGGAATAAAGATGAACCTCATGGATTCTTAGAAACAAATGTCAGACTGAGAGTCTTCTCTTAGTCTTGAAGTTTCTTCTTCTTCTTGTATTTTTCATTATATATATTTTTTTCTGTCGTTCATCTTTATCAGATTTTGTAATAAGTTTATCTTTATTTTTAGACTCTCCGAATATGGATATTAACTTATTTTACCCTTTTGGAACATTTTTTTTATAGTGAGTTTATAAAAAAACTTTCATTCCTTCCTCTTATTCAGTCTGGATAGTCAAACAACTTCACATGCCCTTTACTATCACATGTAGTGCTTGTTTTTTGAATTTTAAAATCACAATCTATTGATACATTTTTATCGAAATTTTACAAATATTTAGAATACTTTTTTATTTCCATTTCATTTTTCTAATGTTTTCACATATTTAATTTTCTTTCTATATCAACTTGTTCTGGACAAATAACAAATCACTCTTTATTTTTTGATTCAGCATGTTCGTTTTTCTCCAATTTCTTAACATACATCACTTTGTTCAGATTCTAGGTTTACTTTTTAGGTACCACATAATGTTTAGAAAAATGTTCTATTCTTTTATCATAACATCTCCCCATTGATTTCATATATTTTTTATGTTAGAGACATGTTATACTGATATAAATAAACTTTGTGTCCGAAAACACCACAACACCAACAATGGCCTCTATATCTTTATTTTTTGGATTGGTAGTAAATTGTTTAGAATTTATTTATTATTGTTTCTTCACAAATTTTTGTGAACATTAATCAAGAGGATAATTTCTTGAACAATTCATATATTTCTTGCTGAAAGATTTTTCTCACAAACCAGATTTTGTAAAACATTCTTCTCAGCTTTATTAAATGTTTCAAATTTAACATCAATTGCCTTGGTGAACTTTTATCACATATTTCTTATCTAAATTTTCCTTGTAAGAATCATTCATTGTGTTTCTAAAAACTCTTCTTCTTTCATAGACAAAATACTATTCATAATATCTATGATTTTTTCAGATTTAGGTACCTTTAAATTTTTTAGTTTACTTTCTTGTATAAGTGTAGATTCTATCTAGTTTAGATTATAATTTACAACTGAATTTTCTTCATAAATTTTTTGTTTTCATTCAAGTGATACATTCTAAAAAGTTATTTCTTCAACAACTTTCTTCAACATCCTTATTTCTTTCTTGAGTTGATTATTTTGGTCATGTGCATTTTCTAAGTTATTTTTAAGAATCCTTTCCTTTTTTTCATCTCGTTATTCTCATAATAATTCCTAGATGAATCACTTAGATTTCCAACTTGTGAAATAAATTTGAGTTGATGATCTGATTCAACATAAAATGAGGAATCATTCTTTTGTCTTCTTCTCACATAACTTTTCTTATTTTTTACATAAATAAATCTTTACTTATGTTTCTCCCACTTTTGTTTTTGAGGTTTCTCATAATCATATTTGGACTCATATTTTCCAAACATCGTCCCAGGATAATTTCATGAAAAATTTACTTTCCCTTCAAAATTACAAAAAAATTATATTTTTACTTTTCTATTTTCCCTTATTATATTTCTTTGAAAGGAGGCTAACAATTTCATTGACATACTTAACATCTTCATCATCTTTCCAATCACAATTTTTTTCTTTAACTACTTCATATTTTGTCTCCCTTTTAACAATGATTTGAAGGCCATTTCATGATCACCTTTTTCTATCTATTTAATAACATTATCCCTTCTAATTTCATAAGTAATGAAATTATTGTGTAGATTATATTGAGATATATTTTCTAGATCTCTATCTTTTAAAGATTAAGCATTGGAATCCAACTTATCAGGAAGAATTATAAATATATTTTCAATAATAGTTTAGTCTTCCAATTTCTGACCAAATCATCTTTTGGTGATTACAATATCACTTACCCTAGAAAGTAAGTCACCAAAAGATTCTTGATCATCCATTTTTAGATATTCATACATCAAACTATAGATTCATAAATTTTTGTTCTTCACTATTATATTTCCTTCATAAATGCTTTTCAACTTTTCCTAGATAAATTTGGTAGTTTCAAATCCCTTTACTCTAATAAAATCACTATTAGTAAGTGATGAGAGTAAAATAATTTTAACTCTTCCATCATTATCAATAATTCTCTTATTAGTAGTAGTAAAAGTATTATTCTTAATATGTGGAGGAAATCATTCTATTGTAACTTCCAGAACATCATACCAAGGGACTTAGGAATGGAGTCATTCTATAATTTAAAATATGATAGTTATTTACATTTAAAATAAGAATAAAATTTTAAATAAAAAAAGTAATTTTCTCCATATTTAGAGATGGATCTTTTAGAGCGAACATAGCCTTTAATTTCAATTTTTGTTACCAAGTCGGATCACGAACACTGGGGGTAAATTAGTGGTTTCTTTTTCTTTTATAATAATGTTTATCAACTCTTTAATAAAAACATTATAAACCTATGAAACGTGTTAGATTAACAATCCACTAAAATATAACTCACAACCTCACCTTTCGTATATAAAAAATATAAATAGAAATAAGTACATGATATTTTCAAGGTTCGGTAAAATGAACCACTCCTTGCCATGTTGGAAAGTCCCGCCACCATGGATTCTTTTACTGTCTTATATCAGAAATACAAAGGCATAAGAAAATAACAATTCTAAAATCCTAGTAAAAACTCTATTACTATAGTTGGTTATAACCCCAACTATCCTTTCCAATATCCACTTCCCATAAACAGTAATTTTCAGCAACGGGTAAGTATCCTCTGTTATACAATTCAATTTTCTTCTTCATTACTGATCTACTTCATAAAGTCTTCACTTCCAACACAAATAATCTGAATCAAACATTACCAATGTAAAACATTGAATAACTTCAAAAATTATTTTTGGAACTTTTTGGTCTTGAAACCTCTTCCAGAACCATAGTCCGGAAATCCTCTTCAACGGATTCAGTATGATTTTCCTTGTTTGGAAACCATAGTCCAATGATGGTTAATTAAATATTCCAAGTCCAGAAACCTCAGTCTAATGATGTTCAGTTCAATCCAATTCACCTTATAATATTCCTTTAATTGAGTAGAAAATCAATTGTCTTCACAAAATTAATGTGACTGATGGAACTTGGTCTGAAAAACCTGGATAATATGGATTTCGATCTGATGTCCCTACTCTGATGGACTTTTTATAAATGATCTTATTTAGATGAGTCTTTCTCAGAGTATCTTATTGAAATTTAATCTAATGACCTTACTTAGCTTCAACCTAAAACACAATGTTTGGTTGGATACTCAGTATCTATTCCAAAAAATCCATAGCTCGAGTGCTTGAACAGTTTTGCATCACATTTACAAATGAACTCATCTCGCCTTTTATAGGGACCTTATAAATGGTTTAAGAAGGGTTCTAAAACCTTTCTTTCTTAAATAATGTTCATAAATATTTAATTATCCTTAAATCTCATTTCTAACTTAGAAAAATTCAATTTCATTTTAAATCTCAAAATCTATCTAAAATCTCAGATATATCTTTGACTCATTCAATTCCTTTTAAAATATTTGAATATCCTTGATTTTCCATTACAATTTTTTCATTAAGAAATCATAGTATGATTTTTTCATTATGAGATATTTTTACAATTTTTCATTATAAAATACTAGTACGATTTTTTCAGTATGATTTCTTCAGTATGATTACTTAAGTATGAATATTTCAATATAATTTCATCAGTATGAATTATTAAGTATGATTTTATCAGTATGAAAATCCCAGTATGAAAATATTAGTATGAAAATCCCAATACGAAAATCTCAATATAAAAATCTACGTATTAAAATATCAGAATGAAATTACCAATATGAATATCTCAGTATGAAAATCCTTGTACAATTCTCATAGTATGATATTTTTCTTTCTCAGGGCCAGGAAAATATTCTTCTTCCCGATCCTTAACAACATATATTTATTAATCAAATTTTTATTCATAAATATTTTATCATAAGTTTCACAGCTAACGTACGATTTATGGGAAATAAAATCACCAAATCATCATCAGATTTATAATGGAAATTATTGAGACTTCCCAAAACTCCAGTAACCAGATTTATTTCAATCTTAGCCTGAATATGATTTTTTGAAATTAATTTGGCCAAAATACAATAGTAATGATTTCAATTAGGTGGATTACTATCAGGCTGAATATGATTTATATCAGCCTTTTCTATGTTCAACAATATTTTTTCAATCTGAATACAGTTGGCTTGATTATGAACAACACTTTCATTCTAGGCTCAATACAATTTTTATAATATTTTTTCATAAATCAAAAATACAATATATCATATTAACTCAATCTGATGTCAAGATCTGATGATAATAATTCTGAATTTGATCCTCCAGGATTCGATTATCATCCTTATGGTTTTGGATTCAACTTAAAAACTTTAATCACTCCCTTCTTCAATCCATATTTCTATTACCCTTTCAACTTAGTTTCTTATTTCAACATTATCAATATATTGATCTATTGAAAACAAATAAAACCAAAACTCAACATGGGTCTAACAATGATAACCCAAGTAACTATAAAACCATAATGAAAATATATATGTTTCTAGAAATAAAACCTCTTTTTATTCATAAAATAAAATCATATATTATCAAATATATTATATAAATCTAAAAATCAAATAAAATTCATCATAAATCACATTTTCATCAAATAATTAATCATTTTAATGATCACAAATACTATCAAATTTACTTTAACAATATCATAAATTTCTTTATAATAAATAAACACAATTATCTCAAGATTAGGCATAAATTCAGGGTTATATACCCCTCAATCATGTGGTTTCCAAAAATAACACTTTAATATTAAATTAATTTTCTAGTGTATTAATACATTTTGATGTATGCTTTCAAATAATTAAAAACCCATTATAGAACAAACCTGATATGATTAATGATTATTATAAATGGAATATGATTGATAAAACACTTCTATAATATAATTATTGAATCCTAATATATAAACACTTTAATAATTCCACTTTAACTATTATCATAGCATAACCCCTTTTTTCTCTTAAGAGTTAACTCTTTGATTAGCGGATTGAATTGAATAATTACCATGTTACCCATAGATAAGATAATGAGTTATACATGGTAAATTATAATTTACTTTATTTCCGTCCATCTAACCAATAATTTTACACAATAATTTATTGATATATGCTCTTATATTATACACATAAAACATCCTCTCATTACATTGAGTCGTCTACCTAGGAAAATATTCAAAAAATCATGAGTTGTAGGGAGATTAAACTTCTTTAAATAATGATATTCATCGACTGAGCTACCATGGAACACAATTTCTCTCTTATACATGTGTTAAGAATCTCACCCAAGTTAAGTATGTTAATCATATAACCCAATATCTAATTGATAAAAATTATAAGGTTTCAAATTCCCTCTACCATTACATTTGGTTGATCATGATAAAAATCATTAAATTTTCTTTCACATGAAGTGGTAATGTAGTTTTTTTGGGTTCCAGACATTGTCTGAAACCAAAAAATAATAGTGTGAGAAACAATAATCATACCGAGAAACCATATAATCAAAAAAAAATATTAATAGTATCTCTGAATAATAAGTACTTCCATTTAATATATGAAACCTCTGGTTTGACCAAGGTTATCTTTAGTCATTATCTATTCAAACCCTTCATAATAGTTCATAAAGAAAATATGAATTAACCCATGCATATTCCCAAAGTGTGTCAAACATAGTGTGTCATAAGTGACCATCATTCTTACACTAGATTGATAGATGTGATATACATAACTAAATATTTTTGAGATTATTACCCCTAGATGAATATTTTCCATAATATTTCCCACTTATAGTATCCAAAGAGGGATGTAGTTTTTGGAAAACCAGATAATCTCTACATTACAAACTATTCAAAATGGTATCTTATACTTAGAATTAGACCCATGGTTTTCACTAAATCTGTATAACCCAATGTGAAAGTATTTACTAAAACCTTTTCTGATACTGATTATGGTGAACTAAACATTATATACATAGATATTACATATTTTTAAATGAATATCCCATATAAATAATTATTATTAATGCTAGAACCATACAATTTTATCATCTTTTAAGAGTAAAAACAAAATCATATTATTTTATGAATGATATTCAACACATAACACTATGTTCTTTGCAATAAGGTCCTTTATTTGACACATCATACTTAAAATCTTTCTTCATATCCCTGGGAAAAGGAAACATAATAAGATATGATCCCAAAATATCAATAATGGTATACATAGAAGATATCAATAAATGATAAAATGAATAAATAATATAAACATAGTATTATTATAAAATGATCATAAATAAAAATTATCATTCCCAATCAGTCAAATATAATTAATAATGAATCATGGAATAATGTTTTTCAATAAAAATACACAAGACGTTAACAGTGTATAATCATCGATAATAAATCATTAACCTTTAGAACATATCATAAGCATAATATATAAGTTTTTGGAAAATAAATAAAAATAGAAATTAATGTCACTAGTTTCGTATCATTTCCAATATTATGATTGTGGATTTGGTTCACTCCCCATTCAATCATATCCTTAGTAAAGGTTTACTTCTAATAATATTTTAGTGAACATAGTCCCTTAATGAACTGGGTTTACTTATAATACCCCTGTTTATCACCTCATGTGATATACATATTTATCGAATGAATTGGAGGACTATATAATTCCATTACCACCCATCACATAATGAAAAGCATATATGTGTGTGGGACACAAGATCATAAATCATACCATAACCCGTGGAAAGATAACATGTTTTATAAACATTTTAACATTTCATTATAGAATCACCCATGGGAAATAAACAAGTTTCATAAACATCTCGTCATTATAATCATAACCATATATATAAATAATAAGGATGGTATAATTCGATCATATCCCCATAAAAGAATAATTAATATCAAAGGATGTTATTATAGATGAAATAATTTGTGAAATGATAAATGAAATATTTCTTGAGGAAAATACCATTTTCATTTTGAAAACATTTAATTAAAATAAAGATATTTCAAAATTGTTAGGGAAAAAGTTTTCCATGAAAATAAAAATGGACACATGTAAATGAAGCTTCAAATTTTTGAGTGGTAATTATGGAGGTAAATTTTATTCATTCTGTAATCATTAAAATAGAGATTCTTTTCACCCATTCGTAAAAAATTGTCTTCTTTAGAATTTTAAAATTAGATTATTTTTAGACCTTTTGTATAAATACAAAAAAGGGTAAAGCAAAAATTAAAAGATAATTGAATAACAGTCAAAAAATATTGAAAACATCATAGAAAATATGGATATTGTTGAAAATGTTCTTCCAACTGAAAGTGTTGAAATTAGTTCAAATATTATTAATAAAATTTTCTAAACCATTTTGAGTAAAAATGAGAGGAAAATGGTACTAAAACAATTTTTTAAATAAAAAAAGTATAATAAATAATAATGGGTTTAACTTATGAGTATCATATAATTATGTTAATAGAAATGAATCTTAAACGATACTGATTAAAATAGGTTTGAAACATAAATCCCAATCCCCAAGTCTTTCCTTGGTTTGTACACATTAAAATATCCAATATAATAAATATATATTTATTATAAATATATTAAACAACCATATTCATATATATCATACCACATATTATTTAGTTATTACATATTATCACCTGTTTGTTAACATTTTTTAGTAGAATCATTGTTCCAAGTGATAACTGTGTGAATTTTCATTTATGTCTTGGATAGATGGTTCTGGTACCTTCACCTTCGTCATGGTTTCATAATATCCATAATTTTAATAATTAAATAATTATCATATTTATTAATCATATATACTTTTATAATTATTAATATAAATTGTTGATGAAAAGTGAATAACATCACTTCGAGGAGACGATAGTCTATACATACACACGAGTGATGTTTCCTCTTTTTGAGTGTTTGAATGAATGAAAGGTAAATAATAAATAAAATTTTAATAATTATTATTATTTAATATATAATAATTAAATATATCCTTATTACTATTCATATAATGAAAAAACAAATAATGAATCACATCAGTTCGGGCAGGTGGTTGTCCACATATACGTATGATCAACACTATCATTTTTCAGTGGATGGAAAGGTAAGAAGGTAGTTAAGATATTATAATTATCGAAGTATCGTTATGTATTAAATATAATATATAATTATTAAATCCATTATAATCACCAACATTGAATTATAGTGATGGAAAATGAATCATATTGATACGTGGAGGTGGTAGTCCACTCATACCACATGCGATACTTTTGATTTCCCATATGATGGGAAGGTTGTGTTTAATGGATGATCTATCCTAATAATTAAAATTTCATATTTATTATATGATAAATTATTTATTTTATTCTCAATTACATATATATAGTGGAGGAATAAGAAGACATAAATTAAAAGAGGTTGGGAAAAATGATTCACTTTTCATTGGTAGAGCACCTTTAAATCCATTCTTAAGGACCCTTAGAATGGTTACTTAAGTAGATAAGAACCTATGATTCATAGTTATGGAAGATAAAAAGATAATTGGGTAGGATTTGGGAGATCTAGGTGGCTTAAAGTGGTGTAAAGAAGAGTATGGAGGGGTGTCCTTTTATAAGGGAGGGAAGGGGTGCTTGTAATTTTTGAAAACAATAAAATATTTTAAAGTAAAATTCAAGGAAACATTGTTTAAAATTATATAAATTTATAATTAAAGTTGATATAAGATCTAAATATACTCATATAATAGGATATAAAGATGTTTATTTTTTATTTTAACCCTTATATCATTAGTTTAACCCTTGTTGTTGTTTCTTATCACTAACCATGGTTACCCATTTTTAAATAATTAAGGGTTATAAATTTACTTATAAGGTAAAATTTTAAAAAATGGTCAATAAATAGAAATATAGACCATATAAAATCCCCATTTTCATATTTCCACATTTTATAACTTTTAAATCATTTATTTAATATTATATAACATAAACTATCATTAATTCCATTTTAAGACTATTAACTGAATTTGAATTTAAACTCATTAATACAAAAATTTATTTATGATATAGACCATTTCACAATATATGATACATTATAATTACCCATAAAATATTTGGAACACTATAATTCATCCAAAACATATTTATTTTAATATTTTTAAAATTATTTTGTAAATTTTTCTACTGCTTGCACAAGAACTATTTCAGTGTTTCCTAAGAATTTAAGGTAATTATACCATCACTTATAATTAAAAATAAATTAACGTCATAAATATTTTTATTAATATTGAAAATAAAAATTTATTAGTGACTATAACATCTTTTTATATTCATGATAGAAAATCTTGTGACATTTTGTATTTTTATATACTTAAAATAATATATAAGTCATTATCAAAGAATAATGGAACCATAACTTACATAACATTGAATATATTATGAGGGTGGTATAATAAAACTAATATAATATATTAATTTTTAGTTTTAGATTTACATTAAAGTCTTATCTGATAGTTTTAACTTAGTCTCACTTAGTTTATCCTTATTGTGGTGACAATATTGTTTCCATTTTTACTTTTCATAATGACAAAAAATAAAAGGGACCTATTTACCAAATTTTAATATACTGATTCTAATTATGGAATCCATTTTTTCAAAATAAATTTTTATAATTTTAAAATATTAATTTAACAATAATCTACAAAACGTGAAGTACAAATTGTTTCCAAGAAAGTGCATTTGTCAAGCATTAGAGGATCTTACATTAACTCAATGAATAATATTCATCATTATATGAAATTAAATTAATATATATAGATATATAATAGTTAAATTTAATTTAAATAATTCATCATTATTTATTATTTTAAGTAATTAAAATGGAAATATATTATACACTTAAAAATAGTTTAAAACATGTGTTTTAACCATGAAAATAAATTTTTATAAAAATCAAATAAAATGGTGATCTATTTAGAATTCATTAATTATTTATAGTAAATTGGATCATATGGTACAATAAAACATAATCCAAAATTTAGTGTGACTTTGTAAATTAATTGATTCAAATAAAATAAATATATATATTAAAAAAATAGCATTTTTTCCAATTCATATAAAAATAAATCTTTTTAAAAAAATACGAAAAAATAACCGTAAGAAAATATTTATATGATGATTTAAAATCTCATATTTCAATTTTTATGTACTATTTATAAATTTGGAAGAAAATAATTATAAAATATTTTCACAAAATGTAATAGAAACCATTTTTAGATAAAATTAACTTTAAAGTATGAAATGAATTTATTTTTAGTTTTTGACTAGTAAGATAAATTGGATGAATGTTAAATTTCATGATTTAATTCATTATTTTTATTAATGAAATAACTTATATATATTTTATAATGTAGTTACTCATATTAATTCCTACCTATTCAACCACAATGTTATAATAGTCACATTTAGATATTTATATTTCTATATTATATCCAGATTCATTTAAATATTGGTGTTTAATGTCAAAAAAAATTATGGGGATTATTATTCTTTAAAAATAATTTTTTATTGTGTTATACTTCCCATATAAGGTTGCGAAAATACCACCTCAATATGATGTGAAGTTCATAATATATTTACATCATGATCCATCTTTGATTTCAATGATTCCTTATAAGAAAACACCTACATAGTTGGGGTATTTGAGGTTACATGTTTTTGATCTAACGTAGAAGGGATTAATTTAACCTAGTGAGCCCTATTGTGATGCTCTGGTGTTTTTCTCCATTAATTTGGATGATATTATGAGGTTGTGTATAAACTATTGGAGGTTGAATCAGGTAATGGTCAAGAACCACAACCCTCTTTCAAGGATAAATGACTTGATCGATTAGATGAAGGGAGTTAGATAGTTCTTAAAGATTTACGTATAGTTTGGATATCATATGATAAGAGTAATGGTGGAGGATATCCGAAGGATTCTTTCAAATGAAGTAATGGTAACTATTATTTCATGGTAATGTTGTTCAAAAATATTTACACACTAGAAGTGTTCAAGATAGTCATAAAATCCATGTTTTTTGAGTTCCTAGAACAGCTTATGGTTGTGTTTATTAAAGACATCCAAATTCAATCATGATCGGGTGAGGAGTAGTTTGAGTATCACATAGTTTTTCAATAGGTTCTGTGACACCACCAAATATATGTAAAGATATCAAAGTTAAACTTTTAGATGTGGGAAGTGAATTTCATTGCGAATGTGGTGTCCTTATTTGGTGTGGCTATAGGATTTTCAAAGTTAAAGGAAGTTATTTCTTTAACATAACCCAAAATGTGTCAGAGGTTTGATATTTCCTTGTTATTTTGCATTATTATCCTAGGGTTATGTTTTATTTATCATATTTTTCTCTCTAATTAACTAATTTATCTAGGAAGGACCAGCATTTCATTTGGACTGATTATTACTAGTTAGATTTTGAATACTTGAAGGAGAGGTTAATCATTTATCTAGTGATTTAATTCCCCAAGGAAGAGGAAATGTTTAAGGTATTTTAGGATTTATATTATTTTAGAATGGGATTCATCCTGATTTTATAAAGGGTTATGATCTCTTATGGTTCTAGGAAATTGTGTTCTATGAGTGTAACTATGTAACCCTTGATCTATAGTTGGTAGTGGTAGTGTTTTCCCTAAGTATATTTAAATATTACCTCATAAGAAAATGATTTATGGTCTTAATAGATCATAAGAACCTGAAATATAATTTCTATAATCATGATATGAATATTTTCTAGTATAGGTGGATGTAGGTTTGAAGATATTTCGTTCAATAGTTTTATGATACATAGAGAGGGATGAAGGAGATTGTGACAATGCATCATGACTTTGAGGAAGTTGGTGGTAGATTTTTTATTTATTATATGGGAAAGGTATAATCTTTAATGTGGAAGTTGGATGAGTCATATTTAGGAGACAAATAACCTGAGGTGATGTGACACTATGTTGGTTGTGGTGATGCCCAAGAGGTGTTTTAGGAAGATAGTTATAATTTAAAATGTTTTATGGGAGGCTATTCGTTTCATTAGTGATACATGAAGAATTACACCATGTGTTTTATATCTCACCCTTATAGGTATAACTGTGTGTATTTAAGATGTATCATGGATTGAGTACACAACTATGGTGTCCTGGGATGAAGCATTCAGTGGTAGAGTTTATGGCATAGTGTTTAGTTTTTCAGCAAGTAGAAACCAAGAACTGTATTCCTTGAGGGTTGTTGTTTCCCATGGATATTCTTAAGTCAACATGGGAGGAAAATTGGATGGATTTAATTACTGTGTTACCCAAGTCATATGAATTATTTTGGGGTGTTTAAGTGATCATGGAATATAAGATGGAGCCATCTCATTTACTATAAATTTAGGAGTTGAGTTTTATGTATGATCCAGAGAGGCATTATGTGAATGATGTGGTTATTATCCATAGGTTACTGGGGACCATCATTTCTAATCCGGACCCTTGGTTTACCTTTTGAGTCTATAGAGGATTGAAACATTATTTTTTCCACTAATTGTTACTTATCATTCATTTTCAGACCTAGATATATAGGATAATAGAGTGGACTATCCATATGCTTGAGGAATTGTTAGAGGCTATCATTAGAGATTTTTTTTAAATCATGTGTAAAAAACATACCTCTGTTTGAGTCTACCTGTAAAAATATCTATCATGTATTCCCCAACAAGTATCCATTTGAGTTGTTTTATATATGACTATGTCGATCATATTTGTGATGGATCAATGTTGGGGAGTTAGAAATTCTTCATCTAAATTTGATATAAAGAAAAAAAAAGATGATAATGATGGTATAAGTGATGATAAACATTTGGAAGTACCACCAAAAGTCCTATGGTTATTTTAGGTGGATGAATCTACAATTTTATGTTGGAGATATTATTTTCTTTAGGGTTTCCACCTAACAAGGGCCACATAGTTTTGGTTATGGGAGAAATTTTTATCCCTAGTTTTAGAGGATTTTTAGGTGTTGGACCACATTGGCATGGTGTATTATTATTTATAACTCCCACTATGATTAGAAAGGATCCATGATATCTTCCTCATGTCCCAGATCCATTGGTATTTTCACTACAATTACCATGTCATAGACATGAGAGAGTTAGATATCAACAATGATATGACATTTGTAGAGTGACTAGTAGAGATTCGGGATCATCAAGATAATGTGTTTTATGGATGAATCATTCCCTAGGTTTGTGTGATGTAGTGGAATGGCGACCTAGAGGAGAGTTATTTGGAGTGTCAGACATTTATGTGTTCCCACTAAACAAATGTTTTTGGAATTTATATGATCATGGATTTTAATTTTGGTTCTTTGATAAGCATCACTTGAAAGTTGTTCTCTTATGAGATGTGACTTCCCCATTTATTTTTGTACTTATCTAGTGGAAGTTTTTTAGTAGTAATGAAATCTTCGAGAGTTTTGTCAAGGGTTGGTCCTTTAAACACCTTAATTTTTCTTAATATAGTATTGGTTTCGATTCTCAAGGATAAGAATTGTTTGAGAAGTATTTAATGTAACAGTATAAACTTTTCAACCAATTACTTTATTGTTTCATATAGCCGGGTTATTGTATGTTCTTATTATCTATAATTAGAATTCTGTGACATGGGGGTTCCTTTGTGTTGAGGTCCTTCTACTAATTTATAGGATCTATGACATAGACTACACTATGTTTCTTAGACATGGTTTTGAATAGACCCATTGTGGTGTAATCCTAATCCTTTCACTTTTGAACTTATTCCATGTCATCATGTAATTGTATAATATAGGGTGATGTGTTTGGGTCTTATGATTTCATATTTTTTATAAATTTTTTATCCCATTTTAATCCTATCTTCTCAATAATTTTCTATTTATTCTTAGATGACTCCTAAGAAATATTTGGAGGCCCTTCACCAATCCTAGTGGGTTTTTATTCTTATATTCTAGATATTGAGTGTTGGAAATTGTAAGATGATTCCTCCACATTACTTTTCATTGTCTCCCCTATTATTCAATATTTTTATGATTTTTCTTGGGGAGATGGATGGTTTGGAAAATGTGGTGGAGGAATATTGATACCGGGTATTGTGAACATGTTTGTTGATATATCCTTTATGTGTTCTTAGTCATGATGACATCCATTCTTCATTATATTCTTTAAGAGTGATTCAGAAGGTTTTTTCGAGTAAGGGTATACTTGTTACCTCTATTTTTAAGTTTATTTGATGGGATTGCCTGATTTTGACATCCAATGGGTAGATAGTAAGGGTTTAATTGAAAATGATAATGAAATGTTTTAAAAGATATTTATGGGAATGGGGAGTAATCTCATATGATTATGATTTTTTTGAAATTTTATATGAAGTTAATTTCTTGTTTATGTTGCTGAAAATAATAGTTTTTGAGAACCTTTTTTTTGATATAATTGCTATAAACTATTATACATTTGATATTATTGTTTGATTGATCTAACCATACATGAAAAGTATAATAAATTATATATTATTAATGAACTTCTTTCCCATGGATATATGTAATTGTGTGATAATACCAATTCTAAAGAATATACAATGACTTAACATACCTTGAAATGAAATTATGGTATATATAGAATCCTAAATGTGTTGTTATGTGTTGGTGTGATATTTGAGTTGTTTTCTGTGATGCGTGGGGATATTTTGGGAATTTTACCAGTGATTATAGTGGCTAGATTTGAAGAAAAATGTGGTGGGAATAAGGTTGTGATTGTTTTTAATGGTTAATAAAGAGGGATTATGTGTACCTTTTGATTTATGTGGATCTTTTCAAATGGTTATTATGGTGGGATGGTTAGGTTATAGTGATGGAATGAAGTATTTTGTGATGTGGAATTGGTTAATGGGGTTTGGATGTATTAGTTTCTTGGTTTTCCATTTAAAGAATTTGAAATGTTGTAAGAAACCTTTCATGAGATTGAATAGATGTGTGATTATTACCTTATATGTATTTAATGATAAATTAATGAAACCTTTTAATATTAAATATAATTTATTATTAAATGGGAGTTAGTGAAAACAAAATAATTCTAAAAATTATGGAACTTGTAATTGGAAACATGGATTGCAAGGTTTTTGTGTGGAAATTTTGTGGTGTGATGCATTATTGGTGGTAGTAGACAGTGTCAGTGGTTATGAGATGTTGTGGTGATGTTGAGAGACACATTTGTGCTCTAGTTTTTAAGAACTTGGTTTGGTGTGGTGTGTCCTATATTTACAGTGTATTTTATGTTATTTATATATTGACCCCACTCGATATGGATAACCTTAAAAACACCCAAAAGATTTGGGTTCTGAGTTCATTCCCAAATATTTATGATTGTTTTTAATCTGATGGTTTTATAGCCCCTCTCCCTCAATATTCCTTTACAAGTAGGGAAGATGATGGGATGTCTTTAGAGATCACCTTTTGGGTTGGTGTTTGAGAACACCTAGTGATTCAAATTTAATGTTGGAGATTACCTAGTGATGATGAGGATGTGATGTGTTGTGTAGGTCTTGGGTAGTAGGATGATTGAATGAGGATGATTTCATCCACATTCATGATACCATACTTCTCTAGATATGAGGCATGATGATGTTATGGGGTTGGGATTTGTGGGAAGTGACTAATGCTGGCCAGATATGCTACACCTTCCGAGGGTGGGGTAAGTAGTGATATTTTTTGAACTACATATGAGATGGATGGTTATGTGATGTGATATGAATATAATGGATAGGAGCATAAGAAAACATCAGTTGGGGTGATAGGGCATACAATTAGTGGGGAAGTGGATATGGGGAACCTTTTTTTGTGTCCTCTTGATATTATGATTCAACATTGGATTCATTTTTTGGAGAGCATTCCATAGTGAGAATGGGGTTGGTAAGTGGAAACTTTTATGTTCATATTGGTTCTATAATTTCTAAATGGTGCATTAGTATTCTATTTTAACATGGGCATGAGAGACCATTGCAATCATCCTGCTGAGTATATATGACATTCCCACCCTATGTAAATACAAACTACTTTTCAAGTTTCTAGGATGACTTTGGGGACTTAGATGGACATTATCAGATTGATTTTGGAGTAATTTTTCACTCACTACCATAGGATTTTATTTTTTTACATTAATCAAATACCTTATTTTTATTCATTTGAAATTGTTCATGCATTTTGGGATTATTTAGTTACATCTTTTATATTATGTGGTGGAGTTGTTAGGTTGTTAATATCATATCTCCTGATCCTATTTTCAATAGAGGATAATGCTTCCAATATATATGATCTTATTTATAACATCGATGTTATCCTCCAACTAGAGGATTTCTAGAGGTCATACTAGGGGATCATTATCTCCATTTTTTTTCATTATTGGCCTTGGATAAGTACCTTTAGAGGGTAGGGGTTTGTGATAAAAAATATATAGGATGTATTCAGGAAAAATATTGTAAATACCATGAAATGAAATTTAATAATAATTATACAGTCCAAATGGATCATTAATTACACTATATAAAAGAATAATTTGTGTATAATACAAAAATACACCTCAAAGAGGGGGAATTTAGAAGAATCCCTTTACATACATTCCTTCTTGGTCGAACGTGCTCTAAATTCTTATATAATAAACAAAAATATAAAAATTAATTATTTTAAAACCTTTTAAAATTTATTATCATTAATTATATTTAATTATTATAACTCAATATACATTTAATAGTTATTTATTGTTTATTTTAACCATCAACTATTAGTGACATTAATTATTTCGTACGTGATTTGAAATATTAGTGTCGATCCCTATAATTTGATACAGGTTTGATAATCCCTAGATTATTTATGCTACTAAAATTTATGTACATGATGATTTATAAAGCTCTAATTTCATTTCAAAAGAGTTTTAGTCTTGATTCATTAAGATTAAATCAGTGATAAGGTTGTTTCAATAATTTTTATCATACAAAATGTGGTATATTAATAATATGATATATATTAATAAAATTCCTAATTTATCTTCCTATAAAGTTAAAATTTTATAAATATCATTTTTATTCGTTAAATATAGCCTTAGGATAGACTATGTAAGGCATTTATGAAAAATGATATACACAATTCATGGAAGTGGTTTTCCGTACATAACACAAGTGAATTTTTTTATTTTCAAATAGATGGGAGGAAGATATAAAATGGTTGTTACATTAAGAACATAACATTTATATAAACTTATATTAATTATATAGTTATATTAGTATGGTCATAATAGCTTTTTAGGTGGGTGGATGGGAGAAATATTGAAGAAAAGGTTATGATGTTGATAATTATCATGTTGAGCGATTGAATCTTCTCTTGGAGGACGTCTTCAAGAAGGAGAAGTTGAGACAATTTATTGTAAATAGGTGATGAAAAACATAGAATTGAGATATAAGGCCATTAAAATAGCCAAACGTTAAAGGTAATTTTGAAGGATACATATGGTTTGAAGTGGGTGGATGTGAGCTTCCTTAATAGGTGAAAATATATAAATTTCCCTAGAAATAAAAGTTACGTGAAGAGTAAATAGGAAATCACAAAAGTGTCATGTTAGTTAGGTGAGTAAATATCGGTGAGATACATGGGATAGAATTTCATACCTAAGATATGTCTTATATAATGTGTAAATATCAAGTTCATTTAGTGAAATTTGATTCATTGTGGATTATTTACTTTTTACCCTTTAACAGTGATTAATTATTTACTATGATAATTATCTATTTACAAAAAATATATTATAACCTTTCATAACAAATTTTTATTTTTATATTACTAATTTGAATTCTATTTATTCTAATTCAAATTCTTAATATGATAAAAATACATTTTAAATTTAAAAATATTATATATAGAAAAAAAACATATTTATCAAAAACTGAATTTTTAGTTTTTAATGATTTTTATTTCTATTTCCAATCAATTAAAAATTAAATGATTTTTAATATATTTTTTATTCAATCAAATATTACCTTTGATCCATCATTTAAAATTTATCAATTTATAAAAATTTAAACTACATAATAAATACATTTCATTGAAAAATAACTATTTTACCCTCCTAAATAATATTTTCCTTGTTAACTTATTATTTTTATTGTTAAAAATGAAAATAAACATATTAAAATTTTTTATATGATTATTAAAAATATTAAAAACATTTTATTAGACTCAGTTTCAAGAGGTGATAAATTAATTTTAATATAGGCGTGCGTAACAATTTTTTTAAAAAATATGTATTTTTAAGAATAAAATTAATTTATTCTTATTACATAACGAGTAATAATTATTAGATGGATGTAAATTTATTTTATTATATATATTATCAATAAATTCCATCCAATTCATTATTTATAAGATCTTATTTTAAAAAATGCACAACCCTTTTAAAAAAATCTCATTGAATAATATCACTGTTATTTAAAATAATTTTCACCAAATACCTTTAAAATTAGTTATTCTTATTCTAGAAATTTAATTTTATTAATCCATTGATTTTGAAATAATTCTTTGATTCATATAAATATTCCATATCATTATTTAATAATAATTTGTAATGTATAAAAAAATTTATTAATAAATACTATATTTTTATTTTATTATTAATTATTTATGAATTATATTATTTTAAAATTTTACTTATAATAAAAAACTTTATGATACCTATCATATATACTTATATCCAATGACCAAATTTTAGATGACCATATTTATAATGACTATATTTCAATCCAATATATAGACATAATAAAATCATTAATCCTAAAAATTCATTCATTTATCACATACCAAAGAACTTTTCTCATTTAAAATAATGAATTTTAAATAATTCTTTATCTTTTAATGATTTTGTTTCTCATTAAATGTTTGGTTTTACTAATGGTGATTCTCGAGACTGAATCGTATGTTATTTTTCTACATTACATTTCTAAAGACCCGGAAATCCTATGGAATTTTTTTTCATAAATACTTGGGAATTTTACGAGTCCGTGAAATTTTAAGGTGCTTGATTCCGAGGCTCGGTGTGCCCAGAATCAATTTATGAAGTTTTGTTCAGGTACGTTATGTAAATGTACGGGTGAGTTTTTATAACTTTTGAACTGTTGCTCGAAACTAAAATATGAGGGCACCGTTGAACTCACGGTGTTAATATTCGCTTACAAAGACTTTCACCTCGATGGCGGATGGTCGAGAATAAAAGTTAGTTTTTGGCTTTTTATAAAAAAATTATAAAATAAAGTGTACGAAACTTTATTTTATTTTAATCCACCATGTGATTTTGTTGGTTAAAACCTCCACTTGGGAGTTGGAGGTGGGACTGCCACACCCTAACCTTCCATGAGAGGTTATGGTGGTGGGGCCCACTCGAGCATAACCTCCCATGTGAGGTTATGATGTGGGGACCACACAAGTCTTAACCCACTATTAATGGAGGATGATAAAACCTCCTCAACTACCCATTAAATGGGGAGAAACCCCTTGACCTTCCACTTTAATTAAATGGATATTACCCCCTTTAATTAGTATTCCAACCTCTCGTGGATTAATTGAGGAGCCTACGTAATTAATTCAACATTTTTTAAATTTGTGCCAACGATTAAAATAATTGGCAAACTATTATTTTAGGCACTTTCTTTTGGTGGAGCTTGGGAGAAAAGAGAGTTCTCTCCAACGAAGAACGCTCTCCAATGAAGAATGATCTTCTGGAGAAGAACACTCTCCCGACGAAGAACACTGATGAGGGACGCCATCCACTATGAAGAACAACATCCTATAACCTTTTTCTTCAGACTCCTTTGACATGGGACATGTTCGTCTTCCACGGATCGATGGCCATCTTTCTGTGATGTCAATGAACAACGACTGGTGAATCAAAGGTAGGGGTTTATTTTCATTCAAGTGCCATGTTATTTTTTTAAGAATAGAATAATGATGATGATCATATTTTACGGGTGGAATATTGTGCTTCGTTCTTGAGAACCAATTGTTACCACCCTAAACACAGAGGGTGCGTTCCAAACCAACATGGCTCAACCCCTCCATCGATTTTGTTTCTATTAATATTTGGCTTGGAGATGAAGGAAGAGGCAATGATGAAGGCCACGCTCCCACGGCCTCCGAAAATCGCACCGTACCCACGGCGCACTGGTGCTTCCGGCCAAACACTGCCAGTAGAGCGGTGCCCGACCCTCCTACACTTGGCCTACCGACGCCCTGCCTGACGCACACCCCAGCCGCACCCGTGACCTATCCCCGCAGCTTGCCCAGCCCTACTGGTGCCCTGTTCAGTGCCCCCGCATGCTACTCGCGGCCCCGCGCACAGCCCGCGCCCCCGCGCTCTTCCTGGTGCCCCAGCGCACTGCCCTGGCGCCCATCTGCGCCCTGCCCTGGCACCCCCTCCACCCTATTGCGTGTTGCACGACACCCTCGACGCCCTGCCCGACGCCTGTCGCGGCCTGCCCAGCTCCCCCGCGCCCTACTCGGTGCCCCCGCGCCCTGTCTGGTTCCCCCATAACATCCCGGCTCCCTTGCGGCCACCCGGCCAAGCCAGTGTCCCAACCCCCCTCACGATGCCCTGGCCGGACCGGCCTAGCCACGGCCTCTGATACAAGCCGTGTAGGGTCGCTCCCTCGCAACGCTTCGGGCCAAACTAGCCCCAACCTTCGGGTCGAGTCGCCTACTTGGCAACCTCCGGGCCGAACCGCCCTCGCAGTCCGCTAGGACGGGCCCAGCAGACCTGGCCGCACTTAATTGGCTGACCCACCCAACGGACAGGATCAGACCCAGTGGGTCTAACCGGGTCGACCCAGATAGGGTCATCCTATTCTGGGTTGTGTCGAGTCAGTCTGACCGGGTTGGACTGGGCCCAGGCCCATTACTTCCCCTTTACTCTCTTTAGCCATATCTTTGGCATCAGACGCCCGTTTGAAGAACCGTCAGCAGCGTCGGTATTCTTGGAGCGTAGCCATCCCCTTGAGTATATCCCACTGGATTTCAGGGTATAGTTGAGTTATGGTCAGTTTGGATCGTAAACGGATCCAACCGGGCCCCCAAGACTAAAAGGCTAATAACTAATAGACCAAGCATCTGATTGATGCACCGTCTATTGAGTTGAGACCCCTATGATGTGGCATTCCTTTAATATACTTCTTCATGGCACTTTTTGATAGTTGAAGTACTGCCCAGTAGCTCGTGAAAAGGATCCTTCTATAGATGATCCGACAGAGTGTAGATATCTAGTAGCTCGTTGAGACATGACGACTGCTTGACCGATTCAGCTAGGAGTGATTCGACAAGCCTAGTGGGGAGCGCCTAGTAGTTGGTGGTAGACCCATGACGGAGGAGTGCCTGGTAGTTGGCGGCATACCCGTGATACTCGACAGGAGGAGTACCTCTGCAGGCTATTAGGGGGAGTGCTTGGTAGTTGGCGGCAGACCCACAACGGAGGAGCGCCTGGTAGTTGGTAGTAGACTCGCTATACTTCACTGGAAGAGTACCTCAGTAGTCCAAGGTTAGTGAAAAGCGTCGATGTGTGACGCGGCTGACCCACTATACTTGATAGATGAGGAGTATGCCACCAGCCATGGTTTCGATAATAAAAAAACCGGTTTGAGCTGAGTAATTGGCTTTTGTGTTTTTCTCATGATTGAGATGGTTTTCTAGATAAATTAGGTATATGTATGGTCATATACCTAAGTAATGTTTATCCATTGTTTTAATACATTGTGGTTTATACTTGTTGGATTTACTGAGACCTTTAGGGTCTCAGGGTCCCTAGTGAGTATTGTTATACTCACCCCTGCACGGACTATGCCCGCAACTCGTTGTGTTGGTTGCAGATGACGGACAACACTGACTATGTAACACCCGAGACTTTTATGTTATATAAATCATCAAAGGAATCTTTTTCTACACAACACTTGCTTGGCTTGCTTTACACGCAATCGCGACCTTCCTCGATAGCTTGCGTCGTACGCAATACCGAGTTTCACTAAACAACAATATGCTATTAAAACTAGCCGTTATGAATAGTAATAACCACTTTTTGAAATTTTATAAATTTTATTTTTCAAAATGGACTTCATTTTTGGACTCAGAATATCGAAATTAGCCTAGGGTGAAATTTTGGTATTTTTATGAAAACTTTCAATTTTTGATGAATAGTGAAACCACTAAGTGGTAGGTTAAAAACTGAATTTTGCATAAAACTTAATTTTACCGCTTCTGTGAATGGAATTTCAAAAATCCGAGAGACACGGTTAATATCAAGGACTAAAATGTGGTTCAATGAGATGAAAATAATTTTTTGGTGAATAGTAACTTTTTACTATTTTTACCGCGGTTAATAGTAAATAGGGTAACTAAGGGTAAATATGATATTAATATTACCCTAAAACATGTCCTAATTCTATTGGACAAGTGTAATTCGACCAAAAACAAACTTAGGAATAAAATATGACCATTTAGGCCCACTTGGATTAGATTAGGACATTTATTATTAATTTATTTAAAGAAGGGTTAAAATAGTTAATATCAAAGTTTAATAAGTAAATCATTTTTAATATAGGGTTATACATACGATAAATTCGATTGTAAATATTCATTATAAAGCTAAAAAGATTTCCTACATGATGGTATTTTATTTGTAATTTTTAGACATCAAATAATTTAATTTATTTATGACACAAAGATGATGCAGTAATTATCTTATTAATGAAATATTGACAAAATTGATAATATAAATACCTAAATAAATGTAATTTGAGACTTTTTATGAATTCCACTAATTTTCTAGGTTACTATGATATATTAGTATTGATTTAATCAACTTGCTTAGAACATATAATTCTGTTATGACTTTGACAAAAATCATATATCAAATAGTGTCAAAATTGACACAAAATAGTTTTTAAATCAAATATTATATTATTAATTGTTATTTTATTTTTAAAAATCTAAGGTTCGGCCAAATGACTTATATAAGGATATATATATTAATAATAAACAATTTGGGGTTCGTTTGGCATGTTATAGTAAGTGTATTAACCATATAGTGAAAGAAAACAAAAAGACATGGTAAAAGTTAAATTATTTAACTTAGAGTTAAATTTAATTGATAAGGTTAAAATAATATCCTAAACTTGTCTACATTCTATTGGTTGATAGGATTTCGACCCATCCCCACTTTAGCTTCGAAATAAGACCTTTTGGAACCATTATAAACCGATTTTGACTTTAATATAAAATAATATTTTGAGATATTCCTAAGGTGCCCCTCTCCTCCCTTATAAAAGGGCACCTCCTCCCCCTCCTCCTCACACCAATTTGAGCACTCAAGCTCGGCAAACCCCTGCCATTTTCCCTTCTCCACTTCCCTAGAATAATCCTAGAGGTCATGGTCTTCTCCAAAGACCAATCTTAGTTCCTTAAGTGGAGGATTCAAAAAGGCGTTCCAAAGAAGAGGTAATATCCATTACCGATCTTTTCAATTTCTTTCTTCTTCAACTTCTTCTTCTTTAGTTGTTTCATGATAAAGTAATAACATAAGTATTACTTACATACTGATATGTTATTATAAATATGAAACAACCCTAATTCACCTTCTATCCATCCTACGGAAAAATGAAATCACCGCGCGTGCGTACGTACGGAATACCGTCTCCACGCCGTGGTGTAATCTATTTTCCACCATCACCTTACAAGGATGGGTATAATGGTGTAATGAGTAACTATATATGATTATTATAAAGTAATATTGATACTGAAATAATATATATATATACTCCAATACAATTCCACGATCATAGGAACGATATCATCACTCGTGCGTACGTACGGAATACCGTCTCCACGATGTGATGCGACTCGTTCTACATGATCTTCATTTCATAATGATTGTATAAATGAATTGAATGAATGAATATGGTATATACTACACTAATACCATTCTGGAAATGAATTATCTATAACCTAAAGATAAGAATAAGAATTTATTCGACAAAACACGCATAAGAACAAAAAGTTATAAAGACCCGAGTAACAAGTAACAATGAAATATTACTAACAAGAAGCTAATAATATGACCATATATGATCTCATATCAATATGTATGATTCTGGAATAAGTCAATAACATTATTTAAACCATTATACAGGAGCTTCGGACACGAACAAAGCAAATCGGACCTAAGGTAAGGGAAATATCACAATCTCATTTTTATCCGAGATTGTTTATTCGTAAGTATTTACTGGGGTGTATTTTATCATCCACATCTATGTTTTATCAATATGTAATATTATTTCCATCCACATAAAATTGTTTAAATCCATTTTTACCCTTCGGTGAGTTTTTAGTAAGACGTATGAAAGGAATCTTTTGTCGTTTTTCGTACGAGGTACTTTTTGACTTTTCCGACAAAAGTACGAAGAATGTTTTTTTTAACTTATACGGCACGAACAGATTTCTACTGTTTTATAAAGCCTTATTTTCATGAAGCTTCCTCTAAAAGATTTCATGACTATTTTCAATAAAATCTCTTTCTTTTAAAATTGCATGATGTTTTGTGAAAAGAAATTGATTTTGAAGAAGAAAGGATATTTTCCTCAAGAATTCAATTCAAGTGTTTTATCAAAATTATTTTCCATCTAAGATAATAAAGAGTTCTGTTTCTATCCATATTTTTACATTGATTTGACTATGTTGTGATGGAATTATGTTTATGAATTCCTTTATCTTATATGAATTGATTTATGATGTCATGATGTTTCAAGAATCCCATTTTTGTTACATGTGTTATGCGATTATGTATGTTTTATGATTATGTGGCACACATAAGAAAGGATTCATTATAAGATGGGTGGGACCTATATCTCCCTCCAATGCATTGGGTAATGATTTTATATCTCATGAGATAGACATGGCTGGAACGGAAGGTTATTTCGGTTCAGTGATACAGGACTGAAACGAGGAGTGAACTCGGTTCAGAAAGGGACTTTGTCCACTAAGATAGTCTTGGCAATGAGTCATGACTAACAAGAAATGATTTTCCATGATTATGTGTACATGCCACAAAGATTCAAGTTTTATGTTATGATTATGGGGATCTCATTTTCACTTCTATGATTTATTCCATGTTAAGATATTATGATCTCTTTTGCAGGTTTTAATTTTCAAAAAGATATGATATGATTTTTATTTCCTTTATTTGCCCTTGCTGAGCATTTGAGCTCACCCTTTTATGTTTTCTTGTCCCCAGGCCAGGAAGATGGATATTAAGTAGAATATGCTAAAAGGGACCCTAGATATGATGAAATAAATGGGAGACACTGTAGAAGATTTATGAACCAGTTGTTTATGTTTCCCAGTTTCTAAAGACACTATACCTATACGGTCCTTTGTGGTTTTGTCATATGTTGTAATAAGTGTAATTCAATTTTGAAGTATTAACAATGTATGTAAAGTGTGGGTCGTTATAGTTGGTATCAGAGGAAAGGTATAGTCAACCTTTGGAAACTAGGATGTGAAAGCCTTAGTAAGAACCCTAAGGATAAGTCTAAGTATAGAACACAATCTTAGAAATGGCCATGAATAACCTAGGATAAGACCATAAGCATGAAAATTTTATTCTTGAATTATGTGGTTTCCTATTATAATTAGTGTTGCTCACACTATTCTTCTTGGTTTTAGTCAATGGCTAGAACCCGAAGGAACCGTGTTAATGTGGAATGCGATGGGCAATGCAATGATTGTCCCCCTGAGCAACCAAACGATATGGGAGCTGGAATGCAAAATCTTGTAGCCATGCTCACACAACTTTCTCAAGCTATGAATAATGCAGGATTTCCAAACGAACAAAGGAGGGAGCAACATTCTGTTGAATCCTTCATGAGGCAGCGTCCACCATCTTTCAGCGGGTCTACTGATCCATTAGTTGCTGAACAATGGATTAGTACTACTGAAAAGATATTTTCAGTTCTTCAATGTTCTGAGCATGATAAAGTCATCCTAGCAGTGTATCGTTTGGAAGGAGATGCTGATCAATGGTGGAATCTTGTTAAGAATACAAGGCAAAGGGATGAAATTGAGTCTATGGAATGGGACGAGTTCAAGAACTTATTTTTCAATAAGTACTTCCCTCGTATTCTCCGAACAAAGATGGAGAAAGAGTTCCTTGAACTGAAGCAAAGGGATGATGAATCTGTTGGTACCTATGAAGCAAATTTTACCAGACTTGCAAGGTACGCTTCTGGTATTATTATCCAACCTGAGAGTAAGATCGATCGATTCTTTAGTGGCTTAAAACCAAGTCTTCGAAGGGCATTAGCCATAAGGGACTTCAATAGCTACGAGGAAATCGTTCGATGTGCTCTCAAAGTCGAGATGGAGATTGGAGTAACCCATCAGTCACATGGGTTTGATAAGAAGAGGAAGATGGAATTCAAAGAAAAATCTAAAGAGCACACGGAAAAGAAGATGAACTTTCCCTTATGCTCAAAGTGTGGAAAGAAACATGGAGGGAGTTGTCTTAAAGGGAGAAGTAAATGTTTTAAATGTGGAAAGGAAGGTCATCGGGCATTTGAATGCCGTGATAATGGGAAGAAGATGTCTAATGATGCAAACAAAGGAAGGGATACACAGAATGAACCTGCTACACTTCAATGTTTCAAGTGCAAGGAGATGGGGCATTATGCCAATCAATGCCCAAATCCAAGGGTTGATGATGATGGTCGACGTCAACAAACTCTTAAGGCTAAAGAAAAAGGAAAGTCACATGCAATTTCTATCAGCGATGTGGAGTACGATAACGATGTGGTGAAAGGTACACTTACCATCCACTCTAAAGTAGCAAATGTTTTATTTGATTCTGGATCCACCCACTCTTTTATTTCTGAAAAATTTTCTAAGGGTATCACCGTATTACCTCAACAATTAGATGTTGAGTTAGCTGTGACAACACCTAATGGCACATCAATCGCATCAGAAGTTTATAATTCTTCTCCGATCGAAGTTTGTGGGAAAGTGCTTCCTGCAAATCTTGTGATCCTTCCTTTAGTGGAATTTGATGTGATTCTTGGCATGGATTGGCTTTCTCTACATGGAGCTCATATCGATTGCCAAAGAAGGGAAGTCACATTTCATATTCCAGATCAATCTACGATCGTCTATCAATGCAAGGATGAACATAACCTTCCAGTGGAAATTTCTTCCATTTTATGGGTATTGATTCCACTAAATGAAGGTTATTTATCTCAAATGGTTGGTGAGAAACTCACGATTAAGAATATGCCCATTGTACGGGAGTTTGATGATGTCTTTTCGGAGGAATTATCGGGTCTTCCACCAAATCGTGAAGTTGGGTTTTCAATAGAACTCGTACCGGGTGCTTTGCCTATTTCAAAGACACCTTATAGAATGGCCCCAATTGAGTTGCAGGAATTGAAGAAGCAACTCCAAGATAATCTTGATAAGGGATTCATACGCCCTAGTGCGTCACCTTGGGGAGCACCTGTTCTATTTGTTAAGAAGAAAGATGGATCAATGAGACTCTGCATTGATTATAGAGAACTTAACAAGATCACTATCAAGAACAAATATCCTCTCCCACGCATTGATGACTTATTTGACCAACTACGCGGAGCTCAATACTTTTCCAAGATTGATCTTCGTTCAGGGTATCATCAATTAAGGGTCAAAAGGGAGGATATACCAAAGACGGCTTTCCGTACAAGGTATGGACACTATGAATTTATAGTGATGCCATTTGGTCTTACTAATGACCCTGCTATCTTCATGGATCTAATGAATAGAGTCTTTAGAGACTATCTTGATCAATTTGTGGTAGTCTTTATAGACGATATTCTTGTCTATTCAAAGAGCAAGGAAGAGCATGAAGATCACTTGAGAATTATATTGAAGACCCTGAGAAAGGAGAAGCTTTATGCCAAATTTACCAAGTGTGAATTTTGGCTTCAAAAAGTTGCATTTTTGGGTCATATAATCTCAAAAGAGGGGATATCTGTGGATCCAGCAAAAACAGAGGTTATCGAAAGATGGTCAAGACCAACAACAGTAACTGAGATCCGAAGTTTTCTTGGTTTGGCTGGTTATTATCGACGTTTTGTAAAAGATTTTTCACGATTATCTAATCCACTCACCAAGTTGACTCGGAAAGGAGTTAAGTTTGTCTGGACAGAGGAATGTGAAGAGAATTTCAAGGAGTTGAAAAGAAGGTTATCCAGTGCACCTGTGCTCACACTGCCTTGTAGTGGAGAAAGGTTTGTGATCTACAATGATGCATCCAAGAAGGGATTGGGGTGTGTTCTTATGAAAAATGATATGGTGATAGCTTATGCCTCACGACAGTTGAAAATCCATGAGCAAAATTACCCAACACATGATTTGGAGTTGGCTGCGGTAATCTTTGCATTAAAGATTTGGAGGCATTACCTTTATGGTGAAAGGTGTGATATTTATACTGATCATAAAAGTTTAAAGTATATTTTCACACAAAAGGAGTTGAATATGCGCCAAAGAATATGGTTGGAGCTGATTAAGGATTATGACTGCTCAATCCATTACCACCCTGGGAAAGCAAACAAGGTGGCAGATGCATTAAGTCGACAAGACCATGCTAGTTTATCCATGATGAGGATCACAAAAGATCCAATATTTATGGATTTACAAAGGATGGATCTTGGAATTATAATGGAAGGGGAAAAATCATATCTTTCTCAAATGAATGTTCAACCATCTATACATGTGAAGATTAAAGAGGCACAGAAAGAAGATGTCGAGTTACAAAAGAAGGTGAGAAATGTTCCTGAATTCAACCTTGATTGTGATGGGATAATAAAGTTCAGGAATCGGGTTTGTGTTCCTCCCATCCCCGAATTAAAGAAAGAGCTGCTGGATGAGGCTCATAGTTCTTCATTCTCTATTCATCCTGGAAGCACGAAGATGTATATGGACCTGAAAGAGTACTTCTGGTGGGATGGCATGAAAAGAGATGTTGCTGAATATGTCTCTCGATGCTTGGTTTGTCAACAAGTTAAAGCTGAGAGACAGAAGTCTAAGGGGATGTTACAACCATTACCCATACCCGAATGGAAATGGGAAAACATCACTATGGACTTTGTCACAGGACTTCCTAAAACATCCAAAGGCAATAATGCTATCTGGGTCATAGTTGATCGTCTTACAAAGTCTGCACACTTCATTGCTATTAGAGAGGATTTCTCTCTAGATCAGCTTGCCAGGATATATGTAAAGGAAGTGGTAAGATTGCATGGAGTACCACTTTCTATTATATCTGATCGGGATCCGAGATTTACCTCGAAGTTCTGGCGAAGTCTTCAGCATACTCTGGATACAGAGTTGAGTTTCAGCACTGCTTATCATCCCCAGACAGACGGTCAGTCTGAGAGAACAATTCAAACCCTAGAAGATATGTTGAGAGCTTGCTCTATGGATTTCAAAGGAGGTTGGGATCAACACCTACCTTTGGTGGAATTTTCTTATAATAATAGCTTTCACTCCAGTATTCAGATGGCTCCTTATGAAGCTCTCTATGGAAAGAAATGCAGGACTCCAACTTGCTGGGATGATGTTGGGGAAAGAAAGCTATTAGGACCTGATCTCGTTGATGAAATGGCAGAAAAGGTCAGATCTATTCAACAACACATAAGAGCAGCTCAGAGTCGACAGAAAAGTTATGCCGACAACCGAAGAAAAGACCTAGAGTTTGAAGTGGGTGATAAAGTGTTCTTACGAATATCTCCCTGGAAGAGGGTTATGAGATTTGGAAAGAAGGGGAAGTTGAGCCCTAGATATATCGGTCCTTTCGAAATACTGGATCGTGTTGGGAAGGTAGCTTACCGATTGGCGCTTCCACCGAATCTCTCTCAAGTTCACGATGTGTTCCACGTATCTCTCCTGAGAAAGTACATACCAGATCCTTCACATGTACTCAGCTCAGAAGTTGTACCGCTGGAGCAAGATCTTTCTTATGAAGAACAGCCGATAGAGATTCTGGATCGTAGCGAAAAAGTCCTACGAAACAAGACCACTCGCTTGGTGAAAGTTTTATGGAGAAACCACCAACTTGAAGAAGCTACATGGGAGCTTGAGGATATGATGAGGGAGAAGTATCCTCATTTGTTTGTTGCAAAGTGACGAATTTCGAGGGCGAAATTCTTTTTAAGGGGGGTAGAATGTAACACCCGAGACTTTTATGTTATATAAATCATCAAAGGAATCTTTTTCTACACAACACATGCTTGGCTTGCTTTACACGCAATCGCGACATTCCTCGATAGCTTGCGTCGTACGCAATACCGAGTTTCACTAAACAACAATATGCTATTAAAACTAGCCGTTATGAATAGTAATAACCACTTTTTGAAATTTTATAAATTTTATTTTTCAAAATGGACTTCATTTTTGGACTCAGAATATCGAAATTAGCCTAGGGTGAAATTTTGGTATTTTTATGAAAACTTTCAATTTTTGATGAATAGTGAAACCACTAAGTGGTAGGTTAAAAACTGAATTTTGCATAAAACTTAATTTTACCGCTTCTGTGAATGGAATTTCAAAAATCCGAGAGACACGGTTAATATCAAGGATTAAAATGTGGTTCAATGAGATGAAAATAATTTTTTGGTGAATAGTAACTTTTTACTATTTTTACCGCGGTTAATAGTAAATAGGGTAACTAAGGGTAAATATGATATTAATATTACCCTAAAACATGTCCTAATTCTATTGGACAAGTGTAATTCGACCAAAAACAAACTTAGGAATAAAATATGACCATTTAGGCCCACTTGGATTAGATTAGGACATTTATTATTAATTTATTTAAAGAAGGGTTAAAATAGTTAAAATCAAAGTTTAATAAGTAAATCATTTTTAATATAGGGTTATACATAAGATAAATTCGATTGTAAATATTAATTAGAAAGCTAAAAAGATTTCCTACATGATGGTATTTTATTTGTAATTTTTAGACATCAAATAATTTAATTTATTTATGACACAAAGATGATGCAGTAATTATCTTATTAATGAAATATTGACAAAATTGATAATATAAATACCAAAATAAATGTAATTTGAGACTTTTTTTGAATTCCACTAATTTTCTAGGTTACTATGATATATTAGTATTGATTTAATCAACTTGGTTCGAACATAAAATTCTGTTATGACTTTGACAAAAATCATATATCAAATAGTGTCAAAATTGACACAAAATAGTTTTTAAATCAAATATTATATTATTAATTGTTATTTTATTCCTAAAAATCTAAGGTTCGGCCAAATGACTTAGATAAGGATATATATATTAATAATAAACAATTTGGGGTTCGTTTGGCATGTTATAGTAAGTGTATTAACCATATAGTGAAAGAAAACAAAAAGACATGGTAAAAGTTAAATTATTTAACTTAGAGTTAAATTTAATTGATAAGGTTAAAATAATATCCTAAACTTGTCTAAATTCTATTGGTTGATAGTATTTCGACCCATCCCCACTTTAGCTTCGAAATAAGACCCTTTTGAACCATTATAAACCGATTTTGACTTTAATATAAAATAATATTTTGAGATATTCCTAAGGTGCCCCTCTCCTCCCTTATAAAAGGGCACCTCCTCCCCCTCCTCCTCACACCAATTTGAGCACTCAAGCTCAGCCAACCCCTGCCATTTTCCCTTCTCCACTTCCCTAGAATAATCCTAGAGGTCCTGGTCTTCTCCAAAGACCAATCTTAGTTCCTTAAGTGGAGGATTCAAAAAGGCGTTCCAAAGAAGAGGTAATATCCATTACCGATCTTTTCAATTTCTTTCTTCTTCAACTTCTTCTTCTTTAGTTGTTTCATGATAAAGTAATAACATCAGTATTAATTACATACTGATATGTTATTATAAATATGAAACAACCCTAATTCACCTTCTATCCATCCTACGGAAAAATGAAATCACCGCGCGTGCGTACGTACGGAATACCGTCTCCACGCCGTGGTGTAATCTATTTTCCACCATCACCTTACAAGGATGGGTATAATGGTGTAATGAGTAACTATATATGATTATTATAAAGTAATATTGATACTGAAATAATATATATATATACTCCAAAACAATTCCACGATCATAGGAACGATATCATCACTCGTGCGTACGTACGGAATACCGTCTCCACGATGTGATGCGACTCGTTCTACATGATCTTCATTTCACAATGATTGTATAAATGAATTGAATGAATGAATATGGTATATACTACACTAATACCATTCTGGAAATGAATTATCTATAACCTAAAGATAAGAATAAGAATTTATTCGACAAAACACGCATAAGAACAAAAAGTTATAAAGACCCGAGTAACAAGTAACAATGAAATATTACTAACAAGAAGCTAATAATATGACCATATGTGATCTCATATCAATATGTATGATTCTGGAATAAGTCAATAACATTATTTAAACCATTATACAGGAGATTCGGACACGAACAAAGCAAATCGGACCTAAGGTAAGGGAAATATCACAATCTCATTTTTATCCGAGATTGTTTATTCGTAAGTATTTACTGGGGTGTATTTTATCATCCACATCTATGTTTTATCAATATGTAATATTATTTCCATCCACCTAAAATTGTTTAAATCCATTTTTACCCTTCAGTGAGTTTTTAGTAATACGTATGAAAGGAATCTTTTGTCGTTTTTCGTACGAGGTACTTTTTGACTTTTCCGACAAAAGTACGAAGAATGTTTTTTTTAACTTATACGGCACGAACGGATTTCTACTGTTTTATAATGCCTTATTTTCATGAAGCTTCCTCTAAAAGATTTCATGACTATTTTCAATAAAATCTCTTTCTTTTAAAATTGCATGATGTTTTGTGAAAAGAAATTGATTTTGAAGAAGAAAGGATATTTTCCTCAAGAATTCAATTCAAGTGTTTTATAAAAATTATTTTCCATCTAAGATAATAAAGAGTTCTGTTTATATCCATATTTTTACATTGATTTGACTATGTTGTGATGGAATTATGTTTATGAATTCCTTTATCTTATATGAATTGATTTATGATGTCATGATGTTTCAAGAATCCCATTTTTGTTACATGTGTTATGAGATTATGTATGTTTTATGATTATGTGGCACACATAAGAAATGATTCATTATAAGATGGGTGGGACCTATATCTCCCTCCAATGCATTGGGTAATGATTTTATATCTCATGAGATAGACATGGCTGGAACGGAAGGTTATTTCGGTTCAGTGATACAGGACTGAAACGAGGAGTGAACTCGGTTCAGAAAGGGACTTTGTCCACTAAGATAGTCTTGGCAATGAGTCATGACTAACAAGAAATGATTTTCCATGATTATGTGTACATGCCACAAAGATTCAAGTTTTATGTTATGATTATGGGGATCTCATTTTCACTTCTATGATTTATTCCATGTTAAGATATTATGATCTCTTTTGCAGGTTTTAATTTTCAAAAAGATATGATATGATTTTTATTTCCTTTATTTGCCCTTGCTGAGCATTTGAGCTCACCCTTTTATGTTTTCTTTTCCCCAGGCCAGGAAGATGGATATTAAGTAGAATATGCTAAAAGGGACCCTAGATATGATGAAATAAATGGGAGACACTGTAGAAGATTTATGAACCAGTTGTTTATGTTTCCCAGTTTCTAAAGACACTATACCTATACGGTCCTTTGTGGTTTTGTCATATGTTGTAATAAGTGTAATTCAATTTTGAAGTATTAACAATGTATGTAAAGTGTGGGTCGTTATAGACTAAGGTATAGAGTAGCAGGACTGGATGGTACCTAGAGGTGTATCACTCAGTGTGACAGTTCACGGAGGAGACGGACAGACGTGGAGTGCTGAGGAGGCCATTTGTACCTACCCTTCTGGTAAGAACCCCAGTGGATGACATAATAGCTGCTTTAATTTTCTTCAGTTGTAGTTGCTTTCAGTTGTACTTGTACTTTCCTGTTGGTCTTGTATTTCTGTCCCCTTTTTACTTTCTAGCACTTATTTTTTATACAATTTTACATAGTGTTTTCTTCCAGTTGTGAACTATGATGTGTTTGTTTGTAGTTATAAAGATAATGTCTTCCCATTTTAGGGATTTACGCCTTTGGTGCTAGTCACCAGCCCCTGGCCTATGGAAGGTGCACTTGGGGTAGTCACGATACGGGCCCCAGGGGATGGGTCGTGACAAATTGGTATCAGAGGAGTCGGTTCTACCACAAAACTTAGTACTCTGATATTTCTTTTCTGTGAATAATTAGTGTTAAGGGTACTAAGTGTGGTATTCATTTCAGGGAGTCTATTGATGGTGTGGGCGGCCGACGTATCCATACACCAGGAACCTAACTTCTGATTTCAAACATAGTGCACGAAAACACTAATTGTGTGTGTGTTTCAAAAAGTTTTTCTTTAAGTCAACTCAACTAGGTCTGCTCACCAGGTATAAATATTTTGACATTGTCGCATCTGTTTCTTTCAGGATACCTCCATGCAGACGACCAGTTAGAGCCCCGAGAGTTGTATGCACTCACATCCCACCGAGCGACGAGGCCTCAGTGCAGGGCCCTTTTCCAGTGGAGGAACCAGCGGTACTACTTCCCATTGGGCCACCGATGCCACCAGCCCCAGTAGAAGATGATGCACGCTGCTTGAGAATGTTTCACGAGTTCCAGCACCATAGGCCACCTAGGTTCAGGGGAGAGACGGACCCACAGGCGGCTGAGGATTGGCTGGAGGATGTTGTGAGAGTCTTCTTTCTAGTAGGTACACCAGCAGACTTCATGGTGATCCTTGCTGTCGGCCTCCTTCAGGCAGCACCAGGCAGATGTTGGAGCCTGATGCTCAAGGCACATGATGAGGCAACACTACTATGGACAGACATTGAGGGCCTTTTTTGGGATGAGTTTGTCCCATACAGCCTTCTAGCGGTGAAGATACAGGAGCTACTGCATCTACAGAAGGGTAGCATGACAATAGCACAGTAATCAGAGAGGTTCACCGACCTCTCGTGCTACTCCACTGATATGGTACGAGACCCATTCATCAGGGCTCAGACATTCGATCAGGGGCTCAGGTGATAGATCAGAGCCCCAATGATCTTACTTAGCATACCAACGTAAGAGGGGGTGCTAGAGAGAGCCCTCGTAGTGGAGAGTTTCCTTATTGAGAAGTCTCCAGCAACGAGACCCACCACTAGCCGACACAAAGCAGAGTCTTCTATAGCTGGAAGTAGACAGATGTCGCAGAGGTCCAACAGTATCAGTCCTACAGGTGGTCAACTGCATGACTCTGGATCAATTGTTTGGGGCACCCATAGTAGAGACAGAGACAGTCATTCCAGGAGAAAACAGTGTTACTCATGTGACGGGCTTGGTCCCACGGCTCGTGACTGTCCGAACCACCATTATGATGATCAAAAGATAGTTGAGGGACATACCAAGAAGATTTAGAGGATTGATTGAGGTGGTCTACATGGAGGAGGTGGACGTGGAAGAGGAGCTTGACGTGCAACTGGCAGTGGACGACGTTTCGAGGTGTTTCCACCACCACCACCACCAGGAGGTCCACCCCGACCGCAGAGAGTGGGTGGAAAAGGGAGAGACCAGCTTCAGAAAGCTGAGGGTTATGATCACGGAGCTCCAGATATGATTCGAGGTACAATCTATGTCTACTTCACATTTGCTGTAGTTCTTATAGACACATGTTCTAGTAACTCTTTCATTGCCACTTCCCTCCTTCGGAGCTCAGAGATTTCAATGGTGCCATTGGCTCGATCCTTATTGCTAGATACTCATACGAGAGCAGAATCGATGATTACGCACAGGTACCAGCAGTGTGACCATACTCTAGGAGGTAAGAGCTTCGGCTGGGATCTCCTCGTAGCGGCGTCGAGTCCTTATGGCGTCATCTTGGGTATAGACGGGATATCTACAGTCCATGCTCAGATTGACTGAATTATGAAAAAAGTGTAATGTGTCTATATGGATGGGACCGGGTTTACCTTCACCAATGAGAAGGGAACCTTTACAGCACAGGATGAACTTACTTAGAGGATGGTGTAACTGATCACTCACCAGTTGTCTTGCCTTACCCTTGGAGGAGTTGATGTGCAGAGTCTGACTTATCCTGTAGTGGTGGACTAGTACACGAATGTTTTCCATGATGATGTTCTAGGATTACCCCCTCATAGAGAGGTGGACTTCTATATTGACCTGTACCCCGTGATGACACAGATATCTACACCAGCATATCGGATGGCTCCCGCTGAGCTTCACGGGCTGCGGGTACAACTAGAGGACTTGCAGGGAAAGGGATTCATCTGTCCCAGTGCTTCTCCCTGGGTATCCCAAATTCTATTAGCCAAGAAGGCGGATGGGAGCTTGAGGCTTTGTTTCAACTACCGTCGCCTGAACCAAGTGACCATGAAGAACAAGTTCCCACTCCTGAGGATTGACGTCCTCTTTGATCAGCTAAAGGGATCTCAGTGGTTCTTGAAGATATACCTCAGATCAGGCTATCACCAGCTCAGATTTTGAGATGAGGATGTGTAGAAGATGATATTTAGGTGTCGGTACGACCACTATGAGTTCTCGGTTATGCTCTTTGGTGTAACCAACGCTCCAGCAGTGTTCATGTGACTCATGAACATGATCTTCCAGCCTTACCAAGATCGCATTGTCATAGTCTTCATCGATGACATTTTGATCTACTCGACTATTGAGGAGGTGCATGCCTACCATTTGTATGTAGTACTAGACACAATCTGAGAGCACCAGATTTATGGTAAGCTCCCTAAGTTCCAGTTTTGGATTCTAGAGGTTCAATTATTTGGAAACATCATCTCGGAGGCTAGAGTTATAGTGGATCCAGGGAAGATTGAGGCGGTACTTTCTTGGGATCCACCCAGGAGTGTGATGGAGGTATGGAGTTTCCTGGGTTTGGCTGGATACTACCAGAGATTCATTCCAGACTACTCGAGAGTTGCAGCACCACTATCTGCCTTGTCGAAGAAGGGGAAACCCTTCGTGGGGTATGAGAGATGCCAGCAGAGCTTTCAGGATCTGAGGAAGAGGCTGACTAGTGCCCCCATCTTGTGGCTTCCAAAGGAAGGCGTAGGGTACATAGTTTACTGCGACGCATCAGGGACCAGACGTGGGTGTGTCCTAATGCAGGAGAGAACAATTGTGGATTATGGTTCTCAGCATCTAAAACAGCCCAAGTAGAGCTACGATACCAATGACCTGGAGTTAGCAGCAGTGTTCTTTACCTTGAAGATGTGGAGACACTATCTGATGGGAGATAATTTTATCATGTACTCTGATCAAAAGAGTCTTAGGTATATCTTCTCTTAGAAGGACCTAAACTTGAGACAGTGGCGATGGCTCAAGTTCCTCTAGGATTATGAATTTGAGATAGTTGTACTCCTGGAAAGGGGAACATTGTTGCAGATGCAGTCAGTAGGAGATCTAGTATACAACTGCTAGGACAGGCGACAGAGGAGCTGACCACTTTACAGATATCCTTTGTGGATAGAGACAGATCTGCTTTTTTATAGTCTCTTACAGTCACTCACCCTCTTCTTCAGTGAGTCATAGAGGCGCAGCATGGGGAAACTGACTGCGAGACACGACATGCTCAGATATCCATAGGGCAAAAACCTGATGGATTTTCTAAAGGTGAGGAGCACGTCATCCTCTTTAAAGGACGTACCTTGGTACCAGTGGCACTTCAGGAGGAAGTGCTGAGGGAGTTACAAACATCCCCTCTAGTGGTACTTCTAAGAGTGGTGAAGATGTACCAGGATCTTCAACGACAGCACTGATATCCAGGTATGAGGAAGGCGGTAGTGGATTTTTTCTTATAGTGCCTCACTTGCCAGCAAGTGAAGGCAGAGTACTAGGTACCAGCAGGCTTGGTTCAGCCTTTAGAGGTATCAGAGTGAAAGTGGGATGGGATATCCATGGACTTCATGATGGTTCTTCCACTTACATCTAGGGGTCACGACTCGATTTGGGTGATCGTCGAACGACTCACCAAGTCGGCCCACTTCTTACTGATCAGATAGCATGGTTCAGTAGAGATCTTGGGACACCACTATGTGCAGGAGATTGTGTGTTTACATGAAGTAACTTCCTTAATTGTCTCCAATTGGGACACATGGTTTTTTTCCCGGCTATGTAAGGGGTTACAGTAGGCTTTCGGGACACAACTTCTCCTGAGCACCGCCTTCCATCCTCAGACACATTGTCTGACTGAGAGGACCATCCAGACTCTCGAGGAAATGATACAAGCATGTGTCCTCGACTTCAGTCATAGTTGGGAGGATCACTTTCCTTTGGTGGATTTTTCTTACAAATACTGATATCACTCCACCATAGGGATGGTACCTTTTGAGGCATTGTACGAGAGACCTTGCAAATCACCCTTGTGCTGGACAGACCCTGGGGATTCGGCACTAGTGGGACCAGAGAGGGTACGAGCTACCACCAAGAAGGTGTAGATCATCTAGGAGCGGATGAAGACTGCACAGACCATGGAGAAGACATATGATGACAGGAGACAGAGGCATATAGTGTTCGAGGATGGAGACCACGTCTTTCTACAGGTCTCACCTCGACAAGGTCTATGGAGATTTGGTCGAGGTCGCAAATTATCTTCTCGATTCATCAGACCTTTCTAGGTCCTCATCAGAGTAGGTGAGGTGGCTTACTACTTAGCTCTTCCACATTAGTTGCACCTGGTGCATGACGTATTCCACATATACCAGCTGAGGATATATGTGCATGACCCTTCCCACATCATCGACCATGGAGAGATGGACGTCGACAATGGGGCGACCGTCACGAAGGTTCCAGTGGAGATTGAGGATCAATAGGATTAGGTCTTATGTGGATGGTATATACCTCTGGTATGTGTTCACTGGAAGCATAGAAACATCTAGGAGAGCACATGGGAACAAGAGACATAGATGCATGCTCAGTACCCACATTTGTTCCCATAGTTTGAGTTGTAGCCTACAGGGACGTAAAGCATTGAGGTGTGTAGAATGTAAAGACCCATAAATTCCATGGAATTTTTTTTCCTAAATACCTGGGAATTTTATGAGTCCGGGAAATTTTACAGTACTTGATTCGGAGGCTCGGTGTGCCCAAAATCAATTTCTGAGTTTTGTTTCGGTACGTTCAGTAAACGTACGAGTGAGTTTTTATAAATTTTGAACCGGTGCTCGGAACTAAAATCTAAGGTCACTTTTGAACTCGCAGCGCCGGTATTTACTTAAGAAGACTTTCACCTCAACGGTGGACGGTCAAGAATAAAAGTTAGTTTTTAGATTTTTATAAAAAAATGATAAAATAAAGTGTACAACACTTTATTTTATTTTAAGCCACCATGTGAGTGTGTTGGTTAAAACATCCACTTGGGAGTGGGATGTGGGACCGCCACACCCTAACCTCCCATGAGAGGTTATGGTGGTGGGGTCCACCCGAGCATAACTTCTCGTGAGAGGTTATGACATGGGGACCACACAAGGCTTAACCCCCTATTAATGGAGGAGGATAAAACTTCCTCAACTCCCCAATTAAATGGATAGAAACCCCTTGAACTTCCCCTTTAATTAAATGGAGACTACCCCCATTAATTAATATTCCAACCTCTCATGGATTAATTAGAGGATCCTTCGTAATTAATTTACCTTTTTGAAATTTGTGCAAGTGATTAAAATAATAGACAAACTATTATTTTGGGCACTTTGTTTTGGTGGAGTTTGGGAGAAAAGAGAGTTCTCTCCAGTGAAGAATGCTCTCCAACGAAGAATGCTCTTCCAGCGAAGAATGCTATCCCGACAAAGAACGCCGATGAGGGACGCCTTCCACTACGAAGAACAACCTCATCTGACCTTCTTCCTCGGACTCCTTAGACGTGGGACATGTTCGTATACCACGGATCGACGACCATCTTTCCGCTACATCAATGAACGAAGACCGACAAATCAAAGGTAGGGGTTTATTTTGTTTTAAGTTCCATGTTATTCTTTTATTTTATGAATTTAATAACGATGATGATAATATATTTACAGGTGAAATATTATGCTTCGTTCTTGAGATCCAATTTTTACCACCCTAAATGTGGATGGTGCGGGCCAAACCAACATGGCCCGACCCCTCCGCCAATCTTGTTTTGATTAATCTTCGGCTTGGCGATGATGCAAGAGGCAACGAAGGCGTCAACGACGAAGGCCACGCTACCCGCGGCCTCTGCGAATCACACCTCCCCCGCGGCGCACCAGTGCTCTCGGTCGAACACCGCCATCCTAGAGGCACCCAACCTGCATACCTGCAGCCTCCTGACTCCCTACCCGGTGTGCACACCGTCCGAACCTGCGGCCTTCCCGGCCCCGGCGGCGCCCTGCCCACTGCCCCTACGTGCTATTCGCGCCCCCGCGTGCTGCCCCACGAGATGCCCGGTGCCCCCCCCCGCCTTGCCCTGGCACCTTGTTGTGCCCTGCAAGGTGCCCCCGGTGCCCGGAAGCACTCTTCCCGACACCCACGGTGCCCTGTCTTGGCCTTCCCGGCGCCATACCGTGGCATGTCGGCCCCTAACGTGGCCTGCCCGACGCCCCCGTGCCCTGCCCATCACCCCCGAGACCTGTCTGGTGCCCCCGCGACGTCTCGGCTCCCTCGCGGACACCTGGCCGAGCCGGTGTCCTGGGCCCCCTCACGGTGCCCTTTCCGAACCGGCCTAGACACGCCCTCCAGGCCAAGCCGTGTCGGGCTGTGCCCTGGCAACGCTCTGGGCCGGACTGGCCCCAGCCATTGGGCCGAGTCGCCTACGTGGCGACCTCCGGGCCGAACCTCCCTCACAGTCCGCTCGTTCGGGCCCAATGGACGGGGCCAAATTTAATGGTCTAACCCACCCAATGGACCGGGTCAGACCCAGCGGGTCTGACCGGGTCATCCCAGACAGGGTCGGCCCAATTTGGATTTGGCCGAGTCAGTCCGACCGGGTCAGACTGGGCCCAGGCCTATTACTTCCCCTTTACTTTCGTTGGACATATCATTGGCACCGGACATATGTTTGATGAACCATCAGTTGTGCCAATATTATTGGAGTGTAGCTCACCCTTTGAGAATATCTCGCTGGAGTTCGGGGTATAGTTCATTTATGGTCAGGTTGGATCGTACAAGAATCCAATCGGGCCATTGAGACTAAAAGGCTAATAACTAACAGACCGAGCGTCCGATTGACGTGACGTCTATTGCGTTGAGAACCTATGACGTGGAAGACCATTGAGATACTTCTTCGTGGCACTTTTCAATAGTTGGAATACCACCCAGTGACTCGTGGAGCGGATCCATCCAGAGACGAGTAGATAGAGTGTGGAGACCTAGTAGCTGGTTGAGACCCGATGACTGCTTGACCGATTTGACTCAGAGTGATTTGACTAGCCCTGTGGGGAGCGCCTGGTAGTTTGAGGCAGACCCACAGCGGAAAAACACCTGGTATTTGGAGGTCGACCCACGGTACTCGACTTGAGGTGTACCTCTGCAGGCTATTAGGGGGAGTGCCTGGTAGTTGGCGGCATACCCATGGCGGAGGAGCACTTCGTAGTTGGCATCAGACCCGTAGTACTCTATAGGGGGAGTACCTCAGCAACCCAAGGTTTGTGGGAAGCACCTTTTTGTGACACGGTAGGCCCACTGTACTTGATAGAGGAGGAGTACACCACCATCTGTGGTTTCGATAATAAAAATCTTGGTTTGAGCTGAGCCAATGGCTTTTGTGTTTTTCTTATGATTGAGATGGGTTACTAGATAAATTAGGTATATGTATGGGAATATATGTATGTAATGGTTATCTGTTTATTTCATACTTTGTGGTTTATCTTTGTTTTATTTCGTGAGACCTTGAGGGTCTCGGTGTCCCTACTGAGTATCATTATACTCACCCCTACATGGGCTATGCCCACACCTCATTGTGTTGGTTTCAAATGATGGACAACACTGACTGAGGCAGAGAGTAGCAGGACTGGACGATACCCAGAGGCGATTCACTCTGTGTGATGGTGCACGGAGGAGACGGACGGACGTGGAGTGTTGAGGAGGCCAATTGTACCTACCATTCTGGTAGGAACCCCAGAGGATGACCCAGTAGTTGCTTTACTTTTCTTCAGTTGTACTTGCTTTCAGTTGTACTTGTAATTTCTTGTTGGGCTTGTGTTTCCATCCCCTTTTTACTTTCCAGCACTTCTTTTGTATACAATTTTACTTAGTTTTTTCTTCCAATTGTGTACTATGATGTGTTTGTTTACAGTTCTAAAGGCAATGCCTTACCAGTTTAGGGATTTACTCCTTTGGTTCTAGTCGTCATCCCCTGGCCTATGGAAGGCAGGCTTGGGTTAGTCATGATACGGGCCTCGGGGGACGGGTCATGACAAAATAATTCACTTTTAATTGATGTAATCATTCCTAGTATCTAACCATACAATTAATGTTATACTTATTTTCATGAAATCCTACTATAATTCTCTATTATGATGAAATAAGGTAATGTTAGATTGAATCATATCTTCTATATATTATTATACAATTAATTTTAAATCTTGTGAAAGAAGATATAAAAATTATTTTGAATTATAGACATGTAATTTTTTCGAAGAAAGAAGGATCCTAAAGAAGAGGGAGTTATAGGTTTCTTAAAATAGTTTGAGAATATTTTTTAGGTTCCATTTAATCAAGGATCCACGTGAACAATAGGATAACTTGTTATGAGTGTGATCCCTTGTTTGATTACCTATATGGGATAAAAATATCTCTATACATGATCTACAATATCATTGTATGGGTAAAAAATGATAGATGGAATGTATTTATAAATGATAGTGGTTGAATCTTGAGAGGTGTTGGAGGATTTCATGAGATAGAGATCACCCACAACCTTGCAAGGACCCACCTGAGTTTATTTCTCTTGTCATGGGACACATTGTGATTTTTTTATAACGATGGTGGTTTGATGTATTTTTTAGAAATAAAGGTATACCTAGAGAGTTGTACCATTTTACAGTTAGATCCAACCCCTATGATATCAAATGATATATGGAAAAAATCTAGAGGTTCTATAAGGTTAGTCTAGTAGCTAGATCTAGTGAGGGCCGGTGAGATGAGATCAAGCAAGGTTGAGTTCCATGATTTTCGTTTTATAAATTTGGGGCCCATTCATTAGTTTTATGAATTGTTTTATCATTGGATTATTGTTCAATGTTACATAATTAAATGAACCATCTTTGACTAACCTTTTTTGACATTCAATATCATTTGAATGTAAAAGGTGAGGTAGGAATCCAATAATTTAGTCATTCTGGATATAGTGTGACATTATAGTGATTATGTTAGATGAAATGCGATACATTTGGTATGCCTCATTAGGTCATGCTGGTATAAACATCTTCAATTATAGACAGGCGGGTATTTTTATTATTTGAGATGTATTAGTGGGTTTTTAGGGTGTGCATATCTTCTAATCAAGATGGAATAAAGGTATGTACTGTATGAAAATACATGGATTATGTTTTCAGGTTGTGAGTATAACTATGCACTTAGCTTCACTCTCTCACAATATTTTAATACACATCCCCTAAATCACTAGTATTCTTTTTATCAAGGAAAGTGAGGAAATTTTTCATGGTCACCAGACTCACCACATACCTATGTATATGATATGGATTTTTATGAATGTGGATAGATATTCAATTTTTATTTCTAGGATAACTATTTTTTAGAACTAGGTTCATGGATAGAGGAGAGTATATTATTGGATGTTGACGATTGGGAAGAATATGGTCTCTTGATTTGATGTGAAGGTTGTTGTATTTTTATTTTTTAGTTGTACTTCTTATATATAAACATATGATCTTATCGTATTGGATTTTGTATCTTATTTATATTATGTATCTTCTAATACTAGTTCTATATTAATTTTTTTTGAAATGTGAATACTATTTACTCATTTTATATTCTTTACTATGGGAATCACTCTTAGTTATAAGTTTTATTTCTATATGTTTTTTGTTGTTTCATCATTAAAATAGGTCATACTAAATTTTTAGTAGATTCATGCATGATGATAATGTAATATATTTTGGGTAATATTCTCCCAATGAATATTATTTTCCCTAATAATTATTCATAACTCTTTAAAGTATAAATAGGTGTACCTAAGTTCAAGTGGAATCTCCAACTTAGTCACTATTCAGGTAGCCCTATATGGGTGTTATACGTTGTGATTATAATGATATAGGGTATATATTAACTTATTAATCAATAAAAAATTCCAAAATGTACTTCACATACTCAAATTTGATAAAACATTCTTGTATTTTTAGGAAAAGACTATGATAATGATTATTGGCTCAATTTTGATATATAGGAATTAAACACACATCATTCTTTTATTCGATGTAGTTGGAAAGATCTAATATATATAATCAATTTCTAAATAGTTTGAATTTTAATACATGTTATTAATAAAGAACAAATTATTGATTATTTTTAATAAATTACTTGTTTCAATTACAAGTATATTTCTACGGTTTATTAAAATTTAAAGGACTATTAATCCATTAGCACACTATTTTGAGCATGTTCTTTTATGTAATATTGTACTTATGAATGTTTTAATAATAAAAAAATGAATATATATTCATTTAAGAATTTTTTATTATTATTTTTATTATATTTATTAGGGATTATTTCATTTTAATTCTAACAGTGATTCTATTATTTATATATATATAATCTAGGATATTTGAGCACATAATAGTGGTCGTAGTAGGTAGGAGGGGACATTATTAATTCTTATTTTTCATTGAGAATGTGGGATTCTATTTTATCAAATCTATCTAAAAAGATACTTTTTCCATATAGAAAACCACCGATATCAATTTTGTAATTATTTCTAAGATATTGGTTTCCAAGAGGATGGCCTTATCAGTTTACTCTTATTGATTGTAACACACCAAATCAATTAATGAATATAATGATTATTTCAAACTTTGTAACTTTTCAAATGTTACAAAGAAAATATTTAATAAATAATATATATATATATATAATAACATTTAGGCCATTTGTTTTTGGAGTTTTATCATCTCATTATTTGAGAAATTATTACATCTTCATATTCATAAAAACAATGTAAAATTGGATTGATTGATACTTATCTATGGTAAATACATATATAACATTTATAAAGTTTTCATATGATCATATGTGGATGTTTAATTAGGAAAATCAATGTATCATTACTTCTAAAAAGTAGTAAAATACTATCAGATACTCTTATAATAGGTCATTTTCGAAGTAAAATAGTTTTTATAATATTTTCATGTAACATGAGTGCTAATTGAAGTAATTTCATATAATTTTATGAAACCATGAATAGAATTTATTAAATTAAAATAACTTATATTTTAATATGTCAAATTATATTTATTTATTTATGAGATAAATCGTATTCATTTTATGCACTAGTAAAAAAATATTAAATCATGTAATAATTATAAATTTAAAACTAATAAAATCAATATAATGGGTTGTTATATTGTGAAAACCATGATGTCACTAAAATGTATTTATTTTATTTAGTTTCTTGGATTCCAAGTAATTTTTTTTAAATTATATAAAATTTTCAAGATTACATGGCCTGGATACATGGGTGATGGGTCCCTCAGAGTTTTGAATTTTGCGATCGTGAATCATTTATAGTCTTATGCACAATCTAGGAAACTATATAGTCAGGCCATGAATTTTCTTCAAAAGTGGATAATTTTTAATTTTTAAATAATTTTAACTCTATTCCACCCCTATTTTCTTCCCATTTTGTTGTCTCACACTAAGAAGGAACCACATTCAAAGGATTATCTTTATAATTATATCACTATATTATTCTTTATTGATTATTAGAGTTTATTCAGTAGTATGAACTCATATTTCCTCCATTATCTCCTTATTATCCCTCTTTCTAATTATTTTTCTCTGGTGTAATAGGTATTTGGTTAGGGTTCATATAATTTGAGTGTATTTTATATTTTAGAGTGAGAGGATCACATTCAAAGTTCTTATATTCTTCATCTATAAGGAATCACATTAATTTCTCAATTTTCAATTGGTGATTCTATTCTCCCTCCACCCATTTCTATAATCCTTTATATTTGTTTTTTATAACCACATTATTAGATTATTTAAGAACTAATTTATTTTGTAATTCTATATTTGAAGAAAAACTATATGTAGTTTTTGAAATATATAAATTTTTATATTGAATACAAAAATTTTTCATGGATAAAAAAATTGATTGTTTTTATGTTTTATATGCCTACAAAAAGAAACATTTTGGTTGGTTATAACATATTAATAATTATATAAAAGTTTCATTAATTTTAAGGTGAAATTTTATTGAATTTTATAAGAGGTAAAATCTATTTTATAATTATTATACCTTATTTTGATTGTGATTAGTGGACCATTATATGGTTTTTGATATCAAATTACTCATCTTACTTATTATTTTATATATCTATGAAGTTATCTATTCTTTAGCTTATAAAGTAATCCATCCTTAATTAATTAGGTCTATTTTTATAAAAGTGTATTATAGTGATGAGATGTGTTTTTTGAATTTTTTTTTTTGTTTTATGCTTCTAAAATTTTATCAGATGGTATGGATTAGAAGGAAACATAGATATAATTCCCCACTAGTTAGGACTAGATTATAAATTCCAATTGGGTGCCACTAATAATTCCTAAATTGAGTGAGTTGTGTGAGTGAGTAAGATCATATGGCTACTAGAAAGTTTGTTCTATTAATTGTAATTATATATTTCTACCCTAGACCCAATTATCTCATGTCTACGATATTTTTTTGAGTCCTATTAAATAATGTCATGATTTATATATATTTCATTGTACCATATTTTCTAAAATTATAGGACATTAATGTTATTAGAAAGATAATTTGGATTTAATTTTCCCATTTAATTTATAATATTTTAATTTTTAAATTGAGAATTTATTTATTTCATTATAATTAAAAAATATCATATTTATTTTTGTAATTTAGTACAGGTGAATATAATCTCTGAATGAATCCTACTGTATTTATAATTACTACCTATATACAAACTTTGGAATCAATATTGATATTGTTTTACTTTTCATTGGTAAAGAGAAGGCACCACACTACCCTGATGGTAGTTATTTGTTTTTTTCATGTTTTAGAGGAGGTGAAATGTGAGTGATGATCTTATATCACAAGAAGATAGAGCAATTTTAGTTTTATTTTGGTTTCTACTTTTGGTATTATAAACTTTTCCATGTCGGTTATTCCATATATTATATATTTTATGTTTATTTTGATTTTTTGTTTGTTTGTGTGTTTATAACCTCTGATGAGTATGTTTTATTTTTATTTAATTGATACATGTTAGGCTAGATATTATTATTAGCTGACCATTTTTTGTACCTTTATATTATGGATTGGTTACTATACCTTGTTTGGTTTATCTATGATTAAAACATAAATTATTTACATCTATCATTAGTTTAATATATAGATTCATCATGTTGAATATTTGGATGAATACATTATTTAGATTTTAGTTTTAAATAGCGTGAAATAATTCCTGGTATAAATGCTATGATGAATAAATGTTTTAGAAGTATGAGGAATAATATGGTCACAGATCTATCATTAAAATCAGGTTTATCAATGGATATCATTAAGGGGTCAATGCTTCAGGTCAGTATTATATCCTTCATAGATTTGGTGAGTGTGATTCTACAAGCTGAGTTTCCTGGGTTGAGCTAGAGTTCCACATATCCTTAAGTGATTTTCCACATACGTTAAAGGTTGATGACCAATGGTAAAAGTTGTATCCATAAAACAGGGATACTATTCCCTTATAATCATTATCAATAAAAAATGACAACAATCATAATAAAAAAATCATTTCACATAATCATAGAAATGTACCGACCATACCAATAACATCACATAAAATAAATAAATAAACCCATTATAGTCAAATGTAGTCTTCCAGAAGAATGACCACCATAAGTGGTAGATCATGTATAATTGAGTATAAATAAAACAAATGAGGATTTTCTATAAAATTTTCCTAGAATATTTCATGGAACCATACCCATATTATAGAAAATTTATTCATGGTTATCCACTTTATGTAGGGGATTTACCCATCCCAAGACCCCTAACAATGAAATCTATATTCCCAGAAAGATGCACATATATAGTGTCAGTATGAAACCTTGTACGACACCAAAAATAAACCTTTTACATTAATCAAATACTATATTTTTTTCATGTACTGATTAAAAAATAAACATGCTTCCAATATACACCTAAAATGGTTTATCATACACTAACTAGGCCCCCTTGAACCCTAAACTTAATTTCCTCGACCAATGTTGGTGGGAGGATTCCTCATGTGAAAGAGGAATACCATATATATGATGACATGAATATAATGAGGAATTCTACTACTTAAGCACAAGGATAACATCTGAATCATGGGAAAGGGATAAGATATCCAATATATAAATAAATAAAAATACATATTATGGGATTGACTCTTAGGTTAAACCCTTGTATCCTAATGAATGGTAATGTGTGTATGAATCCAAAGGAAGGTGTATCATATTCAACATATCTCAAAAGTTTTTAGGATAGATAAATATGAAATATTTTCTTATTATTTTGTATCCATCATAACATGAACTGTATCTATATATTGAAGAGATCCTAAGTTATATGTCTTCTTTAGAAAATAGAATACACAATCCCAACAATCCCAACAATCCCATCAAACCATCCCAACATGAGGCCCTTAAAGCATAACCATTCCTAACTCGGAACATTGGTTCATAACAAGTAACCTTGGTTCCCTATGACAAAGAAACATGATAACTCTCATAAATTATGACTACTATTTAGAAAGACACACCATAAAATCTAAACTATCTCTCAGTTCAATCATATTATATAATCTTATTTTACCACCAATATTAGTCAATCAAAACATGTGATATTTAGGCCAATTACTTCCTAATACATAAATTAATACACTACCCAATACCAAGTACTAATAGAAAAACCATTAATTCCGTTTTTTGTCTTAGAAACTCAAACCAAAGCTGAATTCCATATAAAGAGATGCCTCAACATATATCTCCAAAAACCATCACAAATTGGTTCCAAACTAATGGAACAAACTCAAAATATTTCATATGGGTATTCCTCACCTCATCAAGACTATATGAAACCTTATAACTGTAGGTAGATTCAAAATAGACTCCCACATAGAATCCATATATATAAATTATTATAATCCCATATAATAATGGTAAAATAATAATAAATACCCACTTTAAGCTTTTAAGAGAATTCTCATTGAAAGAAATAATTCCATTCAGGCACAATCATTGGAAATACAAATAACAATATATGTAGAAACCTTTGAAAATGATTGAAATAAACACTTAAAAAGGGAGTAATTTTGGAATGTGGGAGATCCAAGGAGACGAGGGTGTCATCAGAGGAGTGAGGAAGAATATTAAAAAGGGTGGGGGTGAAAAATTTACCAACAATCTCCCCACATAAATTTGGGCATTTGATTTCCAATCAAAAATCATATGGAGCCCCATTGAACATCAGGTGGACTCCAAGATTTTTGGTGGACCCCCCAAGTAGGGTGTAATGGGGTATGTGATGAGCCTTTACCTCTCCCATTGGGATCTTGATGATGGCCCACTAGATTGTACGTGGTAGTTTTCTACTTTTCATCAGTTTTTGTGCTTATATTTCTTTCAACTTTACCATTTTTAACCCCACCAAACATCATAATTCGACTAAACACACCCAATTACATATGAAATGATATAATGTAAATAAAAAAATACCTCCAAAATTGGTGGAGCATTATAGTGATCTATCAAGGGGGTCTCACATGGCGTTTAATTTCAGATAAAATAAAATTGGTTGCACCAATTCTAGAAGCCCATGGATCGTAAAATGGATTCATGTTCTTATATTACCATATATATATATATTAAAGATAATTTATTGGAGAAGTTTTTTTTGTAATTATTTGGGAGGATAATATGTTAAAACAACACTACTCGCATTTTATAGAATGGAAAATGATGAACCCCATCTGATTCACTATATGAATAAAAAAATAGAAAACTCCAGACATTGGTTTCAAAATTCAATGAAAGATATTATTAATTTTTAATTTCCTTAAATTATATATATATATATATATGAAATATAATATCTTCTAATACCCTTTATGATAATAATATTTAACTGATCACATATTTATCATAGTGGAATATACAGCTACAACATCTAGAATTACACATAGTAGAAAAAGATCCTCACGGTAAGGTCGAAATCATAAATCCAACCTCAGATTATTACTTTAAGGTTCTATTTAACAGTAATCTAAGAGAACTCACTCTACTAGTAACATATAATTTATAGTTTCCTTCCGAGATATTATGATTGTCGGGTTTTTCCATAATAAGTACATGCTTGATGTATGAAGGGAATAATACAGAGATGGGGATCAAACCCATGCCTTGGGGTATACCAACAACCCAATCTGGATTAACCTGTTAGTAGGGTATTTACACCCATGTTGTGTTTCTTAAGATGTTATAATGAACCCCACCTAGGGATAATGATAATGATATAATATCTAAATATATTCCTTATAGAAGTATTTTGACAACCCTTCTTAGTCTAAAGTTTTTTATAGGGGATCACCATCCAATGGATAGGACATTCCACCATAAAAAACTGAAAGGGAATGGATTAATTGAATCTAACACAATGAAATTTGTCCAATATGAATAATAAAATGCCTATAAGACTTTTTTGAGGTTGTACAAGGTTTTTTCATTGAGTACACATCATGTCCCTTCATCATCGAGTCCTACTTGTGTGACATAGCATGTGCCCATGTATGTGTCTGAGTAGAAGGCATTGAGATGACTCATATAGAATGTGTAGCCACATGGAATCTTGTAAATTTACCCTTTGTACTCTCCAATCCACCTTCCATGGTGTAAAAAACGTATGGTATGTCTGAGAAGATGTGTAATGCCAACCAACTTCTTTGGTGTATACCTGTATAACGTTCCAAGCTGGATAGCTAGGCACCACATGGTGTATGGTAGGGACCACATAGCATGTGATCCTTATCTATGCTCATAAACCCCAACCACGACTTGGGAGGTCCGACGTGGAATTAAATTCCATATTTTACATCGTGTAACCAAGGATTTTCTAGAATCCTAGATCTGTTTCATGCATTATCATCTGCTCATCTAAACTTCGATTTGACCTCGAATCTTTTTTTTTAAGAATGGAATAGGTCTGACCAAGACCTGTCGTCATTGTTCACCAGAATTCATCCACCAAATCTCATGTGATAACACTTCCATTTCATATCCCAATGTTTTCATGAAGAAACTAGCATGAAGAACTCAGAATTGGTCCTAATCTATTATTGTAGCTCTATCTCATCATCAAAATAAACTTTGATATGTGGTTTCAATTTGTTTCCAAAAGAATTGGGTTCATATTGATTGGTTATATTGGTATTTTCCAAGACTCATGCCAAATTAATTACCTATTATTAATGATAAATGGTGAAATAAATGAACAAAGAAAAAAATTTGTAACTAACCTTAAAAAATATTCATGTTGGCCTCAATTTCATTCTGTTATAATGATGTATGAAGATATATGACATAGTGAATAATAGAAATCCCCAAATCCCAGATAATCTAACTAGTACCCACTATAAAATCGATCCAAGAATCAATTAATTTTTTATTTATTATTTTTCATCATAGGAATAATAAAAGTGGTATAAATTCACACAAAACAAACATCCTACCTCAATATGGATTGATTGATGATGAAGAATGAATCTACATCATTTTCGTTCGTGAGATCCTCAAATCCTGATGGAATAATGATCATCAATCTTGATCTCGATATGATGTCATATTCAATAAATTCTCTCTTACAACAATCATCTTGATATATAGGGTTAATCAGTTGAACCTGACATCTCTTTATAAACACATATTTATAGACAACCTCATCTCATGAAAAATTAATTAAATTAATTTATTTTAATTAAATGATTTATTTAAACATTCTCCCACATCTATTCATAACCCAAACATCATACATTCTCTAAGGTTAAGTCATTCCTAGGGTAAAACAGATGATATTAACTAAAGAACAGAATTATATTCTAGATCTAAACCTATGTTTCAGAGTTATAATACTTTTTTAGGAAAAAAAACACATGCATGATATTTAATATATTTGAAATATTAATTATGTGCTCACTGGGACTCAAAAGATCATACTGTATCAATGGAAGGCACTGTAAATAATCTATATAATATTATTAAGTAACACATGGAATATTAGGGTCTTTAAATTCTATCCAACTTAGGTATTAACATCTCAGAAAGCCAAAACAAATGGTTACACAAAGAGATGTGAGTACTAAGTGAAAAAATGTACCTCCCACTCCTAGGTACTCTCCTAGAGAATCCTCTACCACCATCAAAAATACACTAATGGAATCATCCATCCATGGAGGATCCTCTCCTATAAATCCTCATTCTCTACTGGGTACTCATAAAAGGTAGACCCATCATCAATGGTAATCTCAACCAAGTCGATAACATGCGATAAGTTGTTCATGTACCTTCTCTACTATAATATGTGGAAGACATTCTGTACATGGTATAACATCTGGGGTAAATCCAAGTGGTATTGAACCTTACTAACACTACATAGTATCTATAAAGGGCTAATGAATTTTAGGGATGGCATTACACCACAACCAAAACTCTATAACCCCTTTCGAGTCGAGACCCTTGAGAACACATTGTATCTATCCTTGAACTCAAAAGGCCTATATCAATGAGACACATAAGACTTGTGATGGATTTATTTTAGGTCTGTATTCTATACTAGATGATCTAAAACTTTAATATTATGTATCACACCAACTCTATTCCCACAAGTGATGAATATCATGGGTTATTCCGGTATAATGGTGACCTGAAGGGTGTCTCGTACAAGGCCTCAAACAGTTCCATAACTCTAGTGTAATGGTAGTTATTATTGTATGAAAACTAAACCAATGATATGTGATCCTACAAACTACGAACAAAGTCTAATATGAATGACCTCTACATGTCCTCCATGACCTGAATGGTCCACTTAGTTTGGCCATCAGTCTGTAGGTGAAAGTTCATGCTCAGACACAACTGAGTCACTAAGGCCTCCTACAATCCCTTCCATAACTGATATGTGAAGCGAGCATCAAAAATATAAACAATAATTGAAGGAATTCCATAGATATATACTACCCACTGCATGTACAATAATCCCATGCTCTCTATTGAACTATTCTCTCAAATAAATAGGATGTGAGCTAACATGGTGAGTAAGTCTACAATTTCCTAGATGGAATCATTTCCCCAAGAAATACATGGTAAACCCATAATGAAGTTCATGGATATCCCCTACCACATACATTTTAGCAACCAAAGGGGTTAGTCTGAACCCTTTGGAACTTGGTTCTCAACCATCACTTACTAAAAAGCAAGGCATCAAGGGACCTAATCTAAAACTCCCTTCATCTATGGCCACCGAAACTTCTATAGAAGGCATTGGTACATCTTCTCTTAACATGGATATACAACTATGGGTGAAGTTTAAAATTCCCTCATCACCTCATCTCTTAATGCAACTGGTACAATCATTCATACTCTAAAAATGACAACATGCTATCTAACTTCATAAAATCTATCAGGGGAATGTCCAGGAAAAATGTGAGAACTTAGGGTCTCACAGTCGATATCCTCAACTTGTGCCTCCCAAAATTGTTATAAAAGAAGAGGTTTAATAGCCATCAAATAGTCGTAATATGATCCATTCCCATCCTAATAGGATAATTGGGACGAGTCCAACTACTCTGATGACTAAATCAATAGTTGAAAACAAGATCTTTGAATGAGATAATTTGTTACCACATTCGCCATCCTAGGAGTATAGACAATAATGAAGTCATACTCTAGGAGGAACTCTACCCATCACCTACGCCTCAAGTTATGATCATTCTGAGACATTATATACTTGAGAATCTTATGATCAGAATATATGATAAATATGTCTCTCATTAGGGAGTTTCATTACATATTTAGGGAATGTAATACCATTGATAACTGAAGATCAGGGGTTGAATAGTTCTATTCATGTTGTCTCAACTAGCATGAAATATAGGAAATTAGGGCCCACCTCTATATGAGAACACAACCAAGATCAATCGTTGATTCATCATAGAACACTATGTGCCTAAAACCCTCCTCTAGAAATCTCATGATGAGAGTGCCCATCAATCTCCACCTCAACACCCAAAAATACCACATGCATCTATTTTCCAGATGAAAGGCTACCCATATATGTTCAAATATTTCAAGGGATATAATCTGCTAAAAATATTGTGTACAAATATCTAATAGCAGCATGCCAACCCAAGATATCTCCACACCTCTTTCATGTTATTGGGTAGCTCCCAAGCTGACACTACCAAAACCATTTTCGAGCCCAATATTATGCCATCCACTAAGATAACATGTCTTAAAAAGTGATCCTTATGAATACATAACTAGAAAATCGATATTCTCTCACAAAGATGGTTATAATAGAGTATATCCAGAACCATCTATGACATCCCACCTTTTTATCACATAAACTTTTATTACATTATACAAAACCGAGGATCTTTAAGGTTTAGTGTCTTGGAAACCAGAAACTCAAAACATGAAAAAATGAAACATTCTTCTTAAACACTTGAAAGGATTCTCCTTATGTTCATCCTAGGTTCATTACTGCGTCTCATAACCTGGGTACATACATCAAATGAAAGGGTGAGCAGAAGGACCGGTAAGGGAAATAAGGGAAACATTTAACATGTGAACTTGAGATACATCAATAAAGTCATGGAAAAGAACTTTAAGGCATGAGAAAGAAATCATGAGGCATATCATAATAAAAATAACGTATTTTATAACATGAAGATGTGGCTACAACATTTAACGTAGACAATCATTTCGGTTTCACCAAGGACCATCCCCAATGTGTCATTAAAAATTACCAATGTTATTCACCAATATATCGTTAAAAATGGTCATCTCTAGAGATTAAGTCTTTATCCAATGCATTGCAGCGCTATCAGGGCGCACACTTAAATTTTCATTTATTATCATGTGAGCCACATATATCATCATCAATCATTTCATAAACAACCCATATAGCATAAAATAAATGGGTTTAATTTCATATTCATAACGTTTTAAAAACTGCTTTTAAGAAATGATCTTTATGTCACTTTAAACCCATGGAAAAGGAAAGAGGGCATCATGTATGTAAATCCCAGAATTTAAAATAGAACATTTTGATATATATGTGAATACCCCTGTAGAATAAAGAGTTTTGATTATTCACATAATAAAATAAAATAATTGGAGAAAGGAGAGAGACATTTTGAGACAAAAATTCGACAGCATAACAACTATGTTGCAGAGTTTTAAAAAACATTGAAAAGAGAGGTGTCATAGGTATCCCACTCATAAATGACCCATAAAATAGTAGAGGGACAGAATATAAAAGATATATGATCATGGTAATGAAAATTTAAGTACATACCATTTTAAATGAAAAACATGGAAGGAATACAAAAATTAGATTTCTCTTATGAAAATTCAGCAGCCTAACGGCGTCACTTAAAACATCAAAAAAATGAATTGATAAGATAAAATAGGGTCTATCATCATATGAAAAAAAGTTCAGTATGATAGATATAGAGATCATACCCCAACATAATAAAATTGAACTTGAAATAATTGACATGAAAATAGAACTTGAAAATGAGAAGGGTGAAAGAATCCCTTAAAAATTCGGCAGCCTAACGACGCTAATTAAACATTCTTAAAATGATTTGATGGGAGAAAGAGAGGGTCTCTAATAATATGAACATAAAATATCAGTATGATTGATATAGATATCATACCCCCAACATAATAAAAAATAACTTGAAATACTTGACAAGAAAATAGAACTCGAAAATGAGAAGGGTGAAAGAATCTGTTTTCAGCAGCCTAACAGCGCCACTTAAACATTCATAAAACGAAATGATTAGAGTAAGAGGGGATATCTCATCATATTAACATGAAATGGTCAGTAAGAGGATTATAAAAGAACATACTACAACATAAGATCATTGAGCATAAAATAAGTGACTTAAAAGAAAGTATTTGAAAAGAAAGAGAGAGGTTGGATCCCTTACCTTAAAACGTAACTCTTATAACATGAAGGTTGTGAAATTGAGAGATTGGGGGAACCTTGGGAGGAATCCTTGGGAGTTAATGAGACCAGATATTCATTGGGGGAGAGTTGGGAGTGAAATATAAGGGTGGAAAGGGTGGGTATTTATAGGGAAAGTGGGGTGATACTTTAATAATTTCAAGGGACACCTCACTAGTGGTTTTGTCAAAACCATGGGCTTGCCCTTGGTATTTGCCCATGGTTTTGGCCACATGGGACCCCTTATACAATAATTCATCCCCTTTAGTCGACCATCCCTTAAAATATATCATGAAATCATCATGATGCAGTCATGATGTAATTAAACATACGGAAACCCTAGAACTGTATTTTTACTGTTCATTGAAAATTCAACTTTTTCTGAAATCTCCCAAAAAATTATCTTAACATAATATCAATGCACTGAATTCAAAAATAAACTCCATTTTAGAAAAATAATTTTCTAAATATTTTTAATTTAATTTTTTAAATAAAAACACTATTCACTGAAAATTCATTTTTTTCAGAAAAAACCCCAAAAATTACCTTAACATAATATCGATGTTATGAATTCAAAAATAAATTCCATTTTATAAAATTAATTTTCTAAATAATTTTAATTTAATTTTTAATTAAAAACCACCATTCACCTGAAAAAACTAATACTTGACTAATAATTTCTGAAACAGTTATTTACCTATTTTATTGAATCACATTAATTAATCAAGGTGCCTATATGATATTAATACAATATTTAACTGAGATTACTAATCCATTTGGTCACATTACTAATCCTAAGCATAAAATCACTATTCATAATTTACTATTCATCAAAAATTAATTTGATCTTATTAGACTCTAAATTTCATACTGAACATAATTGTAGAAGATCATTTTTTGAAAATCATTACACATAATTAATTATCCTAGGTTTATAAAAATATTTTCAAATATCCTTTTTCTAGAATTCATCAAAAATATGCACACTATATTTATCCGGACATTTGAAATTTCACAAACTTCATCATAAGAAGAAATCACAATTTTTACTTAAATCAAAGATTTACACAAGGCTATTACGCTCTCGTTACATAGCCCCTTATAACACCATCATAGGACCTAACAGTAAGGTGTGCTAGGGTGATTGAATCTTGGTGTGGCTCGGACAACATTGTATGAGTAGTAATTTCTATCATTTTGAACTTCTCGCGAAGGTGATTCCGTTCTAGCTTCACACAATGAAGTTCGGCTTGGGTTTGGTCCAGAGAAAAGCCCAGTGGTGCAACCTCCTTCACAAGTTCTGTAAGATGGGATTTGATTGGCCCAAGACTACTGGATGAGGCAATCTAATATTCTTTCTATATTAATTAACCAAGATCACTTGTATTTAGAGACAATAATCGAAACATTTAGTTTTCCAGCGGTCATATTGACCAACGGTCATATAACAGTAAAAACACAACGGTCTCATTTTAATTGTACTCAAGTTATCAAGTGAAATAGTTTTGTTGAGTATAAAATGAAATAACTTACAAAAATAGGAAACAAGATTTATTCAAAATTTTAGGCCATTATAATCTTCCCCCCTTAAGAAATTGAATCCTCACAATTTTTAAAATTGGGATTAGAAATTTCATTGAAAGTCCCACATCAGAAAAGGAGTCAGTAAAACTATTACTTTAAAAGAAAGAAAGGGAAGTACAAAGGTCACCTGAGTTAACCCACGCTAGGATTCCATGTAGGAAAACATGGACATGGAAGAGAAAACAAAGGGTCAAGTTCTGAGGGAGAGTGATAGAAAACATGATTAAGAGAAAGTTAACAATAAGAAAATCACAAAGTTATGATGGGTTAAACGGTATTTGATTTCCCAATAGGAAACGTTAACATACAACGTTTTTGTTTTACGTTCCTTTTCATAGTTTTGAGGAATTGATTTACTACATATAATAAAAACACAAGGAAACATATTTACCTTCAAGTAGAGTTTCATCCCTTAAAATGTTTCTAAAAAAAATAATCTTTTCTCCAAACAATGAGCATTAAAAAACACTTGGTCTCATCAAAAGCACAAGAATAGTATTCTAGAGAATCACATAATCCACCAAAGATTAACTATCTACTTATTCTATCTTTAAACATTATCCCAAAAACAGAAAGGGTAAGATAAAACAAATCTTTCAAAATAAAGAACCCCATAAGACGGGAAACAACTTTTAAATCTTTAAAATTCCATGACACTACCCAAAGTTAATAATATACCATTCCATAAATAACTGTATTTAAAATTCCTCAAAATAAACCAAACTAAGATTGAAACCCAAATACAAGAAGGATTTGATAACATAGTCTTCCAAAATAAACATCATTGTTCATCTCCAAACAACATAAACCACTCCTAACGTCTTATAAAAAAAGTAGCTAACATAAACATATTTTCCCCAAGATAGGTTAATCATTTCCCTAAGTAACCTGTATTACTATAAGTTCACCATAAATTTTTTGATTCTTCAAAATATAATTCTACCTTTATTCCTCAAATAAAATACCGTAGTAATGTATTTACCCCGATCATATAAGGTTCCCAAAATAGTGAACATCTTCCAAAATAATAGTCTTCTTTTAATACCCTAATCATCTGTTTTTTTCATGAAGAACAGCTTCACAACATCAACATGTGGTACATAACAATATATTTTTTCTTTAATGATATAAAACCATCTTAGGTAGTGACTCTATTATCTTAGAAAAAATTAAAGATATTCTCATAGGGCATGAACTAAAAAAAACAACATGACATAGAAAATTATTGCGAAGAAGTCACGTGTACTTTAGTCATCGAGATCCATCTTAGCATAGGACTTGCATTGTTCCCCTGTACTTGAAGATTTTTTATGCTCATCATGCTTCTCATCCCTTCTAAGAGAGCATTGCCTTGGATAATGTCTAACTTCTCCACATTTATGACATTGAAAAGTATAAGGTACATTAGATCGAACCTTATCTCTATTCATCAAATTATCCATTTTTTAAATCAATTAGATACTTTATGCCCTATCACCCCACACTTAAAACATCTACTGGTTCCTTTGTGACATTCCCATTGGTGCCTCTTTTCACACTTTTTCCACAAAGGAAATTGGGTCTTCTTTCCCTTATCAACTTTATCAGATTAACATCCTTGAGACTTCGTCTTCTTTTTCCTTGATGAATTTGGGAATTAAACTAGGTACCAATTATTAATTTTGATTTTTGATAGATGGTTTGGCATAATAACAATATGTTCAACTTGATCTACGTCATCTATATCCCATTAATATGGTAATCATCACATTTCCTATCACATTGGTTGTTGCGACATGTTCTTCCATTTCCCGCCATTAACTAAGAAAACAAAGTATAATTAGGGGGCTTAAATACATAGCCAATAATCATGAAAAGGAAACTTAAATCGTAGAAGGATAAAATTGTAGAAGAAAAGTATACCCTAACTTTTGATCCCCTAGGTTTCAATCTAGGTTATCCATGATCATATATTCTTATGTGAAACTTTATTTTATTTTATCTTTGTTCCTTTAATAATGGTTCATACGAATCTTATGAATTTACCAAAGCATATCCTCTGGGAGTGTCGTAACCAAGAGTGAAGAGAGGCCCACTATTGTGTACCAGTTCCCATTTGAGTCTAGATAAAAGTGGTGTTTTCGGGTTTTACCCCTATGTACATCTGTGCCAAAGCCACCTCAACCTGCTCGTATCCAGACAGGGATGTATTTTCTTGATAAACCACATACTCAATACTCACCAAAATACTAGGAAGATGTCCTATATTTAAACTTTCCTATAGGGTTCATCTTAAAGTTTTAATATCCTAATTTCCACAAATAACTAAACCATCCTTTGATACCAACTATGACATCCCACCTTTTTATCACCTAAACTTTCATTACATTATAAAAAACCGAGTATCTTTAAGGTTTAGTGTCTTGGAAACCAGGACCTCATAAAATGAAAATAGAAAACATTCTTCTTAAAAACTTGAAAGGATTCTCCTTATGTTCATCCTAGGTTCATTACTGCATCTCATAACCTGGGGACATACACAAAAAGAAAGGGTGAGCAGAAGACCCAGTAAGGGAAACAGGGGAAGCATTTAACATGTGAACTTGAGATACATCAATAAAGTCGTGAAAAAGAACTTTATGGAATAAGAAATAAATCATGAGGCATATCATAATAAAAATAATGTATTTCAAAACATGAATATGTGGCTATAACATTTAACATAGACAATCATTTCTATTTCACAAAGGTCCATCCCCAAGGTGTCATTAAAAATTACCAGGTTTATTCACCAAGATATTGTTAAAAATGGTCATCTCTAGAGATTAAGTCTTTACCCAATGCATTGGAGCGCTATCAGGGTGCAACCTTAAATTTACATTTATTATCATGTGAGCCACATATATCATCATCAATAATTTCATAAACAACCCATATATCATAAAAGAAATGGGTTTCATTTCATAAACATAACATTTTAAAAACTGCTTTTAAGAAATGATCTTTATGTCACTTTAAACCCACAGAAAAGGAAAGTGGGTGTCATGTATGTAAATCCCAGAATTTAAAATAGAACATCTTGATATATATTTGAATAAACCTGTAGAATAAAGAGTCTTTAGTATTCACATAATAAAATAAAAGAATTGGATAAAGGAGAGAGACATTTTGAGACAAAAATTCAACAGCATAACGACTATGTTGCAGAGTTTTAGAAAACATTGAAAAGAGAGTTTTCAGGGGTCGTCCACTCATAAATGACCCATAAAATAGTATAGGGACAGAATATAAAGGATATATGATCATGGTAAATAAATTTTAATGACATACCATTTGAAATGAAAAACATGGAAGGAATATAAAAATAATATTTCTCTTATGAAAATTCGGCAGCCTAACGACATCACTTAAAACATCAAAAAAATGAATTGACAAGATCAAATAGGGTCTCTCATCATATGAACAAAAAAGTTCAGTATGATAGATATAGATATCATACCACAACATAATAAAATTGAACTTTAAATACATGATATAAAAATAGAACTTGAAAATGAGAAGGGTGAAATAATCCCTTAAAAATTTGGTAGCCTAACGACGCCAATTAAACATTCTTAAAATGAATTGATGAGAGAAAGAGGGGGTATATCATCATATGAACATACAATATTAGTATGATATATATAGATATAATACCCCATACATAATAAAAAAACATTAAAGACTTGACAAGAAAATATAACTCGAAAATGAGAAGGGTGAAAGAATCCGTTACAAAAATTTCGGCAGCCTAACAGCGCCACTTAAACATTCATAAAACGAAATGATGAGAGTTAGAGGGGATCTATAATCTTATTAACATGAAAAGGGCAGTAAAAGGAGTATAAAATAAAATCCTACAACATAATAACATTGAGCATAAAATAAATGACTTAAAAGAGAGTATTTGAAAAGAAAGAGAGAGGTTGGATCACTTACCTTAAAACGTAACTCTTAACACTCGAAAGATTGGACCTTGAGGGATTGGGGGAACCTTGGGAGGACTATTTGGGAGGTAATGATACCAGAGCTTCGTTTGGGGAGAGTTGGTAGTGAAAACTAAAGGAGGAAAGGGTGGGTATTTATAGGGAAAGTGAGGTGATACTTTAATAATTTCAAGGGACACCTCACTACTGGTTTTGTCAAAACCATGGGATTTCCCATGGTATTTGCCCATGGTTTTGGCCACATGGGACCCCTCATACAATAATTCACCCCCTTTAGTTGACCATCCCTTAAAATATCTCATGAAATCATCATGATGCGTTCATGATGTCATTAAACATAATGAAACCCTAAATTTGTATTTTTACTATTCACTGAAAATTAAACTTTTTCCGAAAAATCACAAAACATTATCTTAACATAATATCAATGTTCTGAATTAAAAATAAACTCCATTTTAGGAAAATAATTTTCTAAATATTTTTAATTTAATTTTTAAATAAAAACACTATTCACCGAAAATTCATTTTTTCATAAAAAACCCCAAAAATTACCTTAACATAATATCGATGTTCTGAATTCAAAAATATATTCCATTTTATAAAAATAATTTTCTAAATAATTTCAATTTAATTTTTAATTAAAAACACTATTCACTAGAAAAAACTAGTACTTGACTAATAATTTCTAAAACAGTTATTTACCTATTTTATTGAATCACATTACTTAATCAAGGTGCCTATATGATATTAATACAATCTTTAAGTGAGATTAGTAATCCATTTGGTCACATTACTAATTATAAGCATTAAATCACTATTCATAATTTACTATTCATCAAAAATTAAGTTGATCTTATTAGACTCTAAATTTCGTACTGAACATAATTGTAGAAGACCATTTTTTGAAAATCAATACACATAAATAATTATCTTAGGTTTATAAAAATATTTTCAAATATCCTTTTTCAAGAATTCATCAAAAATATGCACACTATATTTATCAGTACATTTGAAAATTCACAAAGTTCATCATAAGAAAAAATCACAATTTTTGTTTAAATCAAAGGTTTAAACAAGGCTATTACGGTCTCATTACATAGCCCTTTAAAACACCATCATAGGCCCTAAGAGTAAGGTGTGCTAGGGTGATAGAATCTTGGGGCGGCTTGGCCAACATTACACGAGTAGTAAATTCTATTAGTTTGAACTTCTCGCGAAAGCGATTCTGTTCTAGCTTCACACGATGAAGTTCGGCTTGGGTTTGGCCCAGAGCAAAGCCCAGTGGTGCTACCTCCTTCCCAAGTTCCGTAAGATGGGCTTCGATTGGCCCGCTACTACTAGACGAGGCAATCAAATATTCATTCTATATTAATTAACCAAGATCACTTGTATTTAAAGACAATAATCAAAACATTTAGTTTTCCAGCGATCATATTGACCAACGGTCATATAACAGTCGAAACCCAATGGTCTCATTTTAATTATACTCATGTTATCAAGTGAAAGAGTTTTGTTGAGTATAAAATGAAATAACCCACAAAATTAGGAGACAAGATTTATTCAAAATTCCAGGTCGTTACAATCTTCCCCCCTTAAGAAATTGCGTCCTCACAATTTTTAAAATTGGGATTAGAAATTTCATTGAAAGTCCCACATCGGAAAAGGAGTCAGTAAAACTATTACTTTAAAATAAAGAAAGGGAAGTACAAAGGTCACCTGAGTCAACCCACGCTAGGATTCCATGTAGGAATACATGGACATGGAAGAGAAAAAAAAGGGTAAAGTTCTGAGGGAGAGTGATAGAAAACATGATTAAGAGAAAGTTAACTACAAGAAGTCACAAACTTATGATGGGTTAAACGGTATTTGATTTCACAGTGGGAAACATTAATATACAACTTTTTTGTTTTACGTTCCTTTTCATAGTTTTGAGGAATTCATTTACTACATAAAATAAAAACACAAGTAAATATATTTACCTTCATGTAGAGTTTCATCCCTTAATAATTTTCTAGAAAAATTAATGTTTTCTCCAAATGATGAGCATTAAAAAAATACTTGGTCTCATAAAAATCACAAGAATCATCTTCTAGAGAATCACATAATCCACCAAAGATTAACTATCTATTTCTTCTATCTTTAAACATTATCCCAAAAACAGAAACGGTAAGATAAAACAACTCTTCCAAAATAAAGAACCCCATAGGAAGGGAAACTACTTTTAAATCTTCAAAATTCTACTGAACTACCCAATGTTAATCATATACCATTCCATAAATAATTGTCCTTAAAATTCCTCAAAATAAACCAAACTTAGATTGAAACCCAAATACAAGAAGGATTTGATAACATAGTCTTCTAAAATAAGCTTCATTGTTCATCTCCAAACAACATCAACCTCTCCAAACATCTTATAACAAAAGTAGCTAATATAAACATATTTTCCCCCAAGATAGGTTAATCATTTCCATAAGTAACCTATATTACCATAAGTTCACCTTAAATTCATCGATTCTTCAAAATACAAGTCGACCTTTATTCCTCAAAGAAAATACCATAGTAATCTAATTACCTAGATCATATAGGGTTCCCAAAATAGTGAACATCTTACAAAATAATAATCTTCTTTTAATCCCCTAATCATCTTTTTTTTCAATAAGAACAGCTTCACAACATCAACATGTGGTACATAATAATAGATTTTTTCCTTAATGATATAAAACCATCTTAGGTACTGACTCAATTTTCTTAGAAAAAATTAAAGATATTCTCATAGGGCATGAACTAAAAAAACAACATGACATAGAAAATTATTGCAAAGAAGTCACATGTACTTTAGTCATCAAGATCCATCTCAGCATAAGAATTGCATTGTTCCCCTGTACTTGAAGATTGATGATTCTCATCATGCTTATCATCCCTTCCAAGAGAGAATTTCCTAGGATAATGTCTAACTTCTCCACATTTATTACATTGAAAAGTATAAGGTACATTAGATCGAACCTTATCTGTATTCATCACATTATCCCTTTTTTAATGAAATTAGCTACTTTATGCCCTATCATCCCACACATAAAACATCTACCAGTTCCTTTGTGACATTCCCCTTGGTGCCTCATTCCACACATTTTGCACAAAGGAAATTGGGTCTTGTTTCCCTTATCAAATTTATCAGATTAACATCCTTGAGACTTCATCTTCTTCTTCCTTGATGAATTTCGGCATTCAACTAGGTACCAATTATTAATTGTGATTTTTGATAGCTGTTTTGGCATAATCAAAATATGTTAAACTTGATCTCCCGTCATCTCAATCCCATTAATAGGGTAATCATCACATTTGCTATCACATTGGTTGTTGGGACATGTTCTTCCATTTACCTCCATTAACTATGAAAAGAAAGTATAATTAGGGGGCTTAAATACATAGCCAATAATCATGAAAAAGAAAACTTAAAGCATAGAAGGATAAACTTGTAGAAGAAAAGTATACCCTAACTTGTGATCCCCTAGGTTCCAATATAGGTTATCCATGATCATATATTCTTATGTTAATCATTATTTTATTTTATCTTTGTTCCTTTAATAATGTTTCATACTAAGCTTATGAATTTACCAAAGCATATCCTCTGGGAGTGTCGTAACCAAGAGTGCAGTAAATCCCATTGTCGTGTACCAGTTCCTGTTCGAGTCTATCTCAAAGCGGTGTTTTTGGGTTTCACCCCTATGTACATCTGTGCCAAAGCCACCTCTACCTGCTTGTATCCAGACAGGGATGTATTTCCTTGATAAACCACTTACTCAATACTCACCAAAATACTAGGATGATTTCCTATATTTAAACTTTTTTATAGGGTTCTTCCTAAATTTTTCATATCCTAATTTCCACAAATAACTAAACCATCCTTTGATACCAACTATGAAATCCCACCTTTTTATCACATAAACATTCATTACATTATACAAAACTGGGGATCTTTAAGGTTTAGTGTCTTGGAAACCAGGAACTCAAAACATGAAAATAGAAAACATTCTTCTTAAACACTTGAAAATCTTATCCTTATGTTCATCCTAGGTTCATTACTGCATCTCATAACCTGGGGACATACATCAAAAGAAACAGTGAGCAGAAGTCCCAGTAAGGGAGACAAGGGAAGCATTTAACATGTGAACTTGAGATACATCAATAAAGTCATGAAAAAGAACTTTAAGGCATGAGAAAGAAATCACGAGGCATATCATAATAAAAATAATGTATTTCAAAACTTGAAGATGTGGCTACAACATTTAACTTAGACAATCATTTCTGTTTCACCTAGGCCCATCCCCAAGGTGTCATTAATAATTACCAAGGTTATTCACCAACATATCATAAAAAATGGTCATCTCTAGAGATTAAGTCTTTACCCAATGCATTGGAGCTCTATCAGGACACACCCTTAAATTTACCTTTATTATCATGTGAGATAAATATATCATCATCAATCATTTCATAACCAAAACCATATAGCATAAAATAAATGGGTTTCATTTCATAATCATAACGTTTTAAAAACAGCTTTTAAGACATGATCTTTATGTCACTTTAAACCCACAAAAAAAGGAAAGAGGGCCTCATGTATGTAAATACCAGAATTTAAAATAGAAAATTTTGATATATATGTTAATACCCCTGTAGAATAAAGATTTTTGAGTATTCACATAATAAAATAAAAGAATTGGAGAAAGGAGAGAGACATTTTGAGAAAACAATTCGACAGCATAACGACTATGTTGCAGAGTTTTAGAAAACATTGAAAAGAGAGGTGTCATGGGTCGCCCACTCATAAATGACCCATAAAATAGTATATGGACAGAATATAAAGTATATATGATCATGGTAATGAAATTTGAAGGACATACCATTTGAAATGAAAAACATGGAAGGAATACAAAAATAATATTTCTCTTATGAAAATTCGGCATGCTAATGACGTCACTTAAAACATCAAAAAAATGAATTGACAAGATCAAATAGGGTCTCTCATAATATGAACAAAAAAATTAAGTATTATAGATATAGATATCATACCACAACATAATAAAATTTAACTTGAAAGACTTGACATGAAAATAGAACTTGAAAATGAGAAGGGTGAAAGAATCCGTTAAAAATTCAGCAGCCTAACGACGCCAATTAAACATTCTTAAAATGTATTGATTAGAGAAAGAGGGGGTCTCTCATCATATGAACATAAAATATCAGTATGATAGATATGTAGATCATACCCCTAACATATAAAAAAGGAACTTGAAAGACTTGACAATAAAATTGAACTCGAAAATGAGAAGGGTGAAAGAATCCGTTACAAATATTTCAACAGCCTAACAGCCCCACTTAAACATTCATAAAACGAAATGATGAGAGTAAGAGGGGATCTCTCATCATATTAAAATGAAAAGGGAAGTAAGAGGAGTATAAAAGAACATCCTACAACATAAGAACATTGAGAATAAAAGAAATGACTTAAAAGAGAGTATTTGAAAAGAAAGAGAGAGGTTGGATACCTTACCTTAAAGCGTAACTCTTAAAACATGAAGGTTGGGACCTTGAGGGATTGGGGGCACCTTGGGAGGACTCTTTGGGAGCTAATGAAACCAGAGCTTCGTTGGGGGAGAGTTGGGAGTGAAAAATAAAAGAGTAAAGGGTGGGTATTTATAGGGAAACAGAGGTGATACTTTAATAATTTCAAGGGACACCTCACTAGTGGTTTTGGAAAAACCATGGGCTTGCCCATGGTATTTACCCATGGTTTTGGCCACATGGGACCCGTAATACAATACTTCATCCCCTTTAGTCAACCATACCTTAAAATATCTCATGACATCATCATGATGCAGTCATGATATCATTAAACATACCGAAACCCTAAAACTGTATTTTTACTATTCATTGAAAATTCAACTTTTTCCGAAAACTCCCAAAATTTTATCTTAACATAATATCAATGCTCTGAATTCAAAAATAAACACCATTTTAGAAAAATAATTTTCTAAATATTTTTAATTTAATTTGTAAATAAAAACACTATTCACCGAAAATTCATTTTTTTCAGAATAAATCCCAAAAATTACCTTAACATAATATCGTTGTTCTGAATTCAAAAATAAAGACCATTTTATAAAAATAATTTTCTAAATAATTTTAATTTAATTTTTAATTAAAAAACACTATTCACCCGAAAAAACTAATACTTGACTAATAATTTCTGAAACAATTTTTTACCTATTTTATTGAATCACATTACGTAATCAAGGTGCCTATATTATATTAATACTTTCTTTAAGTGATATTACTTATCCATTTGGTCACATTACTAATCCTAAGCATAAAATCACTATTCATAATTTACTATTCATCAATAATTAATTTGATCTTATTAGACTCTAAATTTCATACTGAACATAATTGTAGAAGACCATTTTTGGAAAATCATTACACATAATTAATTATCTTAGGTTTATAAAAATATTTTCAAATATCCTTTTTTCTAGAATTCATGAAAAATATGTATACTATATTTATCCATGCATTTGAAAATTCACAAACATCATCATAAGAAGAAATCAAAATTTTTATTTAAATCAAAGGTTTACACAAGGCTATTACGGTCTCGTTACATAGCCTCTTATAACACAAGCATATGACCTAAGAGTAAGGTGTGCTAGGATGATAGAATCTTGGGGCGGCTCAGCCAACATTTCACGAGTAGTAATTTCTATCAGTTTGAACTTCTCGCGAAGGAAATTCCTTTCTAGCTTCACACGATGAAGTTCGGCTTGGGTTTGGTCCAGAGAAAATCCCAGTGGTGCTACCTCCTTCCAAAGTTCCGTTAAACGGGATTTGATTAGCCCGAGACTACTTGATGAGGCCATCAAATCTTATTCCTATATTAATTAACCAAGATCACTTGTATTTATAGACAATAATTGAAACCTTTAGCTTTTCAGCGGTCATATTGCCCAACAGTCATATAACAGTCGATACCCAATGGTCTAATTTTAATTATACTCATGTTATCAAATGAGATAGTTTTTTGAGTATAAAATAAAATAACCCAAAAAATTAGGAAACAATATTTATTCAAAATTTTGGGTCGTTACACCATCCTCAATTGTCTCACGTGATCCTCTCTAGATGCTGATTGAAATAGGACATCACCCATGAAAACTACCATAAATCGGTATGAGAATATCTTAAAGATATGTCTCTAGAGTCCCATGAAAACTAATGGGTCATTCTTCATGTCAAGAAACATAACCAAGTACCCACAGTCATCATAATGAAAATGAAAATCCATCTTCGATATATCCTCACCCCGTACTCACAATAGAGGATAGCCTGATATGAGGTTAATATTCGAGAACCATCATGCCCCTCTCAATTAATTGGAGAGGTCATTAATCTTTAAAAGTGGATACTTATTATTTACAATCACCTAGCTTGTGAATCTCTACATGATCCATGTGATATGTTGGAATAGATATCCAGGACATCACAGGGTTTTATCAATGCATAATTATATCTCATGACTATGAGGTGAGCCTAACATGTATTCTGGAAAGACGTTCTTGTACTATACTTCCACTATAGGAAACTGAGAAATCATAGCATCTACTATAACAAGAGTCATGATTACAGACTATTGTGTAATCAGATGCAGCCACTTATGTATGAGTCCATCCAACTCTATCTGGGTATATTTTTCACCCTAAAAATAAAATACCATCCCATTACAATCGACAGACCACATCCTCCTCCTAGAATAGTATATCTGGTTAATAATTTTAGATAACAAATCCATACACAATAAAATTTTGTAAGGCCTCATCACATCTAAAAAGAGATTGAAAAATAAACTCTCTCTTCTAAGAGTTAGGTCACACCATATGTAGAATTGTTTGATCAATATGTCACCACTAGTAAAAGTCTCAAAGGTAAAGGTTCAAGGAAAAGGGTCATCCATAATATCTATGTCTTGAACTAGATAATAAGAAAGAAAGGAATGAATCAAACTATTGTCATGAAATACTACATCAAATTTAGAAAATACACATATCATACATTGTGTCATTCCTATATCCTCTTGGTCATAATACCTGATCTCCTAAATCTACCCTCTCCCCTGACCACTAGCTCCTGATCCTATTAGGGACCACCTGCGGGTGGTGGTGGTGGTAACAAATAATAATGCATACCACCTCCAGATATTGTCACACCCGGTTTTTCATGTCTTTGTTTTGATCTGGTTCATTGGAAATCCTGATACTTTTCTTTGGTCTTGGTTGAGATTAATGTAGAGTTTTGAAGTTTAATCTATATATAATCATCCATCTTTGTGTGCCTCAATTTTTTTGGGAGTTTTTGTAGAATGGGTGGCTACTTCATGATTTGGACCAAACCGTGAGCCCATTTCGAGATTTAAAAAAATAATTTGTTTCTTTTATATATTATTAAATTTTTTAATATTTTTTGGTTATTACACCTCCCACTCGAGAACAAGATACCTAGGATCATCCCCCATTGCCTATTTGAACTCTTTGGAGCCCATATTAGCTGAGTATTAGGGAGAAACTTCTCAACATTCTTGAAATCATCCAGATTTTCTTAGGTATATTGTATCTTTCCTAAATCCGTCATCTTTAAATATTTTTACCCAAAATCAAATTTCCTTGGTTCTTCTAAACCTAAGGAGAATATTCATGAAGTTCCATTCCATTACCTTTCCTATAAGGGTGCAGATCTAAGGGAAGATGAAGAGTCCTTTAGTTTTCAATGTGAGATTCCCTCCCCTTTCTTCTCCCTCTTCCTTCTCCTTCCATTTTCTTTTGGTTTCCTCTTCTCCACTAGTCATGCATGACCTAGGGTAAGGTTTTGGAATTATTTTTATGGGGTTTTTGTTCATTTAGGGTGTTCTTCATAGATCTAGAGTGTTGGGAACTGCGACGGGTGATTTAGGGTGTGCGTTTCCTTTCCTCCATGGATTTGAGGTAGGATATCCCTTGAACAAGCATATATTATTTAATTTTCATCAATATAATGATGTTATAACCTTATTTATATGATATTTTATGATTTTAAACAATGGTTTTAATTATTTTGTGTGAAAATAATATTTTATTCCTTATTTTGTTAAAAGTATAGTTGTTTTGGTGTAAATGTGCACTCCTCTTGTTTGATAATTTTTTCCATGAGATTTAACACCTGGTTTTGGGTATTTTGAATATGTTTAATTATCTTGAATAAATTTATGGGATGAAAATGTTATTTTATCCCTGTTAAAGTGCTTAAAATAAGTTGTTTTGTTAAAGAGCGCATGTTATGTGTTCGGTAATTTTCTCGGTTGGGTTTTATGTGTCTAGTGAAATTTAAAATTATTTTTCTGGATTTATAAATACATTAAAAGCATGAAATTTTTTATTTTTGGATCATTTTATAGATTTATAATGTGTATTTGGTTTTACAAATAAATGGGTTTGGGTTTATAACATATTTTTGCCCAAATTTTTGGAAAATGGCCCGTTTGGCATCCTTATGAAAATGTTCATGTTTTTAATATGTAACCATAGTGTTTTAATGGATTTATGAAAGTGTTTTTTTACAGTAAATGGTTTGTATATGCATCTTTATTAAAAGTGAATTTTTTACCTTTGGAAAAGGTTTTTTTAGAAACGCTTAAGGGCCTGTTTGGAAACAATGTGAATAATGGTGATATTGTTTATTATGAAAACCTCATGTGGATGTTTCTCAGGACATTTTTATATGTATATAATGGATGTTAAATCCTTACTAAGTAATCCTTCTGATCTATTATGTGAGTTCCTCAAATGTTCTTTTAGTTTCATGGCATGAGATCAGTCCTTGGAGTGACTTGGGGTGATGTATGTTGTGAATTATAATTATATATATGTTGTGATTAGATGCTCAGATGGCATCAATTGGCACACCCATTTTTATATACACGAGACATGGGAACCTCTCATATTGAGAGAACATTCTAAGAATGATTTCTACACAGGTAGTGGATGGAATGAATAGTGTCCCATAGTAGCTGGATATATTTTGGGTTTATTACTATGGGATTGGGCCCCTCAGTCTATCCTTTGTTAGGGTGGCGGAGCATTTGGGAGTTTTGATTTTCATCATTTGTGGCATGCCAATAGGGATGGAGTCTCATGTATTAGTATGTTCTGGTTTGTTCTTGATCTCCAAGGTTCACCCATATATACTATTTTTCAGTTTCTTGTAGTGATTAATATGATGATTGTATATATATTTACATTGCCCGTGTTGTGTGATTACTATTATGCAATCTTGTGTATTATTTTTCATGGAATGTGGTGGGATGGTTTTGATTAGGTTTATGAAAATTGTTTTAAAATTAATGTGTATTTCCTCTTGTAAAATCTGAAAATTTAAAAATCACTCCCCCCTTGAAAATTCTTTTCGCATTCTAGTTAAATGAATCTAGTTTTGAAAAGAATAAGGGAAATGGATCGTACATTGTTTTTGAGTAACCATGTAGAAAACCATACTTTTATATATTGTAGTTCAAACTTGAAATTTATGTTTCTCTTATTTTAAAGGATGTGCATTGGGAATAGATTATTGGGCTAGCATACAAAGTTTTAATACTCATGCCTATAGTTCTTTTCTATTTTTATCCCTTGTGCAAGTTTTAGATTATGTTCAATATCATTGAGTGGAATGTGATTGTTTCAATGGAGAGTGACCAGAGGGGTCACATGGAGTTAGTTGTTCATCAGTTATGGTAAGTTTAGATGTATCGTTCAGTTGTTCTCCCAGTTTTGTTATATAAATGATTGTGAATTCAGTTTTTTTATAAATGTGTTTGGGCTGTCAATTTCTCTTCGCTATTTGTTTTATTGTTTATGTTTGGCGAAATAATTCCCTTGTATACTCTATTGAAGCCCTCAGTTCTTTTCTCCATCCTGGGAGGATCGGTAATGCCTCTTGGGACTTGTTGTGGGCTGTCCTGGGTGATCGGTTCAGGGTTGTCTCATGCAGGTTCGTGACAAAATGGTATTATAGGAGGATATCTCTTAGCATACGTTTCTTTATAAAGATCCCTTTGTTATTTGGGGATTTCAAGGTATATGTAGAAGTATTTTCAGGACTCAAGGGGTAGTTTTGATAAGAGCGTCGCGAACCCTTGTGCATTCCAATCCTCAGGTGGCCTTGGGAAGTCCGGTTTTATTACTGTATTTGGTTCTATTGATTGTTTGGTGTTAGGATACGACAAGGGGAGTTGGACTAATGGTATCCATGAGCTCGCTGGGTCTGGAAATCCATGTGAAGCCCAAGGAATGTTCCTAAAAAGACTCTTTGTGTTGGTGGTGTGTTTTACATATGGTCGCCAGTCATACGATCAAGTCACCCACCGACACTAGTTCCTATTTGTGGGTCTCTTGAGAATTTCATGAATTATGATTTTTTTAAAATACTTGTGTGAGAATTTTGAAAATGGGTTTTAATGGAATTTTAGGTTGTTTAAAATTGGAAAATGGGTTTTCAAAATTTAATATGAGAATTTTTTTGGATTTTTGGGTGTTTTTTAAACAAATCTTGGGGATAAAGAGGAAATGATTTAAGGGGTTGATTTTTCCTTAATCTAAACATAAGGTTTGTTTAAATGAAATTTTGGAAATCATGGAATATTTTAAAGTAATTATATAAATTTATTTCAAATGGGGTGTTTTGTAATGTTGAACAGTTTTTTAATATGATGAATTAGTTTTGGAAATTTGGTTTTGAGCAGCTTGTGTTTTTCTGAAAATGGGTTTTTGCCTTTGTAGTTGTCAGATTATGAAAAGTGACCTTGTTGAATTTTTTAAAATGGGAATGGGATATTTGGAATAAAACATTTGTTTTTGGAAGTTTAATTAAATGAAATGGATTTTTTTTAATCAAACAGTTCTTGATAAAGTGTGTTTGGTCTTGTGAAATATTTAAATAGTATTTGATTTGGTGGTTAATGTGCCTTTGGAAGGTACACGATTATTTTTGTAATAATGATGTTTTGGTTTTGCCTTCTGTGTTTTAATGGGTTTACACATACATGGTTTTCTGGATATATGGATGAATGGCTAGTATGGAATGGTATTTGAGTGCCTGGGGTGGCATGAAAATGTTCATGTGAGTGAGACATGATAAGACACCATTGGTGAATGTGAAATCCACCATGTTAGTTTATTTTTTAAAAAGTTTTTTGAGCTGAAAAATTGTGATTTTTTAATGAAATGATGGTTATGTGGATAGTTCATCCTATGTCATAGAAGTTTTTTCTATTATGTATGCTTCATTATGATCTATAATTTATACTCTTGTTGTGTCTTGAGATGGGATCTTGTTAGTGGATCGGTTTTGTCGTAATGTTTTGTGGGTTTCTAATGATGTGTTGGATGTTGTGATGTGGCCATGGATGGTTGTCCATTGGCAAGAATTCCAGTTGATCTACCAAAGGATTTGTTTCAAATGTTAAATCCACCACTTAGAATGATAAATCAAACCATTTCTTGAAATAGATAGTTGTTTAGGATCAATTTAAAGTTCCATTCCTTTACGGTGATTCTCTCGGTTGTAGTAATTATTCTCGATGATGGTTAGTGGGTGTTTTTGTGTTCCATGTTCATTATTCCCCTCGTTTGGAGTAAGAGATAATAGTGTTACGTATCTCTATGTTCTTGTTTGGGTAAAAATGTGTTGTTGAGGAAGAGAGTTTCATGGTGTCTCTTGATCTGTTGTTTCTTCCTGGTATTGTTATGTGGTACTGTGTGGAACTAAGGGATGGAGTACAAGGTGTGGATTATCAATGTGTGACTATGAGCCAAGAGATGCTTCATCCATCAGAGTTCTAGCCATAGGTTTCAGAGAGAAGATGGCATGTAGTTAGGAGTCCTAGTATTGTGGGTAGTATTGTTAAGCTCATACATCTACTATTTGAGTTAGGTAGTTCCTTTGTTTCTTTTGTGGTTTAAATGGCCCAATGATTGGATCCCCTTCCTTCCCCACCCTAATTAGTGGGGGTTTAGATCCATGTAGAGAGTGTTGGACAAGTTCTTGACACCGCCATTTGACAGTGGGTGGATTAAATGATCATTTTTTGTTCCTCTAATCTTGGGTTGGCAGGTTTTTTCAAGAGTGTTTTGGTGTTCTTGTGTGAGTGAGGCCCGATTCTATCTCATGTTTAAATCTATTTTGTTCATTTCAAGTTGGTTTCTAATTGTGGGGAGACCCACCATGGGTCTCATGTATTTTTACCCTAAGAACTTGTCTATTACTAGTTGTTTCTTAATGGTGGGGATTCCATTCTGGAATCCCCTGGGATATTTGTTTTTTGTGAGTGCTCATTGGTTTGGGTGATCATTTTGTTAATTGGGGGAAGGCCCAACAATCTGGTTCCTAATTTGGTTGTGGAGGTTGTGACTCAATCCATCAGTTGAATCTCAGGAAGTGGTTGTGAATTGGTGTTTTGTTTGAAGAAAAAGGGTTAAGTTTCTTTAATTGTGAATGATATTTGATTTTATTGGGAGGCTAGATGATATTGATAAGGAATTCTTTGGTGTGGATCTTTCAGCTGGAGATTTCTATGTCTTTCTGGTGGTAGAAAGCATTAATGGTAGGTAGAATTGTCACACCCAGTTTTTCATCTCTTTGTTTTAATCCAGTCCATTAGAAATCCTGAACCTTTTAATGGGTCTTGGGTAAGATTAATGTTGAGTTTTTAAGTTTAATATATATATAATAATCCATCTTTAGTTGCCTCAATTATTTTTTTTGGGAGTTTTTGTAGAAAGGGTGGTTACTTTATGATTTGGGCCAAACCATGAGCCCATTTCCTGATTTAAAAACTTATTTTATTTCGTTTCTATTTTTTTTTAATTTTTACACATTTTTCGGTGATTCCACCTCCCACTTGAGCACAAAATATCTAGGTGCACCCCCATTGTCTAATTGAAATTTTTGGATCTCATAGTAGCTGATTATTTGGGAGAAATATCTCAATATTCCTGAAATCTTAAATATTTTCTAAGGTAAATTTTTTTCTTTCATAAATCCTTCCTCTTTCACTCATTTTACCCCAAATATAATTTCCTTGATTCTTCTAGACCAAAGGAGAATCTCCAAGAAGTTCCATTCCATTACCTTTCCTATAAGGGTGCAGATCTAAGGGATGATAGAGAGTCCTTTAGTTTCCAAGGTGATATTCCCTCTCCTTTCTTCTCCCTCTTCCATCTCCTTCTATTTTCTTCTGGTTTCCTCTTCTCTCCTGGTCAGGAAAGACCTAGATTAATGTTTTGGAATGATTATTTATGGGGTTTTGGTTCATTTATGTTCTGCTTCATAGATCTAGAGTGTTGGGAACCACAACAGGTGATTTCGGGTGTGCGTTTCCTTTCGGCCATGGATTTGAGGTAGGATATCCCATGAAAAAGCCTTTATCATTTAAGTTTCAACAATATAATTCTTTTATAACCTTATTTATATGATATTTGCTACTTTGAAACCATGTTTTTAGTTTTTTCTGTGAAAATGATGTTTTATGCCTTATTTTGTTAAATGTATAGTTGTTTTGGTATAAATGTGCACTCCTCTTGTTTGATAAATTATTCAATGAGATTTCAAACCGGGTTTATGGTATTTTTAATATTTTTTAGTTTCTTGAATAAATTTAGGGCATGGAAATGGTAGTTTATCCCTTTTCAAGTGCTTAAAATAAGTTGTTTTTTTATAGAGTGCATGTCATGTGTTCGGTAAATTTCCTGGTTGGATTTTATGTGTCTAGTGCAATTTAAAATGTTTTTTTTGGATTTATAAATACATTGGTACGCTAAAATTTTTTATTTCGGTATGCTTTTATGGATTTCCAATGTTTATTTGGTTTTACAAATAAATGGGTTTTGGTTTATAACATGTTTTGGCCTGAATTGCCGGAAAATGGCTCGTTTGGAATCTTTATGAAAATGGTCGTGTTTTGAATATGTAACCATAGTGTTTTAAGGGATTTCTGAAAGTGATTTTCAACTTTAAATGGTGTGTATACCCCAATTTATTAAAAATGAAATGTGTACCTATGGTAAAAGTTTTCTTTGAAAAATGATTAAGGGCCTGTTTGGAAACTTTGTGAAAAATAGTGAAGTTGTATATTATGAAAACCTCATGTGGATGTTTCTCAGGATATTCTTGTATGTATATAATTGATGGTACATCCTTACTAAGGAATCCTTATGATCTATTATGAGAGTGCCTCAGGTGTGACTCTTCATGTTCTTTTTGATTAATGGCTTGAGATCGGTCCTTGGAGTGACTCAGGGTGATGTCTGTTGTGAATTATCATTTTATATATATATATATATATATATATGTTGTGATTGGATGCTTGGATGGAATATATTGGCACACCCCTTTTTATATTCATGAGACATGGGACCCAGAAATGTTTAGATAACATTCTAAGAATTATTTCTACATTGGTAGTGGATAGACTGACCAGTGTCCCATAGTAGGTGGATATATTTTGGGTTTATTATTATGGTATTGTTCCCCTTAGTCTATCCTGAGTTAGGTTGGTTGGGAATTTAGGCGTTTTGATTTTCATCATGTGTGGCATCCCATCAAGGATGGAGTCTCTTGTATTAGTGTGTTCTGTTTTGTCCTTGATCTCCTAGGTTCACCCATGTCTACTGGTTTTCAGTTTCTTGTAGTGATGAATATGATACTTGTACATATATTTACATTTCCCTTATTGTGTGATTACTGTTATGACATCTAGTGTATTGTTTTTCATAGAAAGTGGTGGGCTGGTTTTGATTAGGTTTATGAAAATTGTTTTCAAATTAATTTGTTTTATCTTCTTGTGAAAATCTAAAAATGTAAGCATCACGTTCACCTTGAAAATTCTATTGGCACTCTAGTTGAATGAATCTAGTTTTGGAAATAAATAAGGGAAATGGGTCATACTTTGATTTTGAGTAACCTTGTAGAAAACTGTACTTCTATATATTTAAGTTCAAACTTGAAATTGATGTTTCTATTATTTTAAAATACATGAATTAGGAATAGATTATCAGACTGGATTACTGAGTTTTAATACTCACGCCTATAGTTATATTCTCTTTTTAGCCTTTGGAAAGGTTTCAGCTTATGTTCGATCGCATCGAGCAGCATGTGATTGTTTTATTGGGGAGTGACCAGAGGGTTCACATGGAATTAATTGGTTATCAGTTCAGGTTGGTTTAGTTGTATTGTCCAGTTGTCCTCCCAGTTTGTTGTATAAATGTTGGCTAATTCAGTTTTTTATAATTGTGTTTGGGCTGTCCATTTCTCTTCGTTTTTTGTTTTATTGTTTATGTTTGGGATAAATCGTTTCATTGTCTACTCTATTGATGCCCTCAGTTCTTGTTGTCATCCTGAGAGGATGGGGAATGCCTCTCGGGACTTATCACGGGCTAGCCTAGGTGACCGGTTTAGGGTTGACTCGGGGTGGTTTCTGACATATACTCTCATAAATCCTCTACCACGTTTGATTCCCTAAAAACCTACCAACATATGCCGCTACCTCTGCATAGGTATCTCTTCCACAGTCTCCCTATGAGTCATATGTATGGTTGTATAATCCCTTATGAGATCACCTTTTCTATCATAAGAGTTGCACCACCTCTAACAAGGATGACTAGATCAAACCTATGATCCCTGAACAGTAGAACCTATATCATGGGATAACCTCCATAAATGGATTGCATGTACATGTCCTTATGTTTTTCCTTAGCTCCCTTCTACCAAAGACTCTATTGTTATGTGTAAACTTCTAACACCAACTGTCTATGTCTTCTCATCCAAGAAATACTCATCCCCAAAAGAGTTTTCTATCACACCATCATATTTAGGATGCATAGAGGTATTACATTGTCCTGGATTTCTCTGCATAGTACTCACTCGAATGTTTATGACTAAAAGAACCGATCACATACCATATCCATCAAGTATCCAGAGAGGTTAGTGAACATTAATGAATAAAAAATAATATTCTTACTTAACTTTTGAATCTATATAATCTCTTACATGAGAACAACCCTCAACATAGATGGAGTGAAATCCTCTCTAAATAGGCACTCAAACAATGAAAACACAAGTTTCACCTCATCATATGAATGGGTCACAAATCCCCACCATAATCATGAAGATCCATGGAGAAGGATTGATTCCAGGACCATTATTTGTTCTATAGGTTTCTTGAAAATATAGAAGACTTGCATTTCTACCTCAAGCCAATCTCCAGCTACATATAGTCGGGCTCACCTCAGAACCTAAGAGGTTTCTATTGCTGGAACTCATGAAGCACTCTTATCCTATGATCCTCATCTTCTGGTACTAATTGTACCATATTCTTCTTAAAATGTGGTGGTAATATTGGGTCACCACTAGCTAGTAACACCTTCAAAACATGTCCTTGTATCTAAGCCTCATCATTGATGGGATCAACCATGTGATTATACTACTGAATTTTAGTTGGAAATTGACGTAGACACATCCTATAATAGAAAATATGTACCATCGTCAATGAGTAGAGAGATGAATCAATAAGTACATAGAAACCATAAACCAATTATATATGATTCATGTACATATTTTTCCCTTCAACCAGTGCCTACATGTCTTGTTTCAGCAATCAGGTCATCAGAGTCATAGAGAATTGATAATTCATCCACCACATTAACAATGAAGTCCCGATCCAGAGAGATGAACTAAAAAAACATAAAACTATTTCCATAAAACCCAAATCAATAACCTAGAATCTATTCCTAATGTATAAAAAACTTCTCTAATACCACTCAGTCACAACCTAGTCCAACAGGGCTTGAACTACGACTACCCCAATCCCTTCTTCAATAGGCCAATGGTTGGCGACTAGTGTTGAGTAGCCATATCATAAACATGGGATCATTATCCTAATGTAACTATACACAAACAAATATCCAAGCCTATAAAATTTTTAAATGTAAAAAAATGATAATCATCCTTGCATACATCTTGGGTCCCACCATCAGAGTATGAAACCAAAGTAGTCAAAGGCAATGGCCAAATACAATCCCACAATAAAGAAACTGAAACATGTCCAACCTATAAAGTTAGAGAGGAATATTGTAAATGAAACCACTAACATACCTCAGTCTATCTAGATAATTATGCTTCCCCATGTCTTCGTTCTTCTAGGACTCTGTCATAAGGGTCATTCATCTGAATAAGACATGACACATTCATGTGAATCCCATGTAGGGGTGAGTATAACAATACCAAGTTAGACTACCCGAAATCTCTAATAATTTTGAAATAATAATATTAGTTAGAACATCACATGTATATTAAAAGGGAATATATAACTAGAACATCCATATATACTCATAGTATACACACATTATCAAGGTAAGGTCACAAATGTAACGATAACCTAGGATTACTACTCTAAGGTTTCATATAAAAATATTTAGTGATAATACACTCCATGAGTATTATAACACTAATGAATCACATTTGAGATTCCATGATCATTAGGTCACTCCATCAGAAGTGCATTTTGGTAGTATGAAGAGAAAGATACATAGATAGAGATCACACCAAAGGCCATGGGGTAGACCAAAAACCCAATCAGAATTAACATAGTAAGTAATAAATAAACACCTACATAATGTTGGCCAAAATAATATAATGAACCCCACCAAGGGAAAATTATGGTGTTAGAGGATCTCACTATGTGCTTCATGGAAGGATTCATGTAACTTTATCTGATATTGGTGTTCCTAAGAGGGGATAACCATCCCATAAAGAAGATGTGACTCCATACTAAACCCTTAGGGAATGGATCAAGAGACCATTACCTAACAAAAATATAAAATATTAATAGGATAATGGATCAAAATTTCCATTGAGGGAGTACATGACATTTCCCTTCTACAATTGTTCCAACCTGTGTAACACAATCCATTCCCATGTTCATGTATGAGTCTATGGCATATAGTTGAATCACACAAAGTGCATGGTGACATAATCTCTTGGGAATATACCCCAATTACATGTTGATCTTAAAACCAAGGTGTACAAAGTGTGTGTCTTGGCCCACACAGTGTGTAATGCCACCAAGATTCTTGGTTGTGTAACTCCTACACACATTGAGCTGGCCAACTAGGTACCACATGACATGAACTAGGGAACACATGGACTGTGATCCTCATCTCTACATGTAAACCCTGGACACCGCTCAGGGGGTCCCACACGATGTGTAATACCGAATTACATGCCGAGTAACCTAAGATTTTATAGAATCTAAGATCTTTTTATGCATCATCCTCCACTCCTTCATCCTTCAATCTGGCCACAAATAGCACTAATAATCTCGAAAAAGTTCTGACTGAGCCTTTGCATTATCGATCTTCAGAATCCAGCTTCCAAATCTCATGGTAAAACCCTTCTGTCGCATCTATTAGTTTCTACATGCTATAACCTACCTGATGAAATCTGATATGGTCAAGCTTATTTATCAGAGCTTGATGCCATCATCAATTTAAACTAGGATCTATTGTATCATTCTATATCTCTCTGAAACGAGTGATCAATGATTGATAATTGGGTATTCATTTAACCAAGGGAAAAATGAATTTCTTGTGATGAACAAATAATGGGTAAATAGATGCACATAACCCAAATGTGAAGAATGGACCTCAACCAATGTTTATGATGGCCTCTATTCATTTCTATTAGAATGAATAATTAAGATATATAACATAATCAACAATATAAATCCCCAAATCACATATATTATCCAACCTATTCCCACAATACACTCAATAAGAGAATAATTTCGTTATTTGATTCATTCAAATTCATCATAAGAATAATTAAATGGGGGTAAAAAACATAAAAAAGACATCCTACCATGATATGGAGCAGCCACAAGTGAAGAATGAATCCATATCATTTTCATTGGCATGATTCTTGAATCATGAAGGTGCAATGATCCTTGATCTCGATCTGATCTGATGTCATTTTCCAAGAATGATATCCTCAAATGGTCCTCTAGATCACCAGGGTTAAGCATAAAACCTTGAGATATCCTTATAAACTCATATTTATAGACAACATTTGGTCATGGAAATTTAATTAATTAATTTATTTATTTTTATTTATTAATTTATTTAATCATTCTCCCGTGACCACGCCCAAACCAAACTTCAGACACATACCAAGGTTATGTCAATACTAGTGTAAAATAATTTCTTTGAACTTAATGATGGCATCAAATTTCTAATCTAAGCATTAATTTAACAATTATTCCATATTTACAGGAAAACTAAACACATTTAATATTTAATATATTTAATATATTTAAAAAATTAATCCCGGGCTCAGTGAGCCATAGAATATCACACTTTCTCCATGCCTAGAACCATAAATAATCCATATAATATTCTAATGTAATACATGGAAAAATCAGATACATTACACATGATCCACGTGATGACAATATTGATTAAAGTAATTATTTATAAAACATAGAAATAATAATGAAAATGTGCTGATGTCTTGGAACATTTTCTTCATAACCCATTTTAGAAACATGTCAGAAATAACTAGAGCCTAGTTGAATTCATAAGAGAAACAACACCGGTTAACTCCCTCCTTATTTTCATTCATGACAAGGAACTTTATGCAATGAATTAGATATCTATTATGAGGATAACCCTTTGAATATGTTTAATAGGGATAACTCATTTAACATGAGCTATAGTGGATATAAAACCATCATATAAGTTGTGTCATCTTCAATAGTTCATCATTAATAACGTGAAATCTACATTCATGAATGAAACATTTATAAACTTCCACTTTTCAATGTAATAATAATAATTGTTCCTTCATTGCTTTATTAAATTGTGGAAAATAAATGGGTTCCATGTCAATTGAATAATAAATCCAATGAAATAATAAGGATGTAACCATTAAGACATATCTCCATTGGAGTCTAAGTAACATCAGAGGTTATTTCCATTAATGAATGAAAATAATATTAAAATTACATCAACAATATTTTTTAGTAAAATATCCTCTTCAAAATGAAAATAAATTTTAGAAACAAGAAAGTCACCAAATAATTTAGAAATACTTTCTTTTAAAAATATAATTGGAAAATTATATAGTAATCTTAATATAAAGTAATTTTCATGGTGGTGGGAAAATCTGTAATTTTTTAACCATTAAAAATAATCATTCTTTTCAAAAAAATTTGTAAAAGTGAATCACAAGTGTACTAATTTGAAAACCTTATGATGGTTAGTTTTTTAAACCTTTAAAAATAAGGTAAAAGTACATGTGAAATATTTTTATGAAATAATTTATGTTTCTAAAGGAATATTATAGAAATTATTTTAGAAAATATGGATATTGAAGAGAAACATTCATGGTCTAAAAAAAGATACATTATCTGTATCACATAAAAATAAATATTTAGAATATTATTAAATAAATAATGGATGAAATTTAAATTAATAATGTAAATAAAATTTATAAATATAAGAGAATAAATCATGTTTTTTACAAGAAAATAATAGCATATAATTCCACCTAAGGAACCTTGAACATAAATAATCCCAAAAAGAAAAAAGATTGTAACATAAATACTTTTCCCACTTTTGTAAATTTTCAATAATAAGACCCATGAAAGTATAAATTTAGATAAAAATTAAATATTGTGGAGATAATTATATTTATTATATGAAATTTCAAAGGGGTAATTATATACACCACATAAAAGAAGATAGGTGTATATCATAATCATATATCCCAAGGAAAGGGAATTAAAGATGAATAACCCTTATAATGATCATATAATTTAAATGATATTTAATAAATGGAGATATTATAGGTCAAAAATTTAAATACATACAAAAAATTGGAATTATAGAATTAATCAATTGATAAACCAACTCAAATATAATCATATAATTACAAAGTTAATAATGTAGAGTTATAACCCAATGGAAGGAAATTTATTTAAGAAAAAAATTTCAACTCGATAACTTTAAATCCAAGTCCACATTGCTAAAATAATTTAAATTAAAAATTAAAATATCATGATGTATAAAGTATTCATGATATAACATTTAAAATAGAGATATATAGACCATATAAACTTAATTTGGTGCATAACGATCAAATATGCCCCAATGAAGGAAAATTGAGATAAAATTCCTTACCCATTATCCATAATCTCTATGTATGCCCATTAACTACTATATAAATAATGTAAAAACAAAACATTATATACTAAAAACGTTTTATTTGATAGCATGTATGAGACACAACACCATGATTTTAAGAAAATACCTCACCCTGAGACTTCATGATATATTTATTTTTAAATAAATTTGATCTATTCAATAGATTTAATTACACAAAATACTAATTTTTTCTTGAGTTTCACACAACACTAAGTTTATATTCTCTTACAAGCAATACAGATTCTAACTTGCACTAAAATAAACAGTAGGTTTAAAAAAATGTGGCATATTATTAAAATATTAATATTTGATATTATAGTTATCACCTAGCTGATAAATTGGAGGGTATGAATAGTAATGAATAAATTATGAGAATTATGGACATCTATTGATTATAAACCAAATAAGAATCATTTAAAATAAAAAATAATTATTTTCTGAATAACTTTATTTTTTCTAAAAGATGGTTTAGTTACGCTGTGCACACATAATTTAAAATTAATTTTAACATGTTTAGAAATTTTAATTGAAAAAATAAACCTTATTTTGAAATCATAATATCAATATTATATTAGGGTGGTTTTTTTGGATTTTTATAAAATGTTTTATTTTTTGATGAAAAGTTAAAAATAATGAATTATAATTGAAAACTGCCATTTTGTTTAAATTATTTATAATGTTTAATTATATCATAATTTTTTTTTGTAAAATTTAATCAATTTTATATCTATTATTCTAATTTCATTCATTGTAATCATTTTTATATTTAATTTATATATATGATCATTGTAAACATTTGAACACTTTCTCTTTAAAAACCGTCTTTTTCGTTGCGTTTGTGAGACTAATTTTAAATTAATTTTTTCAATTCATTTAATTAAACATGAAAAAATGTATTCAATATAAGGAATAATCACAATCTATAATTTATAACAATTTAAAATTATATTTTAATAAAATTAATAGTGAAAGAAGAAATAATTAATTACCACAGTTCTGGTAGAAAAGGATTTATCAGGGGTTAATTTTAGAATTTAAGGGTACAAATTACCTACCTAATTGTAAAAACCCCATTTTATGAAAATATATAAAACTTATATATTATATGTTGAATATTGGACAATTTTGTAAGCATGTTTCATGAAAACAATTTAGGTATGATTGAATCATTTCAAAATATTTCAAGTGTGTCACTCACCTCACTTATAAAAGGCCATCCCTTCTCCCCTCTTCTTCAAAACTAAAAAAAATGTAGGTTTAAAAATAATAGTCCAAATATATTCCAAAATTATCTCCTCTCATCCATGATTCCTTATTTTGGTCATAAATTTATCCATCGAATGATTCTGGTGCAAAACTAGAGAGGATACCTAAAGAATAGGTAACGTTCATCAATGACTGTTTTTATTTTATTTATTACTTCACCTCTTTAAATTATAATTAATAATAATTATATAATAAATTATGTATATTAAATATAGTGATATGTTTTTATAAAACATTAATTACAAAAAACCATAGCCATTACCATCAAATGGGGTATGAAATCATTATTCGTGTGTAGGATGGATGACCATCTTGCGAACTAATGTCATTTGTTTTTTTGTTACCACCTCTCATGGTTGGGTATTATGATGTATATAAAGTGAATATATTCTATATATATAAAAATTATTCCTGTATATTCTCTATATAATATATAATTTTTTTACTTTCAATTCCATGGGGGATACGATAACGTTGCCCGTGTGAATAATGGATCGTCGCCTCACGAAGCGACATGATTTTAATTTAATAACACTTTACATAGAATGTGACAAGGATAAATTAATTTTTTATAAATGATATAAATTAAATAATAATTTTATTCATTATATATTTATCAAACTTTTAATATAATATATCATTTTATTTGCAACCTTTTCATTCACTTAAAAATTATAACATCGTGCGAGTATGTGTAGACTAACACATCCACGAAGCGATATGACTCACTTTTTTTCACCACACCACATAGATGATATATATATATATATATTTATTTATATAATATGGTATTTATTATATCATGATAATTATGGAAGGTTGTAATATTACTTACCACCTTTCAATAAAATTATTGAAAATGGAAACATTACTCATTCATACGAACAACCTATCATCTTCATGATCGTAACATACTCCATTTATCAAAACCAAGTTTCATGATTGATTTTAGAATTATATTTACATATAAATATAATAATTACTTCATGAATATTATCTTGAATATGATATAACTATATAATATATTCATGAAGCTGATCTTTAATGGAGAAACATGCATGAGATTACAACACAATTAACACAAGAAACCATGAAAATATTGAATGATTATTTACCAATAGATGATAAGATGTTATTGAAGGATCATATTTGATATTATATATATTTATATTTTTTTATAAAATAATAACATGTTTAAAACAACTTTACAAGAGGTTAAATCATGTTTAACTAAAAGGAAGTGTGAGGTGAGGGATTTCGTATTGATTTCATTTCATTGACGAATACTGTAATGTTATACACATAATTTCTTTTATATGGTGTATATACTTCCAAATTGATATATACTTTTATGATTCCTTAACAATTCATGGTATTTTGAGTTTTAATTTGAATTATTACATTCACAGGGATTTGACTTAAGAGTTTCCAAGTGGTAATGAATTTCATAACTCAATTTATATTTATTGGGTTATAGTACATCTTCATTGTAAGATCGCAGACTTAATAGAGCCCTAGTGACGAATTAAAGGCCCCAGAACCTTCCAAGGGCGATTCTATCTTTATTCTAGGCCAATTGTAGAACCTTTGGATGAGAATCAAAGATTTGGGTTAAATCTTAAAGGGTGATAGAATCTGGATCTAAGGATATGATTAGAGGTTCATTCATTAACAGATTAGAAATAGGTGGTCTAGATGTTATATCCCAAAGTTTTTTGGAGTGTTTATGCCTATAAACTTGTGTTATTAATTTTCATTGTTGTTTTATTGATGTTTAGTGAGTTCTGGTGAAATGGGTGTCGAAATGATGAATTGAACCCCTCATGGTCCCTTCGGGATGCATGGAGGGATACTTTACTGATTTAGGGCCACCCATGGGGTGTGCCATCCTGTACATTGTTAACATAAATGTGAAGTGAAAGATTGAACTTTGATTAATTATATCCATTTACGAACATATCAAATTATTAATTGGTTGATCATGAATGAAAAATGGATAGTGGTGTGTAGAGGTGGTTAATAGATAAGGGATTGTTTGGCTTGACATTAAAATGGGTTAAATGGAATTTAATGTGAATGATCCCAATGGTTTGTGATTTATATTTTTAATTAATAATGGGGTTAATAAATATTTAATGATAAATTAGTTAAGTGATTTTTCATGTGGTATTTTTGAATAAGTTAAATGGGTTGATGTTTGGAAACTAGTGAATATGCTTAATGAGTTAGGCATAAGAAATGGGAATTCGGTTTAATGGAAATGTATTGTAAATGGTAATGTGATAATGGGTTATAGAATAATATCGAATCACATGATGGGTTAGATGTATTGTGGTGATTATGTATATTTTTTGATGTGTGGCTATGATATGGTATGTGTGATAAATTGGTTATATATATATATAAGTATGTGCACATGACCTGGTTGTTGGATAAAGCACTGAGGCTCCTCATATAGGTCTTTTAGACTAATGCTCTAAACTCATGAAATAATTCATGTGTTAGGGAGTCAAACAGATTCTCTATGCCCCAAATGGTTACATTCGATGAGAAGACATAGATCTAGGCTCTAAGGTAAGTTGTGATGTGTTTACCCCTGGTGAGATGAGGACTTGACTTACTTCCTTCTGATTAACATTGAAGGCCTTAACCCTTGTGTAAATTTTGTAAATTGATAAATAATGAAACACTTTATGGTAATGAAAAAATAAAATATGATGATGAAAATGATGAAATAGAAATAATGTTAGAAATGCTTAAACTAAAGATGGTTATCTAGCCGCACCCAAATTGTCTTTTATTTACTTTTCATTTATTTAGTATTTTCATGCACTATCTATTTAGACTGTATAATCTGTATACACCATTGGTGGTCGGCTACTGAGTTTTTCCCATGCCCTACTGGATCCATCGTTGGGTACCCATGAAAATTTCATGGTTTCCGATCTAGACAAGGGAAACGACATAGTGATTGGGAGTTGAGTCAAGCTTGGGATGTGCATGGATGAGGTTATTGACATGGAGTCTAGACCATTTTGAGGGTTCGATCATTTTTTTAATCATTTTTTAGTTTTGTTCACTTGGAACTATTATTGGGTCATGAAATATTTACTATTGGATATTGTTTGTACCCAGATTTCGGAGTTGATTGTTTGTGCATGTTCATTGGTTATTACTTGTTGTTTTTTTCTATTCTATTTTTTACAATGGAATAATTTGAAAAAGAGGTTATAGTCTTCCAAGATAGCCTATTATAACCTAACTAATAGTAAAAAAACCTATGGTGTATAGGGAGGTGTGGTTGAGGCCATGTGGTGACCCGTATCGGGGTACTGGTTTAGTGGATTTCGGGTCGGGGATGTTACAAAGTAGTATCAGAGTGGTTTTTTATGTGGTATTACTATTTGGGATGGTAGAAATTAGAATTGTATATGTCATAAATTGGTAATGAGATCATTATTGGGAGTATCTAACCCATGTACATGGGAAAACCCAAGTCTCCTAGGGTGGGAAATTGTTGTTCTTGTTGTACGTTGTTATATTTGATGATATTTCACCATTGGGTGATGCACTTGTGGTGCGGCATGATAGTTATATGATATTTTACACATGGTCATAAGGGAATGAGGTTGTTCATTCCCTCATCATTTTAGTCACCTTCGTATATAACCTACATGCATCATGATAGGCACACACATGATGGGTGTGTGGTGTATAAAAGGTAGAATTCATTACACTTCCTTGAAAATTTAAAAAGAATGGTGTCTAATGAAATGATTCAAATGGTAAAAGGAAATAAAATGTTGAAAAATAGTTAAATAATGGTGTCTAATAAAGGCTTAAGCAACTTGAGAGGTAAAATGTTACAAGTTAAGAAATGGTAATTGAACCTAGAAAAAATATTTACATTGAATGTATAGAAATAGTTGTGAAATGATGCCTAATGTAAGACTTGTGATCACGCAAGCTAGTTACCCTATGTTATCCATGATCCATGGTTGGGTTGGTCGAGGGTAGTGTTTTGAATGTGATAAGTCCCATTTTGATAGTGTGTGTGAAATGGTTGTCTATGGATAGTGGAGGTCCATTCTTATGATATATGTGGATGTTATATATTATGTGTTCTAAAGCTCATGTTTGGGTTTGTTTATAAATTCCACCACAACGATCTATTCCAGTTGAGGGAAAAGAGGATGTCACTAAGAAATCTCTTCCAGAGGTGGAGTAAGAAAATATAGAGATTCATGGAAGTATGGGAGAAAAATAGTTATGGGAGAATTTCTATTATTTCATGCAGATGATGGAATGCGACATAGGGCGGGTTGCACCGAGTTTGTTTCATCTAAACATGGATTTTTAGCTACAACATCCTCCAATGTTTGTAGGATAGGGTGGACCTAAGGCTGAGAAATTCTAGGTAGAGTTTATTCAGAATATTTTGGATCACTTGGAGACCCCTGTAGAGAAGAGGTTCAATCTGGAAACTTATATGTTGCGAGTCTAGGAAAAGTAATGGTGGGATTTTCTAGTTTAGACCCTACAACGTAAAAGTATGGGTTGGAAATATTTTCAAGATATGTTTCTAGAACACTTTTACCACGAATCCTTGAGGTAGGAAAATGATCAAGGGTTTAGGAGGTTGACTTAGGGGTCTAGGATGATCATTAAATATGACAGCCATTTCACTGACTTATAATTCTTTGTTCCATCATTGGTGGGAGATGATCCATACATGACAAGATGTAATCAAAATGTTCATAGGTATGAGATTAAGTCACAGGTGAATATATTTCACTCGAAGTGGGTTAATGAAGTGGTGGATCAATCCCTTATATCATAGGTGAACCTCAGGGAGTCTTCTAGTCACTGACATGCAGTTCTAGTTGGGAGAATCATTGGGGAGAATTTAGAGAGTAGAAAGTTCTGATTTGAGATTTTTTACCATGGAATTGGTGGATAGGGAAGCTATAAAAAGGAACCATTCTATCATATTAGCAATCATGTTTTCTTATATCATTGTTGGAGGCTGGGATACATGCATTGTCAGTGTTCCTGACCACTTGTTGAGTTCTGAATGTGTGGTATATTAGGGCTTATGCAGAGGTTATATAGGAACCTATGCAAGAAAATAAATGATGGAGGGCCGAGACCAATGTAAAGTACACGTATAGGGTTGATTACCCCATACCAGGTTGGTAGTTGGGGTTCGATCGACCGTATCAGTAGAGGTGAAGTATGTGGTACTCCTAGATGATATCATCCATACTACCAGGGTAGTATAACACCAGGAACTCGGTCCAAGGTCTATGGTAGGGGGAAATTTCATCTTAGCACAGTTCAGTCTACACCTAGAGTTATCAAGGATAGACCATTAACTATTCAAGGCATTATTATTGTCTCTTATAATATTTGTAGTGCTTTATTTGATATAGGTGCCTCAAATTATCTTATTTATTCATAGTTGGTAGTCATGTTGGGTCTAATAGTGAAATTTTTAGCAGTATTATGTCAATCAACATAGTGTTGGGGGTGAAAACTGAGGATATCTAACAATGTAAAGGTTATGCTCTAGAGGTTGTGGGGTATTATTTCTCATGGGATTCTTTTCATGATTGAAATGTCTAGTCTTGATTTGATTATGGGTATGGATTGGTTTATGTTTTACCAGGAACACATCGATTGTTACCATCATCAGGTAATGTTTACATCTCTAGAGAGAGATACCTATGTCCTTCATGGTGATTGGGATGTTCGGGTAGGCCATGCAGGGCTAGCTTGTTAGCAGTTGGGTGATCTCACAGACTATGTAGAATGTCTGATACTTGATGATGGGGGAGTATAGTAGACTATCATTACTTCTATGGTGGACTGATTTTAAGTTGTGTTTTTTGGGGAATTATCGAGGTTGTCACCAGAGAGGGGCGTTGAGTTCGTGATAGAGTTTCTATAGTGTAATGCACCAATTTTTATTCCACCATATAGAATAAATTAGAAATAACTTCAGGAGCATAGGACTTAGTTAATGTAACTTGAGAACACATGGTTCATACGTCCCAGTATTTCACCATGGGGATCTTTAGTTCTATTTTCCATAAAGGTTGATGGATCATTACAGTTGTGTGTGGGTTAAAAAAAGATGAATCAGATGAATGTTTAGAATATATACCCTCTTACTTGAATTTATGATCTATTTGATTAGATGGGATGTTCTTCAGTGTTATCAAATATCAATTTGAGACCAGGGTATCATTAGTTGAGGGTGAGACCTTAGGACGTACCACATTCCTCTTTTAGGAGTAGGTACAAGTTTTATGAGTTTATAGTTATGTCATTCAGGTTGACCAATGTCAATACATGTTCTTAGACTTGATGAAATGAATATCTAATCCATATCTAAATTAGTCGGTAGTTTTCTTGTTTTATTACATCTTTGTGTACTCGATAGCCCATGATGATCATGCCAAACATCTAGAAATGATCTTGAGTACACTGAGATAGCATAGGATTTATGCCAAGTTATTAAAATGAAGATTCTAGATTGATAAGATATAATTATAGGTTCACATCATCTCAGAGACAGGTGTGTTGGTGGATCCAAGGAAGGTGCGAGATATTGTGTCTTGGGAACAACCCAATAGTGTTTCTGATGTTTGGAGTTTTCTGGGTTTGGATAGTTATTATAGGAGTTTCATTAAATATTTTTCCCACTTGGTATTTCCACTCTCGGGTGTAACTAAGAAGTGAGTTAATTTTGATTGGTCTGAGGAATGTTAGAATAATTTTCCATAATTGAAGAAGCGGTTGACAACCACACTAATCCATATCCTACCCAAGTCAGGTAAGGGGTACACATTTTTTTGCAATGTATTTGGTGTTGGACTTGGGTTACTATTAAGACAAGATGACAGGGTTGTATCATATGTGTCAAGGAAGTGGAGGCCTCATGATTCAAATTGACATACTCATGATCTTGAGCAATCCAAAGTGGTATATGCATTAAATTATTGGAGGCATTACTTGCTGGGAGAGTGGTTCACAGTGTTTACCAATCACAAAATAATTAAGTAAATTTTCTCCCAGAAATATTTGAATCATCAACAGTGATGAGAGATCATATATATATAGTATTTTGACTTCGATTTTGTTTATAAACCATGAAATGGAAATAGTGTAGCAGTTTAATTGAGTTGGAAGATTCAAAGTCTGGCTATTTAGGAGTCCAAATCCCAGTGGAGGATAATAGACTTGTTTGCTAAGATGCACCTAGAGGTGCATGATAGGAATGGGAAGATGAATCCTAAATCCATTATATTAGATTCCACACTCTTGAGGTAGGTTAGGGATATTCATCTTCGGGATATAGAATTTTTTCCTATGGAGGAAATTTTTAATGGAAGGAATTCACCTTTGAGTTGGTCTGTGGGTGATGTTGGGGTTGTCAGTGTTCTTGGATGTGTTGTGGTTCCAATGGGTATAAGGGGAGATTTGATGCATGAGTCTTCTGCATCAAAGTGGTCAGGTCATCTAGTTTTGACTAAGATTTACCATGACCTTCATAGGAAGTATTGGTGGTCGAAAATGTAGATTTTTTAGGTTTTATAGTGTGATGCCTTACCTATTAGCAGGGGAAGGCTGAGCATCTATGTCCAGGTGGTTTGTTACAACCATTTCCTATTCCAGAATGGAATTGGGATGATGTAATGATTGATTTTGTGGTGGGTCTTCCAAGGATGTCTCCGAAGAGTGACGAATTCTGGGTAATTTTTAATATATTTACTAAAGTGGCTCATTTCATGTCGATCCAAGAGATTTACACCATTGATCAGTTGGGTGAGTTATATGTTCAGAAGACAGTGATGTTTAATGTTTACCAAGTATTATCATTTCATATCAGGATCTGAATTTCACATCACACTTCTGGTAGGGATTTCATAAGGTTCTTGGTAGCCGGGTGTTTTTCAGTACGAATTTTCACCCATAGATATGCGGGAAGTCAGAGTGTAAAATTCAAGTACTAGAGGATATATTGAGATCTTGTGTTCTAGACTCGAGAGTTTCATGGGAAAACACTTTTCTCTTGTTGATTTTGACTATAAGAATAGTTTCGAGGAAACAATTCAAATGGAACCATTTGAGGCGCTCTTTGGGAGTCTGTGAATATCACTATTATGTTGGTTATAAGATGGAGAATCTAGGTTGTTGGGATTGAGTCTAATATAGGATACATTTAAAAATATTTAGTTGATTCAGTAATGCATGACAGTGGCTAAGAGTAGGAAGAAGTTATATCCAAATGTAACGCCTCTCTTTTTTTCATGAAATATTTTTTAATATTTTATGGCTTGATTTCATGACCAGGCACTAGGACGATGTGTGACTCCAAGGTAAAATGTTCTTATAATGAATTTTTGAAAAATATAAATCTTTTATTATAACATGAACAAGGTTTTACTGAAAAAGTTGAATAACTCTTAAATGGTTTCTTGGATTAAAAATATTGGGTCACCATTGAGCTGAGAATGGTGGATTTACCCAAGGCGTAACCTAAAATTGGTTGACATGGGTCATTTGTGAAAAAGTTATTATGGGATAATTTCTAGGGTTAGTCGCATAACCTTGAAAATGATGGAGAAACATTGGAGAGATCTATGAGGATTATTTCTTAGGAGATGATGACAAATTGGGGATCAAAGACCGACGCACCTCATATTTTAAGGATCTTTCCTAGGAAAATTATGCTATGACTATTTTTAATCAACAAGAAATTTAAATTGATTTAAGTATTATTCTCTTGATTTTATTTACCCATTCATAAATTCTACGATGAATGATGAACAATCAATGAACTGATTGATTCGTGGTTCGGTCGTATTTGTAGGACAATCTTGTTTTCAGGTTATCGAGGTTTATTAAATTTATTTTTATAATCCCAAAATCCCTCATTATTGATTGTTAGAAAAATAAAGATTGGCCAACAATTTTAAACCTTTTATCATGTTCATTTCTACCTCTATTCATCATGTTCTTCACAGTTGAAACCCCACAGTTCAAAGATTGACATCGTCGGGCTGTTCTAAGAAATATTGGACCCCTAGATTCAAGGAGAATCGTCCATCGAGGATGGATCTATATATATCAGCTCCCAAGGACCTAAAATTTATAACTATTTTATTTTTTGGGCATCAGAGGAGGAGTGGTGGTCTCCTGAAGGGAATACCGATGTGACACCGAAGATCAGAGGTGATGCATGGCGGCAGAGCCACGTGTAGAGAGGGCGGCCAATGATGGGGGCAGTGACAATTGTAGGAGATAGAGATGTTGATGGGTGTTTTGATATGGTGAGATATGGATATGGAAACTAGCTGTTGGTGGTGTACACATAGGCTATGGTAGAGGCGTACATGGTGGCGAGCCATGTGAGACACGAAAGTGATGGAATGGACCAACTCGGGTTCAACCAGTGGTCATGGTCGGGGTGTTGTGCTGGTCTAAATGAAGTAGAATCTTTTCGGATCCGGGGTAGCTAGGTGGATACTAGTCACGGTTGACCACGATGGTTGACGTGGGGTCGTAACATCCTGAGCTGCTGCTAGTTCACCGACTGCGACGGTTGAATGTGGTGATTGACCATGATGGTTGACTTTGGGTTCAGCGACCATGCAAATGACTGAAAAATTTGACCATGGTGGTATTTTTTACCCACTGTGGTGATAGGTCCGTAAGACCTAGTAGGCCTGTGGGCATCTTTCCTCAAACGAGTGTATCTCCTAAATAGAGCATCTAATCGATAAGCCATTTATGGCATTGAGACCATGACATTGAGATAGTCTTTTTTGTGATAATTGGTGAGCTTTTTGTTTGGACTAGTAAAGGTTGAGATAATTCCCTTGGTCCTATCATCGAGGGTATCATTTTGTATAACATCCATATCACTGGATTATAATCCTCTATAGAGCCCGATTCATTAATAGATTATGGTATCTTTCCCTGAGACTAGAGTGTGAACCTCTATCACCCCTAGTGGAGTCTGTGGAATCATGTAACCTCCTTGAGAAGGGTTCTGGTACTCAATTTAGCGGGCCACATTAGTTGGGTCAGCGGTATCTCCTAGTGTGTTTGGGTGTGATCCCCTTCATAGTGGGTTGATCTATATTGGGTATTTGGAATCCCCCATTGAGTCTAGGCACAATCTATGGTGTCCCCCTATTAGTTATGGTCATTGCCCACACTCTACATATCATAGTCCTCCTTGACCAATGCATTCTCTTTAGGTAGGGCCCAAATAAACTAGAGCTCATTGTCAGTGTCTCTGATTATATCTTGACTCAGGGAGTGAGTTATCCCAGAACAATCATGCTTCAAGAAGAATCCCTTGGTTGGAAGGTGGTTGTGACTTAACTCTAGACTATGTATCTTGGATTGATTATATCTGGATATTCTTGTTAAATGTTATGTAGATATATACATGCTTAGAGATTACTTTACTTTCTTTTGTGGCATTATTTTGTGGTGTTCCTCTTGTGGTTTTGGGGTGTCCTACTATGTATTTCTATACTGACCCCTATACTGTATTTTCCTGCACATGTTGTGTCCTGTGCATATGATTGACCTTTTGATAGAGTCCTAGGAAGACCAGGACCAAACAGTGCTTAGTGAGTCCAAACAGATCGAGGTGTGTTCCTGTGGCTCTCAGACAATAGTCCTAGTTCTTTTTCTTTTAGGTTGGACTTGTGTTATAGACTATTGGTGGTGGGATTGTATTTGGCCATGTTTACATTCTAATATTCTTACTTTCATACTCTTTTGTGAGATAATAGTGAAATTCATGCATTATTTACTTAGTGATTTTTTAAATTTAAACATTTTGTGGGCCTTGATATGCGTGCATGTGTACTGGTATAAGGGAAATACCTCCCATGTTAGTGATATTCCTACTCAATACTAGTCACCAGCCCCTGTCTTGTTGGACGTGGTCTTGGGGTGTCATGGTACAAGACCACTAGGATGAGTCATGACATACGACTAGCATCATCAACTTATTGATTTTATTGTGGGTGATATTACCTTTCTAATGGAGTCTCCAAGGTTGGATCACTGTTGAATTTGGTAAAAGGGCATGTTGGTTCCCAAGTACGTGGGGTCGTTTGAGATCATGTAAAGGGTCAGGCTGGTGGTGTACTGATTGGATATTCCACAATGATATAGTAGTATGCACAACGTTTTTCACATTTCCAATCTTTAGTAGTATCATGCAAATCCATCTCATGTAGTTAATATTGAGAATGTTGATATTGAGGTTGATGCATACTTTTTGGAGCATCTAGTACGTATTGTATATCATAGCCAGAAAGTCTTGTAGGGCATGGTTGTGCCTTTGGTTTGAGTTCTATGGTAGCATGGGAATGTCTTGGAAAAAGCATGGGAGAGAGAGTCATATATTTGATCCTAGTGTCCTAAACTCTTTTCTTTGGAGGCTCAGTGATACTTGTGAATGTGTCTCAAGGACAAGCTATTATATGGTGGGTAGGTTGTAAGATCTTGGACTTTATGGAGCCCTAGTGAAAAATTCAAGTCTCCAAACCTTCCAAAAGGGTAGTTCTCTCTTGATTCTAGGCTGTTCAGAGTGTCATTGGTTCCAAATCTAAGATCTGTGCTAAAGCCTCAAAAGGTGCTAGAATCCAGATCTAAGACTACGATTAGGGGTTAGTTCATCAATGAATTATTGTTAGGTTGTCTAAATGATATATCACATAGTTATTATGAGTATTTGTGTATATAATTTTTTTTTCTTTCGTTACCTTATTATTTTCCTGGTGTATTTAGTGAGTTTTGGTGAAATGTGTGTTGAAATGAAAAATAGAAACACTCATGCTCCCTGTGGGATACACGATGGATTACTTGACTGATTTAGGGCCACCCATGTGGTGAACCAACCTTCTGGAACATGGTTAAGGAAACTTTTATGTGAAATATATAATTGTGATTAAATTTTTCCCTTAATGAGGATGTCGAATGGTGATTTTTTTTATCAAGAAGAAAAAATGGATAACTGTGTCTAGATGTGGTTAATAGCAATGGGATATTTTGGATTATCCTAAAAATGGGTTAAATAGAATTTAATGTTAATATTCCAAATGGTTTGTGATTAATATTTAGAATGCATAAGTTTATTAATATATGGGAAATGATAAATGAGCTATGTGAGTTAACATGTGGTATTTTTTGAATAAGATAAATGGGTTGATGTATGGAAACTGGTGAATATGCCTAATAAGATAGGAATTAGAAATGGTAATTGGGTTAAATGTATATGTATTGTAAATGGAAAGGTGATAATGGGTTATGGAATAATATTAACTCCCATGTTGAGTTGGATGTAATGTGGTGGATATTTATCTTTTTGGAAGTATGATTATGATATGGTATGTGTAGTGAATTGGTTATATATATATAAGAATGTGCACATGGACTAGTGTTGGGATAAAGAATTGAGCCTCATACCATAGGTTGGGTGGGATTTATTCTCTAACCTCAACCATTAATGCATGGGTTTAGGGAGTCACTCTAATTCTTTATGCCCTTAATGGTTTCATTTGATGAGAATACCAAGACAGAGGATCCAAGGTAAGTTGTGATGTGTTTATTCCTTATGATATGTGGACTTGAATTATTACCTTATTCTTAATGTTGATGTCCTTAACCCTAGTGTAAATGTTGTAAATGGATAACTAATGGAACACATGATAGTAATGGACAATGTTAAAAAGATGATATAAATGATGAAATGGAACTAATGTTAGAAATGGTTAAAGTAAATATTGTTATCTATTGGAACCCAAAATATCTTTTATTTACTTGCCATTTATTTAGTATTTTCATAAACTATATGTTTAGAATGGGTATTTTGTAGAAACCATTGGTGGTATACTACTGAGTTGTACACACAATCTTCTGGGGCATCCATTCGGTACCTAGGAAGATGTCATGGTTGTGTGTAAGCACAAGGGAAAGGGCCCAATTCTTAGGAATTGAGTCGGGAATTTTATGTGCATGGATGAGGTTTTGAACTTAGAGTTAGGAATGTTTTGCGAGTTCCTTAGTTTTTATTTATTTTAGGGCTTTGTACAATTGGAACGGTTAACATGTTATGACATATTTACTCTTGTATATGGTTTTTACCCATATTTGGGAGATGATTGTTTGTCCATGTTCATGTTATATTACTTTTTTTTATCTATTCTATTGTTTTTCTATGGATTACTTTGAAAACGAGGGTATAGTCTCCCCATGTGGTCTGTTATACCCTCGCTGCTAGTCGGTAACCTTTGGCATAAGGGGAGGCATGCTTGACGTCTTGTGTCGACCTGACTCAGAGAACCGGTTTAGTGGATTTGAGGTCCTAGATGCTAAATTTGTTGTCATTGATATTATAATATCATGTCTTTAATGATGTATTATTTTATTATATTTTACATAAACTTTTTTTATCTGTATTTACACTTGTACACATCACTAATTTATTGAATAATTCTCATATAGAACTTATGATCATTCTAAGGGTTTATTTCACAATTTCATTCTAATGGAGATTGTTTATTCTCAAATTTTATTTGAAAGAAATTATTTTAACATTTTATAAATAAACTGATTTAATTTTCTTCTCATATGTTTATTCACAATATTTTAATGTAATAACACCATTTTCCTTCACTTTGGTGCTTAAAATAACTGAGAAAATGTTTTTTATTAAAATCTTACTTCATTTATCTATTCGATCAGAAATATTTTTTTAAAACCATATTTTCTAAAAATGTTTACAAAAATGTTTTAAATTTTTTAAAATTATTTATTAAAGTCATTTTACCCATTTTATCTTTTTTCAAAAAAAAACTAAGGAATATTCTTGGCATTTTCCCAATAAGGTACTTTTCTAAATTTCTTCCCGTATAAAAGGAATGTTCCTTTTAACTTAGAAATTAGGTAAATAATTACCTTCCAACTTGATCTCCATTTATTTAATGTTTCATTTGAAAGTTTACAAGGTTATTTTAAATATTTCTTCATAATATTATGGAAATTCTTATTTTTCGAAAGTGATTTTCAATGAAAAGTAATTTGAATTTTTTTTATGTTTTAGAAATTTATTTTGAAAATAAAAAAAATTATTTTCCTTAAAAATATTTTTAGTGATATTTTTATGGAATTTATATTCATCAATGAAAACAATACTTTATTTTTAATCTAATGGGTATATATTGTATTGATACCTTCTTTATTCTTTCAATGGATGGTTTTTGATCATATTGGCTAAGGGAAGTATGGACATTACCTAACTTGATTAATTTTTATTTTCATTAACATTACATTGAAAAAATTTCTCTATTCGGATAATTTTAGAATTTATCTCTTTTAAATGTCCATACTCTATATCATGGATATTATTATTTCCTAAACTGTATACCATTTCTATATATATTTTTTACTTCAAAAGTTATTTTACTAACTAGGAATTATTGATAAATTTTTATTCTTTACTAAATACATTTTTTTATAAGGATTCTTGAATAATTAATTAAATTTATTATTCAATATATGTAGAATTATTTTGAACTACAATTATAAATGGGGACTAATATAATATAACCCCTTGACGCATTAGTAGGTCACATGAGAAAAATCAACAAGCTAACATTATATGGGTTTTTTCCAGTAGTTTTAAAATTTCTTGTGAAAGGTCTTGATAGAAGAGGTATATTGATGCATGAGATCATGGAATCTAATAATTAATAATTCCTTCAATAATAATTTAGTTATTATTATCCATGAAATTTTCAGAATGATCTTATGTTAAGATGCATTTCATTCTTAGTTTACTGATTAAATAGAATGTGTTTTTAGTTATTTTACTTTATATATTGATTATGAAATATCTAATTATGATTTCTATGTTATTGATTAAAGGGAATATATGTTCAGTTATTCACCTTCCTATAATGATTTTATTTATTGACTCATGTAATATTTTGTTGTACTTAATGCTTACTAAGAATTTAAGATCAACCTTATTCAATTACAATTTCCCGAGATTAGAAAAAACTATATTATGATTGATGTAAATGGAGATGATAGAGTGAATATTGTTATTCTAGAAAAAAATTATGTTTTAATTTGTGTTTTAAAATTTAATATGGGAATCATGTATGTATATAGTTTACCAATATTACTAAACTAATCATTCTTTTAGTATGTTATTCCTTGTATATCATCATAATTAAATAAAGCTGACACTAGCTCCTGGTTACTAGTATCGAGGTCGCTATATTGGTATCATTTCAATTTTAACAGAAACCTAGGGAACTATATTAGGGAGAACATAGATTAATGAAAATAACCCTATTATAGTCTTTAAAGATAAGTATAAAAGAAAATCCTAATGTTTTGGTAAAGTATAGATTATGTGGTTTTTCCTTACAATGTATCTATATCGGCATACTAAAAGTGGATATGGATCTTTCATAAATGATACTTGGGGTAATAAATCAAAAAAAAGGTGAGTTGGGCTTGACCTGATCACCACATGGTGTACAAAAATGGGCTTTAATGCACACCTAGTTTTGACATTATTGGGGGATATTATTTGGATAATTCACATTTTCTTTAGAAACCATTATGAATTATTTGAATAGATTATGGAAATGAATAATCTATGTTAAACATTGGTTGTAATTTAATAATAATAATGTGCCTCAAAGGAATGGGAAAATGTTCTACTTGTAATAAAAGGGTATAGAGTAATTAATTTCTATGAAAAAATGTATATTTTTATAAAAGTAAATAAATCTCATACTAGTGGTCCATTTATAAAACCCAGAAATTATCAGATGTGTTCTCTATTCTGAAGTTTAAACCCATGGACAAGGAAGGACCTATGTGGAAATAAAATACATGAATTATTTATGTATCGGTATTCAAGAAATAAATTGTATAATTTTTTCATTAATGGTAATTTTGTTATAATAATAATGAAACATCAAAGGAATTTGTAAAATTTCAGAAGCATATTTGAATTCATAAACATAATAGTTTTAGATACAACCATGGGTTTATGAGTTTAAGATAAATGATATGTTAAAAGTCTTAAACACATTTTTTAAGTTTTATGAGATGGGATCCTACCGCGATTAAGGATATTCTGGGAGAAATTTTTTTCAAGTTTATGTTTTAGTGGAAAATTTAATTTAAGGATAATTTATTTAAATTTTATATACATAAATTTAAAGGTATTGAAAACCTTTAGGGTTAATATGATCATTAATGAAATTGTGATAACAGTTAAATATTATTTATTATACTATAAAAAAAGTAATGATGTAAACCATAGTAAAAATTAATTTAATGAATAATTTTATTACAACGATGTCCATAATATTTTTTTGGTACTGTTATAGGAATTTTATTAATATTTCTATAGAAAAAGTAAAACCCACTTAACGAGTAAAACCCCATTACATGTGGAATATACATGGGGCTTAAACCCATGACCAAAGGATGATAAGGGTTTAGCACCTACCCATGGCCTATGTGATGTATTGGTTAATATGTCATTGTTTTTATTAAAATTATTTGAAAAACAAATATTAATGATGAACCAGTGGTGTTATTTTATAGTTTTAGTGATTAATTTGTTCTATTATATAAATTTTAATAACCATATTGGTTTTGGAAATTAGTTAGAGATATATGGAATGACTTGTCACACATTAAGGGATATTATGATATTTTAAATGCAATTTTAGTGCTTTAGGCATAGAAAATTTCTTTCTGGATCTTCATTTATTAGAGCAAGGGATGAATTATAAATTCATCGAAGTAAAAAAAAGGATGAAATTGTTCTTTTGAAATAGAATCATATCAAGTAATATTATTTCATTATATTATTAGATAATAAACTAATTCCCCAAATTTTGGAAAAAGTATCTTGAAACAAAAATATTATCCTATTAAATTCCTATTTGATGAAAGATATGGTCTTTTAAATCAGTAAATATTTATGGTTTTAAGGTCCTTAACATTCCGATGATCATTCACTTGCTTATGATCAATGACCACAATCACTCTCTCTAATTATTTACAATTTTCTTCCATGTATATATCTTCACATTCCACCTATATTATCCTATGTATAAACCCATTTATATGTTATTCCATAGGACCTTTTAATTCAATTAATGTATTATTAAGAGGATATTTTATAAACCATTCTTATGATGTTGGTTTTCAGCAAAATAATTTTCAAATATCAAACTCTTTCTTTTTGAGATCATGTTTAAATTTTAACAGTGTAATTTACTTAAGGAGAAAAGAATTTAACACCACAAAATTCTAAAATAAGATCACTTTATTTGATAGCATGTATGACATTTAACACCAATAATTAAAGAAAATATAACACCTAGAGACTTTATGATATACATATTTTTAAATAAATTCAATCAATTCAATATCTTTCATAACAAACAATACTAAGTTTTTCGTGAATTGTATGTAACACTGAGATTAGCTTTCATTACACAAAACCCTATCTTTATCTTACGTTAAATGCAACATAGTGTTTAAAAGAAATGTGAAATATTATTAAAATATTAATATTTTATATTAAATTTATCACCTAGATAATAAATTGGAGGCTATGAATTAAAATAACTAAATTATTTAAATATAGTTAAAAGAAATAAAATAATAATCATTAAAAATAAAAAGAAATGTTTTATGAAAAAATGTATTTTTTCTAAGACCGTTTCGTCATTTTTGTCACAAAAAATTTAAAATTAATTTTTAACACCTTTTCAAAATTTATTTTAAAAATTAAAATTCATTTTTGAAATCAATATAGAAAAATTAGTTAGGGTGAATTTTTTTAGTTTTTTGAAATGTTTCAATTTTTGATAAATAGTGAAAAATACTGAATTTTAATTGAAAAATGTTGTTTCGTTTAAATTATTTATATTGTAAAATAATATTTAAATTATTTCCAAAGTAAAATTAGTTTGATTTTATAATAATTATTCCAATATAGTTCATTAGAAAAAATTTCATATTATAGTTAGAATTAAATACTTTGTAAACTTTTGAACATTTTCTCTATAAAAACCCGCTTTCTCATCACCCCTATAAGACTAATATTAAATTTACTTTTTTCACTTTTGGGAATTCAATTTGTAAAAATGGATTCCATATTAGAAATAAGAATAATTTATAATATCCAGTTATGTAAACATAATTTCTTACCCAAATGAATAGTATAAATTAATTACTGCGGTTAATGTAAAGAAGAATTTACCAGGGGCTAAAGTATGAAGATAAGTGTAAAACTGACCTAAAATATTTTAAAAAACCATTTTATGTACATATTCCTACTTTTCCTCTTTTTTTAACGGACCATTTTGGAATCATGTGGCATTATAAAAACATGGGTATGATTGAATATTTTCAAAAAATTAATAGTGTGCCACTCACCTCACTTATAAAAGGCCACCCCCTCTAATCTATTTTTGAAACTTTCACACCAATTTTGTTCAGCCAATAACATACCAAATAACTTCCTGAATTACCCCTATAATTAAAGTATAATTATTTTGGGAATAAATATAACCTCAAAAGGATTTTTCTTAAAATATAAGTAGGATATCAAAAGTAGAGGTAACGTTCTTCAACGAGTCTTTTTATTTTATTTCTTCCTCCACATACTTTAAATATTATTAAAAATTATGATATAATAACATAAATATTTTTAATATACTATTATGTTTTTATAATAAGTTAATAACCAACAAACATCCCCACTTCCATAAAATTTAATACAAAATCATCATTTATGTGTACGATGGACTATCGCTTAGCGAACCGATTTTTCATTTGTCCATTTCTTCCACTCATGGTTGGGTATGATAGTGGATATAAAGTATATATATTATATTTATAAAAACAATTATACCTCTGTATTTATTATATAATATATATATCTTTTTTTAATTTCTATTCCTTAGAGGATAGGATAACTACTCCCATGTGTATGGTAGACTACCGCCTTGCAAAGCGTTGTAATTCATCTTTCACTGAAACATTATATGGAGGGTGATAAAAATAAAGTTAATTATTATTTTTTATATAAATTACATAATTATTATATTAAATAAATATTTTTCATTACTTAAATACAATATATTTTCTTATTTTTACCTTTTCACTCACAAAAGGATTATAACATCATTCTTGTACGTGTGGACTAACACCTTCCCAAAGCAACGTGACCATGTTTTAATCACCAAACTACATGGATGATATATAAAAGTGTATAATATAGTACTTATGATATCATTATCATTTTGAACTTATTAATTATTACTTACCACATTTCCATAATAATCATTGAAAAATAGAAACGTTACACATGCAAACATTGCCTTATCGCCTTCATGATCGTAACATCCTTCATTTATCAAAACCATTTTTAATGATTAGTTTTAAAATTATTATTTACATATAAATATGATAATTATTTCATGATCATTATAATGGAAATTATAGAACTAAATAATATTCAAAATAATAGGATCTTTCATGAAAAATACGTGTGAGAAAACAAGGAATATAAGACCCGGAACAATTAAAATAATGAAAGATTATTAATGAACATGTGATAAGATGTTATAAAAGGGTTATATATGATATTATAAATAACAATATATTTATTTTATTAATTAATAATATGTTTAAAACCACTATTAAGGAGTTTTAAGCACATTCAACCAATAGAAAGTGTGAGGTAAGGTATTTCATCTCAATTTCATTTCATTGAGGAATATAGTAATCCTATGCACCTTATTACTTTTATATGGTGTATATTTTACCAATTTTACAATGAATATCAAAAATAAGTAATAATTCATCGTATTTTGAGTTTCCATTAGAATTATTATATCCAATTGTATTTGACATAAGAGTTACCAAGTTGTAATGAATCTCCTAACTGATGTTCTTTTCATTGGGTTATATCACTGCTTCATTATCATTAATATTCTATGATTATGTGTATAATGAATTTTTATTGTACTATATTTTATTTAAATTTTTTTTGGGTATTTATATTTGATACACATATTCAATTAATTGATTAATTATCACTTAAAAGTTATGATCATTGCAAGGGTTTATTTCACAATCCCATTCTAATTAACATTTTTTATTATTTAATTTTAGTTAAAGGAAATTATTTTGATCATTTTATAAATAAAAACATTTAATTTTATTATTATTTTATTATTTTTGATATTATTTCAAGTAATATTACCACTTTCCACCCATTGGTGCGTAAAATATTTTAAGAAATATTTTTAAAAAAACCCGATTTTATTTCTCTCTCTAGCTAGAAACATGGTTTCTTAAAAAACCATGTTCTATAAAAATGGTTCAAAAAATTAATTCTACCTTTTCAAAATTATTTATTATTAAAAAAATTACACATTTTTTATTTTTAAATTTTTTTTTCAATGGAATGTTTTTTTATTTTTCTAAATAATGCCCTTTTCTAACCTTTTGACTGTGAAAAAAGAATGTTTATTTTAAATTATATGACATGTAAATTATTACACACATAAATGAGCATAATTTAATTAAATATGTTTTTGATAATTTTAAATGTTATTTTTAAAGGAAATTTTTTTTCTCAAAATTTTGGAAATTCATAGTTTCTAGAATCGATTTTCAAAGAAAATTATTTTCAAAGAGTTTTATGTTATAAAAAGTGATTTTAAAAATGAAAATCATATTTTCCCCAAAAATATTTTTAAGATATTTTTATGGTATTTAAACTCCTCAAAAAAATAACCCTTTATTTTAACTCCAATGGGAATATTTTGTATTGATTCAATCCATATTCTTTCTATAGATGGTTGATGATCATATTGGACAAGGAAAGTATTGACATTCAGTTTATTGATTCATTTCTGTGGTGATTAAGATTTATTTGAGACATTCACTAGAGTGTGATCATTTTGGAATTATTATCTATTAAATATACATACTCTTTGTTTCATGTATATGAATATTTCATTAACAATATACCATTTCTATATATTTTGTTTAATTTTAGAGTTATTTGATTAACTGGTAAATATTGACAAACCTGTCTTATTTACACAATACAACTATTTTTTAATAAGGAATGTTGTTTCATGAATTAAATTTATAAATAAATATATAAGGAATTATTTAGACCTCTAGTGATGGGTGGGGACTGGTATAATCTAGCCCCTCGATTCATCGATAGGTCTAATGAGACAAATCAGTAAGCCAACATTAAAAAGGTTTTAACATGTAGTTTTATACTCTCTTATGAAAGGTCATGATATTAAAGGTATCTTGATGCCTGAGATCATGGTGTCCAAATATTAATCATTTACTTCATTAAGAATTTATTTATTATTATCCATGATATTTTCAAAATGATATTATGTATGGATTCATTTCATTCTTAGTTTATTGATTAGATGACATGTTTTTTTAGATATTTACCATTCCATATTGATTATCCCTTATCTAATTATGGTAGAGAAGTTATTGATAAAATGGAATGTATGTTCAGTTAATTAATTTTTCATACCAATTATTCTTTATTGAATCATGATAGTTTCCACTATACTTTACCCTTACTGAGAATTTGATCTCACCTTGATTTTGTTACTTTTTCAAGGATTCCATGAAGTTTGCTATGATTGATGTGAAGGGATATGGAAGATTAAAAAATTTTATTCTCAAAAAAAATATGTTTTAATTTGTTTTTTCAAATTTAATATGGTACTCAAGTATGTGACTATTTTACCAGGACTACTAAACTATTTAGTCCATCGGGATATGATTCCTTTTATCTTATGCTAATATAATAAATATGACATCAAATTTAGGTTACTGGGGTTGGGGTCGCTACAATAAATACATATTAGTAATTTTATTTATTAATAAAATTTTATATATTTAATATATTATCCCTAAATAATTTATTTCATTTATCTTAAACACATTTTTAATTACAAAATCAATTAATTTAGCTTTGGGTGTTTTGATGATGTTTAGTTCAAAATTGAAAAGGACTTCAATATGTTTAGAATTATCAAAGGGGTCATTACTCAACCACCTCAATAATAATAACCATTCAATAATTATAATTTTTATACCTAAATATTTTTTTTATAGAAAATGATGAAATCTGGTTATGAAAAATTAACCAGATTACAATCATAAAGACGGTAGGTCATACTAACTTGTGAGTACTGTTTCCATTTTTCAATGATCATTATGGAAGGAAGATAAGTATTATTTTATCCTTAAATAATTATAAAAATATCCTAAAAACATATTATTTGTCTAAATATTCTTATATATATAATCCATCGGGTTTGGAGATGAAATTAGAATTGCATCGCTTCATGGATGTTGTAGTCCACAGGTACACATGAATAACGTTATAATTTTTCAGTGAATGGAATGTTATGAATGTAAATTATATATCATATTTTAATTTGATAAATATTTCATTAATTACATATATATAAATTTAATCCATAATTATAACCATCTGTGATATGTGGGGACAGAAAACGAATTACATTAGTTTGCAGGGTGGTAGTCCACCGTACACACAAATGATGAATTACTTTTCCATTTGATGAAGGTTATAGATGGATATTTTCTATGAAAATAACATATTAATATCATATTATATGGTAGATATGAATGTTTTTATATCATCATTGTTAGATAATATTTTAAGGATTTGGAATAATAAACAAGATGAAAATTCTTGTTTAAGAATTATACCACTTATTTGGAAAACCTCTTTTTCTTTACACCTTATTACTTATAAGGCTAGTATTATACCAAGCATAAGACCCAATGAATGTGGGTAGGGTTGTTATAAAAGTGTTTTTTTCAAGTATTTTATGAACCAAATGGTACTTTAGGTGTGAATAAAAGAGAATACGAGGTCCCCTTTTCTAAGATAAGAGAGGGGCACTTTTGGAATTTAATAAAATATTCAATTAATAAAAATAAATTTTAATGTCCAAATGATGATGAGTTGATAATATTTGAATATAATATGAGGATATATTAAATACTATCATCCAATGAATTTTTTATAATTTTGTATCATAGTTTTACCCTTTTTTTGTTTTAACCCTCTGTTATCCTTTTCAACAAATACGGTGATATCAATGTAGTTTTCTTTTTAAGTGGATAATATAGTTACTTTAAAATTAAAAATGTCCTATAAATGGACCATGGTAGATTTAATAAAAAATATCACAATTAATTGGATAAATATAATATTCCTAGAAATTTTAAATAATTTAATAAATTATTATTTATTATAAAATAACATTAATTTCAATTTTAGAACTATTAGTTAAATTTTAATTTCATAACTACAATAAAACAATGTATTTAAAATAAAAAAAACCAATATAATATTTAATTTTTTCTAGTTTTTTTAAAACAAAATATCACTAAAATAAAATTATTTTTAATGATTTTAAAATCATTTTATTTATTTTTTTTATTATCACAAGCACTGTGTGAGTGTTGCATAAGGATTTAAGAAAATTATTTGTTCAATAAAAATTAAAAATAAATTAAAATTATTAAAAATTAATTTTTTTGATCATATAGATATTTATAACCAAACATGACCACTATTTATCTCTATATAAAAAATCTGATTTAAATAAAACAACGAGAATTTCATTTTTAACTTTACTTAAAATAAAATTATATAAAGATAAAAATCATGGAAAATGGTAAAAGGGCCATATTTTTGAAATTTTAATGATTATGGATGTGATATAATCATCCAATAATATTAAGACAAATTTAAAATAATTTTTGAGTCTTTATCATTTTATTTTAACCCTAAATTACATGATTTTCCTTTTACAATGATATCAAAAGTTACTAAGGTTAATATTCATAATGTCCAAAAATAAAAGTTTCCAATTTTAAAAATTTTTAAGTAATGATTCCAAATATATAATCCATTTTTCATGACTCAACAAATATAAATGGGTGAATTTAATTTAAAATTAAACTAAAAAATAAGATGAAAAACGGTTTTCCAAAAAATGCCATTTTAAATATTAAGATGTTGTTATACCAAATTCAATTTTAAATTTTATTTCAGAAAACATAACTAAATTATTCATAATTAAAAATAACTAATGAAATTTAAAAACTAATACAAAATAGATTTTCACTTTGTAAGTAATTTAAAATAAAATACAGTTTTCAATAAAAACATTAATTTTCCCTATTCATTTAAAATTAAATATTTTCAGAAAAATACTAAATTAGACTTTAACATAATTTTTACATTATAATTTAAAAAATTATATCATTTTTATAAAATTTCAATCCAAAATTTCAAATAAATAAAATATATTATCCACTCACAAAATGGAGAACAATCATTTCTGAAGAAAACAAATTTTTGAAGAATAAAATGGATTTACTAAAAATTGAGTTATTATTTCCTAAGAACAGATCAATAAAATTAATTTATTTGAATATTTATATATATTTCATAATGTATTTAACCTTATTAATACCTTCCAATTCAACGACTAGGTTGCCATGGTCATATTTAAATAATAATATTTTGTGGTCTGTTAAGGCATTCTATTGAGTGTTGTATACACTATCAAGCATAGTTTTATTTTAAAATAGCAGTATATTAAAAATAAAATCATTTATAAAAGGGATTCATGGTTAAAACATATTTTATGTAATGGTATTTAATAATATTTGGGTTCTCATGTTAATTTGAGTTTCAATTTCCACCAACAATATGATGGCAAGTCTAAGTGAACTATTCTCTTACAAGATGATATGCTATAGTCATGTATCTATGATTTCATTGAATCATGGGAGGATTAAATCTATTATTTATAATTATATTATAACAATATATTTTAGGAATCAATTGATATGTATCAATTCAAATATCTATATGGAGGGTATTTTTGGTCTCCTCTTTATTGGATGGAAATTAGTTAATCCTCTACGAGATATCCTAGTATTTTATAATATATAATTAATCATGTGAAATTGATTTATAAATGGATTGAAAATACTTGTAGAAAGTAAAATTCCTATTTCGACTACTAAAGTAAACCCTTCGAGTTAATATTTGGCAATTAATTTTTTTTAGGATTCATCGAGGTTGGGCACCGATGAATTTGAAAAATTGGTATGATGAATTTATTATTTATCAGACATTTTGAAACCATAAACAAATATTATGAAAATTAATTATATTATAGTATTAAATCAAAAAGATCAATTCCATGAATTAAATATTCAATGTTTATCAATTTACAAGTTATATATGTAACTATACTCATATGATTTGGTACAATGATATCGACCTTGAATAAAATGCATCACATATAGAGAATCCTATTCATATTAGTAATTAGAGAGATAAATTTATCAAGGTAAATGTGATTCCACTTAATTTAGTTAGTTGGAAACATAATAATCTCAAATTTGAAACATGGGTGTGGGAATCTAACCTAAAGAATCAATAGTTTATATTTTTCCCTTAGGATGCTAGAAGATGATTATCATGGATGAGAAGCCTAGTGGTGGGGAGGTTATAATTATCCTATGATTTTGGGTTATATTTTTATTTTATTTTTTTCATTATACTTTTTTTGAATAATTCTATGTTAGAAGAAGATTTTGGGAGTAATGGAGGATAATGATATGAGGAGGAAGGTACCCAAGTGTTTGGATTACACCAGGTATGAAAGTACCTAATTGGTTGAATCCTAGTGGTTATAAGGCCACTGAAATAACCATAGATTACCTAGTGGTCCTATTAAATATAAGTAATAGCACAAGAATAAATTTTTATAATCATGTATTTATTCTTAATTTTTACCTAAAAAATTTATCATTGAGATGCATTGTATTTAGGATTTCACCTTCATTCTTACTTGTTTGAGCCTCTGATAACACTCTCTTTATTCTATCCAAAATTTGAAATTAATACATAGTTCATACTTTTCTAGATCTTCCCCAAGAGGCCTTCATAGTCTGTATTTATCTTGGTTTTGGTAATTCTTGATATAATCATCTTATTATTGAATTTTTTCTAAGGAATTATAGGTAATCCTTCATGATACATATATAGATCATGTGGAATATTATTAATCTTTTTTTTCTCTTTATATATTATCAATTTTCAGGGCCTTTAATTAGAAAATATAACATTTTAATTTTTTCATTCTTATTGATGTATCTATTCTTTAATGTTACTGGATAAATACCATGTTATCTCTTATGATTGGTTTGATTTTTATTTGTTTGTATCTATTTTAAATTCCTTTTTTTTTGAAAGGACATAACTATATTTATTTTCATTAGATAAACACCTTATTAATGTATTATTATAAAAGGGTTAGATCAGAAAGGGTGTGGGGTGGATTGAAATAATTAGTAAAAATGTATTTTTAACAAATGAATTGTTTTTATAAAATAATTTTCTAAAAGAAATAAATTTCTTTTTCTAAATTTTTCTTGGATATCATATTTGTAAGGATTGAATATTCTACCAAAAATCGATATGGAGTTTAAATATCTTAGAAATGTATATGTCATATCTAAACCATATTTAGTTATTACCCATTGGGTATAGAAATCATAAATTCATCCAGTTAAAAGTATTTCATTGGAATGAATTTTCAGGTTTTCGATTGTCAATTTATACCTGAATCACTATGGTTATAATTATTATTAGAGGGGATATGTTTTATCTATATATAGTTTCTGCCATTTCAATTATGTTTATTTAATAAGATGGTGGATGGGATGGGCTTTTAATGCCCTAAATCATTTTATATCATCCCCTATTTCTCTTAGGATAGGATACTATATTGCCTCAACTCATTATATATAAAATATTTTCCTCAAGATGTGTATTTCACCTAGAATCATTATAAATAGTTTATCCTAGATCCAAATAATAGGATTAAATTATGTAAATATATATGAATCTTCTATGTTCTGAGGGTTTAATGTAATTTATTCTTTATATTAATGTTTTGTTTTGTTTTTTTATTAATGATGTTTATATTGGGTGTTCCTCTAGATCTATAAATTTTTTATACACTTTGGATTATGATAGGTAGTTAGGGGAGTGTATTGACCGACTACTGGGTATGATATACTCATACCCTACACGTTCCCCTAGAGTATTCATAAAAATCATTTAGTACATGAACCCAGTAATGGTAAATCAGTATGGAATGGAATCTATTAGTACATTTAGTGAAGAGTTTGGGGATTTTTGGGCATTTTGTGGATTAAATTGTCTCCAATTTTGGGTTTTTCCACTTGTTTATTCGTAATATTTTCCTCTATATAACTTCCTTATATTTATCTATAGGGAGTGTCTAGTAAAAATAATAAGTGTATAGTGGTTTTTATATAAATTCTTTCACACTTTAGATATAATGAGTTTTTTCATCTTAGATATATGTGTTATACACTCATATAATTTATTTTTGTTCGCTTGGTTTAGGAACTCATCCATCACCATTGTTTAACTAGATATAAATTTTTTATACAGTTTTATTTTATTTATGCGAACTGTGTTCATATACCATATTGAGTTATTATGTTTTTCTGAGGGGTAATCCATCTCCCATAAATTCATTATCCAATAATTGGTGTTTATTCTATCCTGTGGTAATAAAGAGTTTCTCTTGATGTCTTTTTGGGACCCAATATGATGTCTTTAGGTAATTATGTCATGATAATCACATAATGGGATTTATCAGTTAATTATTAGTGGAATAGTTTTTTGAAATGAAGGGGGTTACCAAATCCACTATGAATATAAAGGACTTATTACTAGTCATAAATTTGTAATTAGAGGGTTAGTTTTAATAGAAAACACATATCTTTCACCCTATCATCATGTTTATGAAGAAAATGAAAAAAACTACATAAAACTATTTTAAAAAATCAGATAACTATGAGTAAATTGAATTCATCACATTTTAAAAGGATGAATACACAAAATAAAATATTCACTCTACCATATATGATATTAGTTCTATTAATTATGAAAATGAAAAAATGAAAAATGGTAGATGGAATATACTCTAATGGACACTATGTGTGAGTCTTAAGATTTTTTAGGGCATATACTACCACTATTTGGCCACAAAGGTTTGACCTACACAACAAGAAATAAGGATGACATGATGCGCAAGATGCATAACTAGATGAGCATGTACAATTATCGCAACCCAAATTGTACCACCATAAAATACTTTATTTTCACTATAAAACATGATACATAGGCCGAAGAGGTTAGTTTAGTGCATACTACAATACAATCGAGGTGGTGTGGTCTGACATACACATTGTAGGACCTATACTGAAACACTATGTTATATTTATCATGTTATATGAAACATTATCTACTACTCATTAATAAAATGTTTGTGCAATTTGTAATCACACATTGTGTGATCACAAATTCTAGACATAGAACCCATATCCATAATTCATATCCACTAACTTCATCTCTGTTTCAACTACTTATCACTGAACATCAATGATTAACTAAGTTCAACACCCATAGGTATCACCACCACACATTTCTAGAGCACTGTTTCTTGATTCCATCATCATAATTATTGTCAGTTTGAACCACTACGCTTGATCTTCTTTTTGGGGTACTCTATAATGTTCCATCCCCCTAGGAAATATCTGCAATGCATCCCGCTTCACTTCCTCATCCAATTGGAACCAAAATTTATTCGATATGAACCCTTACACCATATTGGGTATTCATTATTGTACCAATGGTTATTAAGAGGGATCACAGTGAATGTTTGATTGGATAGAGAATATGGAGTTAAGAAAATTATTAAGTTTGTTTTCTAGTGTGATTCCAACCACCCAAAAATTAGTCAAAATGTATTCATCCATAAATGTGTAATTTTAAGAATTCATGATAATGGTTTTTGAAATGATATGACTTTAACAAATTTCATTGAAATGAATAACACAAAAAAATCATTAAATTACTGGTTCTAAGAATAATAGAATAAAATTATATATTTCCATATGATGGACATTATTTCAAATTATAAGTCTAATTCATAATGGATGAAAAAAGTTTACAACCCCATGAAATATAAAATCACAGAAAAAAAATCAACAAATGAATATATGTTGATCAATTAAAATATAATAAATATTAATTTTATATTATAAATAAATGGGGAATTTAAAATAAATATTTAAAATCCCTATATTGTGGAATAAAATTTCAACACATCAAGAATTATGGTAAATCCATGACATTCGATGTTTCTTCCCCAAAGAATGGCCTAACTCAACCTTCTATAGGGTTAGAAATTAGAATAAATTAATAAAACTATATATAGATAGATTTAAAAATATTAATATTAAAAATATTAGGTTATTATAAGAAATTTTTTAAAATATTAAAACAAAATCACCATGTTCACAATTTGCAAAATGGAATAACACCTCTCTATTGAAACACCCATCCTCCCATTATCAACGCAACTATAATATCATAATTTCCTTTCATGATTTTTAGGGAATTTAATTATATAACATGTTCTTATAAACATATGATTAATAGTATTATTATATATATATATTTTATTTCTGGATCCTGAGATAAAAAGAAAGATGAATCGAGCATATGACCTCCTTCATAAATGGTGTAATAATATTAAAATGTTTGAATAAAAATCTTGGGTCACTAAATTAGAAATTATACATTATGATGTATATTAACCAATTAATATAAAAAAATTAGTAGGTATAGGTACTGCGTAGAATTTATAGGTAACTTTTTAACATCCCAAACCATCGGGTTTTAATGGTGTTTGACAAGAGTTAAATGATATTTAAACTTGTGATGGTTTAAATTTAATGTTTTGAACATGGATTAGATGAAAGTGGCCAAAGTCATTCCTGGGACAAAGAAATGGATATTTTAGTGGTGAAATGATGGGTATAAAATACATAAAATGAGGTTTTTGGTTTTGGGTTATTTAAAACAATTGGGATGTGGCTATCAATAGCCAATGGATACATATTAGACAATAACCATTTTCGTGGTTGAGAAACTAGTGGGTTTATCCCACTGGGTTTGTCACATATATCCTTATATCACACCATTAGGATCTTGGATAAACATAAGGAGGCCTAGGGAGACCCACTAAGTACACATTAATCCTTAAAACCTAATAATAAAAGGGGTAATGAAATTAAAATTTTTTATTTTAAACCCCCACATATATTTACCTTCATTGGTATCTATATGAAAAGGGTGTATAAATCCCCCTTCTTCACTTACCCCATTTTTCTCTAGTCAATCTAGTTAGTCAGAGTGTTTCTCATCATGTGAATTCAAGGTAATATATTTCCTTTCATTCCCACTTCTTTTTTTGCCTATGTTCTATATTGATTTTGTAATGGGTAATTATTATTTAAAGGAGATTCTTACAATTCACAATGGAATCATGTTTATAGGATGGATATTTCATTTATTATGCAAATAAAATCCACAAGAAAGATGATTTCACATCATCCCACATTGTCTTACTTGAGGTATCATGATTGGTTTATTTATTTTTTGGGTTTAGAAAAATTTATATTAATATATGGTTAATTTAGTTTTCTAAAAATGGGAATTTTGTTATATTAGGGTCAATAACATGTCTAGATTATTTTTTAACATGTTACTCATGGGTTTGGTGTTGTACCAATTCTCATTTAGTTTTAAAGGCACTTGGTTGATTATTAAAATTCATATCTATTTTTTTGTACCTAATCACTTGGATGATGTAGACGGGTTGGTTTTTTGTTAAGATTATCTGTTTCTAAATATTATTTCATTATTTTTTGGAAAATTTTATTGGGTTTATAAAACTAGCATGTGATTCCATTATAATGATTTATAAAAAAATATTTTGATTTTCCTTTTAATGTATTGTATATGTAGCCTATTTTGGTAAATATTTTCTTAAAATTGACCTCATATGGGGGATCCCCTATTTTTAATACACGTGTACTTTTGTGTTATAAATTAATGGGATATTTCCTTTTATGTTATCCATTATTTCATACTGGGGTCTAATAATTTATAGCCAACCATATAATTATTGCTTCAAGAAATGGGTTGGTTAGACTATAGATATTGTTGTATAGAATAAATATGGTTTTAACCTTGTGAGAAGACAATAATTTATTTATATTATGATAGAGTTTAGGAATGTTTATATATAATACCAATTTTAGATAAATCAATCTATCTAGTGATACTTGTAATTGATTACACTATTTTTTCATCAAGTCATTGGATAACCTTCAAATAATTTGAGAAACCTTCTGTTGATTAAGTGATATATAGGGAATGAACCATCAACCAATGACTGAATTGATTACTTGGGTTATTTATAAGATTTTTTATTATTTCAATAAACTGATAAGTACTAAATTTTGGAGTTAATCCAATATATATGGTGAATCTTGATGGGGTTAAGGATTATGAAAATGGAGTAAACTGGTTTCACACAATCTTGTAGTTGTATTTTTATATTATGAGATAGAGGGAGTGTTAATCCAACTAAATATGCGGGGTTAGGTTTATAGGTGGACCTCATACTTATAAGTGATTTTTAGGGTGACTATTGGGATCATAATATGACCCAATTGGGAAGTAGAATTAGTGATGACATTATGAATTGTGATTGAGACCAATGAATCATGACTTATCTTGTTAGAGGTCACATGCATGGATGATGATATACCCAATTCATGATATCCCCTCTCCTAGTAATGACCTTTCATTTTCATGATTAGATTCATTGTGGTAGTTGATTACAATCTACAAAAAAGGTAATTATATAAACATTGGTGAGGCCAGTGAGGTGAGATGGGACATAGAATGAGATATGGAATTGTTACTTTTTTACATTATGACTTATTTATTGGTATTATAATTTATCTTAACATTGAATTTTTATGATATTATTTTTTCATACATTGAGTCCTCATTGATTTACCTTTTTTTTCATTGTAGTTTTTTATTTTTTATTCATAGTTGGGATTATTTGATTGACCATTTTTATATTTATTAACATGGTCACTATTTCCCATGATATTTTGGATTCAATTACTTTATAAGCTATGAATAGTAATACAGGACAAACAGAACAATGAAGAGTTAGTATTTCATGATATAATAGATCCCTGTTGGGTGATAAAATTTGATAATATTATATTCCCCTTTAGGATATGATGGTGTATGTGTCACTAGGTATACGATATTGGGACCAAACATTAATTGTTTCAGGTATGTATATATCCTTAGGTTCATGTGACATCTTCAACATAATATAATTAATCTATAGTTCTAGTGATCATATATATGGTTTTTATCATCATGGTTGAGGAAAAATCACTATAAAATAATACACATATCCACTTGACATATAATACTCAATGAGTAAAGGTGTATGGGGAAATCTTACATGGTAATTAAACTCACCACATACCCATATACTTTGAATTATTTTTGATGTAATTTGGTAAATATTATGTTTCATTGAAGATACAGAAATCATCTTGGTGCTATAGTTATTGCATGTGTTCACAAATGTCTTGAGGGAAAATGATATAGCAATTGTGGGTCATGTAAACTATGAGTGTATTCTCAACATTACTCAACAAATTTATAATTCAAAGGAATCATTCCAGGGGATATCCTATTAATTTATTTTTGAATCCTAGTACATATATTTTAGACTTTGGTGTTGATTTATATGTATTAATACCATATAGACTATTTAATTTTATTTATATAAATATGGGATAATTTTTTTGGATCTCATATTTATTTCCCACTAGATTTGGTTATGTCATATATATTGATAGTTAATTTTATTATTTTATAGATATGTTCATGATACTTATACATTCCAATTGATGAAATAGTTATGAAGTTATTTTTAGACCATTATTTAATGTTTTCAACCAATTGTGTATAGGGTAAGTGCATGATGTCGTGTGGAAATATGATTCTTGAACCATTTAGGGATAATATAACCTGTTTATAAAAAATTGTTTGATAGAATGTATTTGGAAGGTATATTGTTAGTTAGAGTTAATTATAGGATGTTGAAACTCTAATTGTAGATCGTAAGGATGTTGTGTCAATATGGAATCAATTAAAACCATGTTTCCATGGGTTTACCACTATTAAGAAAAATCAATCTAAATTTATAGAGTTCTTGGTTTCAGAATTTCATGATGGGTAAAACATCACATGTGGAAGAAGGCTTAGTTGGGTGCTATTTATTTATCATGATAGTGTCTTTATTTGGAATGATACATGCACCCATGAGTGGTTTCTTCATATAACCATGAAATGTTCTATTATTAATTAAATTTAACAAATAATATATTCAGTATTTTCATAAATTTATTATAATGGGAGAATAGAACAATATAGTTCAATAGGGTTTCTTACTAGCATGTTTTATTTATTGTGATTGTCCATCCATTTTTCCTACTGTTTTAGGATATTTATGGGGGGAAAATTATAGTTTTGAAATCATTTTCTTAAATAATTTCATACAATGTGTAAAATATATTTATGAGGAGTGTTTTTGAAAAATTATATCTATATCCAGAGGTTTTAAATTTTTCTAGTTTCAAGAAAACATAATAAAATGATTTTCAAATTTATTGTCAAAATGTGTTTTGAAATCAAAACTAGTTTTATAGGAAAATAATTTATAGGATATAGAATATTAAATTTCATGTTTTTAATAATTTCCTTTGGGTGAAAAGGGTGATTTGAGAAAATCTGAGTTGATTTTTGTGGTGGGAAAGGTGATTGATCGGTTTTTGGAATATACAATTAGTATGTGGACAACCAAGCTAATTAATTTTAATTTTTTGGTTGGTAATAACCTAAGTATATTGAATTTTGTGTTTTTAAGTTGTGTAATGAATCTTAAATGATAGAACCATGTGATTAAAGATTAAGGGAAAGTGTTTTTTATAATTATGAGTATCCATATGTGAGAATTCATGTTTAATAGTGTTGACTATATAGGGTTTATTTTCAGTAGGTTAAACCTGTTGTAGGTTTTACTATTCAGAATATTGGTTTTCTAGTTATTTTAGATTAGTGGGGAGTTCTATAAAGATGAGGATTGGATGCCCTTTAGTGTCTATGTTTAGATGGATCATCCATGCACTATCTTGGCATCATGGTAGAAAAAACTAGTTTCATGCTTAGGTGATTGAAATGGTGTTTAGAGAGCATCAGTAGAATAATCCGGGTACAACATCATCAGTGATGTGAATGATATCATAGAGTAATTAGTGGTAATATCAATTATTATTTAGTACATATTTTTTAATACATTTTCCAATGTTATAGGCCTGAATCAAAAGTGGGATTGGTGTTTTGGGATATAAACTGGTGTGTGGAAAATTAATTTTGGACGAGGATAGGATTATATTTTTAAGAAAAAGAATAGTGATTCTTTCAAGAGATGATAAATGTTATTTTATATACTTTTTTAATAAAATATTTCATTAGGTGCTGATGAATTTAGACAAGAATCAGACTGTAGTGGATGATGAACTATTGTAGATTTGAAATTTTGAACTTAGATTGAACGGATATGACTATTGATCTACTTATGATTAATAAATAGAGTATCTAAATATCTAAGGATGGGAGAAAAATATTTAAAGTGACTTTTTGGGTGTTATTGAGATTAAAATAATTTGGTTCTAGCTATCAGCTTCCCTTAGGTACTTAGGTACCCACAAGATATGTTGATGGACTTATCCCATAAGTTTGGATAGTGTAAACCCAGTGGCATTCCCCCAAGAATCTCAATAGTACACTAAGATTCTCATGAAGCCCACCAAGTTCCCTATTATCCCAAGACCCCTATTAAAAAGTTAAAAAGTAAATTTTAACTTTTTTTTAGAATCCCACTTGGGGGTATCTTCTTAGGTAGTCCCATGATTAGGGGGAGGTCAGACCCCCTCCTCTTACTCTCCTCTTTCTAACATCAATATGGATGGTTATAGTGTTTTTCATAACATTTATTAAATTTAATCCATTCTCTTTGATTCACCTTTATTCCATCTCTAATTCATCTTATGATTTTTTAAACATAACATTGGGAATTGTAATGTTATCCCTTGAAGAATTATGGAATCATGATTTTACAATGGTGATTTCATGTGTAGTTCATATTGGAGGCTTAGCAGGATTATTATTCATCATTTCATGACATTTCACATATGGTATCATAATTTTCTAATCTAATTAATATGTTTTTGAAAGTTTATTTATTTTTGTTTAGTTTGGGTTTCTAAATTCTGACTTTTTCTAGTAGGTTAGCTTAATTGACAAGTGTATTATATACCTCATTGGCTATATTTTGATCACTATATCAAATTTTATTGAGTTTTAACATCTTCATTATCATTATATACATTCAATTTTAAATTCTACGGTGATTAATTAATTTATGAATATTTATGAGATAAGGAATCAATGACTTGACGTTGGTTTAAAGGTTATCGGACAAATACACGTATCATTTAAAGAGATAAGTATCCTTTTTTACATTGAGTTTTGTTATGATTTGGGTTGTTTCAAGATTTCCTTCTAGTAATTTTTTACTCATATAAAATTATTATTACCATCATAATGGTTCTATAACATTAAAAAGTATAGATTTATAAATAAAATGAATTTTTATTAACCTAATAGTCATTAATATACCACATATCTTGTTAAATAGTTTTTTAGTAGTACCTTATTTGAACGAGTTATAATGAACCATATTATGTATTTCATGGTGGTGTGACATGGTTAATGAATTGGGTTTTTGAAATTAATATGGTTTAATCATTAAAATTAAATTCTAAAGGATTTTTGATTCTGAAATGAAAATTCTAAACAAATGTTATTTAAAGGTGTTAGTTCCAAGGGATAATGATATATTATGAAAAGTGGTGTTCACATATTTTTTTTCTATAGTCCTTGGGAGTATAAAACCATCATTACATTCCCGTTGAATGATTATAAAAATAGGTCTTTATGTAATTTTTTAAATTAAAGTGATGAGGTATAATTTATGGAAATGGTTTGGCATGATTCACCTGGAATGGGTGCATATTTGTTTCAAAGGAACACATGGCTATATGTTTCCCCTTTATTAATTATTAACTTGGGTGGTCTAAATTGTTCCAAAATGAGGCATGATTGTTTTTTTAATTAATGAATCCTTCTCTCATGTGATGTATTGGTTGGACTATGTGAGTTATTTAGTGGCATCCCTTGTGAATATACTATAATGGAACATTGAGTATTGTCTTGGGTTATGAGTAAGATTAGAACTTTTAGCATCACTAGAAATATTGAGATAAATTAAGGGATTATAGAAATATTTTTGATTGATCACACTTAAATTTTGGTCACGTTATTAAGTATACATAGATTGTGTGAGACAAAATTTATTAACTAAGATATTGTAAGAGAGCTTGAAAATAACCCATAAGGGTAGTTATTACTTAGTTATTGGTTCAAAAATGTATTCTTTTAAATTATTTTCATATCTAAAATTGGTTATATTTTTCACAGGTTTTAATGTTCTACGAAGACTCTTGGGCTAGTGTGATAGGAGTGGGAGAAGTACCTTCTTTCCTCTAGTTGTATTTTTTAGTGTGATATAGATATATTGGGTACTTATCTAGAATGGTGTCATTTGATTTATTAGAATAACACCTACATATTTGTGGAATATATGAAAACATTAGGGATCATGATAAAACCCAGAAAAAAGGAAGCATTAATGATGACCCCATGGTTTGTGATTTATTTGAGTAGATCATACAATACATTTTTTTGGTCACACACTAGGATCAAGATACACCCAATTGAAAAAATTCATTCCCTTAATAGTTTTCTTCCCCAATAGAGACTAGATTTTTTGATTTAGACATTTTTTCTACAATAAGGAAAGGTGAATCTATTGATTGATTTGATAGTAACTGATATAGCATAGGGTTTTCATCCATTTTTATTTAACATGGTAAGACTCTACACATAGAACATGAGGTGGTTTGATTTTAATTTTTATTATACGATTTGAGGGATAAATATTTAATCATAGTGCTATATGATTTTATATTGGGGAAAACACCTGTGATGACCAGAGATATATGGTACAAATCTAGAGTTTTTTGGGAAATATAGCTAATAGAACTTGTGAGGACTAGTGGAGTGAGATAGGGTATGGAATAAGAGATAAGATTGTAAAATCTTAAATTTAGTCAAATTCATTGTTTTTCTTTCTTTATAATGGTAATTATGTTTATTTACATATTTTTCTCTTTATTACCTCTTTGAATTACCTTATTTTATTTCCTCTTCCTTTTTATATTTTTACTTGATTTTTGGGACCTATATTATTGACTAATTTTATTTTTTATAAATATGATTGTGATTTTTGATGTTATTATTGATTTGGTTACATGATGGGATATGAGAGCACCTATTTTTTTGGGTCTCTAATTACTATTTTTTTATATGAGATTCATTTTCTTGATGGAATCTAATGAGATGAGAGTGACTATGTGATAACACTTATTACTATATGAGGGTATACAATTAGGCAAGAATAAGAATATGGGACCTGAGTCATGTTAGGTTTAAAAAATATTTCCTTATTGTACATGTTACTTATTTTTCATAATGGAATGTATGTATGTATTCTCATGAAAATTTATGTTCTATGTTTTTAAGTGAGATCAATTACACTCAAAAAACACTTGTTCATACAACTGGATGATCAATTTCACTTAGTGAGTTGAGGTGACTGGGGGAATCCTACTAGGTTATTGAAATCACTCCAACCAATACAAAAAATGTGGCTATCATTATACATAGGTAATTTTTTTACTAATGGAATATGTATCAGTTTGGAGATGGGTTTTCGGATTGAGATGATAGTGTCAGAGGAGATGGTGGTTTGAAAAGAACTTTTCAAGTTAGTTGTTCTAGAGTAAACTCTCTTTATTTTACTATTTTGATTCGGTATTTGTTGACCAATGATCCATATTTTTAGTATTTATTCCTACTATTAATATTTTTTTTTAAATGTAATAGTTTTTTTGATGATTATAATGTATACCATTTAACTATATATGCTAGGAAAAACTATTCCCTATTGGATACCTATTTTATTTTCCATGATTTTTGGGGATGTTTAATGTATAGATGGTTTATTTAAAATTTTTAATAGATTATGTAATGAAACAGATTCAATTGATTTGAGGTAAAAATATACCCATAATTGTTTTATACCATTACCTATAGTTGGAAAACTCAATGGCATGTAGAGCACCTGAGGTCCTGTGGACCTTCTTTTTAGGAACCATTCTAGTTGACTAGGTCAGGAAGTTAAAAATTCAATTATCATGGTTATGTGTTTATTATGATATAAAAGATCTCAACCAATTAATTTTTTAAATAGATGATAAATAAATTATTGCATTAACTAGAAAAAATCATTTTGATCCTCCAATTACTATTGGGTATTGAATAATTGAGGCATAAATTTATAGATCTTATTTAGAGTAAGAATCAATCCCTTTAGGCATGATATGATCAATTATATATTAGAGTGACATTATTATATCATTATGGGTATAGACTCTAGAAATACCATCATTCATTATAAACTAAAATCCATCCAAGTAAATTTTAAAGAAACTATATGAGATATGAACTGGGAGACTTCCCAATTTATCTTTTATGAGGATTTTAGGTTGTAAAGAATATGTATAAGATCTCGGACTTCCTTGAGGTACGTTCCTATTTATTTTTTGTTTTTAATCCATTATATTTGGTTAATGGATTATTTTTTGGGTGTACAAGGATCCTTAAGGGTGTTTCGGGTGTTTGGGTCATAGAATATGGGTTAAAGTGGCTATCTATTTCATATTGCAAAGTTGGTGCATGGTTAGTAGTAATAGTTCTCTCTAACTGTGCTTTCCTCAAGGTGGTAGATGATTTTCATGGATGAGAAGCATAGTGGTGGGGAGGTTATAATGGTCCCATCATTTTGGGTTATATTTTTCTATTATTGTTTTCATTATACATTTTTCTGTGAGAATTATATGTTGAAGGAATAATTTGTGTGTAATGGAGAAGAATTGAATGTGGAGGAAGGTACCCATGTGTTGAGATAACACCAGGTATGAAAGTACTGTATTGGTAACTTCTTAGTGGTTGTAAGGCCACTGAAAGAACCATGGGTTACTTAGTGGACCTAGGAAGGATAACTAATGTCAAAAAAATATTTGTTTTTAATCATGGAGATATTTTTAATTTTTTCCTAAATAATTTATCTTTTAGAAGCATTGTAGTTAGGATTTCATCATCATTCTTACTCGTTTGAGCCTCCGATAACACTCTCTTTATTCTCTCCAAAATCTGAAATTAATACATACTTCATACTTTTCCAAATATTCTCTAAGTGGTCTTCATAGTCCGTCTTTATCCTAGTTTTGGTTATTCCTTCTATAATCATCTTATTATCATATTTTTACAAAGTAATGAGAGGTAATCCTTCATTCTAAATATATAGATCTTGTCAAATATTATGAATCATTTTGTTTCTGTATAGTCTATCAATTTTTCAAGCATTAACTTATAAAATATAATATATTTCCTTTTTCATTCTTACTGATGTATCTCTTCTTTAATGTAAGTAGATAAATACCATGTTATTTGTTATGATTGGTTAGTTTTTCATTTATTTGTGTTGATTTTGTAAGAACCCGGTTCTTATTTTGAGGTATGTGCTTTATCTTTTTCCTTTTCCTTAAGTGTTTTTGAGAAAATATGGAAAATGGGAAAAAATCCTAAATTTTGGAACTACACGCCGTGTACCTTTGGCCGTGTTGGGATGAGTACACAGGAATGTAGCCATGTCGGCGACGAGGGGTTTAGAAATCGACTACATGTCGTGTAGTGGTACCTTACACGCCATGTAGTCAGTCGAAAGGCTTACACAGTAAGGCGGTAGAGTCGCCGCCAGCTGGGTGACAATACACATCGTGTACTTGGGAGTACATGTCGTGTACTCATATCGACGGATGAACAGTGTGGCGGTGCTGCTAGGGGAACAGTTAAATGAAGTAAGTACACATCGTTTACTTAGAATTGCACGTCGTGTACTTTGTTTTTTCGGCTTAAAACAGGCTGTAGCCTCCTTATTTGGAAGAGGATGCATTTGAGCCGTTTTGGAGCCAAGGAGGATGGCTGGAACTTTGAAGATCCGTCGGGTGTTCGTCTGGAATCCAATTCGGCTTCGGACAATCTCATTGGAACCACGCGGGTAAGCCCTTTTTTCTCCTTACGCCGTTCTTACCAACTCTTTTTCGAGGGAAAGTTATTTACTTTTGAATGGGTTTTGTTCTTCGCCAGATCTACGCCGTTCTTGGGCGTTTCTGGAATCGACGTTCGGGTATAATGTTCGTTGGCATATAAGGTAGGTGTCTTGGTGTAAATTTTCCAACTGTCGTGCGTTTTTGTGCGTTTTTGTGCCACGAACCCATGTTGGGGTGTTGTGAGGATGAGGCCGTTGCTATATTTAATTCTTATAATTGCATTGGTGATTAAATTGTGATGATAAAATTCTGGTTGGGATCATTTCTTGGATCCGGAACCACCCCTGGGGTGTGTTCCACTGTTTAGCCGTTTGGTCAAGATACCCAAGAGTATGCCTTTAATGTAGTAATTGTAGAATTGCCTTGAGTAGAATTGATGTTTACTACATTTTGATATGTTGGGGATGGCCCGGTTACCTATTGGCCTGAGGGAGAGGTTGTGATTAGCCTATGGGCACTGCACTATTTAGCTCAAGGGCTATAGTTATTTCTCCTGAGGGAAACCTTTCGTGTCGAAGGGCTTGAATTCTATGCCTGAGGGCGACACTTCGTACACCTTAGGGCAATTTCTGTTTCGGCCTGAGGGCAATACCTACGGGTTGGATTCTTTTTACCTGAGGGTAAGATTTTACTTGTCTGAGGACGTGGATTGTTTACTTAGAAATGAATTGTGGTGGTCTCTAATATTAAATGGATTAAATGAATAATAAAATGGCCATATAACTGTTAAGTTAGTTAATTTTGTGTAATTATTACTTTATTGCATTTTACTATTGCACATTGTTGTTGCATGCTTACACGCAGTTGGGCACGGGCCTTTGGTGGGTGCCTACTAAGATATATTTCTCATACCCTATTTGGGTCATGCTTTTCGGCCCAAACCGATTATGTTTCTGCAGGTGTAGGTAGGGGCAAGCGTCCCTATACAGGTACTTGACTGTTGCTGAGGAGTAGCAGAGCATGGGACCAAGCCTAGGATCACGATGTTGCTGCCAGTTTTTTTTCTTTGTTTTTCAGTACTCTGCATCTTGTTGTACTGTATTGATGTATAACATGTTTTGGCTGTTTTCTTAGAACTTGAGACATTTTTCATCTTTATTTATATACATTTGGTTATATCTACTGTAGTTGTTTATTTCTGTGGTGCATGGTTTACTGCTTCCGCTGTTTTTTTATATTTTATTTCGTATTCTGATGCGCTACACTTTGACAAATGAGGGCATAGTTTCCCCACTATCATACCTGGTCCCTCACTGCTAGTCGGCAGCCTTTGGATTTTGGGAAAATGCACTTGAGGTCACCTGGAGAACCAGGCTCAGGGCACCTGTTGCGTGGCACCTAGGTCCGAGACGTTACAAAGTGGTATCAAATGGGGTTTCTTTTCATTGACTTACTGTTTGGAGCCGTAGTCAGGGATAGGACGAATGGTAGTTGGTAATAAGCTGTGCCTGGGTGTAGCTAACCCCTATACAGGGAAAATCTAGTCTACCTCATATTTTTCAATTCTTTGATTTTGCAATTTACAGTTGGTTTGATTTCACCGTTGGGTGACGCACTTGTGATTATGCTGTAATAATTTATCTGTGGGTTCTATTTAGTTGCAACCTGATGAGATGAGGGTATGATGTCTCATACATCATATAGGCACATTCTAGAAATCACATTCCATGCATAGTTTCCGTGTAATGTAGGTGCATTATAAATTGCATGTTGTTGTGATAGTTGATGTGCTAATAAAGCATGCTGTTGTGATAGCTGCTTGATAAATACATGACTCGTGATATAGTATTTTTGTTTGATCTTGTTTATAGAATGGACACCAAACTTTGGTTTTTGGGGAGTATGGGCCCCCATTGACTGGAATTTGGTGGATCATTGACTTTTTATTGGTTATAACACATATAATATGTCAAACTTTGATTCGTGGGGAGTATGGGCCCCCACAGGTCAGAATTTAACACTTAGGTGTTGTTTTTCGGTATTTTCGGGGTTCCAGGGAAGTTTTTGAGAAATACTATCCGGAAACCCAGTATACATGCCGTGTAGTATTTTTCTACATGTCGTGTATGTTCTTCTGTTCGGGAAGAAAAATGAACTTTTGAGTACACGCCGTGTACCCGGAGTACACGTCGTGCAGTCTCTTCCCGTGTCACAAACTGTGTTGGCGGTGACACGGGGTAGGGAAAGACTTGGGTAAAACACGCCGTGTACTGAATGGACATGCTGTGTTGTGTGACCCAGAGTCCGGATGTGTAACTAACAACACGGGTCAATGAACTCCTTGACTGAACACGCCATGTCAATGATGGACATGCCGTGTAGTGTGACCTGGGGACTCGGCCATGTAACAAACAACACTGGCCAGTGTCACCTCTCCCTGAACACGCCGTGTACCTATGGGACATGCTGTGTAGTCTTGTCTGAGAACAGACCAAGTGGAGTTGGCTGTGTGGCAGGGAAACGGGGTGTCGTACACGCCGTGTATGGGTGTAACACGCCGTGTAGTTGTAAGCAGAGTAGTCGGTCATGTCACAGACGAAACAGGCAGTTGTAAAATAACACCTGACATGCCGTGTAGTTTATGTTCAACGGAAGACGTATGGATTAGACGTGTGGAAGGAATCGGGCAGGGGAAGGGAAGTTAAGTACACTCCGTGTAGTCCGTATAAACATCGTGTAGTCTTGTTTTTCAATTTTTTTGAATGCATGTTTCCTCCTATTCTCTTTAGTGTTTCTTTGTTTTCGGTCTTTAATAATCTTGAATTTGAGGCGTGCTTTTGACCTTGTAGTGTCATGCCGCCTTGAAAACTGCGAGTTGTTCTCCAGGAGAGCGGCGACAATTATATTCTGGAAATGGTGGGCCATGGGCTACCAGTTGATCCTCCAGTAGAGCCAGATGCGATGCCAGCTGTTATACCAGACACAATCACAGAGATGCAGTTCTGTGAAGGCTTTATGCGGTTCATGAAGACCTTTCAGGGAGTACCGCAGGATTCCACATCTATGGCCGAGCTGACACGTGTCTTTCAGCAGCAGCACCCGCCTACGTTTTTAGGGGATGGAGGACCACAGGCTGTAGAGACTTGGCTAGGATCGATGTAGACTATTTTCGAGCATATTGAGACTCCTCCAGGGAGGAGGGTCAAGATTGAGAATAAAATGCTACGTGATTCCTCCAAGAGGTGGTGGGATGTTACCACCCAGTCAGAGCATCACAGAGAAATGGCGTGGGAATATTTTCAGGAAGTCTTCTACGACTTCTTCTTTAACAAGATGCTGAGGGTAGATAGAGCTCGAGAGTTCATGAATCTGCAGCAGGGCACTATGACGGTGATGGACTATTCTGCTTGCTTCACCAAGCTTCAGTGTTTTGCACCCGTGTTGGTGGGTGATGAGACATTGAGATCCAGACACTTTGAGGATGGTCTTCGTTATTACATCTGAGCACTGGTGAATGTTTTCAGGTTGCCTATTGTACACACTATTGTGATCTAGGCACTGATTACTGAGAGGAACCTGCGGGAATCTAGTGGTTTCGGTCAGGGCGATCCAACACATGTTACTGGTACTATTTCTGCGGGCATAAGGAAGAGACAGATGGACTTCTCTCAGGGTAGCAGTACAATCCAGACAGCTTCTTCAGGTGGACCGGTCAGGTGCTACCAGTGTGGTAGATAGGGGCACAAGAGGCCACAGTATCCACACGATCTAGTAGAGTGCTGAGCTTGAAGAAAGATGGGTCATCTACAGTGCTTTTGTTGGGAATTTCTACCAGTGGCTAGTGAGACGGGTTCTGTGCAAACTCCATGTGCGGGAGCTGGACCAGTGGCTTCTTACCAGTCAGGGAACTGGAATACATTAGGGCGTGCAGGCAGAGATGGTGGTCATGGCCGTAGTATCCAGACACCAGGATCTCAGAGGCAGCAGGGCGGGATACCTCAGGGTAGTCAGGCTGTGTCGCAGGGCCACGACACTGGGTAGGCATATGCAGTGCAACAGACCCATTAGGAGCAGGATCCCAAACCTTCGATAGTTAGAGGTACTATTCTAATAGATTATGTCTTATCTTCAGTACTTTTTGATATGGGTGCTACACGTAGTTTCATATTTGTGCTCGTTGTGGAGAGCCTTGAGATCTGTGTTTCTACTTCTTCTAATATCATTATTCTAGAAACTCTGTTGGGGACTAGGATGGCTGGTGTGCGTTAGTGTAAGGAGTTCCCCCTTGAGGATGGAGGGTGTTAATTCTTTTGGGACCTCTATATCTTGGAGATGACGAGCTATGATGTCATTCTTAGGATGGACTAGTTGGTACCCTTTCGGGCCTTTGTAGACTGCTATCGTCGCAAGGTGCATTTCACGTCACCAGAGGGAAGAGAGTTTCTATACAAGGGCGAATGGGATGTTCAGGTGAGTCGAGCGGGACAAGAGTATCATGGCCGAGGAGGAATAACAGCCCAGATTGCAAGTTTGTATCTGGATGATCAGGGGAATTTTCAGACGGAGTTCCCTCCAGTTTTTGATCGGTTCAGGGATGTCTTCTTGGATGACTTTTGGGGTCTACCTCTGGTGCGTGAGGTGGATTTCTCTATTGATCTTTTTCTAGGAGCAGCACCGGTTTCCATTACTCCTTATAGGATGGCCATGCCTGAGTTACAAGAGCTCAAGAGGCAGTTAGAGGAGTTACAGTCAAAGGGCTTTATCCGACCCAGTACTTCTCTGTGGGGTTCGCCGGTCCTTTTTGTGAAGAAGGCGGATGGTACCCTCAGACTTTGTGTGGTTTATCAAAATCTGAACCAGTTGATGGTTAAGAAATGATATCCTTTTCCAAGGATTGATGATTTTTTTATAAACTTCGTGGAGCATGAGTGTTCTCGAAGATTGACTTGAGGTCAAAATATCATCAGCTACGCGTTAGACCATCTGATATACCTCTCACAGCTTTCAGGAGCAGATATGGTCTATACGAGTATACGGTTATGCCATTCGGACTCATGAACGTGCCAGTAGTTTTCATGGCTCTAATGAATCGAGTGTTCCATCCTTATCTATATTCTTTTGTTGTAGTATTCGTGGACGAAATCTTGGTGTACTCTCACAATCGACACGACCATGCCATCCAAACTGAGATCGTATTGAGTACACTGAGAGAGCATCAACTATGTGCTAAGCTCTCAAAGTGCCACTTTTGGATGGACCAGATCACTTCCTAGGTCATATTATCTCAGAGGCCGGAGTTTCAGTAGACCAAGAAAAGGTGAGAGAAGTAGTTTCATGGGAGCATCCTAAGAAAGTGTTTGAGAAATAGAGTTTATTAGGGCTGGCTGGTTACTACAGATGCTTCATACAAGACTTTTACTGCTTAGCAGCACCGTTGACGGGACTGACTAAGAAGGGTGTGAAGTATGTTTGGTTAGAAGCTTGCAAGACAACTTTTCAGGACCTGAAGGGAAGGTTGACATTAGCACCGATATTGGTACTCCCAGAGTAGGGGAAGAGCTTTACATTTTACTATGATGCATCAGGGATTGGGCTGGGAGTAGTTTTGATGCAGGGCAACCGAGTTGTTGCGTACGGGTCTCGGCAGTTGAGTCCACATGAGTGGAATTACCCGACGCATGATCTCGAGTTGGCTGCAGTTGTTCATGCGTTGTGTTGTTGGATACAATATCTGTTGGGAGAGCATTTTTTGGTTTTCACCGACCAGAAAAGCCTCAAGTATATATTTACTCAGCGTGACATAAATCTGAGGCAGGGAAGGTGGGTTGAGTACCAACACTCCTTCGATTTTGAGCTTGCCTATACACCTGGTAAAGGTAATGCAGTAGTTGATTCAATGAGCAGGAAGACTCAGATATAGGCAGTGCAGGAGTCCAGTGGTGAGTGGAAGCTCATGACTTTTTTCTCTGAGATGCATCTGGAGGTTCATGACAGTTAGGGGTAGACTTATCTTTCATATTTATCTGTGACATCTACCCTCTTGGATAAAGTGAGGATGTGACAGATATTTGATTCAGAATTCCTCGTTCTACGGGAGTTGGTGGCAAGTGAGGACCCTCCTCTTGGTTGGACGATCAGCGGTGATGAGGTTTTGCGTTTCCATGGACGAGTATGGGTTCCAGGGTATATACGCGAGGAGCTGATGTGGGAGTTTCATGTTTCGTCTTGGCCAGTTCATCCCGGGGTTACCAAGATGTACCGAGACATGAGACGTCAGTATTAGTGGCCGGGTATGAATAGAAAGATTGCTGGTTTTGTTACGAGGTGTTCCACCTGTCAGCAGGTGAAGGCAGAGCACTAGAGGCCAGCTGGACTTTTACAATAGTTACCCATTCCAAAGTGGAAATGGGATGATGTCACGATGGATTTCGTGATGGGGTTGATGAGGTCACCTTGTGGTAATGACGTCGTGTGGGTTGCTGTGGACAGACTCACGAAGGTAGCTCACTTCTTACCGATCAAGGAGACCTTCGATGTGGACAAGCTCAGAAGGCTGTATATCCAAGAGATCATACGTCTTCATGGGGTCCCTCATTCTATCGTTTCAGATAGGGACGCCTGCTTTACCTCTCATTTCTGGTAGAGTTTTTAAAGGGTGTTGGGTACACAGGTGCTTCTGAGCACAACATACCACCCTCAGACCGATGGCCAGTCAGAGCATACGATACAGGTTCTTGAGGACATGCTGCGTGCATGTGTCCTAGACTTTGGGGGATCTTGGGAGAAGCATATTACCTTAGTCGAGTTAGCCTATAACAATAGTTTTCAGGAAACTATTTAGATGTCATCATATGAGGCTTTATATGGTAGGCCATGCCGTTCACCTTTGTGCTGGTTAGAGGAAGGTGAGGTAGCTTTATTGGGGCCACAGCTCGTGCAGGAGACATCTGAGTAGGTCCAGTTGATTCAAAAGCGGATGGATACCGCATAATCTATTCAAAAGTCTTATGATGATCGCCACAGATGGCCTTTGGAGTTCGTGGTCGGGGATCAGGTTTTTCTACGTATTTCGCTGAGGGTGGGAAACAAGCGGATCAGGAGACAGGGTAAGCTTTCACCGAGATATGTGGGGCCATTCATGATTCTGAAGAGAGTCGGGCTGTTTGCCTATCAGTTGGAGTTACTGCAGCGATACCGAGCCATGCACGACATCTTCCATGTGGCTCAGCTGTGCCGCTATCATTCAAACTCATCTCACGTTTTTCAGCCTAAGGAGGTTGAGCTAAAGTCTGATGCGTCCTTTGAGGAGCATCTGATTCGTATCATTGACAGGAGCACGAAGGATCTCCGAGGTTGGTCAGTTCCTCTCGTACGGGTGCTATGGTAGCATGGGAGAGTGCAGGACGAGACCTGGGAGTGGGAGGCCAACGTACATCCTAAGTGGCCAGAGCTGTTCTGAGCTTTATCTTTACCACCCTGGGAAAGGAAATTCGGGGAAAAATTGCTATAAGGGGGGAAATTTGTAAGAATCTGGTTCTTATTTTGAGGTACGGGCTTCTTTTTTTTTTACTTTTCCTTAAGTGTTTTTTAGAAAATATGGAAAATGGGGAAAAATTCTAAATTTTGGAACTACTCTCCATGTACTTTTCCACACGCCGTGTACCTTTGGCCATGTTGGGATGAGTACACGGGGCATGTAGGCATGTCGGTGACAAGGGGTGTAGGAACTGACTACACACAGTGTAGTGGTACCTTACACACCGTGTAGTCAGTTGGCAGGCTTGAACAGTAAGGTGGTGGATTCGCTGCCAGCTGGGCGAAAGTACACATAGTGTACTTGGGTGTACATGCCATGTACTCATGTCAACAGATGAACAATGTGGTGGTGACTCTAGGGGAACAGTTAAATGAAGGAAGTACACACCGTGAACTCAGAAGTACATGCCGTGTACTTTTTTTCATCTTAAAACAGGTTCTAGCCTCCTCATTTGGCAGAGGAGGCATTTGAGTCATTTTGGAGCCAAGGAGGACGGCCAGAACTTTTAAGATCCGTCGGGTGTTCATATGGAATTTGATTCGGCTTCCGATGATCTCGTTTGAATAGCGCGGGTAAGCCCTTTATTCTCCTTACACCATTCTTACCAATTCTTTCTTGAGGTAAAGTTATTTACATTTTAATGGGTTTTGTTCTTCGTTAGATCTACGCCGTTCTTGGGCGTTTCTGGAATCAGCGTTCAGATATAACGTTCGTTGGCGTATAAGGTAGGTGGCTTGGTGTAAATTTTCCTACTATCGTGCATTTTTGTGCATTTTCTTGCCACGAACCCATGTTGGGGTGTCGTGAGGATGAGGACATTGCTATATTTAACTCCTATAATTGAATAGGCGATTAAATTGTGATGATAAAATGCTGGTTGGGATCGTTTCTTGGATCCGGAACCACCCTCGGGGTGTGTTCCACTGTTTAGCCATTTGGCCAGGATAATAGAGAGTATTCCATTAATGTAGTAATTGTAGAATTTCCTTGAGAGGAATTGTCTGTTACTTCATTTTGATATGTTGGGAATGGCCTGGTTACCTATTGGCCTGAGGGCGTGTTTGTGATTAGCCTGTGGGCACTACACTATTTAGTCCAAGGGCTGTAGTTATTTCGCCTGAGGGAAACCTTTCGTTTGTGAGGGCTTGACTTTTGTGCCTGAGGGTGACACTTCATACGCATAAGGGCAATTTCTATTTCGTCCTAAGGGAAATACCTGCTGGTTGGATTCTGTTTACCTGAGGGTAAGATTTTACTTGTCTGAGGACGTTGATTGTTTACTTAGAAATGCACTGTGGTGGTTTCTAATATTAAATGGATTAAATGAATAATAAAATGGAAATATAATTGTTAAGTTAGTTACTTTTGTGTAATGCTTACGTTATTTCATTTTACTATTGAACACTGTTGTTGAATGCTTACACGCAGTTGGGCACGGGCCTTTGGTGGGTGCCTGCTGAGATATATTTCCCACACCCTGTTTTGGTCATGCTTTTTCGCCCAAACAGATTATGTTTCTATAGGTGTAGATAGGGGAAAGAGTCCCTATATAGGTACTTTACTGTTGCTGAGGAGTAAGAGGGCATGAAACCGAGCCTAGGCTCGCGATGCTGATGCCCGTTGTTTTTCTTTGTATTGTTGTACTCTGCATCTTGTTGTACTTTATTGATGTATAACATGTTCTGGCTCTTTTCTTATAACTTTAGACATGTTGCATCTTTATTTATATACAGTTGGTTATATCTACTGCAGTTTATTTCTGTGGTGCATGGTTTACTGCTTCTGCTGTTTGTTTTATGTTTTATTTCGTATTCCGCTGCGCTACACTTTGACAAATGAGGCCATAGTTTCCCCACTATCAGACCTGGGGCCTCACTGCTAGTCGGCAGCCTCTGGAGTTTGGGGAAATGCGCTTGAGGTCATGTGGTGAACCAGGCTCAGGGCGCCTGTTGCGTGGCACCCAGGTCTGGGAAGTCACAGATTTTAAATTCCTTTTGTTTGAAATGACATAACTATAATTATTTTTATTAGATAAACCCCTTAATAATTTAATATTATTAAAGGGATAGATTAGAAATGGGCTGGGGTAGATTTAAATAATTAGTCAAAATGTATTTTAACTAATTAATTGTTTTTATAAAATAAGTATTTATAATAAATAAATTTATTTTTCAAAAAAATAATGGATATAATATTTTCAATGATTAAATATTCTACCCAAAATCTGTATAGAGTTGAAATATCCTTGAAATGTATATGTGATATCTAAACCATCCTTATTTATTACCCATTTTTATAGAAATAATTCATTCTTCCAGTTAAAAGTATTTCATTAGAATGAATTTTCATGTTTTAGATTGTCTATTTACACATGAATCACTATGGTTATAATTATTATTAGAGAGGATATGTTTTATCCATATATATTTTTCTTCATTATTCTTCTAGTTAGTTTATTAGATTGTTGATGGGATGGGCTTGTAATTCCCTAAATCCAAATAATAGACATGAATCATGTAAACATGTATGAATCCTCCATGTTCTGAGGGTTTAATGTACTTTATTCTTTATACTCATGTTTTATTTTATTGGATTAATTATGTTTGTATTGGGTATTCCTCTAGATCTATATATTTTTATATATAGACATTGGATTATGATAGGTAGTTTGGGGAGTGTAGTGACCGACTACTGGGTATGATATACTCATACACTAAACATACCCCTATAAGATTCATGAAAATCATTTAGTACATTAACCCAGTAATAGTAAATCACTAAGGAATGGAAACTATTATTACATTTAGTGTGGAGTGTGGGTGTTTTTTGGGATTCTGGTGGATTAAATGGTCTCTAATATGGTATTTTTACACTTGTTTCTTCTTTATATTTTCCACCATATAACATCCCTCATAACTCTATAGCGAGTTTTTATTAAACATAATAAGTATATAGTGGTTTCTATATACATACTTTCACTGTTTAGATACAATGAGTTTTTTTCATCTTAGATATATGTGTTTTATACTCATATAATTTATTTTTGTTCACTTGGTTCAAGAACTCACCCATCACCATTGTTTAACTGGTTATAAATTTTTTTATCTAGTTTTATATCAATCATGAAAACTATGTTAATATACCTTATTGAGTTATTATTGTATTATGAGGGAGAATCCATCTCCCATAAATTCAATATCCAATAATTTGTGTTTATTCCATCCCATGGTAATAAAGAGTTGTTCTTAAGGTATTTTTGGGACCCAATATGATGTCTTTTAGGTAATCAGGTCACAATCATCACATAACGGGATTTATTAGTTAATTATGAGAGAAATATTTTTTCTAAAATAAGGGGTTACCAAATCCACTAGGAATATAAAGGAATTATGACTAGACATCAATTTGTATTTAGAGGGTTACTTTTAATACAAAATAGATATCTTTCACCCAATCATCATCTTTATAAAGTAAATGAAAAAAACTACAAAAAATGAGTTTAAAAAATCCTTTAACTATGAATAAATTGAATTCATTACATTTTAAAAGGAAAAATAATAAAAATAAACTATTCACTATCCCATATATGACACTAGGGATATAAAATATGAAAAACACAAAAGAAGAAATTGTATATGGAAAGTGCTCTAATGGACATGGTGTGTGAGTCTCAAGAAGTTTTAGGGAATATACTACCACAATTTGGTCACAGAGGTTTGACTTATACAACAAGAAAGATGGGTGACATAATGCAAAAGATGCATAACTAGTTGAGCGTGTACTATTATAGGAACCCTAGTTGTGACACCATAAAATACTTTATATTCACTATAAAACATGATACATAGGCCCAATAGGCAAGTTGAGTGCATACTAAAATACACCCGATGTGGTGTGGTCTGACATACACAGTGTATGACCCATAGTGATACATTATGTTATATTTATCATTTTTTAGGAAACCTTATCTACTAATCATTAAGAAAAATTGTGTGCAATTCGTAATCACACATCGTGTGATCACGAATTCTAGAAATAGAAAATATATCCATAATTCATTTCCACTACCTTCATTTATTTTTCAAATACTTCTCACTGAACATCAATGATTAAATATGGTCAACACTCCTAGGTATCACCACCACACCTTTCCAAAGAACTGTTCCTTGATTACATCATCATAGATACTATCGGGTTGAACCACTATGCTTGATCTTTTTTTTGGGGTTCTCTATCATGTTTCCATCCCCTTGGAAACAACTACAATGCACCCTACATCACTTCCTCATCCCATTGGAAACAAACATAACTTGATATCAAACCTTCCTCCATATTTGGTATTCATTATTGTACCAATGGTTATTAAGAAAAATCATAGTTAATGTTTGTTAGGATAGAGAATATGGAGTTATTAAAATGATTAAGGTTGTGTTCTAGTGTGATTCCAACCCCCAAAAAATTTGTCAAAATGTATTCATCGTTAAATGTGTAATTTTGAGAATTGATGATCATGGTTGATGAAAGGATATAAATTTAAAAAATTAAGTTTACATTAATAGTAACCAAAAAAATCATTAAAATAATTTTGTTAAATATAATCGAATAAAATTATTAATTTCTATATGATGTAAATTAATTAAAATTCTAAGTATAATTCAAAATGAAAAAAATATTACTACACATAAAAAATAAAAGCCTAGAAATAACATCAATAAATGAAGACATTTTAATAAATTCAAATATAAAAAATATTAATTTTATCTTATAAATAAATGTGGAATTTAAAATAAATATTTAAAATCAATATATTATGGAATAATATTTCAAAGCCTCAATAATTATAGTAAATCCATGACATTCAATGTTTTTTCCTCAAAGAATGGTCTAAATCAACCTTCTATAGCGTTAGAATTTAGAAGAAATTAATACACCTATATACAGATAGATTTCAACATATTTGTATTAAACATATTGGGGTATTATAGAAAAATATTCAAAATCATAAAACAAACTCACCATGGTCACAAAACAAAAAATGGAATAACACCTCTCTATTGAAGCACTCATCCACCAATTATGAACACAACTATGATATTATAATTCCCATACATAATTTTTTAGGAGATTTAATTATTAAACATTTTCCTATACACCTAGGATTTATAGTATTATTAGATATTATTATTATTTTTCTAGACCCTAAAATGAAAAGAAAGATGAATCAAGCATATAACCTCCTTCATAAATATTGAAAAATATTAAAATGTTTCGAAAAAAATTGGGTCGCTAAATTAGATATTATACATTGTGATGTATGTTAACCAATTAATATAAAAAAATTAGTTGGTATAGTTACACCCTAACATTTATAGGTGACATTTTAAAATCCCCTGCCATTGGGTTTTGATGGTGTTTGATATGAGTTAAATGATAGTTGAACCTGTGCTGGTTTAAATTTAACATTGTGATCATGGATTAGATGAAAGGGGTCAAAGACATTCCTGGTACAGAGAAATAGATATTTTAGTGGTAAAATGATGGGTTTAAAATACAAAAAATGAGGTTTTCAATTTTGGGTTATTTATAACAATTAGTATGTGGCTATTAATAGCCAATGTTTACCTATTAGAAAATACCCATTTTCATGGTTGGGAAACTAGTGGGTCTATTCCATTGGGTTGGTCACCTATATCCTCTTATCACACCACTAGGATCTTACCAAAACATTTGGAGGATGGGGGAGACCCACTAAGTACACATTAATCCTTAAAAACTAATAATAAAAGGGGGATTCAATTTAATTTTTTTTATATTTTAAACCCCCACATAGATTTCTACTCATAGGTACCGACACGACAAGGGGGACTAACTCCCACTTATTCACTTACACCATTTTTTCTCTAGTCAATCTAAGTAGTCTGAGTGTTTCTTATCATGTGAATTCAAGGTAATCTATTTCCTTTCATTACCACATATATTTTACCTCTATCCTATATTGATTTTGTAATGGGTAATTATTATTTGATAGTGATTATTAAAATGAATGGTGGAATCATGTTTATAGGATGGAGATTTCATGTATGATGCAAAGAAAAGCCACAAGAAGAATGATTTCACCACATCACACATTGTTATATTTGAGGTATCATGGCGGTATTATTTATTTTTGGATTTATAAAAAATTTAGATTAATTTATGGTCAATTTATTTTAAAAAATAGTGTAATTTGGTTATATTAGGTTCAAAAACATGTTTAGAGTAGTTTTCACCATGTTACTCATGGGTTTGGTGTTGTACCAATTCTCATCGAGTGTTACTAAAACTTTTTTATTATAAAAATTCATTTCGATTTTTTGTGCCTAATAACTTGGTTGATGTAGACATATTGGTTTCATGGTAAAATTAAATGTTTCAAAATATTATTTAATTAGTTTTTTCAATAGATTATTTGGTGTGTAAAAATAGCATGTGATTCCTCTCAAATTATTTATACAAATAAGTATTTTATTGGTCTTTTAATAAAAGGTATAGATAGCCTATTTGGGTAAATATTTCTATAAAATTAACCTCATATGGGGGATCCCATATTTTTAATTCATGTGTAATTTTTAATTATATCTTAATGGAATATTTCTTTTCATGGTTTCCATTATTTCATAGTGGGGTCTAATAATTTTTAGTCAACCATAGAATTATTCCATCGAGTAATGTGTTGGTTAGACTATAGATATTGTTGGATAGAATACAGATGGTTTTATCCTTATAAGAACACAATAATTTCTTTGGATTGTGATATATTTTAGGACCATTAATATCCATGAAAATTTTTAGATAAATCAATGTATCTTTTGATACTTGTAATTGATTACACTTACATTATCATCAAGTCATAGGACAACTTTGAGATGATGTGAGAAACCTTGTGTTAAATTATGTGATTGAGAAGGAATGAACCATCAACCAATGAGTTAATTAATTACATGGGTTATCTGTAAGATCCTTCATTATATCAATTAATGGATAAGTACAAAATTGGGGAGTTAATCCTAGAGTTATGGAGATTCATTATGGGGTTATGGATTATGGGAATGGAGTAAAGTGGTTTCCCATAATCTTGTAGTTTTTTTTCTAATATGAGATAGAGGGAGTGTGGATCTAGCTAAATATGTAAAATTTTATTTATAGCTAGACTTCATACTTAGAGGTTATGTTTTGGGAGACCATTAGTATCATAATATGACCCAATGGGGAGGATGAATTAGTGACGATGTTATGAATTGTTGTTGAGACCAATGAGTGATGACTTATCTTGTTGAAGGTCACATGCATGGATGATGATATACCCAATTTTTGATAGCACATGTCCTAGTAATGACATTCCCCTTTCATGACTAGATGCATTTTGGTAGTTGATTATAATCAAGAATAAAAAGCTAATTATATTAATATAAATTATAATACCTACCTTAAAGTGGATTCCTTCAATTTATATTTATCATGATGGGACCATGATTATAGATTAAAACATTCTTCCATTTTTATTTTTTAATATTTTATTAGAGTAATTAGTGCTTAGTTATACTCATATTGTATTGTACTATAGGATCCATCCATATATATGACTTATAATATTTTTGATAGATTCGAATATTCTCTATGGTTAATAATAATAATAACATTGGAGAGGACCAATGAGGTGAGATGGGACATGTAATGAGATATAGGATTGTTATTTTTTTACATTAGGACTTATTTATTGGTATTATAATTTATCTTAACATTGTATTTTTATTATATTATTTTTTCATACAATTAGTCCTCTTTGATTTCCCTTTTTTCATTGAATTTTTTTATTTTTTATTCATATTTGGGATCTATTTGATTGACCATTTTTATTTTTATTAACATGGTCACTATTTCCAATTATATTTTGGGTTTATTAAATTTATAGAATACGGATGGTTAGAAGGGTCAAATAGAACAATGAAGAGTTAGTATTTGAAGATATAATAGATACCTCTAGGTGATAGAATTTGATAATATTATATGGCCCATTAGGATGACTGTGTTTGTGTCACTAGGTATAAGATAGATGGACTAAACATGAGATGGTCCATGCATGTATATATCCTTAGGGTTCATGTTACTTCTTCAGCATGATATAATGAAACTATAGTTCTCATGATCGTGTATGGGATTTATGTTTAGGTTTGTTGGCTGATACTCATTATAGAATAATAAACATATCCACTTGACAGATAATAAAAAATGAGTCAATGTGTATAGTGAAATCATACTTGGTTATTAAACTCACCACATACCCATATACATGGAATTAGTTTTTTATGTAATTTGTTATATCCTATGTTTCAGGGAAGATATAGAAATCATCTTGGTGCTATAGTTATTTCATTTTTCCATCTATGTCTTGAGGGAAAATGATATAGAAATTGTGGGTCAGGTGAACTAAGAGAGTGGGTTCTTAACTTTAGTTAATAAATTTATAATTCATAGGAATCATTCAAGGGGATATCTTATAATTTTTTTTCTAAATCGTAGTACATTTATTTTAGAATTTTGTGTTTATTAATATAGATTCATACCATATAGACTATTTAATTTAATTTATATAAATATGAGATATTTTGTTTGATCTCATATCTATTTCCCACTTGTTTTGATTATGTCAGATATATTGATAGTTCATGATAATTTTTTTATAGATTTTTTTCATGATACTTATACATTATAATTGATGGAATAGTCCTAAAGTGATTTCCTAGACCATTAATGGATGTTTTTAACCAATTCTGTTTTAGGTGAAGTGCTTTAGGTCATATGGATCTCCGATTATAGAACCATTTAGGCATAATATACCCTTAATATAAAAAATATTATGAGAGAATGTATTCATATGGGATATTGTTAGTTATAGTTTTTTATAGGATGAGGAAACTCTGAAAGAAGATTATAAGCTGGTTGTGTCAATATATAATCAATTAAAACCATGTTTCCATGGGTTTCCCACTATTAGGAAGAATCACTCCAAATTTATAGAGTTTTGGGTTTTAGAATTTCATGATCAATAAAATATCAGATGTGAAATAAGGCTTAGTTGGGAGCTATTTGCATTATTTATTTATCATTGTAGTGTCTTTATTTGGCATGAAACATGCACCCATGAGTGGTATTTTCATACAACCATGAAAGGGACTATTAATAATTAAATTTAACTAATAATCTATTAAATATTTTAATAAATTAATTATAATGGGTGACTATAATAATATAGTTCAATAGGGTTTCTTACTAGTGTTTTTTGTTGATTTTTATTGTCCATCGATTTTTCTTACTATTTTAGGATATTTTTTGAGGAAAATATAGCGTTTAAAACAAGTTTGTAAATAATTTCATATAATGTGTAAAAATTATTTTTGAGTAGTGTTTTGGAAAAATGTTATCTATGGCCAGAGGTTTTAAATTTTTCTAGTTGCAAAAAAACATAATAAAATAATTTTAAAATTTTATGTAAAATATGTTTTGAAATCAAAAAATAGTTTTATAGGAAAATAATTTATAGGTTATAGAATGTTAGAAATCATATTTTTAATAATATATTTTGGATTAAAAGGTGGATTTAAGAAAAAATAGGTTGATTTGGGGGGGCAAGGTGATTGACTAGTTTTTGGAATATACCACTAGTATATATACAACCAAGTTACTTAATTTTAATTTTTTTGTTGGTACTAACCAAAGTATATGATTTTTGTGTTATTAAGTTGGGTAATTCAACTAAGATGATAAAACCATGTGATTCTAGAATAAAAACAATTATTTTTTATAGTTATGAGTATCCATATATGAGAATGCATGGTTAATAGTATTGACTATGTGGGGTTCGTTTTCTATAGGTGAAACCTATGGTGGGTTTCACTATTCATAAGATTGGTTTTCTAGTTGTTGGACATTAGTGGGGAGTTCCATAAGTATGAGGATTGGATTAACTTTAGTTTTTGGGTTTAGTCGGATCATGCATATACTATCTTGGCATCATGGTAGACAAAACTAGTTGCATGCTTAGGTGATTGAAATGGTGGTTATAGAGCATTAGTGGAAGAATCAGAGTAAAACATCATCAGTGATGTGAATAATATCATAGAGTAATTATTGGGAATCTCGATGATTTTTAATACATATTTTTTTATACATTTTTCAATGTTAGAGGCATTCATGAAAAGTGTGATAGGTCTTTAAAGTGACTTTTAGGATGTTCTTGAAATTACATGAATTGGGTTCTAGCTATCAGCTTACCCTAGGTACCCACTAGATATGTAAATGGACTTATCCCACAAGTTTGGCTAGTGTTAACCGAATGGCATTCCACTGAAATCTCAATAGGGAATTAAATTTCTTGTGGATTCCCACCAAGTTCCATATTTTCCCAAGAGCCATATTAAAATGATAAAAAAGTAAATTTTAACCTTTTTTATTTTTAGAAACCCACATTGGGGTATCTTCTTGGGTAGTCTCATGATTAGGGGCAGGTAGGACCCCCTCCTCTTCCTCCCATATTTTTTACATCAACATGGTTGGTTATAGTGTTATTAATAACATTGGATAAATTTAATCCATTCTCCTTGATCCCCCCTTATTCTTTCATTAATTTATCCTATTATTTTTTAAACATAACATTAGGAATTGTAAATTTCTCCCTTAGAGCATGGTGGAATCATGATTTTACATTTGTGATTTTAGGCGTAGTTTATAATGGATGCTTGGAAATGATTATTATTCATCATTTTATTCCCTTTCACATAAGGTATCATAATTTTGTAATTAAATTATTATGTTTTTAAAATTTTATTTGTTTTTGTTTAGTTTGGGTTTCTAAATTGGGATTTTTTTTATAGTAGGTTAGGTTAAAAGACAATAGTAGTGTATACCACATGGACTATATTTTGATCACTATATCTAATTTTATTGACTTTTTCCATCATTAATATCATTATAGAAATTTTATTTTGAAAGATGTTGTGATTAATTAATTTATGAATATTTATGAGATAAGTAATCATTGTCTTGATGCTGGTTAGAAGCTAATTGGATAAATAAATAGATCATGTAAAGAGGTAATGGGCCTTTTTTAAATTGAGTTTTTTTATGATTTAGGTTGTTTCATGATTTAATTCAAGTAATTTTTTACTCATATAAAATTATTATTATTATCATAATGGTTGTATAACATAACAAAGTATACATTTATAAATAAAATAAAGATGTATTGACCTAATAGTCACTGATATACCACATATCCTATTAAATAGTTTTTGAGTAGTACCATATTTGATTGAGTTATAATGAACCATATTACATATTTCATGGTGGTGTGACTTGTTTAATGTATCACCTTTTTTAAACTAAGATGGTTTATTCTAAAAAATTAAATTATAACATATTTTTTATTATAAAATAAAAATTCTAAATAAAAAGGTTATTTAAAGGTATTGGTTCCAAGGGACAATCATATATTATGAAAATATGGGTGCACTTGTTTTTTTCTATAGTCCTTGGGTGTGTAAAACCATCATGTTATACCCATGGAATGAGCAGAAAAATAGGTATTTCAGTAATTTTTTAAATTAAAGTGGTGAGGTCCAATTTAAGTAAATGGTTAATCATGATTCACCTTGAATGGGTGCATATTTTTCTCAAAGTAACACATGGCTATATGTTTTCACTTTATTAATTAATACCTTATGTGGTATAAATTGTTTCATAATGAGGCGTGATAGCTTTTTGAAAGAAGGAATCCTTCTCTAATGTGATGAATTGGTTGGACTATGTGGGTTATTTATTGGGGTCCCTTGTGAATATAGTATAATAGAACTGTAAGTATTGTCTTGGGTTATGAGTAAGATTAGAAATATTAGCACCACTATATATATTGAGATAAATTAAGGGATTATATAAAGATTTTTTGTCACACTTAGATTTTTGTCACATAATTGAGTAAATTTGGGAGGTGTGAGACAACATTTATTGACTGAGATACTTTAAGGGAGCTTTCCATTAACCCATAAGGGTATTTATTACTTAGTTATTGGTTCAAACATGTATTCTTTAAAATTATTTTCATGTCTAAAATTGGATATATATTCCCAAGGTTTTAATGTTCTATGAAGAGTCTTGGGCTTGTGTGATAGGAGTGGAAGTAGTACCATCTTTCCTCTAGTTTGTTTTTTTTGTGATATGGATATATTGGGTACTTATCTAGAAAGGTTCCATTTGATTTATTAGAATAACACATACTTATACGTGGAATCAATGACAACATCAAGGATCATGATAAAACCTAGAAAAAATAAGTATCAATGATGACATCATGGTTTGTGGTTGATTCAAGTAGACCATACAATATATTTTTTTGGGCCTCACACAAAGATGATGATACACCCAATTGATAAAATTCATTCCCTTAATAATTTTATTCCCCAACAGAGACTAGATTTTGAGAGTTATATGTTTTGGATATAATAAGGAAAGTTGAATCTATTGATAAATTTGATAGTGACTAATTTAGTATAGGGTTTTCATCCATTTTTATTTAACATGGGAAGACTCTACCCATGGAATATGACGTGGTTTTATTATAATTTGTATTATATGATTTGAGGGATAAATAGTTAATAATATTTATATATGATTTTAAGTTTTGAAAAACCCATGTGATGACTTGCAATATATTATACAAAGATAGAGGTTTTTTGGGTAATCTAGATAATAGAACTTGTGAGAACTAGTGCAGTGAGATAGGGTATGGCATAAGAGATAGGATTTCCAAATCTTAAATTTAGTGAAACTCTTTGTTTTGTCTTTCTTTATCATGGGAATTGTGTTTATGTTTTTATTTTTCTCATTATTCCCTATTTGAATTAGCACTTTTTCTTTTCTCTTTCTGTTTATATTTTTACTTGATTATTGGGACATATATAATTGATTTTTTTATTTTTATTTATATGATTGTGATTTTTGATGTTATTATTGATTTGGTTACATGATGGGATATGAGGTGACTGATGTTTTTTTAGATATATGATTAGTGTGTCTTTTTTGATATATGAGATTCCTTTTCTTGATGGAATCTGATGATATGAGAGTGACTATGTGATAATGATTATTGGGATATGAGGGTATATAATTCTGCAAGAACAAGAAGATGGTACCTGAATCATGTTGGGTTTTAAAAATATTTCCTCATTGTACAAGTTACTTGTTTTTCATAATGGGATGCATTTATGTATTCTCATGAACATGTATAGGTTATGATTTTTGGTGGGTTCAATGACACTCATAAAAACTGTGTTCATACATCAACATGATCACTTTCACATAATGAGTCGAGGTGACTAGGGGAATCCTACTAGGTTATTGAAATCACTCCAAACAACACACACAACGTGGGTGTCATTGTACATAGGTAAAAATTTTCTTTCACTAATGGTATATGTATCAGTTTGGAGATGGATTTTTGGATTGGGGTGATAGTTTCAGAGGGGAAGGTGGTTTGAAAAGAACATTTCAAGTTAGTTGGTCTAGAGAAAACATTATTTATTTTAATATATTGATTCAGTATTTCTTGACCAATGATCCATATTTTTCTATTATTGATTCCTACAATTAATATTTTTATTAAATTCATAGTTTTGGTGATGATTATCATGTATACCATTTAGCTATATATACTAGAGAAAAATATTCCCTATTGGCTACCTATTTAATTTTCCATGATTTTTGGGAATGTTTGATTCATAGATGGGTCATTCTAAATTTTTAATAGATTGTGTAATGAAACATATTAAATTAATTTGAGGTAAAAATATGTATAAAATATTTTTAGACCCTTACCAATAGTTGTAAAACTCAATCACATGTAGAGAACCTAAGGTCACGTGGATCATCTATTTGGGAACCGTTATAGTTGACTTTTTTAGGGAGTTAAAACTTCAATTAACATGGTTATGTGTTTCTTATGATATAAAAGGTCTCAACTAATTAAATTTTTAAATAGATGATCATTTTAGGTTGTAAATAATATGTATAAAATCCTTGACTTCCTTGAGGTATGTTCTTGTTTAAGATTTGGTTTGAATCCATTAAAGTTGGTTAATGAATTTTTTTCAGGTTTATGAGGATCCCTAAGGGTGTTTTGGGGGTCTGAAACACATAATATGGGACAATGTGGCTATTCATTGAATGTTTCATAATTGGTGCATGGTTAGTAGTAATCGTGCTCCCTAACCATGCTTGACCAAAGGTGGGGTGAATAGTTTAAAGAAACCATACAAGGGGGAAGTATAAACCATGAAGGATTGGATAGAGTAGTCCCGTATAAATATATCATGGTTTTTGAAACTGTATGGGATCCCAAGGTAACTTTTCATCCTACTCCCCTCTTGGATAAACGGTGGCGCATGGTTGGCTCATGAGTTGGAAAACCATGTGGGCAAACCATGTGCCCCCTTAAAAAGTGGGTTTATACTATTTTCCCCCTCATGACTTAAGTGTTATAACCCTAGGTTCTCCTCCATTATTCCTCTAATATCCTTAGTGATGATCCAAATCACCACATAATTCCCAAGGTTTGATTTCCCTCATTTTTAAGCTATCTAGAGCACCATTGGTTGTGAATCGAATATCTGAGGGAGTCTAAAACCCCTATTTTTTCATTTTTCAGATTAGTTCTTATAGAATGGTTCCTCTTCATCCAAATCTCTAAAAAAATATTTTCTTATGTATATTCAGTTGGGTATTCAAAGAGTGATCGAATATGAATCAAAGGATAGGGTTAATTGAGCGTCCATCTTTGGAAAGAATTTGAGCGTTCTACAAGTTATATCTCATAATATTATGGGCTATTTTTGTTTATACGGTTGTGATTTTGGGTTTTTGGGTTTACCATTTGGTTTTCCTTAGTACAAGTGATAAATTTTTTAGGTTTAATGTTTAATGGAACCATCATGATCCATGTGGGATGCTTTAAGGTTAATTTTACTAGATCAAGGGCCACCCTTGGTGTGTGCCACTTCTTGAACATTTAAATTGAAATGTTAAGTGTATAAATTAATTTTTAGGACTTATATCCCATAATAAATGTGTTGAAATGTTATCATGGGTTATGAAATGAAAGTAATGGTAATTTTAATTTGTTATTAACTTCATATAAGGGGTTGTTTGGTATAATGTTAATGGTTTATATGGGTCATGGAATGTGAAATTGGTAATTTTGTTTATTTGGAAAAGGCATGGGAATAATAAATGTGTAAATTGGGTTGAGGAATGTAAATGAGAATGTGTAAGCAGGCTAAGAAATAATGATATCTTATGTGTTGAATGATATTTTACTATAAACAATGAATTTGTTGAACGATTGTGGTTTATGTTGGAAATTTTTTATGGTTAAATAATCATGTGAACATGGTTTGGTGGTTTTGGGGGTATTGAATTTAGGTTATTCACCCATAGGTCATGTTAGGATGAGGGTATAAACCACACCCCTAGAATGCATGGGTTATGGCTTCAAATTAAGGCTCTATTCCCCTAATAATTACATTCGATCAGACTACCTAGACTGAGGCTCTAAGGTAAGTATGAGGTAATTGTTTGTGAAATGTTTTCCCTAATGAGATATGGATCTTGACTTATCCTCTTATTCATATTATATTATCAATATAAGCCGAAGTGAAATTTATGAAAATTCCTAACCCATTAGATAAGTGATGAAAATGGTTTATGTGAACTTTGTTAACAAATGGAAGCCCGTTTACCTTTATTTATCTTTTTGTTCATTTTTTACTAGAATAAACTATCTTTTTATACTGGATATTTTGTAGACATTGTTTATGGTGGAAAACTTTGTTATACTCCCACCTTGATTGGCCCACCATTGGGTAGTTGAGAAGATTTCGTGGTTTCATGTTAGGAAAAGGGAATGAGACCTATACTAGATGGTTGATTTGGGCATGGGATGTGAATTGATGAGGGATACATACATGGAGTCATGAATTGTTTCTAGGATTCATTATTTTATCCATATATTGGCTTTCCTTAACTTTTCATTGTATAACATAATATAGAATATTTACGTTTTGGTTTTGGGATTGTACTTAGTTTTGGGAAATGGTTGGTAATGGATTTTTACTATTTATTTTTCTATGGTTTTCTTTAGTTCATATTTTATATATTATGGATTACTCTTATAAAGAGGCTATATTATTACCCACATGATCTAAAAGACCATCACTGTTATTCAGTATCCTCTGGCATACAGGGAGGAATGTTTCAGGTCATGTGGCAGCCTATATTGTGGAACTGGTTTAGTGGATCCCAGTGTAAGGATGTTAAAAATTGGTATCAAAGAAGATATTTTCTATCATTTTACTTTTTGGAGATGGTAGACAGGAGTCTAGGATGTGTCAGGACTTGGTATTGAGTTTGTCTATTGGATAATCTAACCCATGTATGGTGGAAACCCAAATATCGATGGTGGGACTGCTGTTCTTGATGTTCATTATTATGGTTGGATGATATTACACCATTGGGTGATTCACATGTTGCGTGATGTGACTAATTTACGATATTTTTCTTGTGGAATAAGTTAAATGAGGTTGTTCTTTCAAGCATCATTTTAGAAATATAGAGATAAATGGGGGTATGCATCATAGTATTCACACACGAGTAAGATATGTAGGATGTGAAGGATTGAATGAGTTGCACTTCTTAAGAAAATGGAAAAGAATAGTGTCTAATAAAGAGGATGGAAATGGGTAAATGAAAATAATTTTAATGAATGTTTAAATACTTATACCAAATTAAATGTTATAAATGAGTTAAAATATTTGTTTCAATATGTTCTAAATATGGACATGTACAAAAAAGAGGAAAATTTATGTTGTGGAAGTGGAAGTGGTTAAAAGTGTGTTTAATAAAAATGTTTTCATTTGTGTGAGTAATTTTACCCCATGTTGATCATGATCCATGGGTAGTTATAGAGATGTGACTATGTTCATTGGGGATAGTGTATGTATAATTGTTTATTTATGGCTAGTGGAGAGCCTTCGTTTTTGAAAAAAATTGATGATTTTTTATTATGAGTTCAAAGATGTGTATTTGGCATTGTATATGAATTCCACCTCAAATACATGGGTTGGCTGTATGAAAAGAGGATAACTTAGAGAATTATCTTCCAAAAGTGGAGAAAGAAACCCTAGTGATCTAATGTAATAAAGTAGATGATCATTTCATGGAGAAATTTTCTCATTTTATATAGATTATGGAATAATACCTAGGGAAGGTAGTGGAAAGTATGTTTGAGAAGACTAGGGAGTTTCAACTGCAACACCCTCCAACATTTTCTAGAGGGGTTGGCGTTGAGGCTTCTAGGTCTTGGATACATTCCATAGAGATTATTCTTAATCACTTAGACTATTTTAGATAATAGAGTCATGTTGACGACTATCTTTTTACAATGGAAGCTTAAATGATGGTAGAATATTTTTGTTCAAACTGAGTAAGAAGAGGGTATACAATGGATGGGTTTTCAGAAAATGTTTTTTGGAATATTTCTATATAGGGAACTTGAGGTGGTATAATTCTATAGATTTTATAAGTTTAACTCAGGGGACTATGACAATGATGGAATATTATGGCCACTTCATTGACCCACAATGATTTTTTGTAGACTTGGAAAAGGATGAGGTGGCTATGATGAGACCTTTCCAGGATGGACTTAGTCATGAGATAATGTCCCATGTGAATATATTCTTCTTAAAGAGGTTTATTGAAGTGGTTGACCATGCCGTTATTTTAGAATGAAATCTCTAGGAGGCTTCTAGTGGTGGACTTTCAGATCTAGTGGGGTGATGTAGTGGTGTTACATCTAATGGTAGGAAGTGCCTCTTTGAGAATTGTCACTAGGGAAGTGCTGGAAAGAGTGGTTATAAAAAATAAAAAGACTCTCAGGGTCGAGATTGAGTCCTCTTATATAAGTGCGGTGGGATGGGACACATGAGAGGCCAGTTTCCTCAACCACCAGTTGAGTGATGAGTGTATGGAAAAATAGGGAATGTGAAAAGATTTTTTAGGAACACCCAATAGTTGGTTGATGATGGGGAACCAAGGCTAGTGAAGAGTGAAGGAAGGGGGTTAGTAACTCCATATCATATTGGTAGTTGGTGCTCCCTAGGCTGTACTAGTTGGGGAAATGGATATGGTGATCCAGGATAGGGGCATCCTCATCCATAGGGTAGTGCAATACCATGAACACCAATTAGAGACTAGGATAGAGGGATAGGATAGATTCATGTGGTTCAACCAAAATCTTGAGGTTTTGATTTTGGCCTACCGATTGTTCAATGTATTATTCCGGTATATTCCAAGATTTCAAGTGCTTTAATTGATTCAGGTTCCCCATGTTCTTTTATATATACCCAATTTGTGAGTGTTTTGGGCCAAGAAGGGAAAAATATGTGTAGGGTTATGTAAATTGATACACCATTTGATGTGTGAGTGGAAAATATCCAACAATGTAAGGAGTTTACCCTTGAGTTTGGTAGGTACAATTTCCTTTGGAACTTGTTTTTTCTCGAGACCGTAGGTTTTGACCTAATATTGTGAATGTATTGGGTAGTGTTGTACCAATCCCATATTGATTTTAACCACTATAGGGGAATGATCATGTCCTTAGAAAGGAATAACTATGTTCATCCAGGGTAATGGGATATCCGAGTTGGCCATGTAGGGCCATCCAGTTAATAGTTGGGTAAACTCATACCCCAAATGGCTAGTCTCATTCTTTATTTTGGGTGAGTATAGTAGATTTTATTTTCCTATATAATGGATTAGTTTTAGGATGTGTTTCCAAAATACTTCTCAAGGATTTCGCTGGATAGATATGTTGAGTTCACGATAGAGTTACCAATATGAGAAGAGACAATTCCTATTCCACCCTATTTAATTGAAACAGAAGAACTCCAGGAACCTAAAACTCGGTTTGACTAATTTGAGAAAAAATGGTTCATTCATCTGATTGTGTCCCCTTTGGTGTCTCTATTTATTTTTTCTAATAAGGCTGAAGGATCATTGCAGTTGTGTGTTGATTAATAGATATTAAACCAGATGATGGTTAAGAATTGATACCCTCTTCCTCAAATTGATGACCTTTTTGACCACTTAATGTGTTATTATATGTTCTCCAAAAGTTATATGAGGTTAGGGTATCATCATTTGAGGGTGGGAACATCTAATATACCATAGCCTTCTTTCAGAATTAGGTATGGTTTATTAGAGTTTGGTGTAATTTCATTCAGGTTGACCAACACACTATCAATGTTTATGGCCCTATTGAAGAGATTCTTTCACCTATACCAAGATAATTTTATAGTTTTCTTTATAGATGACATCTCGGTGTACTCTAAGACCCATGATGATCATGAAAAACATCTTGACATTATCCTGATTACACAATGAGATTATAGACTATACACCAATATATAAATATTTCATTTCTAGATTAAGAAGGTATATTTTTTGGGTCACCTAATCATCTAGGAAGGTGTGTTAGTATACCTAGAGAAAGTGTAGTCTATTGTATCATGGGATAATATCAAGAAAAGTAATAATATTTGAAGTATCCTGGCTTTGGTCGGCTATTATCATAGGTTCTTCAAAGTCTTTTACCATTTTATAATACTGATTTTGAGTTTAACCAATAATGAAATTGAGTTGGAATGGTCTAGGGCATGTGAGAATTTCTTCTAGAAGTTAATGAAGTGGCTGTTTACATCCCCAATTTTTATTCTACCTGATATGAGTAAGGAGTATTCCTTTTTTTATGTGTATAGTGTTGGTACTGAGAAAATGTTGATGCATAATAATCTATTTGTGGATTATGGGTCATGATTGTTGAGGCCTCATGAACAGAACTACCCTACGCATGATATTGAGTTTGATATCATGGTTTATGCCTTACAGTGTTGGAATCATTATATGTTGGGGGAATAGTTTACTTTGTATACCAATCATAAGAGCCTTAAGAATTTCATCTCCCAATGTGATTGGAATTTTTTAGTGAAGTTGGGTTGAGTACATGCTGTCATTTGATTTTGAACTAGTATACACATCGAGAAAGGTAAAAAATGTTGTATATTAATTGAGTCATGAAGACTCAAAACCATGTAGTTGAGGAATCCAGTACCAAGAGGAGGATGATGGAGTTTTTTGTTGAGATACACCTAAGGGTTCAGGATGGAGAATTGAATATTACCATTGAAACCTTGCAAGTTTAGTCGACAGTTTTGAGCTTGATGAAGGAGAGGAAGTATAAGGATTCAAAGTTTTTGGAATAGAGGGAAATTCTTAAAGGTGGGGAGTCACTTTTTGATTGTATTTTTTGTGATGATGATATAATTTATTTTCGTGGAAAAGTTATCATCCCTACGTGTATGTGGGAAGAGATAATGCAAAAGTTTTACTCATTGAAGTGGGAAGTGCGTACTTGTTTAACCAAAATGTATCACAGTCATCATAGATTGTATTAGTTGCCAGGGATGAAGAAAAAGGTTATATTTTCATGATGTGATGTTGTACTTATTAATAGGTGAAGGATGAGAACCAACGAGGAGGTTGTTTTTCAGCTCTTTACCATTCTAGAATGAAAATGGGATGACGCGATGATGGATTTCGTGGTGGATATTCCGAGGATTCCTCATATAAATGATCTAATTTAGGTATTTGTGTATTAGTTGACCAAGGTGGTACATTTATTACTAATTTAGTATATCTTCCCCATTGACCATCTGATTGAGTTTTATTTTCGAGAGATTGTGTGGTTGCATGGGGTTCCAGTGACTATAGTTTCAGATCATGATTCAAATTTTACTTCATGCATCTGGAGTGGGTTATAGAAGGAGCTTGGTTCCTAGGTGTTATTTTCTATATATTTCCACCCATAGATATATGGGAATCATATCATACCATTCAGGTTCTAGACGACACATTGAGGCCATCATTTCTTAATTATGGAAGATCTTGGGAGATGCACTTGGTGCTTGTGGATTTCACTTATAATAGCAGTTACCAGGTGAAAATTTAGATGACTCCATATATGGAACTTTATTGTAGTTCATGTAGATATCAATTATTTTGGATGGATCCTAGAGAATTAGAATTTTGGGGCCATATCTCATACCGGAGATCAGAATCGGTTCAGTTTATTCCTAAATTAATGGATACATATTAGAGTAGGAAAAATCCATATTCAGAGAGGCATCATCAACTTCTTGAGTTTATGGTGTCTAATCATGTGTCTTTGAGTGTTTTTAAGGTTTGTTTTCCATCAGTTTTGGAACCATGGAAAGTTAGTTCTCAAGTATGTAGGGCTGTTTGAGATCATGGAGAGGATTAGACATGTAGAATACCGATTGGATAATCCTAAATGGTAGAGAGGACTGATTTTTTTTCATGTTTCCCAAAATTGAGAATATAACCCAACCTATATCTCGTGATTGATGTTGATTATGTTGGGCTTGAGGTTGATGTTTCATTTTAGGAGAATGTGGTTCGTATTGTTGACCATAGTGAAAAATTCGTGTGGGGTAAGACCGTGCCTTTGGTTCAAGTTTTGAAGAAACATGGTAATGATCAGGAAGAAACTTGGGAGTGGGAGATGGATATGTGGGACCACATACGCAATATTTTTATTATATAATATTAGTGATACTTGGGAAATGTATCTCAGGGATGAGATGTTATATGTTGGGGAGGTTGTAAGATTCTGTAATTCCTTAAGGTACGTTCCTGTTAACATTTTGACTTTAATCCCTTAAATTTTTTTAATGAATATTATTTATAGTGTATGAGGAGTCTCAAAGGTTTTATGAAGGTTCGTGAAAAAGAAGAGGGGAGAAAGTGGACATCCAGTGCATGTTTCACAGTTGGTGCATGGTTAGTAGTAACCATGCACCCTAACCATTCTTAGATGGAGGTAGAGTGCATAGTTTAAAGAAACTGTGCATGGGGAAAGGATAAACCATGTAGTCTTGTACATATCCATCCCGTATGATCATCCCATGGTACTTAAATTCATGTAGGATACCTAGGTAACTGTGTGGCCTTGTCAACTCTAGTATAGAGGGTGGTACATGGTTAGCACATAGTTTATCCAACCGTAAGGCCAAACCATGAACACCTTATGAATTGGGATTTTAAAATTTTCTCTCTCGTGACTTAAATGTTATAATTTGTAATTCTCCTTCATTCTTCACCCAACCACCCTAGTTACAAGAAAAATGATCCTTATATTCCCAAGGATCAATATCTCTCCTTTCTAAGTATTTTGGAGCACTGTTGGTTGCGAATTTAGGATTCAAGTGAATATAACACTCTTATTTTCTGTTTTCCTAGATTAGGTCTTGTGGAATTGTTCCTATTCATCCAAACCCCAAATTCCCTCTTTTTTTAAGGGATCTTAGGTTATAGATTTTCAGGGTGTATAAATCCAAATCAATGGCTAGAGTTAAGCGAGTGTTCACCTTTAGAATCGAGGTAGGTTGTCTATAAGTTATGTCCCATATTATTGTTAGTTATTCATGTGATTGCAGTTGTGATTTGGTGTTGTTGGGTTTTCCATTTAGTTTAGCTTGTATAAAGGATAAAAAATTTTGGTTAAATTTTTCAATTGAATACCTCATGATCCCCATGGGATGCATTGAGGTTAATTTGACCGGGTTAAGGTCCACCCAATGGGTGTGCTACTTCTTGAACATGGAAATTTAAATTTTAAGTATAGAAATAAATTTTTCTGACATAGAGACCATAATAAATGTTTTGACATGTTAGTTTGGGTTATGAAATGAAACTAATGGTTATTTTATTTGGTTATTAACATGGTATAAGGGTTATTTGGAATAATGTTAAAGCGATAAATGGGTGGTGGATTGTGAAAAGGTTAATTTCTTTATCTGTCCAAGGTCTTTCAATTATAAATTAGTTAATTGGTTTAAGTTGTGTAAATTAGAATGTGTAAATAGGATTGCACATAATGATAGATTATGTGTTGAATGACATTTTCTGTCGATGAAAAATCTGTTAAACTATCATGGTTTATGTTTTAAATTTGTTTTATTTAAAGAAGAATGTTTACATGGATTGGTATTATGTTGGGTATTGAATTGAGGTTCTACACCCATGGTTTGGGTTGACTGAGGTTCTAAACCCCACCTCTAGAATTCATGGGTTAGGGATCCAAACCGAGGATCTATGCCCCCAACAGTCTTATTGGATGAGACTAACTAGACTCATAATCCAAGGTAAGTGTGATGAAAATGTTTCTGAAATGTTTTTCCATATTTAGGTAAGGAACTCGACTTATATCCTCTTATTCATGGTATTTGACCGACATAGGCTGAAGTTAAATTGATGAAAATTTTGAACCTATGATATAAATGATGGCAATGGTTTAAGTGAACATTGTTAACTAATGGAACCCAGTTTACCTTTATATTTATCATGTTGTTAATATTTTACTTTCATACACTATCTGTTTAGACAATATATTTTGAAGACACCATTGGTTGTAGCGTACTGAGCTATACTCACACCCTGCTCAAGCCATTGTTGGGTACCTAGGTAGATTTGATGGTTGTAGGATAGGACATGGGAAATGGCCCTCTACTAGAGGGTTGATCTGGGCATGGGATATTCATGGATGAGGGATGTTGACTTAGAGTAAGGACTTGTTTTGTGGATTCTTAAACTAATCGTTATTTTTGGGTTTCCATAACTTGAAATTGTATTACATTACATTACATATTTAATATTTGTCTATGGGATTATACATTGTTTTGGGAATGGTTGGTAATTCTTGTTTATTGTTTACTTTACATTGTTTTCTTTATTTTTTATTATATATTCTATGTCTTACTCTGATAATGAGTGTATATTCTCCCCACAAGATCCAATAGACCCTCGCTGCTAGTTGGTAGCCTTTGGAATGCGAGGAGGTCCGCTTAAGTTCATGTGGATACCTGACTTGGGGAACCGGTTTAGTGTCTCATTATATGGGGATGTTACAATATGTACAATTTTTAGTTTATAAAAAAATTACAAAAACTTTATAATTTATTTTTTTACTATTTTCAATGAATATTTATGATTTTATCCTTATAACAATTTAAAACATAGAATGTCCCTAGACTTAGTTGGTATATTCATTAAAAAGGAAAAAATCCATCAATGTGTTTTTATTGTGTATTTTTAACATATTGATTTTAAAAATAAACAAACACAAATGTTACCTAATATTGAAAGTAATCTAGTTCTAAACTACATTTTGTAAATAAATCTGATTTAGGATACAAAAGAAACTCAATAGTATGGTTGGATTTATAAAGGTCTTGAGGGATGTTGAATTCATGTGGAAAATTACAATGATTGAATGTTCATAGGTGAGGAACAAATTTTATACTAATAGTCCATTGAGTTCTACAATTCTAATAAATAGATATTTTTTATGCGATTTGAGATAAACACAATAACCAATTTTTGAACACGATTGATGAATATGAAGGGGTGAGAAAAAATGAGTCCAAATGTGTTTTCAATAAGTAAAATTATATATATATATATATATATATTCTTGATTATCTTCTTAATAATTTATCTTAGTGGAAAAAATAAAAAAATATATTTTTTCTTTGAATTTGAATATATGTTTTCATTAGTAGTGATGATAAGTTCCATTTAAATATTTATTTATAGGAAAAATCATTTTTAATGTAGAATATTTCAAATAGATGTCAATTTTTTTATAAAATTAAAATCATTAAAATAAATATATATGATATATAATAATGGTAATGATGTATGGAATGATGCTGCCAATTAGTACAAGTTGAAATAGACCTTTAAAAAATTCAAAATAATCATCACTATCGGAATATATGCTTTGATGTAGTAATATAGTTGGTTTTATTAAATATTGAATGATTATTTTATATAAAATTGGGTTAGAGGGAGATTTTTGATATTTCTAGTGTATTTTTGGATGTCATAAGACCCATTAAAATTTATATCTCCCGATTTTATTCTATAATGGTATGTTTTAAAAAATGATTCTATATGAAATAAATGGTTAAATAATCCTATATAGTTGGTAATAAGATCTAAAATGATAGATTTATAATTATTTATGGAAAAATTATAAACATAAATATTTTAAATTTTCTAATAAGTTTTATCATGGAGAAATCCAAGAAGGTATCTTTAATAATGTTTCATGATACAAGTATTATAAAGTGAATATTACATTATAAAAATTTAGAAATAATAAAAATGGATAAATTAAATTATTAATCCACCACATGGTCTATTATGCATTCCATTTCGAGTAAAAACCATGTATATCTTGTGATTTTATCATAATAAGTAGGAAAAAATATAGTCTATTGGAGAGATATTTGATTTTTGTGAAAAATGTCCTTACGTACTAGAGAAGAACTAAGGATTTTTTTTCTATGATTATAGATGTAATAAAGATCTCATTTTAAGGGGATATAGTAATTATAGATTCTAAACCAAAAAGGATGACATGAGATCTCTATTTTGATTTGTGTTTTTGCTTAATGATGGAGCAATCAGTTTGAACAATTTCAAACAAACTAACAAGGTGGACTCAAAAATAGAGGTTTAGTACATTATTGTATTAGGTTTTGTGAATGAGTATGTTTAGATCAAAAAGTTCATCACTATTGTTTTTGGTTCCTATAATTTTGATATAAATTCCACATTACTTTAATTACTGTGGAGTTATTTATCGAGATAAAGAACCTTAGTCTCACCAAAGGGATAAATTCATACTTCAAAAACACCATATCATTTTAGAAATTATTACATGAGGGTGTAAAGATTTGTTTGGTGTCTATAAATGGGAATGCATTGAATCAATTGGTAAATCCATTAATGAAATAGAATAATGAGGTTATATATAGTCTTTGGGTGTTAGATACATGAGAGAATAAAAGTAATGCTTATTTATTTTTGTAAATTTATAATGGTTTTGTAAAAAATTAAATCTATACTTATCATTTTTTAATGGGTTTTGTATATATTTAAAAAATAATAGCATGGTAGAAAACCATTAAAGTATGATTTTTAGTTGTTTCTAATTTATGTTGATGAAATAGTATTATGGGTAGTGATGACATGTAAATATTAGAGTCAATAGAATCTTGTATAAAATTAATTGTATGCTCATTATATAATAAGTGGAAAATTTGTTATCTAGTATGACCCTATGATGTCCACGAGTTTGTGGACATTAATAAATATCAGACTAAATGTCCCCACATGACCTCTACGATGACTCCCTATATACCAAAGGATATAAATTGTAGTGAGGGTCTATGGTGGTATCATGGGGAGACTTTACGCTTGTATTGTAATATAATAATAGTGTAGATAATAAAAAACACAAACATACATCATGATAAAACAGTAAAAATATGACATGATGAATTTTAATGAATAAACATCACTAATTCTAAATAAAAATGAGTTATATACTTTTCAACTAGTAATACATAACAATACAGTTCGTATACATCAATATCCTAAAAAGAACAAAAGGAAAAACTAAGAAAATCCTCCAAATGGTCCTTAGTCCTAACTTGGTCCCAATCTCCCATTCCCCATCCTAGCTTCACAAATCAAGCATCATTAATTGGGAACATTCCATTATCCTGTACTATAATCAAGAAGTCCACTTCATTACTAAATAGCATCTAGAGTAGGGTGTGAGTACGACTCAGTATCCCACTCCCAATGGTTTCTAAATCATAACAAGCCTATATATAGTGAATTATGACCTGAATAACTAAATTAAAGAGTGACATAAGTAAATAAAATAATAGTTTATCCTCTTGTACCATGGATACACCTAGTATCAACCATATCTACTCAAACCTATGATGGATACCTTTATCCATATAATTCCCTAGTGACACAAATGAAACAAAGGGGGAATTTCAATAAGGCATTCCAATTCTATAATCATAATCTGAATCCAATGTGGATTTCCATAAGGTATTACTAATCATTATCATAATATGAATCAAAGGGGAATTTACCCAAGGCATTCCAAATCTGGGTTTCTTAACCCAAATCCATGGGGGATTTCTCTAAGTATTTCCAAACCAAGTGTCATAAATCTGAATCCAATGGGGGATAAACCAAGGAATTCCAACCAGTTAATTATAATTCATTTAATTATGAAATTCAACCATCTATAAAATCAATTAATTTATTTTGGTCTCCAAAAGTATATATAGTCACTATATACTATAGCACATCATATGAATCCATGTTCACACACCCAAGGATACACATTAAGTCCATGGCACCCCTAGAATCACAAATTTAATTTCATAAACTACTTCTTTGGTAATGAACACCACAAGCTTAGATAATATTTTAGTATATTCACTAATAGATCACATATGGATAGTGAGTATATATAATTCCAGTAGTTTAACTTAGGAAACATTTATTTATAATTCAATGTCAAGTAGAAAATATGATAGAATGACAACACATCACAAAACAAAATAATATACTTTGATGGAATAATTTATAGAGAACCCTCTTATACTCATATATTTATTCCCATTAAATATTAATAATTAATTAAAGTTCAAATGGTGAGAATCAAAAAAATAATAATTCCATTTGGAAAATTAATATATGTGTGAGACCAGTGGATAGAAAAATAAATTAAAAAAGGATGAGAATAAAAGGATAAAATTACCACTAGATCACATTTGGGATGAACTTAACGTGAAACTGAGAATAAAAAACAAGAACTTTTTCTATTTAGATGAAGGGGAAGGGTGGAATGTTCAATTGGATTGATGAATAGGGGAGGAAGAATGAATTTTTAGGTGTTTTAAAATCATCAGGGTTAAACCTATAAATTTCCATATTTTGAGACATTAAATAAGAAACATGATTTTGTCATAGGATTGTACAAACTATGTACTAACCATGCTTTTCCAATAGTCTAAGGAACCTCATCTAGAATGGTTTCAATGAAAGATTAGGTAAATTTTTTTCCTACTCTAAAAAACATCATTATAATTTTATATAGGTTTCATATAATTTTCACTAGGATTTTTTTTATGGTTTATAAAATAGTGTAGTGAACCATCCACCCCAATGTGATTTCAAAGAATGGTTGGCACTAACTATGTTCTATCCATGTTACATGGCATATAACTTCAATTTTTCAAATTTTCAGACTTCCAACACTAGAATTGATCATGGATCTTATCTGAATCCCTAAATAATCATCAAAAACATATCAACAATGAAAATAGATGAACCTAGGGTGAAATTTAAAATGGTAATGTAACATAAGAGTGAATGAGGTTATAAAATCACCTAATGATATAGTAGTTTAACCTCAAAGATTCTATCTCTAACATCACTCGGACTTATCAATAAATTAATCTATTCAATAAGCCTATATATCAAAAAATTGATCCCGTGTATCCTTTAGGATATGTATGTTCTTTAATTTTACATGAACCAACATAACTACTCTTCAATAGAGATTCATTTAACTATGATCATATATACAAACAATGTACATCTTAAATAATACATTTTCCTCAAGATAATTATTATATATGTTGATCATATGATATGGGTAAGGATGGTCTCACTTCAATGGTGATTCATAGAATTCATCATTAAAATAATGGAAATGCCATGGGAGAGAAATTAGTATTCCATTGCACTGATCCAATACACTCTCTCAAACAACCCCACATTCTTATGTTCTAGTGTGCTATGCTGATATACCTAAAGATATATAAAAATTGGAGGAACTTGAAATAACTTGTAGTCACCCACCTCAAACTCATGCGTTCAGTTTCACTAGGCTATATACAACCTCTTTCTACTCTAGGAAATCACCATCCATTTCTAGACAAATTGTATATGTTTTGAGGTCTTCTATATGAAACATGATCTAATCATCACTAACTCATTTTCCTCCAACCAAAACAAAGATGGAAGACATGGTCTACTATATATATCCTCATAATGTTCTATATTTATATACACTTGATAACTATTGTTATAGGTTAATCAAACTAGATAAAAATGATTATCCCAAGAACCAACAAGGTCTTTGATGTATACTCTCAACATTTCCTCTAAGATCTGAATAATCTACTTGGATTGACCGTCATTTTTTGAGTGATAGGTATTTCTATGAGGCACTAGAATACTGAGTTATTTCTACATAAATTTCTAGTAAGATGATATAAATTGGGTATTTATTTAAAATAACATACTTCGACGAATCCTATGTTAGAATAATACTTCGTGAACAAAAATTGTTCATCTCCCATCAATTGAAAAGGCCTCCTAGCTCAGTAAGAAATTATTTGATTTCATTAGATGATAAAAAATCTCTCATATGATTTCACTACCTTGAGTAATCCTCTACAACACCATCATGAAGGGAATTGTGTTGTCATCTCCTTTTTTACCTAGGAAGGGGTAAGTGATCAAAGAGACCAATATGCCATTGGTTCCTAATATTTACTTACTGATATATGGAACACCAAGTGAAAAAACCCACCACATCCTTCTTCATTCATCACCACCAATACTATCGGAACATTTCATTAAAAATTTTAGTTATGCCTGGGGTATACCTATTATGCTAGGGCATGTTATTCCACCATTCACTTTTCATGCATGTCTGTGGGAACCAAGACACAACCATTAATATGAAGAATATCATGATTTTCATGATTCCAAACTAGTTATGGATCCCACCATTTATACTTTCCCTCAGATCTGAATACTCAAGATTTATTAGTTTCCAAAATACTAATTTTTCAATAAGAGAAGGATAAATAGACTAGGAGGTGAGTGTCTCTCGACTTTGGTACACCTTGATGTCCAAATTCAACTCAATAATGAGACACAAAATCTACCACTCATTACAAACTCTTGAACCACTCATGTCTATGTTTTCCAATTCAATGACTACGCAACCATATTTATTTTTGCGTAGGTATATGATAAAAAACAAAGTAATTCAAGATAAATCACCAATATTTATCACCAAAAGGATTATATCCCATTTTTAGAAAATGTATTTTGGGATTTTATGGTCTGTGTACACCAAAAAACACTCCCCCAATAAGTAATTCTTCCATCATCTCTTGTCAATAACTACTGCATACAGCTAAATTCCATGTGTATGGAAATTTTTTTTATAAGACCTCAATTGTAGAGACCCATACATGATCACATGACTATCAAGTATCAATAATTCTAATAAACCAATATATAATACATCATAATACACAATATACTTATTATATGACTCAAGTAAGGTTATCATCAACAATTTAGTCAATCTACCCATAAAATCTTGCTAACCACCAACACAAATTTCATGCGAGATGAACCTCACCCATTTTTTTATTATGATTTACACCAGTGATTCAAAATGTGGAATGTCTTAGATAAAACACCAATAATAACCGACTAATCCAAAAAAAATCTATATATTTCATAAATGGTTTTTGGTCACTCCTAAAAAATATCCACTCAAACATTCTAAGGGTTGACTGATACATGATCCTTATATATAACACATCCAAAAAAGTGAACTCTGTTAATCCAAAATTGAACCTTTCAGATATTGGTATAAATATAATGTGCCCTAAGTGTTCCTAAAATGATCTCAAGATATCATGAAACTCCATCCTATGACATAGATTACAGAAGGATGTAATCCTTAGATATGACCAAAATATGTCCATATACTAGTGGAAAACCCTATTCATTGGGCCATAAGTATCATTAGTTCATTCATCATGCCAAACAATATCATCAAATAATCGTATATCATGTGGCTCCTATTAAAATAATTACAATCCATGTCTTACAGACACACCCTCAGATAGTGATAACCCGAACATAGATTGAACATGGTGAATTCTCTGGATCCTCTAAGATGACCTAAGGGGTCGCTAATATGAGGAAGTAAGTATCTATTTTTAACTACCATTTGGTTCAAAATATTATATTCAACACACAATCTAAAGTAACCAACATCCTTCTTGAATAAAATTATAGGATAACTCCGATGATATGTTCTCATCTAGATGAATCCTCAAGACTCCAACTCCCCTAATTTAGTCTTATTATCTTTTAGCTCTAGAAGATTCATTCTGTAGGGTAGAATAGAAGTAGGGTTTTCACCTAGAATGAGATTAATGGTAAACTCAACTTCCTTTTTGGGTGGTAATTCTAAGAAATAACTAGGGAATAAATTCATAAAATGACTACAAATAGTATGAAAAAAATCATATTATAACCCCTATCCTCCTACATACGGATGGAAACATGGGCTATAATCTCCTCTACCGGTCAATGATCTCGCCCTACATGACAAACCTAAATATCCCAATCACTATTATGAACATTCCCACAACACTTGGTAAATGTGAATGTCATGAATTGATTATATCAATAAATGTAGACTCAATACAACACTAACAGGTTCATCCTAATAATTAGATCAATATTAGCCATTTCCAACATAGAGAGATCCTACAATAATCAATAACAATATTTTTCATTAGAAAATTATATTCATTAGTGAATTCCCATAGATTACACTGATAAATGTGCATCAATAAACATCATCCCATACATAAACCCAATAATTAACACCATTCCATTAATGAATTGAGTTGATATAAAAGCATGTGAAGTAACTACACTGAATATGGTTCATGTAAAAGTAGAAGCTTCCACTATCATAACTCAACGCTTAGAATGTTCTGCATTATGTCCTATAAAGTGGGTTTAATATCACATAGCATGACCAAACCATAGATTTGAGCCCCAAATGGATTTCATTGATCCACGCTACCCTTCTATCACTACTACTCCTAACCATGAGAACCATGTTTTCCACCACATCGCAAATAGCTGGTAGAACACTGGTTTTCTTCCTTCTGTAGCATAATTAGACAATAGTGAGAACCCTAAACCTATTCAAACCCCATGTGTATAGTTATACGATGATAAATCCATTAAAACCCCTATCAATTCCCTATATTCCGACAAGATCATCACACAAATAGCATCCAATCACGCCGAGAATGATAATGTAATACCGTTCTATTTTTTTGAAACCACACAAGAATATCATCTCATCAAGGAAAAGTTGATACACCACTATAGGTACTTTATCCTCCCCTAATATAGAATGATATATGAAAATAATTCTTCTCACTACCAAAATAATAGCCATAGACAAACCTAGAAGAATCTGCCTACCTTAAGACTGTACCCTTTATTAGGTTTCTTTATATATTATGTTCCTAGTTCACTACCTCAAAAAAGGATGAAGGATGGAAAACTTTCACCTAAACTAAAATCCCATATTATAGCACCTCATCAATGTTTCTCACTATATATACTATATACCTCACTAGTATGGGGTAAAAACACTATAAATAATTAAAACAATTAGTATATCCCCTGAAAACAATGTTCCCCTATCTAAGCTGGATAAATTCACATGTCCTATCACCTATCAATGTCTTTGAAATAAAATGGTCAAACAAAAGAGTCCATAAGTCCTTTTAGGACAATCCCACATTCTAATATTCCCTGACTAAAATGTCACACTAACTATTCATAGACTCTTAAAATATATATACCTCTAGACCCACTCTCTTCTCTAAATGATTCTCTAAGTGATCAAAATTTCTCCGAATAGACTGAATATAGAATAAAGGTACATGAGAAACACCCTCCATGGAAAATAATAATAGATGAAATAGATAAAAATCCTTTTCCATATTATGAATAATAGGCATTCATATGTCACAGAGCCTTCATGTCCATCACATGCGCCGCTCATAGTAACTTACTTAGAGATGACGGACCAACACCCTCCCCTGTATAGCTAGAGGGTTATTCCTATTAACCTCTAGAGTGTGCTCATCACTTCTCTATTTATTCTCTACTATAGGTTTTCAAAGATGAATTATTATATAATTCCAAACACACACCTCTAAACTTGTAAATATAGTAGTTCTTAATATCACAATATATAGAAAAAGAGAAAACATGAATAACACCTCATGATTCAGTACATCTCATATCACTGGGATCTTATAACCCAAATGCTCTCACTAACCCCATTTACCCATACATAGGGTCAATACCATTTGTATATTATTTACACTATATATACATATGATCCATTTCATCACAATTTTCCATTTTACTATAACCAAAAAATTTATGACTGAGTCTCAATTAAATGAAATTTCAATTAATAATTATAATGGAAAACACAATATATGTTCTAATTGGAATTTTATTTAGGTGATTACATAGAATAATCAAAATAATAAATAATGTAACACACTTTTGACTATTAAAAAATTGGTTAAGTAAAATTATGACATAATTTTTTATGGTAAACACCATGTAAATTATTAATAATAGTTTCAACAATCCATTCTTATAATATTACAAGTAACTAGTCACAAACAATCATGCAAGTGATATATAAAACCTGAATTTTTGATATGATATATGAATTCACACCCTCTTTCCATTACATCTAAATGAAAAAAATACCATAAATCATAAATTCCAAAATCATGTACATCACTCCGAGTGAAATAATACAACTGTAAAATGAAAAAGAAAGAAAATCAATTCCATACCTAGGGACATGGAAATTCCTCGTATGTGGATTAACTACTACAATATATGAATTTTAAAAAATATTTAAAATTCCCAATATCCTTTCTAAATTTTCCAAATATTAAGACAGAATAGAAGGCCTCTAATATTACATTATTATGTCCCAAGGTGTGTTCCCACTAATCGATTCCAGATCAAATATCATCACCTAACCTCTTCCATAACACCCCATACACAATAGTTTTTTGAATATAATTCAGATCATATAGGGTATACTGGATAGACTATACCCCTATATTAGAGTTAAATAATAGTGTAAATTACAACAATTACATGTAGACATCTAGATAATGTGGTAAATATATGTCATAGATAGTGTAAATAAATAATTACAATGCATGATATATCAAAATGATCTATATACATATCAATTGGTGGTATACACCAGAGCAGGTTATATACACCAATATCCCTAAGAGGGGAAATGTCAAAAAAAATGAAAATCCTCAAAATTAACCATGATCCCTTTCTTGATCCCAATCTCCCTTGATCTATAATAGCTACTGAAATCTAGTATCTTTCATAGGGTCCTTCCCCTTTTCCCATTCTAAAATCCTAAAGTCTTATTGGGTACAAAATGGGGGAAAATGTAGGTTGTGAGTACGAATCAATAGACAACCACCAACAGTGTCTAAATTAACTCTAGTCTGAGTATATAGTGCATGCTAATGTGTATAATACAATGAAGGCAATAAATTAGAATAAAAATACATTGTCCATCCTCGGGTTCAATTGTGACACCATGGATCAACCATACCTACTTCATCCTATACCATATGTATCTATCCCTATAATAACATAGATTCAAAAATGAATCCATCGTGGAATTAACCAAAGGATTTCAATACCCATAATCATAATCTGAAACAAAGTGGGGCTTACCAAAGGCAATCCAAACCAAGAGTAATTAATTTTAATACAACATGTATTTCTCCAAGTCAATCCAAATCAATATCCATTAATCTAAATCCAAGGAGGATTAAACCAATTCATTATAAAATATGATTCATCAATCTTAATACCAAAGGGATATCCCTGAATCATTTAAAACTATTATTTTTAATTTATGTATAGAGAAAGTTCACCAAACCCTCCTTATAATTCAATTCTATATAGTCTCGAAGAATAGATATATTCACTAGATTCGAGATCATATCCAAAACATCCTTGGTAACATATAAAAGGTTACATATTATGTTTAAAACATCTCGTAATATACTATATTGCTTCCAAGGTCCAAACACCTCAAGGGATTATAAATTTTTAATCTACATACTTACAGACAATACAGAACCCATGAGTACATTTTATTTTAAGATTTTAAGATAAAAAATCATTTATATATAATTTATACTGAATCACATAGTATATTGATGGGATAAAACATGTCACACATGAATAAAATGGTCTGAGTTTGAGGGAATAATATCAAGATAATAAATATTAATCTAATACATGTATACCCATCAAATATCAGTCCTTCATTCAAGATAAAATTGGGAAAATTAAAAAAACATAAGAATACTGTAGATATAGGGAATATTGTCATGATATTTCTATACTTTGAAATATATGAATAAACGATTATATTAAAAGGAAATACATACCCATGTATCATCTTAGAGATTATTGACACTTAAAAAAACTACGAAATGAATGAGAACTAACAATCAAAGAGTTGGGGGGAAAGGGAGGGGTATATGTGTGAAACTAGTCAAATAATTTATAAAAAAATGAAGTGTTTTAAAATCATCAGGGAAAAACTTGAAATTTTATAAATTATGAGACTTTATTTTAGCCACATGGTTTGGCCACATGGTTGGTCAAACCATTTTCCAACCATGTGGACCTCACTAAAAAAGGAACCTAACTTTTAATAGTTGGATCATATGGTTTTGTAAACCATGATCCAATAGTGTAAAAATCTTATAATATTTACTATATGTTTTTGACTATTTTCATTGGGTATTTTCATAGTTTTTAAAATATTACGTTACGTCATCACCCCCACCCCACCCCTCCAATAATTGGGTAGAATGGTTAATAGTGACTATCCACCTTGGACTGTGACTCCTTTTTTCATATTTATAGGTATCTAACCACCACAATTATTTAATATCCTCTAATAATCCTTGAAAGAACATCCAATACATATCAACTTAAAAAGAGATTAATTTAGGGTGAAATTTAAAAATGATGCACACCTCATGATTGAATGGGGATTTACAAACCCACTAAATTATATCATAAAGAATTTCATATGATAATTAATGTAATTGGATTTATATACATTATATGAATCCTCATTATTTAAAGAGAGAAATATATATACTATCTATACCTTTTCACATTAAAAACATTATTTCAAAAACCATGAGGCTGATCTAATCAAGGTTTTATTGGGTATGGTGTTGATCAAGTAATCAGTTGAGTTTATCCTAGATGGTAATTTTTTTATTTTCAATGAAATGAATATTATATGGTCTCTTAATTAAATTATACTTTGAAAATAAATTTTCATTCTTATATTTGTATCACGTGGTGTGAAAGTCTATTTGGATGAATTATATGATATTTATTTAGTCAATCTAATCAATCTATTTTAAAGAAACATAGGTGTGTGGGATGTATTAGAAAATATTAATAAGTTCCAAGACTATTAGTAATTAAATTTCTTGAAAAATTTTATTAAAAAAGAATATATATAATGTGTAGATATACACATTATTTTATTAATATGGAGATATGATTGGGTTTAACTGAGATCAAGTCATATGCCATTGTAGCTTGAGTAACAATCCCATTATATTGGAGGATACTTTTTTCTGATAATTATATATTGGGGAAATTGTAATTTTTATTAAGGAAACATAACTTCATAGGGTGACATAGATCCCCATGGAATAAAGATTATTTTGTTGTAATGTGTTTCTATAAATTTTTATTTATTTTACATGATAATAATATTCAAATTAGATTTGAGCAATTCAAAAATATTTGTATGTTTTTTCTTTAAATCCTATAATGATTTTTGGCATATGAAAATTTATTTAGAATATATAATAATGTATAAAAAATGATTTGGTGAGTTTAATCACTTCATGGTTTATGTTATCTCATGGTTATTGATACTACGTCATGGAATATATGATATATGATATTTGATATTAGTTAACGAACCCATCTATAATGATTATCTTATTTTATTTATCTTATGAAATGTCATATAATTAATTATAGATACTTTATTAATATTTAATGTAGTTTAAAAATTATATACAAAGTTTTGGATCCATTATAAATATTATAATAGAGGATCTATAAAATTATCTTTTTGATTATTTATAAATTCTTGAAACTAAAAAAGGATCATTTATAAAATAATGAAGTTTTATGTAATGAAGTAAAGGTATAACAACCCAGCTTTAAAAATTATATAATCTTCAGTTTTAAGTTAATAATTAATTATCTTAGATTTTATGATCATTTCATGTTTATTGTTTTATGGAATTATACCACAAATCATACATAACATATCACTAAAATACAAAGTGGACACTTATAATATGTATCCATTTTATCCACAATATAAGTCTTATAAGATAAAACCTAATTTTGTCTCATGAAAAATCTTCATAACTTTTAACATGACTTATTTATTCACCATAAAATCCTTAAATCCTATGAAAAATATTTTTAAAACATGGTATGATCACAAAATGGTCATTGAAGGATATAAAAAGTAATTAAATCTTTATTATAGTGAAAACAAGAAAAGCCACGAAATATTTACCTTTATATTAATTTTTATTGAGAGAAATAAATAAATTATTTATTCATGAAACAATCATATAAATTTTTCTCAAATAAAATAATTAAATATCATAGAAAGTATAGATAAATAATATAGGTATCTTGGGAAATCATTATCCATATCACTCTTATAAATGGAATAACCATATGGTCAAATTCCATACTAAATCAATTAGTGGGATATCATGGAACCACCCATCCATGGTTCATAATGTAACCACCCATATTTAGTTTATAATGTAACCACCCATTAACATAAATAATATCAATGAACCATAACATAATCATAACTTGTAAAATTATTCAATTATGAACATAACACTCATAAAATATTTTCTTCACCTATAAGAAAACATTTTTATATAATAAAATATACATCACTTTTAAAAACCAATTTTTCGATACAAAATACCCAAAAAAGGGAATGATGGATTTTATTTGAATAAAAATGAAATATTGTAAAGAAATCCTGTAATGCCCTAACCCCAGTTACCCAGAGTCAGTGCATTATTTTAATACATTGGCATGATTACAAGGAATCAATTCTCGAAGGACCGATCGGTTTAACAGACTTGGAAAATAGATTACATACATGAATGTTAAATTATACTTTATAACATATAACACAACATAAATAATCCTTTATAAACACCATTATTCCCTTAGATTAACCTTCCATATCAATCACAATACACTTCTTGGAATCCTGGGAAAAATAAAACATAGAAAGGTGTGAGCTCAAATGCTTAGTAAGGGTAAGAAAAACAATGGAAGATAACATAAATATTAATCATGGTGAATAATTGAAACCACATTCCTTTACCAATAATATACATGAATACTTTTATGGAAGGAATATAAACTGAGTAAATAATGCCATAATAAAACATAATCATGGGTATTCTACTAGTGAAATGACCACATGAACCATCAATATTATTTCTATAATGAGGGAATGAATAATGCCGGACATTTTAAAACATTTTTTCAAGGCCTCGGCCAAGACATATAAAAATGGTTAAGGCCTTGTCAAAAACCATATATCAAATTGGGAAAGGGAAACGACCAATCCCATGTCTAGTTGTCTCATGAGACATACTGATGCATCGAGGAGCTATAGCGGGCTCCACCCATCACATACTAAGTCCAATTCATTCCTCATATGAAAAGGTTGAAACATAACATAAACATTAGTATTAAAAATAGCAAACAAAATGTCAATAATTTAACCATAAACCATGAATGGTATAAAAATAACACATCCATAGTCAAACATATCACAAAACATTCAATACAATATGTAAGATTTGTATCATAATAAATAAACTTCAAACAAGTTTAAAATACCTCAAAGGATTTTGACATTGATGAAAATGATTTGTAAAACTCTTTGATAGAGATATCAATTTTTCATGAAATGATTTAAAAGTTACACAATTTAGAAAGGAAGACGTTTAAAGAAATTTTTCAATCAAAGTGTTCCATACCTCTTTGAATCTTTGGAAAGGAATTAACATTTTTAAAATATTCTGGTCCATATAAATAAATCCATAAAACCCATTTTGAAAACATGGACATTAATGAGAATGATTTCGAAGAATAAATATTTAAAAAATTTAAAATGATGTTTTAGTAAAATGTACCTTAAAAATAATCCGTTTGAAAATGAAACATGGACAAGGATAATAAATATTTCCCTATAGATACTTACGTAAAAACAACCTCAGATAATAATGAGATTGAGAAATTAACCCTTACCAATTTGGAAAATTAGGAAACATACACCCCATGAAAGAAGTATCATGAAATGAATATGTAAATACACATAAATTAAATTTTATTACACAAATAATACAATTATGGGCAGTACATACCCCACACAAAAGGTAATAGTGGAAATATGGCATGAATCTCATGGGAATAAGGAGTGAGATGAAAACCCCTTACCCACTTCCCTTTAGTCGAGGGTACATTTAACCTCCTGTATGAATATCGTAGTATGTTATTAAATTATACCAGAACCATATTAATATTTATGATATCATAAATGATTCATTTATGACTTTATACTACCCATTTAATAATAATTTCCAGGTTAAATTAACATTTAGGGTAATATTCGCTTTCTTTATCGTACGTGTTTTAACTTTTTACTTTTGATTATATCACTTAGATAATGATTTAAATACTTACAGAATATAAATAATTATTCATATATCATATATATTTAGAATATAAATATGTATAATTTACATATATATGAAATTAAAAACAACATTTATGGAGACGATAGTCTGTACGTACGCATAAACGATGTTTCCATTTTCATCTCGTATTGAACGGAACTAAGTGAATAAGATATATGTAAGTAAATATATATATATATATATATATATATATATCTCAAGTAGAATTATTATTTCATATATTACATACTTATTAGTAATATATATATATATATATTTATAATCTTCGATGAATGGTGAACGTGGAAATGAATCCCATTGCATCGTGGAGATGGTAATCCATACGTACGCACGAGCGACATTATAATTTCATTAAAGGTGTGGAATTTGATGGTATATTAATTTTAAAGAGACATTAGCATGTTATTTTCATTATTTATATACATATTACTAATCATTATATCCATCCAAATAACATAGTGTTGAATAACAAATTACACCATGGCGTGGAGATGGTAAGCCGTACGTACGCATGCATGGTGACATTTTCGATCATAAGATGGATATAATAATGAATATAGTTGTGCCATATTTATAATAACATCAAAGTATATAGAAGATACTGGATTTATTATTTTATATTGGAAACAACAAAGAAAGATTAAGTGGAAGAATAAGAGAACTTGAAAGAGGGTGGTGAAATCATTACCTCTTCTTCGGGTTCTTCATTTTGATTTGATAAAAATTGCTTCATGGGTTGGCTTTATGACCAAAGTAAGGCCTATTGGATGAATTTAGGATAGTTTATAGGGTATTTGGGAAGGTATTGGTTGATCCAAATGTCTTAGAAGGTGTGAACTAGAGATAAGGGTAAGTGCCCTTTTATAAGATGGGTGAGGGGAACCTTATGAGAAACTTAAAATATTATTTTATAATAAATTCATTTTCGGTTTCTAATGGCTCAAAAATTAATTATTAAAAATACAAGGTGGGGATGGGTCAAAAAAATCAACCAATAGGTTTAAACAGGTTTAGGTTACCATATTAACCTTAACTTTTAGATTTAACTCCTAGTTAAATAGTTTGACATTTACCACATCTCTTTGTATTTTTATATTATATGGTTAATAAATTTACCATAAAATGAAAATAGAACCTCAATTAGATCATTAATGTCATGTATATTATTATATAAGTCTTTTAGAAAAACCTTATATTTTTATGACTATAATATCAATTAATAATATAATATTGTTTTAAAAAACTATTTTATGTCAATTTTGACACTCTTTGGTATTTGTTTTTTGATAAAATAATAAAATCATAACTACTTCAAAAAAAATAAAATGAATCAATAATAAGATGTCATATTCACCTATAAAATTCTTGGATGTCATAAGACATTTTAAATTATATTTATTTTAATATTTATAATACCATTTATTTGATTCTTTCTTTAATAAAGTAATTAATTCATCATTATTGTGTTATTAATAAATTTAATTATTTAATTTCTAAAAATAGTAAATAAACTACCATTATATAGGAAATATTTTTATCTTTCTAATTAATATTTATAGTCTAATTTATCTTATGTATAACCCTATATTAAAAATGGTTTAGTGATTAAACATTGATTTTAACTCTTTTAACTCTTCTTTAAATAAAATAATAATAAATGTACTAATCTAAAACAAGTGGACCTAAAGGGTCATATTTTATTTCTATGGTTTTTTGGGCTCGAATTACACTTATCCAATAGAATTAATACATGTGTTAGGGTAATAATAATATCATTTTTACCCTTAATTACCCTATTTAGATTTAACCATGGTAAATAAAAGAAAAAAAGTTATTATTCACCAAAAATTGTTTTTATCTTATTGAACCTCATTTTACAACTTGATATTATCGGTGTCTCTCATATGTTTTAAATTCAACTCACATAAGTGGTAAAATTATGTTTTATGTAAATTTGCAAATGCTCCTAAGAGGTGGGTAAAAGATGGTAAAAAGTTCGATAAAATTTTTATATTTCTAAAATTATTATAAACTGACTCCAATAAATTAAATTGAATTTATATAGGTATTATGTATATATTTTTACCAAAAATAAATTTAATTAAAATAAATAATTATTTAAATAAAATGTCAGTTTTAACCAATAACTCAGTGTTTTTCACTATTCATCAAAAATTGAATGTTTTCAAAAAAATACCAAACATTCACCCTAAGATAATTTTGATATTCTGATTTCAAAAATGAATTCTATTTTACCAATTTCAAAACATATAATTTAAATTTATTAATTTAAATTTAATTTCCATTGTCAAAACCAAGAAGCTTATTTTTAAGAAATAATAACTATCAAAATATTGCCACTTGTTTATCTCCAATTTCAAAGTGAAATTAATTATAATGACCATAATTGGATTAAATGGAAAAAATATAATATAATTATACTCACAAACCATTAAAATTCATAATTCCACAATATAAATTATTTTTATTAAAAATGTTATTTTTAGTTAAAATATAGTATTTTTCACTATTCACCCAAATATGAAAGTTATCAGAAAAACACAAAAAATTTATTGAAACTAAATTATTATGTCGCGATTCTAAATAAGAAGTTTATTTTGTCAAATTGAATATATAAAAGTTTCAAATATTTTATTTAAAAAGGGTTCACCATTAAAAGGTGGTAAATTTGCATTTTTTGAAAAATACTTTTTTTATCTAAAAAAAGGTATTTGTTCTTAAATTATGTCTAAAAAACTCATGATATTGATTCTAAAATTATAAGTATTATATAATGTTCCAAAATCAATTAATACTATTCATAACCGCTTTTGAAAATACTAGTTTGGTAAGTCATGGTGCGCTTGAACTCAGTGTTGCATGTAGTGCATGTTATTGAATTACTTTTAAGAAATAACGTACTATGAAATATTTGGGTGTTACAAATCCGAACATAAAATAATGTTTATAGTAGTGGAAAATCTATTGTTCCCATTTACATTAAAATAAAATGTTCCTTTTGTAGTTTGTAAAGAAATGAAAAATTTTCATAAACAGATTCCATTTTTGAAAAAAATTATATGAAAGATAAAAATAACTTTATAAATATATAATTTCAATAATAAAATCATTTTAAAAACATGGGCATGCATGGAAAATATAGTTAGAAGGACGCCATCATAAAAGAATTATTTAACGAAAAGTCCCTTATCACATTTGAAATATTTCAATCATAATCCCCATGAAAGGTTCACATTAATAGAATAATTAAATAACATGGTAATAGATAATTTCATGATATGAAATTTAAAATGGTTTGTATATTCATATTAAATAAAAATATAGTTGCATAACATCAAAATATTCCACAATAAAAGGAAATTGAGATGTCGTCCCCTACAACTTGGAAAAGTTCATGTAAACTCACCTTGGATGAAATAATTAAAATTAAAACTCAAAATAACATTAATTGTGGTGGATTCATGATATTACATATAAAATATTCTGTAACCCCACCGTATAAAATAAATATGGAGAAAAAAATAATATATTCCTCAATGAATGGAAATTAAGATGAAGTCCCTTACCACTTGATAACATTGAAGTAAAACCCCCTTGGGTGAAATAATTAAAATTGAAACATACAATACCATGAATTAGGAAGTATTTATGATATTACATTAAAAGAGGGTATTTGGTAAACCATATAAAATAAATTAGGTTCCCAGTAATAAAATATGCCTCAATGAAGGGAAATTGATATAATATCCCTTACCTTGAGTCTGAATTATCAATGGGAAAAAAATGCAAGAAAGAAAATGATACATTATTTTTTCATAATGATAAATATTTCATGAATATAATAATTATTTCATTTATATCACATATAATAGTTAAATTTATTCTTATTACCTTTAATGTAAAGTGTTAGTGAAAAATGAATCCCATTGCGTTGTGAGGCTGTAGTCCGTCGTACACATGACCGGCGTTATCATATGACATACAGAAAGGAATGTAAAAATGTATGTATGATATTATTAATCCAAAAGTATAATAATTTTATTAATATAATAAATTCATTTATATCCATTATCATACCCAAATGTGAGAGGTTTTTTTGGAAAATATGTGACATCTGTTTGCAAGGCAGTAGTCCACCCTACACACGAGCGGCATTATCATTTACATATTGGGGGAAGAAGAGATGGATATAAGAAATGAATTTAATATAATAACATATAATTAAATGGAAAAGACAGTTATTATTATATAATTATAAATTAAGAATATTTTAATGAGTTGGATGAATAAATAAAACAAAAACACATAGTTATGAATATTACATTTTCTCAAACCAACTCTTTAGTATTATACCTAACATATTCCTAGAATGGATTTATGACGAAAAAAGGATTATAGTATGAGGGGATGGAATTTGGGAATCTATATGGGTAAATATTGAACAAACTAAAAGGGTTTTCAGGCCTGAAGCTGGGAGGAGAGGTGGTGGCCTTTTATAAATGAGGTGAGTGACACACTTGTAATTTTTGAAAGTAAAATGGTGCACCCACATTTTCCACATGATATGAGGGTCTAAAAAGGATTATTATTGATCTTTAGAAAATATAATGTCTAAATATTTCCCTAAAATATTTTTTTTGACAAGTTTTTATGTCATTTTAAGCTTTTTTTACTTATCCCCATGGTAAACCCATTTTTACCTTAACCTTGGTAATTAATTTTAATAGTTTTCACTATTCAATATTGAAAAAATTAAGTTTTTATTATTAGAAAATATAAATTATGAAAAAATATAATATGGAATCCATTTTGACAAATTTCACGCAAAAAATGGGCTGATTAAAATTAAAAAAAATTCAAATATGACGAAAATCTGGGTCTTCAAGAAGTGTTTTTTAAGAAAAATATGATTTTATATTAAATATATAACTAATAATAATAATTGAATGAATATTAATTAATATTTATTGATATATAATATAATAATTTAATTTAAAATATTCCTCATTAGGTATTACATTATTTAATTTAAATTGATAAACATTATTCATTTTAAAACAGCTTTTACAAAAATACCATTTTTAATCCCAAAAACAAACTTATGCTAAAAGCCAATATAACGTTGATTAAAAATTAATTATGTGGATTAAATAAAAATAATAAATTATTATTCTTCCCCAAATCATATTCAAAACATTATAAGGATTTTAAATTACATAATTTATTGAAATGAAATTACTTTTACAAAAAAAATTATTTCTGACTATTCACTAAAAACTCAATATTTTCAAAAAAATCACAAAATTTAACATGGATTAAATTTTTATATTATGATTTTTAAAATAAAATTAATTTTTTCTAGTTAAAATAATAAATTATATAAGTTAAAATATTAAATAAAACTTTATAATAATACTATTTAATTAAAACTATTTTCTTTTTTATTTAAAAATCACTAAACATTTTTATGATGAATAAAAACTTGAGAGTGGTTTATTATATCATTGACTGGGTTTTAAAATTATTCCGTCATTTTATAATTTTATTCCTCTTAGTTTTATTCACTTATTAAACAATTATGTATATCATTCCATCATAACATTTCTAGATTACCATGTTGCCTCTTCAACCATAAGGTTTTTCCATGAAACCTTAACCTGGTGAATCACTTTATCTGAAAAATTTTCTATCTAAATTAAATAATAATATTAGGATGTTTCTAATAAGAAATATTCTCCTCTAACTGAACTAATTTAGGGTTCAAAACATGTGATGAATCTGATATTTATTTTCATAACATTAAAACATGAAATATAATGTGTAATGAAGATAAACTGAGTGGGAAATTCACTTAGTCAAAATATGATCAAAATTTCTCTAGGGTTTCATATGGTCTAATGAATTATAGACTTACCCACTTATTATTACCAAAATGTGTAACATTTTTCCATAGAGATACATAAAAAAACATGATCACCAATGTCTAATGAAAGAAATATTCTCTGGTTATCTTTTCTAGTTACTCTGATCCATCATCATATGTTGTTGAATCAACTAAAACTTCTCAAAAATATCCAATAAAAACTCTATTACCATCTAATTCATTTATCTTAATTCGTCCCAAAATATGGAATTCGATATCACTTCCATATAATGCCTCAAATGGTTCCACTTGTATACTGGAATGAAAACTATTATAATAAGAGAACTCGATCAAAGAAATATATTGATCACAAATTCCATGGTAATCCATTAAACAAGAGAGAATAGTATTTTCCATGTTCTTAATCTTCCACTCACACTGACTATATTATTTAGGATGAAAAGATGTTCTAAAATTTTATCGAGTACCAAAAAATATAAAGTACTTTCCAAAAATTAGATGTGTACCTTGGATAATGGTTTGATTCAATAGAGAAAGGAAATCCATGTAATCTAAATATATCATTTAGATATAATAGATAATCCTTATCTGAAGAAATTACATCTCAAATAGAAATGGTATTTGTTGATTTGGTTAATCGATCAATAATGACATAAATTACATAGTTACTTCAAGAAGTATTTTTTAATCCCACCATAAAATCCATTGATATAATAACCTATTTACACTCCAGTATTTGGAAAGGTTGAAGTATTGCCTTTAGTAATTTTCATTATTATTTTACCTATATAAAGCTATAAAAATTAATAGAAAATTTATTAAAATATATTATCATTCTATCCCACTAGTAATTCTCACGAAGGTCATTATACATCTTAGTACTTCCTGGATGAATGAAGAATTGAGAATGATGAGCTTCAAAAAATAATTATTTCTTCAACTGAGAATATCAAGTCATAAATAATATTTTATCAAATCCTAAAACCCTTTATTAATCAATATAAAATCTATAAATTTAACATTCTTAATGTAGTATACTTTTTCATGAAAATATTGATCCTCCTTTTGATGTAGTTTAATTATTTCTGATAAAGTGATTGTGCTAGAACCATAAATAAAAAATTTATTGTCCCTACATCAATAAGATATGATAAAAAATTCATATAATCATTAACCAATGAGTCATGTTCCAATTATAGTATGGCTAGTGTTTCTTTAAGGTTTTGATAGAAAGCATTGGACACTTTATTTTCATTTTTAGGATGATAATGTATCATGGAATCATAATACATAATTAGTTCCATCCATCCTCTATTTCTCATGTTCATTATTTCTATGTTATTATGTACATAAAAATTTTGTAGTCAATATATATTTCAAACCATAATCTATGAAGATGATGCCTCAAAATTTTTAAACAAAAAACCATTGAATCCAATTCTAGATCATGAGTAGGATAATACAACTCGTGAGGTTTCAACTGATGTGAAGCATACAAAATTTCTTGATCATCCTATATTAGGACACAACCATATCCTTTTGAAATAAACAAAATTATAAATGGATATTTCACCATTTATAGAAGGAAAGAACAAAATTAGATAATTCAAAAATCATAGTTTTAGTTCCTGAAATAAATCATCACCTTCTTTTTTCAAAATGAATTTAACTCCTTTTAAAGATGACTTGGTCAATTGGATAGACAACTAAGAAAGGTTCTCAACAAACCACTTGTAGTAACCCACTAATTCAAGAAAACAATGATTCTTTTTTATTTTTTTTTGTCTTTTCCATTCATTAACAACTTTTGTTTTAGAATGGACAAAAATTATTCTATCATTAGAAATAGTGTGTCTATGGAATGAAATTTCTTATAACCAAAATTCACACATACTAAATTTACATTATAAATTATTTTCTTTTTCGGTTTAAATAAAATCCTAAGGTTCCTTTCATGTTTCACCTGAATTTTTTAATTTACAAAAATGTTGTAAAAAACCAAAAACATATCCATAAAGACCTCAACAACTCTATTCCTAAGGTCCATAAATACATCTAGTTAATTAAATAACCCAAACCACATATCTAAAGACTTATAGTGCCCATATCTTGTATGAAATGAAGTCTTTGGAATTTCATCCTCCTTCACCTTCATATGATTGTATCTAGACCTCAGGTCAACCTTATAAAAATTTTAATCTCCCTTAAGTTGATCAAACAAATAATTAATATGATGAAAATGATTCTTGTTCTTAATATTGATGTTATTCATGTCTCTTTAATCAATATAAGGTCTTATTTAACCATATTTATTTTTAGAAATACAAATTAGAAAACCCCATGGTCAAGTTCTAGTTTTACTATAACCTTTATCTAAAAACTATTGTAATTTATTTATCAATTAAGAAGGTCCACTTGAGCCATTAAATAAGGGGTTTTAAAATGGTATTATAATCTGGCACTATGTTAACAGTAAATTCAACCTCATGATCATGAATAACATAATAAAAAACATTATAAAATACATTTGTTTATTCATTTACTATGGGCACACCACAAATTTAAATATTTTCAATATTTTCATAAATTAATATAGGTAAATCACACAATCACCTGTAATTAATTTCTCATATTATTGGTATGTTATCCAAGGAAATAAATCATTGAACATAACTTTCATAGATTTTAATTATATCTTATCATGCTAACATGAAATTCAATCTATACCAAGAATTATAAAAAACTATATTATGGATAGCTCAATAATATTTGTAGGAAATACCCTCCAACTAATAACACCATGATTATTCCTATAAATTTTGGTTGATTTAATATTTCCCAGCAAATTTTTCCCTAAAATTAATATTTTCTTTTCATGTTGTGGCATTCCACATTTATATAAATATTTATTTTAAATGAATTAATATAGTGATATAATGTCAAACATGCTATTATCATAATTTAGATAAACTAGTAACATACCTATCACCACTTCATTTGATATCTCAATATCAAATGTAGTAGTTGAAAATTTTTTCTACGCCTTTTTTCTTTCGATATAAATGATTTCCACCTTGACTAACCATATTTGGACACATGTTGGAATAATTCCCCAAAAAAATTTAATTAAAAAATATTACCATCAATATTTCATAAGATTACTTAATTATTATCCATGTATTCATGAGCCATATAACTATTCTTACCACATCATAAGCACTTCCCATACTTTTAAAAACATTCTCTAGGATGCTTTTTATGACACTTCTCACAATATAGAAACTTTTTTTTCTTACCTCCAGACTTCTTTAATGAATGATTCCCCATTTTCTGCTAATTTTACCTCTTCTTATACTTATTTTCATAGAAAACATAATCCATGGAAAACTTCATTTCCACCTTCTCATCCATAGAATAAGTTTATAATTGATTTTTAATTCATGATAATCTAATTTCCTTCAATTTATTGGCTTCAATCCTAAGTAAAATATATTAATCTTACTATCAAGATCCAGAAAAAAAATTCAGAATTACATTTCCAATCGGGTAAATTTTTCTCCAAATATAGCCACTAAATTGTCCTTATTTTTTATCAATTTAAATTATAGTTTTTCCATCCTATGTAAAATTTCATTAGGAATATATTTCTTAAGGACGATATTCATAAATTAAACCCATTTTAAGTCATCAATATCTTCCATTTATATGATATTCTTAATCACTAACCACCACAAGTTGGATTCACCTAAAAAAATGTAAATAACATCACATACCTTTTGAGGATATGGACATCCCATGAAATCAAATATATTTTCTAGGTATTCAATCCAAACATCAGTTATCACAAGGTCATATGATCCACTGAATGATGGGGGATATTGTCTCTAAAATTTACCACTATTGAAATTCTACTACATGGAAGATCATGTTCTAATCAAACCTAGATACCACCACCATTAATAGCTTACCCAAATTAATCTATCACTGGAAAATAAATTGTTCTATTCTAATTATCACCATCTCAGGATAATGACTCTGGAGGATATTTTCCTCACAATGCCTTCCCACTGCAGCTTCCATGTTTCTTTTACAAAAAACCATTATGAAAAGACATAGTTTAGATGAAGAAACACGTAAATCATTAAGATCTATATCATTTCCACATAACCATAAATTAAAATCTTTTAATGATATATTATTATCATTATACTAAACTCTAATGTTATCTAAAATGACCTTTGATACCAATTATAAGGATATGGCCTTAAAACATTCCATAATTTTGATTTTGAAGTTAAGAATTCATTTTCTTACATTTAAGGATATTTTTAACTTCAGAGTTTTAGAGAATTAGTTAATAAATAATATATAACATAACCATATAATAAAAATAGGACGCTTTTGACAAATATATATATTTTACAATATTAAAATTTTAATATAAAACATGAATTATTTACCTAAAAAATATTCATAACATTCAACATGACCTTTTCCCTTTTCTTGCCAATCATTAAATCCCATAAGACTATTTTTTTAAACATCTGACGATCACCAAAATCTCAGTAAGGGGTATAAAAATAAATAAACCCATTATTTTACTGAAAACATGAGAACCCATGAAATATATATCTTTATATCAATGTTATTTGAGAAAAATAAATAAATCATTTTCACATGAAAAAATAAACTTTTTACTCAAATAAAATCATTAAATACCATAGAAAGAATATATAAATAATATACGAATCATGGGATATAATTATTCATATCACACTTATAAATGGAATATCCATATGGTCAAATTACATAACCAATTCATTAAAATCTTATCACGGACCCACCCATATTTCATTTATAACATAACCACCCATCCTTGGTTTATAGCGTAACAACCCATAGTTGGTTTATAATGTAACCACCCATCCTTTTTTTGATATAAACACCCATCCCTTGTTTAAAATTTAACCCCTATGAACATAATTAATATCAAAGAACGATAATATAATCATAACATGTAAAAGCTTTGAATTTTCAAAATCATTGTCAGACAATATTCATATCACCCATAGGAAATTGCTTTGAGATATTAAAATATCCAATACTTTTGAAAACCCATTTTTCAATACCAAAATAAACCAAAATGGAATTATGGTTTTTATTTTAATAAAACATAAACTCTTTTAAAGGATTCAAAACTCTAAATAGTAGTTACATCGGTAGAAAATATGTTATCACCGTATACATTAAAATAGAACTTTCTTTTTTTAATTTGTAAATAAAGTCATACATTCCATAAGAAGATTATTATTTTTAAATAATTGAGTGAAAGGAAAAAATTCACTTTATAATACTTCCATTTTCATAATAAAACAATTTTTAAAACAGTTACATGGAAGTAAAAAAACGTTATAATGAAAACATTAAAATAATTTTTTTGAAAAAAATTCCCATATCACTTTGGAAATATTTGAATTAAAATCCCCATTAAAGATTAATTTTTTTAAAAAAATTAAATACCATGATAATATAGTAATTAATGATATATAATGTCTAAGTGGATATATATACACATCAAAAAACAATGTAGGGGGACAAAAATAGAATTTTCCTCAATGAAAGGAAATTGAGATGAAGTCCCCTACCACTTGATAACATTCAACTAAAATAAACTTATATGAAATAATTAAAATTGAAACATAAAGTAACATAAAGTATGAAGGAATAATTATATAACATGTAAATGGGAATGTATGCGCTCCAAAATAAATAAATTACGTGAATAAAAAAATGCTTCAATGAAGGGAAATTGAGACGAAGTCCCTTACTACTTGGTAACGTTCAAGTAAAATACCATTGGTTGAAATAATTCAGATTAAAACATTAAATTCCATGAATTGTGAATGATTAATGATATTACATATAAAATGGGTAATAATTACACCATATAAAATAAATTAGGTGAACAATAATAAATTATTCCCAATGAAGGAAAATTGAGCTGAAGACCCTTACCTTGAGTCTGACCCATCATAGATGTTATTTATCTTCAACAATAGTAAACTTGAATCAATTATTTTATTGATTATTAATTTTTTTTCATGTTTATTATTCCTTTTATTTCAATTATTAATATGTCAAATATTATTTATTAATAAATTATGCTTATGTTGAATGTTTTGAGGATATTAGACTTATATACCAAAAATGACTATGGTATGTTGAGTATTTCAGAAGGTGGTCATTATTTAAACATATAGACAATAATAATAATTAACTAATTATACTATTTAACAATAAATTATAATTTTAATACCAATAATTAATGATGGTTTTGATGAATGATTCTTATTATAATCATGGAGACGATTTTTCATACACACACATGAGTAAGGTTTCAATTATTAAACAACAATTATGGAAGGGTGGTATGTAATATTTTATATTTATAAAATTATCATAATATCATATATACCATTTAATTTCTTGAAAAATACTTATATATATATCATCCTTGTGGTTTGGTGATGAAAATTGAGTCACATTTCATCGTGAAGGTGGTAGTCCAAATGTACACGAATGACACTATCATTTTTCAGTCAGTTAATAGGTAAGAAAGAAAATGATACATTATATTTTAAAAATGATAATATTACATTTATATCATAAATTTTTCATTTATATCACATATAAACATTAAATTTATCCTTATTACCTTCCATGTAAAGAGTAAGTGAAAAACGAAACACATCACTTCAAGAGGCGGTAGTCCACCGCACATGTGAGCGACATTATCATACCCACAACATAATGGAAAGAAAAAAGGTATATATTATATAATTACTCAAGAAGTAAAATTATTTTTTAAATATAATATATATATATTATTCATCATAATATAAAATTGTAGGAGGTGTTGATGGAAAATGTGTCTCATCGGTTCACGCTGTAGTAGTCTGACATACACACGAGTGACATTATCGTTTCTAATTGAGAGAAAAAGAGATGGATTTAGGTCATTATATAAACATAATAAAATATCAGTATATGGTATATAGTTTTAATTTTATAATCATAAATTAATAATATTTTAAGGAGTTGGAATAAGTAAAAAAACAAAAACACATTGTTATGAATTTTACCTCTTCTTATACCACCTCTTTAGGATTATACCAAAAGTATTTTTACAATAGGTTGTTTAAGAAAAAAATAAGGATTATAAGATAAGGGTATTGAATATTGAAATTGATTTTCTTAAGTATTTTCTAAAATAAAAGGTTTTGAATGTGTGAACAAGAGAGGGGAGGGGTGTCTTTTTATAAGTGAGGTGAGTTGCACACTTTTATGTTTTGGAAAGAAAAGGTTGTAATTAAAATTTTTACATTCAAAAAGGGTCCAGAATTAATTATTATAGATGTATAGTCATTATAATGTCAAAATATGGCCATAAAATATAATTTAGAGAAGTTTTGATGTTATTTTTACCTTTATATTTTTAGTTTAACCCCTATCAAACCTATTTTTACCTTAACCATGGTAATTAATTTTAACTGTTTTTATTATTTATTATGGTCAAATATTTAGTTAAAATTATTATAAAATATAAATTATTATGATTAGAAAAATTTAATCCACTTTAAAAAATTAAACTCACATAATTCATAATGTTAAATTTAAAATAAAACCCATTGTTGTGTTGAAAAAGTGGGTTTTCAAGAAGTGCATTTTTTAAGAAAAATATTCTTTTATATTAACTCAATGGATAATAATAATAATTTTATGAATATAGATTAATAATTATTGATATATATAATTGAAATTTTATTTTAAAAAGTCCTTTTTAGGTATTAATTTAGTTAATTAAAATGAAGAAACAATATGCATTTTAAAATAGTTTTTAGAAAAATCCCATTTTTAAACCAAAAAAACAAACATATAATAAAATCCAATATAAAGTTGATTTTAATTTATTTAAGTGGATGAAATATAAATAATTAATACATATGTTACTTTAAATCATAATAAAATTTGAATGTTACTTTTAATGTACAAATTTCTTTAAAGAAACTATTTTTTTACAAATAATCGATATTTTTCACTATTCACTAGAAATCAATATTTTCCTAAAAACCAAAATTTCACCCTAAGTAATTTTTTATATTCTTATTAAAAAATATTAAATTAAATTTTTATCATTAAAATTCTAATTTTTGTTAATTAAACATTTAAATAAAATTGTATAATAAAATTTTTCAATTAAAACTGTTTATTTTTATTTAAAAAATATTCTATATATTTATGAGGAATAAAAAAAGAAAGTTATTTATTCTATCATCATGTAGGTTGTTACATCAAGGGACTTATTCAGAGAAAAATTGTTTACACTAGTGATTATTCTTTTATAAATCCATATCTCTCTCTAATTCTCTTATCATTATTTTCCTTTTAAGAGGGGATGTTGTAACGAAATTAAATGATAAGGGTTATAATAAAGTTTTCATTGATTCTAATGGATGTTATATATCCTTATATGTAAAAAACAATATATTAATATAGATGGGTTTTAATAAAGTTTATAGTCATTATTTATATGGTATCGATAGTGTAGTATGATTTATTTTATTTTTGCTATTTTATTTTAGTGATTCCTCACCAAATGAATCTTGTGCATGGGTTTTTATTTTATTTCACTATTTTTTAGAACATAGACGGCCAAAAATTACATTCAATCATTAATTTAAAATTCTATAATAGTGTAATAAAATATAAAATAAATTAAGTAATAGTTAATGTGATGGAGATGATATTAATGAGTAAGTGGACTTCATGCCCAAGATTTTAAATTATTTATATAGAAATAAGATACACTTCTATATATCCCAAAACATTAAATGAAAATATAAAAATATAGTAAATTCAAGAAATATTGTTTTTTAATGATAATTTACAACATATGAATGATATATAAGGTTAGAGGTTAAGGAATATTGTAAAAAACATACTTATAAAAAAAATGTAAAGTGAAGTACTACAAAAATATAATAAAGTTAAAAAACTAGATTGTATCTCAGTATAACACATGGGACTCAATATCAAGTGAAAATGATGTAGTTACTGATATTAACAACATGTAACTTTCAACATTTCTATTTAATGTACCATAAACTTGCACATTGATTTCAATTGATAATAATTTATGTAATTAATATATCATATATTTTAAAAAATTAATGAATTTTTCAATGATATAAGATACTCAATAAAATTAATGATAAATATTAAAATTTTATAGTTACCCATTATCTAGTTTAAAATGAAATGATGGAATAGTTTTTAAACAAATATAGTAAACTAAATATGGAAAAAATATTTAAAAGATATCAATAATGAGAATGAGAAACTAAAATATTTCATAGAAAATATTATTAATTGAAATATACATTGAAAAAATATTAGAATCACAAACACCACCAACATATAAGAATATTTTTTAGTATAAATGTAGAAAAAATAAAAAAATTTATAGAAATTATTTTCTTCATATCTTTATAAATAATAATATAATCATATATTATGTATGTAATAGATGTTCGACTCTGAAACATGGTTTGAGATAATTTTTATAAAACATTTATTTTTCATGGGCCAAATATAGATTTATTTTCTAAGAGATTTCATTATATTATAAATATAAATTATTAAAAATGGTATTTTTAACTTTCATGAACCCTTGATAATTTTTGTGTAAATTTTATTCAGTTATATGATATTTCATAGAATTAATTAATGGAGAGAACTAAAAAATATTATTTTATTGAAAAAGTACATATTACAAATATTTAATTTAGTACTAGACATGATTCTATAGTTTTATAAAGATGAAAGGGTCCCATGTTACCATTGGAAATAATACTAGGGGAAAAATAATATGCATTGGTTATGTTAGTATTTCTAACTCATGATGGATTTATAAAGATATAATTTATTATAGTATTTAATTTTCTTAGAATTATCAAATTATATTATGATGTTTCTAATTTTGTTATGATTAATGAATTATTTCAAATTATTTGTGTGATTTAGATTTTATTTCAAAGATAAATTATAATATTTATACTACTAATTTTAATTCTATACATTATCAACATTATTCTTACTTAAATGATTTTCAAAGAGATACTTTTTTATAGAAAATAATGTAATTTAAACATAATTTACATCCAATCAAATAGAAAACTAAGAATTGTTTTGTAAAGGATATAACTAATAATTTTTTCCTTGTAGAAAAAATATGTAATATATTTTAGATGGTAATGAAATAAAATATCATTATCAAAAAAATGAAGCATATTTCAAAAACATAACCCTTATATTTTCTAACATTAAATTTCTTAGATGATATATATTTTAAATATAAATCCTTAATAATTATGAAACATCAAAAATCCAAAATTAAATATCATTATATTTTTTAACTATAATGTTTTTAATCTCAATAGAAAAAATAATTTTGAAAAGTTTGATCAAAATCAAATGATTTAATTTTCTTTCATTATTCAACATAAAGTAAATCAACATATTATAGCTAAGGTGCAAACTTCTAAAAATAAATTTATTAAGGATAAGGTGAACACTTCTGATTCTTTAAAAAATATCTCTTTAAATGAAAACTATCATATTGGGAAATATTATATTTCTTCTGATGAAGAAAATTCTTCAGCTGAAGATAATACGTTACCTTCTATATAAAGAAGACTCTAGATTTTCTAAATATCTTGAAAATAAAAATTGTAAAGTCAGTAGGAATCTTGAGAAATAAAATTCTATAATAAATTTTTTGACAAAATAAGTATCAGACCTTTCAAAATAACTTGATAATAAAACATTTCAAATTTATTCTATTTTAAAAACCATGAAAAATATAATTATGAAAAGTATAATCTTTCTAAAAATTTTAAAAAATTAATTTATAAGAAAAATGTTTTAGAAAAAAACTCACTTCTGTAACTAATGCTAATGTGGATAGTAATTTAGTTATAAAACCAAAGTCAGAAAATTTTATTACAAAATTTTTTTTATCAAACTTTACCACTAGTAAGGAATGATTTGATAAAATGTATAAAAAACTCCATCCAGAAGGTAATAGTTTAGGAATGTGATATACTCATTCAAACACGTTTTTAGTAACAATTATTTTGTTCATGAGAAGTCCCCCTGTTTCAAATAGATTCAATGTGTATGGTCAAAGGAATAAAAAAAATCTTTCAATAAAATTCAAACTTTTGAATTGCACAGGGCATATTTTTCAAAAAAAATTGGATTTTTAATATTATTTTTGTAACATTTCTAAACCCAAGAAGGTTTGGGTTCCAAAAGTATAATTGTTTTGTTTTTAGGAATACAAATAAATTACCAAAAAAATAATACATGGTATATGTATAGTTGTTGTTACAAGAATATGAATTGAAATAAGGACTTATTTAGAAAGATTATAAAAATGAAAGGTGGAAGAGTTACATTTAGGGACAATGCTCAAGGGAAGATTATTGTTAAATGTAACATTATTCTTCTTGGAAAATATTTAATTTTAAACATTTTACTTATAAAAGATCTTAATAATAAACTTATAATCATAAGTTAGTTATGTGATGAAGCTTACCTTGTGAATTTTAGGTATGATAAATTTTTAGTACAAAATTACAAGGATGAATTCATTATTTTTTTCCATCAGCATGAGAATGTTTACACCCTTAACATAGAAGACATTTTAAGCCAAGACATACCCTATCTTACTGCAATGGAAGATCAATCATGGTTATGGCATAAAATTTTAGGTCACAGTTACCTTAAAAATATATAAAAATTGAATAAGAAAAGTCTTGTTAAGGACTTATTGGAACATAGATTTTATTCTCCAAACGTATATAACCCTTGTCCTTATGTAAATCAACATTAGTAAAGCTTTAAATCTATTATTGATGTCTCAACTACTAATGATTTATAGTTAGTTCACAAGGATCTTTTTGGTCCTACAAAAACTGGAAGTATTGGTGGAAAGTAATATATATTTTTTTAATTTGATGATTACACTAGATATACATGGGTCTATTTTCTAGAAAACAAATATGAATCCTTTTGTCTTTATAAAAAAAATTTAGCCAAGGTTAAAAATGAGAAAAATAATCCCTTTATAACTATTCATAGTTATCATGGTGGAGAATTTATAAACTCTTATTTTGATACTTTTTGTATTAAGAAAGAAATTACTCATAACTTTTCGCCTCCAATAACTCCTTAGAAAAATCGTGTTTTTGAAATAATAAATCATATTCTTTATGAAATAACAAGAATCGTTTCATATGAATACTAAATTGCTAAAAACATTTGGGCTGAAATTGTTAGAACATCTTGATATAATATAAATCAAGTTTTAATTTAGGACCTTTATTAATAAAACACATCATGAATTATGAAAAATATAAAAAACAAATGTTTCATACTTTAGAGTATTTGGATGCAAAGTATTAATCTTGAATAAAAAAGATAATTTACACAAATTTTCACCCAAATCTAGTAAAGAAATATTCTTATGCTATTCCACTACTTCTAAGGCATATATATTTTTTAACAAAAAATTATCATACTATTAAAGAAATAGTACATGTTAAATTTGATCAAATAGATCTTTTTGTTTTTAAAGAAACCCAACGAACATCTTCAAATGTGTTTTCCAAAACTGGTCCTCAACCCGTGAAAAAAGACTCTTCTAATAAGTAAAATACTCAAGAAATTATTTATGAAGTATTTACTCAAGAAGAATTTATATCTTATTTTTATGAGCAGGTTTTACAAAACTCAAGTTAGTTGTTTCTTAAGAATCAACCTAGTGATAGTGTCATTGGAGAAGTGAATCGACTAGTAAGGACTAGAATATATTTATAAGATGAAGTATAACATCTTTCTTTCCTTTCTAAATTTTAAATTAAAAGTCCTGATGATGCTTTAGGTGATGAAGATTCTATTATAGCTATGCAAGATGAACTAAATTAATTCGAAGGGAATAAAGTCTAGAACTTGGTTGAAAGACCTAAATAAACCTCTATAATTTGTGTAAAATGGGTTTTTATAAATAAATGTGATGAAAATGGAATAATTATTAGAAATAAATAAGGACTTGATGCTTAAGGTTATAATCAACAAGAGGGAATGGATTATGAAGAAACCTATAATCTGGTAGCTAGAATTGAATCCATTTGTATTATGTTAGACTTTGCAGTATTCTTTAATTTTAAACTTTTTCAAATGGATGTCATGTGTGATTTCTTTAATGGATATGTTCAAGAGGATGTTTTTATTGAAAAACCTCCTTTTACTTAAGATATAAAATATCATAAATACATATATAAACATTCCAAATCTTTACATGGCCTTAAACAATCCCCTAGAGAATGATATTAGAGATTAACTAGATTTTAATACAAAACAATTATGTTAAGGGAACTAATGATCGAAATATTTTTAAATTGAATGTAAACAAAAAAAATTATTATTTTTCACATTTATGTTGATAACATTATATTGGGATCAACTCAAAAATATTTAAAGAATTATATGTGAATCTTATGAAATATGAGTTTGAAATGAGTATAATGGGTGAGTTAACATTTTTTCTTGGATTTAAAATTTATCAAAAACCATAAGAAAATTATATATCCCAAAATAATTATATGAAATATATTATTAAAAAGTATGGATATAACAACACTAGAAGAATATGTACGACAATTGGTAGCTCAAATATAATTGATATTGATGAAGCTAGGAAACTATTTGATCAAACAATTTTTAGAGGTATGATAGGAAGCCTACTATACTTAACAGCTAGTCATCTAGACTTAATATTTTCTATTTTCATATGTTCAAGATATCAAGCTAATCCAAATGAATCCTGTTTAAAATATCTTAAAATTATTTTTTATATATTAATGTAACCATTGATTTAGGACTTTTCTATTATTCTAGAAATGATTTTAAATTGAACATATTTTTAGAAACTAACTTTGGTGTTTGTAGAATGTATATAAACAGTACATTCAGAACCATCCATTTCTTAGATGATTCATAAGTTCATTCTTCTCATAAGAAACAACACTCAGTAGCACTTTCCACTTCTTTAAATAAATTTTTTGCAGATGGAAATTGTTGTGCTCAGGTGTTGTGGAAGCAACACACACTCACTAACTATGGCATGAGTTTTACAAAAACTGAAATACTTTGTGATAACACAAATTCTATTTCTCTTAGTAAAAACCCCACACATAACTCTCCTAAAAAATAAATAGATATTAGGCATCAATTTATTAGGGATCACACACAAAAATGAGATATCATTCTACAATTCATCAGAACACAAGAACAATTTGCTGATATATTTACAAAACCATTACCTTCTAATAGAATTGAATATATTAAATATAATATAGGAATTATCAATTTAAATTAATCATTCATATCTATTTCTTGTTTAAAATATCTCCTTACAATAAGTTACTCCTTTTATTGGAGGAGTACAAATGATTTGTTTATTTTAAATAGTAAGTTTCTCGGAAAAAAATAAAAATGAGTTTTTCAGACTTCAATGTATTTTAGAAACGAATTTCAAAATTTTTCAAATTTGAAAAGTTTTCTGATTTCAAAACAATCAGATAATAAGTTTTCTAATAAAATTTAGAAAAATAATCAAAACTGATTTTTGAATTTGTTTTTATAATTTTTTTATAGCTAAAATTTCTGAATCCTTATAATTAGAAAATTATTGTTTTCAACTATTTTTTTACCATCAAAATAAATTTTTTTACAAAAAAGGAGAAAATTATCATATCAATACATACACTATAAAAGATATTTTTATTTCCCTTTATACTTTAAATAATATTAACTTCTAAATAGTTTTTTATCTTTGTTTTTGTTATTATAAATGATTTCATCAATTAATATAATAGAAATTGTTTTTCAAATACAATCATATTCACACAATATGATAAAATCTTTTTTTATAAAACCTTAATAGTTTTCATTTTAAGAAAATATTTCTTCATGAAATATCATAATTTCTAGATCAAAAGAATCAAATCATATATGTCTGACAAGTTTTTAATCTGATCTGACACTCTCCATCACCAATATAAAGGGTACCACCCACTATCTCACATTAGATATCCTTAGGTTTCCTTCACCAAACACTGCCAAATTTAAATATCAGAATCTGATTCATCATGTCTTTTTATTCCATTCCTAGTCCAAATATGATCGCTCTGACCCAAGATTTTAAAGACTGGTTTATATTTTGAGAAATTTTAGTATCGAGACCTTTTATAAAAATAATGATTCATCTCTAAAGGGATTGATTTAATTTCAAGGATGGGAATCAATTTTCATAAAACAACAAGATCTGAATTATGATTTTTATATCTGGATATAGTTCATGATTTTTATGAGTCTGTTAAATTTTACAAGACTGGTGGAAAATAAATGATTTCATTTCAGATTTATGGTTAGTATTATGAGATAACTCAAGAAAGATGCTTCTGGTATCCTAGGAATATCGAATGAGGGAGATGCATTATTCCCTTCTCATAAATTATTGCAGTATGAGGGTTCATTAGAAAATAAAATAGCTGATAAATCTATATTCCAAATAGATTAGGATCCAAGAAAAGTTACAAATCTTATTCATTATCCTAGAGATTTACAAACTTGGATGCAAGGGTTTTTAATTCCAAAGAAATGAGATAGAGATACCCTAAAATTATCATATATTTTCATTTTAGATTATCTTTTCAACATGATAAATATTAATATAGCTGGATTCATTCTTTTGATAGTAAATAATGGAATGTAAAAAAACTTCATGTCTGAGATAATTATGTTTCCAAGTCTGATTAGCAATATGATTTAAAATAGTCTGAGACACTTCTACATAGATATCAAATCTGAACCAGTCAGATAAAATATTAGTTTTATCAGTGAAGACACAATCAGAAGGATGAAATTGTTTTTTGATCTGAAAAAAGAAATTGTTTGTAAAGAATAACATGGTATCTCTATCAGGGGCATAACCATCCCTAATCAAGAAAGATTATAAAGATGTTAATAAAAGAAAATATGATTCTCCACCATCAAAGAAATAATAGAAACAAATTAAATACCCAAAATAAGATTTATATGAATTGAGGAAAAGGAAACAAGAAAGAAAATAGGGATACCCTTAAATCAGTCTTAACCTTGTAGAAGTGTTTTTATTAAAACTTCATAGAGAATAATTATTTGAAAAAAAGAAAAAAAATTAAAAAATAAATTTTATGAAGCATAGTTATGTGAAGAAGTGTTGAAAGTTATAGATTTAGCTATATCCAAAGTTCTTTTTCCAAATAATGATACTAGTATTAGTTTAAAACAAACATTTTTCATTCATGTTGATGCCTCCTTTGTCAAAGGAAAAGGAAAATAAATTCCTTTTTCTCAATAATCTATCCTAGTTGGAAAAAAGAAAAATTAAGGTCAGATCCTCAAATTCATGAAATATTAGAGAAAGGAATTGAAAAGATAATAAAATAATATAAAGTATAATTATAAGTAAAAGTATAATAAGATGAAAAGAAGAAGATAATTAATAAAAAGGAGAAGAAGGAGTAGGAGTAGAAGAAAAAGAAGAAGAGAAATGAGAAGAAAGGAAAAGTGAAGAATAAGAAGAAAGTGATGAAAGTGAATAAAAACAAAATTCTAAATAAAAGTAAGATAGAAATGGTTCTGATAAATTTTCTATAATAAATTCTCTATAATCTTCAAAAAGACTATATTCATAAGGAAATAATTTTGAAAAGATAGTAATCCAAGAGAAAAAAATATCACTTTTGATCTAGTAAATTATTACTTCATCCAAGATGAATGATCTGGATAAAATTTTGAAGGAAGAAAAGAAGTTTGAAATTTAAGAAATTCAAATTTTTGATGCAAATGATGGTGATCAAAGGGATCAAAAACTGGATGTAGTAAAAAAAGAAAATAAATCTCGTGAAAGAATAAATATGAATAAGTAAAAGAAATAAATCAAGGCCATAATCTCAGAATATGATCTCAGGTCTAGGAATTGATTACATCTATCATTCATTAAGCAGTTTTCTTAAGACAATTTCATTTTTTTCACGGATGGAAGGAAAATTTGATATATTTATATAGAACTAATAGAAGGATCTAAATTCTGTAAAATCATTTTCATATAAGATAATTCATTTGAAATAAAAATTTAATGTGAAAAATGAAAAGGATAAAACCCATAGAAAAAGTTGAAATAAAACTCTGAATTGGTATTGAAGTTTTTATGATAACATGAATATCTATGATAAAAACCTAGGATCATTAATGAAATATTTGAATAAAACTGATGTTTCATTCAATAGTCATACTAGGGAAGAATTTATCAAAGTAATGTTTCTTGAAACATTGAAAAGTGACTCTTAGAAGTAGAGTAATGTTATTTTATATTTACAAAATACTTTAATGTGTTTTCCCCATGAGATTATGTATTTGAATAATTGTTTTGATGTTTTCTCAGAATGATTCAAAACCGAGGAAAATAACATCAAACTTTTGAAAGAAAAAGTTCAGTCTAAAGAACTATAAAATAAATAACAAAATTAGAGATTTTGGATTCAAGAGGCCAGGATCTAGGAGATAGAAAACAAAAACAAATATCAACAAGAGCTTTTGGAAAAGGTGGAAGAAGTTAGATAGGAGTTCAAGAAACTACGAACTATTGTCAAATTCCTCATGCCTCTAAATAAATAATAACCTTATTAAAAACATTTTTTAATGTTTTATTATTTGAACATTCAACAAAACACTTCTTCATCCATATTAATTTTTTCATGAATGTATTCCATTTTTCCTTGGTTGAATATTCTTTAATTTACTTTTGGATGATCAATTACTTTAAATTGTTTCGTATATATTTTTTATCTAACCCTTTCAGGTACCTCAAATACTATTCTCATTCCTTTTTGAAAATCACAAAGGGGGGACTACTTTAGATAAAGGAGATAACTATAATAATGTTAGAGAATTGTATAGAAAATGGGATATTTTTTTAAAAATAGATAATCCCATAGTAAGGGGAGAATAAATTACAAAATAATTTATTATGATCTTTTTGGGGACTCTTATCATAATGGGAGTTATTCTTATTCAATATCATTTTTATAAGAGTTTTAGAAACTCATAAAGAGACAAGTATAATTTTTTATTTATGAATACAATAGTTCATAAAATGATTTTTTTAAGGATATTTTCTTTCTAAAGATTTTTTTTTTGTTCATTCCAAAAAGGGGGAGATTGTTGAGTCAAATTTTTCTTTTTTACTTTTCCATCCCTTTTGTTTTTCAGATCACAAACTCATTCTTAAATACACAATATCTAAAACTTTTATGCCAAAAGTATTTTTTACAATGATTGTATAAACATGTAATTTTAAAATACATTGTTTCTTATGATTATTGTAATCCGCCTGCAATAAATAATAATTATATTGACTAGAACCGATAATAATTATATTCATATACAGATAGTTTATCATAATGAAATCTATCAGATTAACTTCTATTTTAACCCTAAAAATAGAAAACCATTTTTTCATATACATCAGATTGATTCTTGATTTAATCCTGAGTAAGGTAACTTATTTTTATTGTATTATTACTTTTTAACACTTAATACTATTATGATAAAATGGTTTTGTGCATCCTATTATAAAATGTGTGACATAAAACAATGTCAAGATTTTAGTTAAAATATGACCGTTGAAGTTCCAGGTGTCTAGGTCCTATATATAATATCATAGAACTTATGACTGTTGGAGATCAATAAGGTCATTGGGATGAATGCCTATAAATACTATCTCATTTGATGAGACCAAACAAATCAATAGAAAACGTTGTGTGAGAGCACTGCTAATTTTGATATAATATGAGAGATCTGAAGTTTAAAAGTATGAACTTATTGTTCCTTTTACTTCTAGCTTCATAGAGTTTCTTTTTCTTCGTGCAACTTTAAATGTTTTGATTACAATCCAGGACTTACAATGATAAGAAAATGTAATTTGGTCCATTGGATTGAGGGCTTCCAAGGCAATGAAGATAGAGGAGCCGATCACCTTCTCAATCAAGGGCCAGTGGGGATAGAAAGATAGAGCTTATCATCATATAGAGGTTTTCCAATGATAAGATGATAGAAACTGATCATCATTTCATGGGATTACCCTAGTATGGGAAATATATACTTTTATGAAATTATAAATAAAATTAACTTTAACCTAGGTTATTTTATACCCTTCACTTTGCGTTTAAATAATTGTATTCATTTGTTAACATAATTCTTACAAGTCCTTCATTTCCACTATAATTATATTAGAAAGTGAATTCATTTATATTCACCTTTCTATTGGTATTTCAATTATCATAATAGATTTAATTATGATTCATTTGATTAACTCCATTTTATATTGAGAATACAATTTTACTCTAAATATGGTTCCATACACTTTAAGATAGAATCATTAAATTTTAGTACAATGATTATTCATATCCATTGTGATTATAATATGCTTATACTCAGATATATCATTTCCTTCTGTGAATATGATTATTCCCTCGTTAACTAAATAATATTCTACTCACTAGAATCAGACTTGTCTATTACATATTGGAATCATCATGATTATGATATTCTTTTCATCAGATCCTTTGGCCCAGTCCGATAATATATTCAATACCAAAGAGGTTTTGTGAATACGACTTGTTTAATTCTAATAAATAATGTTTCTTTTAATATTAAAAATGAAAATTTTTTAAACTTATAATTGTCCCCTTCTTGTATTTATCCATCTGCATACACATTTTCATCCAATAATGAACTCGTGTTGGAATTATACTCTATGTTCTATAACTTTATGTTTGGTATCAACCATATATTTTAAACTATACATTTGGATTCAACCTCATGTAGATAAATCCCCATATTCAAATAGTCATATGAAATATTTATTATTTGAATTATTCAGATATTTATGATATGATTTCACTGGAGTAAATATCTCAGTAAGTTGATTGAAAGATGTTTCTTGAAAATATTGACCAAAATATATATATTTTTCCAATTTCTAATGGAAGTTATGGTTTTCCTTTTCTTATTGAATATGAATTTCCAGGAAATTATGGATTTTGAAATCAGTTATTATTTGGAGACTTTTTTGGATCTATCTAACAAATATTAAATTGATATAAAAATTTTTCTTAATAGATATAACTATATAATGTGTTTAACCATTTTGTATAATGATCTAACTCTTTTATTCTGTGTAACCTAAATAACATTATTTGAAATTATGTTAGATGTTTTTAATTAAATAAAATATAATTTCTAGTGTTGTTATAATTTATTGTATACATCTATTGTAAATTTTAAATCTTTTCAAGACTAAACATTAGATAAATCCATATTTTATAAATCAATTATTTTATGTTCATCTTAATTTTAGGAATATAAAATAAGTTTATGTTTCTAATTCATGAGATTATTCTCAACAATATTTTTAGAGATTAATTATGAGGATAGTTCTTTGATGTTTTTTATTAATTCATTTTAAGATCACTTTATTTGTCAACTATATCATCTAAATATGAAAGTGTTCATAGATAATTTATCCAAAAAAATAAAATTTCTATTTTTTATAAAAAAAATAGGTGTGGGGTGTTTTGAGGACCCCTATTTGTCCAAATTAAATCCATGAAAAAAGTATTTTTAATAAGTTTTAATTTATTAAACTCAACTGTGAAGATCCCTTGGAGAAAGACCTCCTAGTGAAAATCACCAACCTCTTAGAGGGAGTATAAGTGGATTTGAATTGGAGATCTTTTTTACCAAAACCTATATAAAAACTTTTGTGTCCTATTATTTTTTTATAACCTATTTAATGAAAATATAATGGTTTGTTTCCCTGATTAAAGTTGATTGGTTTTAAACTAATCTATTATTTTTAAAAGAACAACCCCCCTATTTATTCATCATCATTTTTGGACAACAATTATCATTAGATCAATTCATTATTTAATATTTCTTATATCTCTACAAATATCCAATTAAAGATCCAGATGAGTGATAATGTTGATAGATAAACTTAAAGAAGGTTTTTCTAAGATCAAGTCTCCATATTTTAATAGTAAAAATTATGGATTCTATAAATTATGCATATCCACATATATAAATAAACATAGTTTGAAATCTTATTCTATGGCTATCAACCTATTTTAAATTTCCAAGAATGAACCAAAAAATGGGATGTTGTAAAAGAAGATGAATATTATTTGAATTCAAGATCCATGAATGATATTATTTGTGGACTTGGAACATATGAATTCAACCATGCCCCTCAATGTTCCATCACTTAATAAATATTTAAATATAACTATTTCCTATTAGGGAACTAATAATGTCATGAAATTGAGTTATAATAATTATAAATTGAACTTTGATACATCTAGAATGTATGATGTTGAATGTATCACCTAGATTAATGAAATATTTACCATGATATTCTAGGGTTTTACTTCACTCAGAACACATATTCTTGAACTATATCAAGTTTTGACTGTTTTTATAGTTTTACCTACTGGATGGAATTTTATATCATTTAAAATCAGATATTATTTTAAGGATCTAAAGATGATTAAATTGACTGGTACTCTCATGATGTATAATTTGGAGATACAAGTTGAGGACAATGATCATATAATAGTGAAGAAATAGAATAAAAAATCGATGTTTCTATTCCCAAATGATAAAATAATTCAAAAGAGGAAGTTATATCCTCAAATGATTCAATCTGTTCTAATTTAAGTGAGGAATTTTTTCATTTTGAAAGAAGATTTAAAAATTCTCATAAGAGAAATGAAGATATTAAGAAACCATTTAAGGACTATAAAAAAGTATCTTATAAATAAAAGAAGTCAGATATTATGAATGCAATTATATGGGGATTATTCAACCAACTTTTCCATAGTTAAATAAAACAAGAAATATGTAGAATAATGAAAACAATCTTGAGGTGAAATCCAATTATGATCAAAAAGGAAAGAATTCGATGAATTATACCTAGAGTGTATCAAAAGATTCTATAATTTCATCATGTTCTAGATTTGAGTAAGAAAAATAAAATCAATCATAAAGCTTTGTCTGTATGGCATAAAGATATGTGGTACAATCTTACTATTCTACTACTTTGAATTCTGATTCTAAAAACATCTCGAAAGAAAAATTTACTAAATTTTATTCATGTTAAAATAAAAATACAAAATTATGAATAAAATTAATAAATATCTCAATAATATTCATAGTGACTTATTAAGTGAAAATGATACTATGCTAAAACAATACTTATAAGTAAATAAAAATTTATAAAATTCTACTTTAAGCTACATTGGGAATGATAGTGAAATTAATGAGTTAATTTCTAAACTAGAAATCTTAATAAGTGATGCTATTTTTCTTACCAGAGGATAATAAAGTTTGAATAATATTATTCAAAATACAGTGTTTAATATGGAAATATATATAATTGAAATTAATGGTGATAAAAATAAAATGTATCGAAATTAGTTTGTTCTATGTTCAAAATAATCATAGAATTTCTAAAATTAAATCTTTTTATATGGAATAAATATATTTGTGATAATTATTGTTTCTCAAGGAATATATAAATAAATAGTATACATAAATATTATTTTTTTAGAGACTTATCTAAAGTTAACTCAAGAGTTTTTGGTAAAATTAGACAGATCTGGTTTTCTAGATTCTTGCTTGCTGATAATATAGGACCCAAATGCATTTAAGTACCAAATAAAATTTCCTTTTGGATATTTTTGTATGTGAAATGAAATAAAAACATAAATATAATATGGTGTATGGAAAATGTATTTTCGATACATGTGAGTGGATACTTTTCTAACTTTCATGAACTACCCAATGTTGATTTAGATTTGGTTAGATTTGGAGAAAATTCTAAAGGAAATATTATTAGATTTTAGTCAGTTGTAGATCCAAAAGTTATAAAAATAAATAAGGTTCTCTATGTTCATTTTTAAATCATAATATGAAAATTATTTCTCAACACTATGATGATGTATTTACTTTTTATTTCTCTAATCATTCTGGTCATATCTTTAATATTAAACTACTTTACTTTACATCACCTAAAACATAAAATATTTATACATTGGACCTTAGTTCCTTTCGAGAACTAAATTTTAAATGATTAAATAATTAATTAAGTAAATCCTTGATATGGAACATAAGGCCTAGTTATTTAAATAAATTTTACTTGTCTATGTTATTTAATAAGAAGTTATTTTATAATATTCTTACCTAAATTTTGATGATAATTCACTTTGTGATGCATATTAAAATATAAAACAGCATAAGTCATATCTCAAATTAATCAATAATAAAACTACTTTTAAACATTTAAAACATATCCACATAGAGTTTTTATACCTTTTAGATTATTGGTCTTAGCTGGAAGATTCTTTATTATTCTGTTAGTTGATGATTTTTCCAAATTTACTAGGGTTTACTTTTTAAAGATTAAAAGTGAAGATTTTTCATTTATTTATGAGTTTTTGTAAGTTGGTTCAAAATGGGAGTGTTTCTTAAAAAAATAATTATTAAGTGATCATTGAGAAGAATTTGATAACAAATAATTTTATTATTTTTGTATAAATATTGGTATTAATCATACTTTTTTACTCCAAGAACATCTCAACAAAATATAATTGTTAAAATAAATAATATAACTATTCCATAAATGGATAGAACTATGTTAAATGAGTATTGTTTACCAACATATTTTTGGGAATAAGATATTAATACAAAATTTCATATTATAAATATTTTTAATTAGATATATTATTAAAAATAAACTATATGATTTATGTAATAATAGAAAACCTAATGATTGAAAATTTGAATTTTTGGATACAAGGTGTATCTCTTTAATACTGAAGAAAATCATAGTATGTTTGATACAAAATTTGATGACTGAATATTTATTATGAATTTTTATAATTATAAAACTTATAGCATTTTTAATAATAATTCAAGGTTAGTGTAGGAATTAATTCATATAAAGTTGGATGAGAATGATCCCTTTGATCATAATAATATATAAAAAGATAAAGCTACTTATTCTTTAAAAAACATGATACTTGATTCTTATCATTCTAATTGTTTAAGTAAATTAAAACATGATCATTTATTTCTACAAAAATTGGAACTAAGAAGAATAAATATATATTATTACTTGTTTTTCATAAATGTTGTGGGGGAAACAAACTTTTCTAGAATTTGGTCTTAATTTTGGAAATGTATCTATTTTATGTGATTTTACTAGTGGTATAAATATTTCAAAAAAATGTATTGAGTTATTATAGTACTAAGAATATTGATATTCAGTATCATATTCTAAGGGATCATGTACTAGGTGAGATATCACTTTAGAGTTTGTTAATAATGAATATTTGATTGTTTATTTTTATACTAGACCACTTTACACTACTAGTTTTTATTTATTAAGGGAGAAATAGGTTTATTTAACATTAAATAAATTTTATCTATTTTTTTAATAGTTTTTTTGTTAATAATTAATTTCATTACATTGATATTTTATAGTATTTATCTATATATATTTATTTACTATGTTTTTTATTTATTTTTTAGTTTTTTATTAAATTTTTGTTTTTTATTTTTTTTACAAAGATTTATTTCTTTTTAAAACATTAAATAATTACAATTAATTATTAGGTCAAGAAACTAAATCATTTTTTGAAAACATTAGAGATAATATCATCACTATCTCTCTCCTTCCTTTGAACTCTTTCCTCTTCATTCTCTTAATTTTTCAATCTCTCGAACCCTAAAATTTTTAAACCCTAATCCTTAAAATATTTCTAATGATGGAAAAGTAGAAGTGGAGTGATTTGGATGGTCCGAGTAATGGGAAAAAGAAATTAACTTCAAGTTAAAATCATATAGTGTTGCAAGGGAAGGTTTTTGAAATGGAATGGTTATTTGAGATGAATATGGTATTGAAGAAAGACTTATTCTTTTAAGGTCTGGAATTTATGTTTGATGGAGGAAATTATAAATATTTTTTAAAATGGGAATTAAGGGATTCATATAGAATACCTAATTTAGTTTCAATGATGACATTTATATCATCTCATTGAAGGTTAAAAACAATTATTTCTATATTTATTATTTTTATATGGAACAGATCCTCTAGTTTCCCTATAAAGAGAATTTCAATTTTATCCTAAGATCGATTGGAGTTGGAGTTAATACGTCTAAGTACATCATTTAATTTCTTTTTTGAACATTTCAAGTCAAAGATATTTTAGTGAAGGACTTAAAATAAGACCAAAACGTGGTTGTTAAGTTTATTCAAACTGAAATTGTTCTTATGATTGTAGAGTCAGATAAAATTATTTTTCTTAATATATATAACATATTCCTCATGATGAGTGATATTAAGTTCAATATGAATCAGTACATGTTTTGGTACATTAACAACTACTGCTAGGAGGATACAAGGATATAATTTTATCCTTATGTTATGATGATATCTCTTGTTCATTAAAAGAGAGGTCTCATTAATGACATTAAAAAAGGTTTTATATCTGATCATAGAAATTATCTTTTTGTTGTAACCCTGAGGATGATTTTATTCTTCTATAGTCTAATAATAAGAAATATTTCTTCTATTGGGGAAGAATCTAGTGAACAATCTAGTGCTTATGTTGAGGGGTAGCAATGAAGTTTAATGTTTGTTGGGTCTTCATATCTAATGCTGACTAAATTGGTGAGTCTAGAGTGGAAGGATATGTTGTTGAGCCGTGAGTGGCTGGATGAGATATTGTAGTTTGAAAAGATTAAACTATTTATGGTATAAATATCCACTCTATCACTAGAATAATAAAACAATTGGATGAAATAATTATTGAAATAGGATAGGAGATTTAATTTCCATGGTTATATCAAGAACCATTTTCTAAGGAACATAGTGAGGTTATTATTGTTTTGAGGCCTCAAAAGAAAGATAAACCTACACCTATTGAGAAGGTTATTGAATCCACTACAAAAGAATTTATAATCCCATTCCATTTGTTGAAGAAAAATACGATTAATTTTTTCCTAGAGATGAACAACTAGTGGAGGAAGATACTCATTATCCAGAATTACAATGAAAAAAGAGAATCTCGTTCTATTGAGTAAGTATTTTTTTCAATTAACTTATTCAGCTAAATTGATTCAAGATTAATCAGTTTCTTTGAATGAGATGTTCTTAAAAATTACAATTGAAGGGTTGTTGAGGTTATATAAGTTCTTGAAAATTTAACATCTTTTAATGATGATTTTTTAGAATTTCAATCGATTAAATGGTTAATGTTCGAGATTATTTTGTAAGGGTTGGGGAGGATTCATCAAGTTCTGATGAGGAATCAATTTTTAAGGATCATACTCAAACATTTATAGAATGTATAGTTTCTTGGTTTAATTTTTTAAAAGTTTATGTGTTCAATATTCAAGAAGAACAAGAAAGTTCATGGAAGTATTTTGAAGACTTGAGAAGTGAATATATTTCCAAAGAAGAATATGAGTCTCTCTAAACTCATTATCAATGATTGAAGGAAATATCAATTCCATGGAAGAATTTTATTTTCTTTAAAAGTGATATTACCTACCAGCTTTGAAAGATTAAAGGGGAAATTATTACAAAGTATGATTTCAATGTTCTGAAGAAGTTTTTGGACTATAAATTTTAGGGTGTCAGTACATCTAGTTCAAGTAAGAGGAGGGAATCTACTTCTAGTAGAGAGTGAACTAGAGATGTTGTGAGAAGTTTATGTTTCTCTCAAATGATCTTTATGTTATTGATGAGAATATTTAGAATATATAGTGTGACAGTATGCCTCTAAAAACACTTCTAGAGAATCAAAAATATATAATTGAAAGATTAGATTCAACAGAAACTAATGTTAATGATTTTTTCAATTGGTTAGGGAGCATGATTAAAATATATTTTGTGTCCTATAATAATTTTCAGAACTTTTTAAAGGTGAATCCGGTTAAAGTGATAAAGGATGTTCAAGATTCAAGGAATCATCTAAGAGAGTGGTATTTTCTATTAAATCATAATTTCAGAGACATGATTGTGGAGCTTATGATAGTTCACAAAACTATTATATATTCTATAACCACTAAATATTATTCTATAAAATTTAAACCATATATTATTCCTCCCTATTATCATGAAACATAATATGTTTCTTTAGATGATATTCATTTTATAATCTAAGATCATTTATACAATTTATGTTTTTTTCTCTTCTATTTTGTGTTTTTATTTTATATTATTTTACATTTTTATGCCTATAAATTTTTACCATACTCTTATTTTTTTGATTACTTGACATTCACATACATTTCTGTGAATAAATTTGTTTCATTCCATTCCCATAATTTTATTTTGATTTCAATAGGAAGAATCTGTATATAAAAAAACATCCAAACAAATTTTAAACATACTATGTCTCATTAAAACATTATTTATTTAATCAAATAATTCATTTAATAAATATTTTTATTGAAATTTAAAACTCTATATAATTTTTTTCTATTTATTTTTTGTATCGATGGGTTTTTTTACCATTAAAAAAGGAGATATTTTTAAGCTTATGGATATTGATCTAAAAAAATTTCACTTATTTTCATGCTCACAAATATCCTTCATTATTTTACTAATAATATATCTTTGAGTGTATTTTAAGTTTATATTTATTTTAATAATTATTTAATTTTCCAAAAAATCAAGAAGAATTTTATTTGATCTTTATATTTGGTTAATAGGTTATTCTATAAATTATTGTAGAAATTTTAATGGATTTTGGAATCACTATTTAAAAAGTGATTTTTATAACCTAATGATTGTATCCAGCCTCACATTTTAAGTTGAATTTTATGTTCAATAACCTAAATTTTGTTAAGGAACCTCATGTTTGGGTACCTAACATTTTATATGCAGATAATTTAAGTAACCTAATTTTTGGTATATACCTCATGTTGAGGAGATCAAATTAGAATCAACAAGGTGATTCACTTGAGTAAATATATCAGCAGGTTATACAAAGGTTGTTTCATAATACATTCAAAAAAGGATTTATTCAATTTTATTTATAATAGAATTTATGATTTTACAAGGGTGGTTATATTTCAATTTCAAGAACACTATGAGTTTTGAAATCATAGATTACCTAGATATTTTTTGGGATCTTGTTAACTTGAACCAAATATGGATTTTTCATTATTCTTAATGGATATATATATATATATATGATTTTTTGATCCTTTTTAGCTACAGACTTAACTATATAGGGCTCTATAACCTAAATCACTTTAACTAAAATTATGTTAAGTATTTTTTTAAATAGAATATTATTTATCATTATATACTTTTATGAAATACATCTATTGAAATTTGTTGAATCTTTTCAAGAATACACTTTAGAGACTTATGTGTTATCTTAATCTGTTGTTGTTTGTTTATAATACTACTATGAAGATTCAATTTGTTGATGTTTTTACTTCACCTGATTATATTCTACATCATGTTTGGAGATTATTTATGAGAATAGTTCTTCAAAGTTATTTACTTATTAATTTGAATATCTCTTTATTTTTAAGTGATATCATCTAAATATCAATGCTTTCATTGATAATTTCATTAAAAAAATAATATTTATATTGATTGAAAACACTTAGGTGTGGAGTATTTTTTGAACCATTTTTAGTCCAATTTAAATATTTGAAAAAGTTTTTATAGTAATTTTTAGTTTCTTGCAATAAATTCTAGAGATCCCTTGGAAAGGATATGCTGGTGAAAATCACCATGATCTGATTTATAGTGTCGGTGAAGTGAACTAGGGTCCCTTTATTCCCCCAAACAACTATAAAAAATAAGTTTCCTCCCCTTATATTTTCTACTAAATACTATGATTAAATAAATCATAATAATCTTTTTTTAATTTCAATGGGGATTTGTATTAAACATATCTTTTATTTTTAAAAGAACATAATCCCCCCCACCCATAGTGTATTCATCGTCATTCTAGGAAGACAATTTGAATTAAATGATTTCACTATTGAAGTTTTCTTATAGATCAAGAAATATTCAGTTAAATATACAGATGAATAATAATATCGATGGATGACCTTAATGAAGTTAAGTATATGATCAGAGCTCCAAATTTTAATGGTGAAAATTATAAATTCTGAAAATCCCACATGGTAACATATTTAAAAAAAAAATTGAAATATTTTTGGATGGCTATCAGGCTTTATAAAGATCCCAAGGATGAACTGTGAAAATGATATGTTGTAATAGAAGCTGAATATTATTTGAATTCAAGATCTATTAATGCTATTATTTTTGTACATAGACCATATGAATTCATCCATGTCACTCTTTATTCCAACTCTTATGAAATGTTGAAATATATATATATATATATCCAATGAGCTAAATGATAATTCCATAAAATTTAGGTATAATGTTTCTATATTTATGTTTGATACTTTTAGAATGTATAAAGGTGAATGTATCACCTAGATAAATGAAATATTGAACAAGATAGTATATATTGTTGTTTACCTCAAAACAAATTTTCCTAAAATATATAATTATTTATAATTTTTTATATTTGTACCTACTATATGGATTTTTATTTCATATATAATAAGTCAATAAAATCTTGTTAAGGATTTAAATATGAAGGAATTAATTTTTACTCTCATGATGTGTGAATATAAGATACAATATTAGGATTAGGATCATAAAATGGTCATGAAATAAAATATAAATATAAATTTTTTTTATCCCAAATGTAAAAATAATTAAAATGAGGATTTTATATCCTTAAATGATTCAAGATGTTCAAATTCAGGTGCGGAATTTTCTTAGCTTTTAAGAAGATTCAATGAGTTATATGATAGAGATAAAGGGATTAATAAACCATTTAATGACTATAAGAAATGTATTCACAGCCTAAAAGAAGTCAGAAGTAATGAATGTAGTTAGTAGGAGCATGTCAAACCTATTTTCCCATAGTTGAAGGAAATAAGAAAGATAGAGAACCAGGAAAATAAGATTTTAGTGGAAGATGATTATGAGTAAAAATGGAAGAAATCCATGAATGTTTTCTAGAGTGTAACTGAATATCCATTTAGTTCATAATGTTATTAATCTATGTAAGAAAAATAAAACATGTTATTTAAGGTAAAAAAATATGAGGTACAATCCTACTATCTACTACTTCTAATTATGATTCTAGAAACTACTCAAAAGATATACTAATTAAGTATTTCTCTATGTCAGAAGAAAAATATTAAATCATGAAGACACTTAATAAATACCTAAATAATATTCATAGTGTTTTCTTAAGAGAGAAATATACTATTCTAAAACCACACTTCGAATTGAAATAAAAATTAAAAAAGTTGTTCTCCAAGATGCATTGAGAATGATGTTTGAATTAGTTAGATAATTGTTGAACTGTAATTCTTAAAAAGTGATGATAGGTTTCATACCAAAGGAGAATAATGTTTGAATAATATTATTTGAAAAACTATGAAAAAGAAGGAAATATATGGAGTTGAGAATAATTATGAAAATCCCAAACTGTATAAAAACTGCTTTGTTCTATACTCAAATAATCAAAGTATATATAAAATTACTTGTTTTTTTAATTAAGGTGAACTGTGATAAAGATTGATTCTTAAGGAATCAAAAATTCAATATTATATATAAATATTTTTTTTAAAAAGGTTCTGGGTAAGCCTCTTTTAATTGAATCAAAAAAAAGTTCAAGGAAAATCAAAAAAATAGAAACGGCAGTTCAAACAACAGATCAATACCTCTATCATGAGGTCCCAAGATTTTTTCTGATCATTTCGGTGATCCTTTTTTCTTTGTCCCACAAAGCCCCCCAATCCATTCAGCGGCCACGACTATGTCCCCAACCTCTGTAGTGGAGAACCTCAAAATCTCTCACTTGTTGAAAAAGAGTTTCAATGTCCATGTCTAAGTCTGAGACATTTGAGGAGGCTCCATTCCTTTTCATTGTTTCAGCCCTTCCATTTCCCTCCCACAATTTCTAGCAGGTCTCTCGCGCTTCCCACCACTATCTTGCTTCCAAGAGAAATGCAAATCATCATTGTTAGTAACAAGGTGTTGAGGTTTCACCTAAGGAATGCAATGTTCTGACTGCAACTCAGTAGGGTTCTGGATTGTGGAGGATTCCACCTGTTGAATAACTTTATGCATCATAGAGTTGTCTTTAATAGCCATTTTCTCTTGTGGATGAGTCACCAGATTACTTTGTTCCTTAAAAACTCCTAAAGTAGGTGTGCTGCCATTTGCTTCATCGTCCACACCCAGTGTGGGGTCAACAGTAGGATGCCCTTCATGAGAGAAGGCAGTCTCTAAATGTATATTTATGTAATGGGTATTAATAGATATCAAAGGGGATTTTGAAGCCACATGAGATTCAACAGATGCACTGTCCGCATCTTTGTAGGGATCCAGAAACACAGAAGATGAGGATTCTGTCTCCTTTGAAGAATTACCCTTAATGTCACTTGACATTGAGGGTTTTAGTGAACTAGTCGGTGGGGGAAGATTAGCCTGACCCCTCTCCACAATTTCAACCCATGATTTCTTAGAGTTCTGCGCAGGTTCAAGAAAGGATGTAATAGTCATTGGGGTTTTATCTATGTTAATATTGTATATCGACATATCAGGGATCACCTGAGTTATAAGAAAACATCCAATGGAAACTGAGTTCAGAGTGTCATCCTTCTGTCTAGTCCCAACATATTTCTAATTAATTTTTAAGGTATGGAGTTTCATGGCTTTGTGTTTTAAAAAACATGAATTGTTTTCATGGCCACATAGAGAGAAAAATTCATAGATGTTGGCACGTCTGCAGCTAGAGGCATCATGCCCAATTACTTTACATTCTGGGAAGAACCTCGGTAGGTTCTCAAATTCAATCCTCAATGCCAATTCCTCCACTTCAGTTGATAGAAAAACATTTTCAATCAAAGTGGAATATAAATCTACTTCAACTAGTAATCTGGCGTAGTGGCCATATCTAGCAACTTTGATTTCCTTATCCTGTTTAATCAGGATTACTATTGATAAGTCAATGTCATAAAAAATCCTAAGATGCCACAAAATCCAGTTTAATTCATAAACATTGACCCAGGTTTGGATTAATGTGTTACCTATTTCTTACAAATTGAACCAACGATCCCATTCCAGTATATGCAGTGTGTCGGGTTTAAAAGAGAAGGATCCATACCCCCATGCCTGCAGCTTGAGTTTTTCAGAGGGGAAGAGAAAGTGGTAGAAACCCTTCCCTAAGGAGATGCATTTACATGAAAAAAATCCCAATATCTCTGATAGTATTGGAGTAAGATAACCAATATTCTGTGGTTCCAACCCTTTGGGAAGTATGATTCAAGCGATGAATGAGTGCGCCCAAATTTTCAATCATTCCGAGACATCACGCAGACCAGCTTACACATTCCCTATAGAACCCTTTAGACGAATGCCTATCTTTGAACCCTTGAAACAAATGAAGGGATGGTTTTGTGAACTGACCTCATTTACTTTCCCAGCATAGAAACCTCCCTTTACAAGAACTGGATCCTTCAATCCATATACCACATGTTTGTACGAATCGAAACGCCCTTAAGTTAAGAAATCTCTTTCCATTGTTGCATTGTATATAAATATTATTTTATTGGAGACTTATAGAAAGATAAATATATATTTTCTAGAAATATTAGATTGATATGGTCGTCTAGATCCTTGATTGTTGACATTAAAAAATCCAATATCATTTGGGTCCCAAATGAAATTCTTTTTTATATTTTTATAGGTTTAAATACATAGGAACATAAATGAAATATGGTATTTTGAAAATGATTTCTTCAAGACTTGTGAGTGGAGAATTTTCCAACTTTCATGTGCTATCAAAATTCTATGGAGGTTTGGTAACCTTTGGTGACAATTCTAAAGGAAAGATAAATTGAACTGGGTTTATCGGAGATCCAAAATATTTCCTCATAAATAAGGTTCTCTACGTTCAAGGTTTGAATAATAATATTGTAATTATTTCTCAACTCTATGATGATGGTTTTTGTATTTATTTTTCAAATTATACTTTTTCTATATTTTAGAATAAACATATTGAGTTTAGGGTACCTAGTATAGAAAACGCTTATACTTTGGACAATAGTTACTTATGAAAAAAATTGAATTGTTTAAATGTTGAAGTAAGTGAATCATGGTTGTGAAACATAAGGGTAAGCCATTTTAATATATTTTTATTATCTAATTTATCTATCAATAATTTAATTTTTGGTTCATATTTAATTCTTTTTGGTGAGAAAAGATGTTGTAATGAATGTTAAATTGAAAATAAAAAATACATTTCATCTTTGAATCAATCAATAATGTTTTTATATCTAATCCTTTATAACTTATCCAAGTGGATTTATTTGTAATTTTTAGAGTATCAAGATTTTATGGAAGATTATTTTTAGTTTCATTAGTTGAAGATTTTTTGAAATTTACTTGGGTTTACTTTTTGGTTCTTAAAAGTGAAAATTTATAATTTTATGTGTTTTTGTAAGTTGGTTGAAAATGAGAAAGTTTTTTAAAAAAATCCTTAAGAAGTTATCATCGATGAAAATTTGAGAATCCATAATTTAATTATTTTTTAATATGGGTTTCAAAAAAACTTTTTATACTCTATGATCACCTCATAATAATGGAATTTTTGAAAGAAAAAAATATAACTATTTACAAAATGGATAGATTTATGGTAAATGATTATAGTTCACCTACTTACTATTGGTAACGAGATATTAATTTAAGATTTAATATTATGAATAGAATTTTATTATTACTATTCTTAAAAAGAAACCTTATCTGTTAGAAAATTATTGAAAACCTAATGTTGGATACTTTAATGTTTTTGGATATAAAGCGTATATCTTGAATTCTAAATAAAATCATAGTAAGTTTGATCCAAAAGCTAGTGAAGGAATATTTATTTAGAATTATACTACTTATGAATCATATAAAGTGTCTAATAATAATTCAAGGATAGTTGATGAACCAGTTCTGTGATGTTTTATGAGAGTGATTCCTTTGATAATAATAATATTTAAACAGATAAAGTTACTGATTCTCCAAACAAATTGAGACTTGATTCTTCTAATGCAAGGTGTTAAAGTAAATTAAAACATGATCATGATCAAAACAGATTTAAATAAAATTAAACCAAGTTAGTATAAGAAATATATGTAATTTTTTTCTATATGTGTTATCGATGAAACACACTCTTCATGCCATTAGACTTAATTTTTTTCATGTTCATATTTTATGTGATGATACTAGTGCAATCAACGTATTAAAAAGTCCAGTGAGCCATTATAGAACTAAAAATATTGTTATTTGACATAATTTAAAATGGTATTATATATAAAAGGTATATATTTATTTATAATACGTTAATACTAATGTAACACCTAATATTTTAAAATAACACAATGTTCGATAGCATATAAGACATGCAACACTAAGCCTAAACAAACCAAGAAATATTATTTTTTTAAATATGATTGTTATAACATAGATACTAAATTAGAAGGTATGAATAGTATTAACCAAATTATGAACTATATAAAAATTACCTACTCGATACAAATTCATTTTTTAATTTATATGAAATAAGTACTAAATTATTCATTAAATTTATTTTATGCTTTAGAAATACATTTTCTTCAAAAATGTTTTTTATTAAATTCTATGAAAAAATAATATTATTAAATTATAGAACATAAATAAATTTTATTTGATAGAAATAATATCATTTTTTAAATCATCATATCAAAATTATCTCAGGGTTAAATTTTCAGATTTTTCTGAAAAGTTTGATTTTTCAATGAATAGTGAAAATACCGATTTTTGTAAAACTAACATTTTCATTTCACTATAAAGTATCATTATTATTATAATTTGAATAGAAATTAACATAATGGTTATTTAAATCTATATAAACTAATTAAAATACTTTCAATTATCATAATACCAGATTTTGGTATTAGAATATTTTTTCTCTTAAAATGCAATTTTTTAAAAACTGTTTTTGATTCAGTTTTATGAAATGATATTAAATGTAATTTCTGAAAATTATATAAATTGAATCTTTAAAAATGGATTCAATATTTTTAATTAGTGTGTCAAATTTTGTTAAATTATCCCATTTTATTTTGGGACATTATGAATAGTAACTTTAATAATTTTGTTACCATAGTAATGGGTAAATCGGGTAATTAAGCTTAAAAATAAAATGAGAAGGACAAAATAATGAACCTAAAACTTGTATTAATTTTATGGGATTTGTATATCTCATACATAATCATCCAAAATTTGAATATTTTTAATTTTTCTATTTTTACATGATGTTTACCATTTATATTCTTTTATATAAAGAAAAGTAAAAATGATATTCTCCTTGTTGTAATACTTTTATATTTTTGACATAGGGATAAATAGAGAATATTTTTCTTTATAAATAATAAATTTAAATATAAATTATTTTTTTCATAATTTTAATATATTTTTAAATTTATGTGAAGAAAAAATTACATTAAATGATTGTGAAACACTGACACAATATTTATTTAATTAGTATAAAATTAAAATAAATTATTTTACAAATAATAAAAATAAAAAAATTGAATGAATTGATTTGTACCACATTTTTTATAGATCTATATGACATTTTATAGAATTATTAATTTATTATATTCAAATTCAACCTTGTTCATAACATATTTAAATTCAAATTAAATTAAAAGTGTAAAAATGATATTAATTACATTTTTTAATAAATAATAGTTTATTAAATTAATTAAATTCATAAAAACATTAGATTCATCCAAATTAATATGATATTATTATAAAAATAAACCATGTTCAATTTAAGGGTCTTTTTTATTTTATTTTATCATTATTAACCCTTAAATTGTAGAAAACATTAATATTATATTAATTATAAAAAAGGGTTTTGGGGGGTAAAACTAATAGATAAGAGTAAAAAAATAAACAAAACTTATCCAAATATTTTTTATGAGATTAATTTGAATTATAATAATACAATATTTTAATTATAAATTTTTTTATCCATTTTAAAATGTAATAAAATATATATTAATTTAATACTTTAAGAAATTCCAAGAATGCTTCTCCTATCACTTATAAAAGGAAAACCATTCTCTAAATTATTTATAGCACTTTTATCCATCTATCTCAATCAACCCCTGAACACAACTCTTATAAAAAAAAATTATCCAATTTGTAGAGGTTTTTTCCTTCTGGAAGGCCAACCCGAGGCCCCATAAGAAGATATCTAAATAAGTCTATCGAATAAGAGGTAATAATATTTACAAGATCTTCCAAGTTTATTTCCTTTTTCACTTCCTATGAATTTGATAAAACAATAATAAAATAATAACTCCAATATCACAAATATATTTATCTATTATTATTTTTATTGTAAAACAATATTCTATCTCTTTTCCATCCAAATATAAATAAGAATATTACCTATACATATGTACAACTAACCATCTCCACATAGCAGTGCAATTCATTTTTCATCACCACTTTACATGGATTGTTATAAATATGTAACTTATTATTATATATGATATTTAATACATAAATATGATTATTTAACTATGATATCATATATATCTTCTTAACTTCCAATCTATTAGAAAATGATAATCTCAATTGTGTGTATGTGTGTACTACGACATCCACAAAGTGATGTGCTATGTTTTTCATTTATGATTTATGTGGATGGTGATAAGAATGTATTTGATTCTTATATATGATATATATAATATAATAATGATTATATAAATATTTATTATTATTCACCTTTATTATATTCCATCCATCGAAAAGTGAAAACATCGTTCATGTGTATATATGGCCTACCATCTCTATTAATTGTGCAATTAATTTTCCTATCTCTATATTTTTTGGATTAATCCATATATAAATATATTGAATATATATTATATTTATACCATTAATATAATTTTTTTTATTATGTAACCATAATAAAAGATCAAGTACTGAAACTACTGATTCAAACCATGCATAAAAAATGAAGTAGTTAACACCCAAAATTAGGATAATAATAATATATTATTAAAAAATTAGAGAAAAATATTATAAATTGATAATATATGATAATATATATATATATATAGTTTGTTATGTAATTATAATAAATCTTAATTTATCATATAAGAAGTTAAATTATTTTCAACTAAAGGGAAGTGTGAAGTATGGGATTATGTCTCAATTTTCTTTCATAGAAGAATATTATAATATTATGAACCTAATTTATTTTATATGTTTCATATGCTACCCCTTTGATGGTTTTATGACCATTGTTAACTAGAAATCACATTTTATTAAATATTTTTATTCATTATATCATGGATATTTTTGTTGCCTAAATTGTATTGCATTTCTACATATGGTGTTTTACGTTAAAATTATTTAATACACTAAGTAATTAGTGATTAATCGTTACTCTTCACTCAATATATATATATATATATATATATATTTGTTAATAGATAATATTTTTCATGAATTAAATTAATTTTTCAAAATATTATGAATTAATAGGATATGTAGTGACATGTTGGACTCAAAATTATATATCCCCTTAATGCATCGATAGGTCTCTTGAGAAAAAATAGTAAGCTGGCATGAAATGGGTTTTCATCCATTATTTTATATTTTCTTGGAAAAAGGTAATAATATTATATATATCATTATTTATGAGATCATGATGTACAATATTAATCATTTTCAACATTTATAATTTAGTTCCTATTATCCATGTCATTACTGCATTGATATTATCCATGGATGCATTTTGTTCTTAGTTATTGATTAAATGGAATATGTTTTCAGTTTTTTACCTTTCTAGGTTTATTATGCCTTTTTACTCATGATAGATACTATTTCACATAATCCTTTTCGATTGTTTGAGCTCACCATTTATTTATTTTTCTTTCCATAGGATATCAATAAAAAATCCTTGAATGAGTTTGAGGATATAGACTACTTTCCCTCGCTATGTTTTATTTATTATTTCTTGTATAAAATATGAGGAAAGTATATATCTAGTTCCTGAAGACTACTGAACTATTAGTTCCATTGGTATGGGATATATTTTATCTTATTGTATTTTAATTAAGAAGACACCATCTCTGATTTACTATAATGGGGGTTATTACAGTTGGTATTAGAACTAATTTTGTAGAAACCTTGGGTATTAAATCAAGGAAAACATATATTAGGGAATATAACCCTATGACTGACATTGAGGATAAGTATTATTATAGGATAACATCCTAATAATTTTGAAAATGTAGAGATGATTTGGTATCCCACTATGATTATTTTTTATCATACTATTATTTTTGGATTTTTCAATGGTTGGATCCAGGAGGAATCATGTTAACACCAAATGTGAAGGAAAGTGTGATGATTATGAGAAACCAAATAAGATAATGAATTAAGTGAAAGATATTGTGATCATTCTTAATTATTTCTAATGATATATGATCAAAAAATTGCATATTAACCAACTCTAAGACTCAACAAAGATTAGAAGGATTAATTTCACAAAGATAATGGGTACTGTAAACCATTGATTAAAGAAGGTACAATTTCTTTCATGTTAAAAATGTGGAAAGAGATACATTTGGGAATGTCTCAAAATAATTTGAAAATTTTTTATGTGTGGAAATTATTCTCATAAATCAATAAATTTCCAACAAAAATTAATAGTATGATATAAGGGAATAAATTTATCCCTAAAGCACCATTTTTAATTCATTGACTTCTTTGTGGGGAATATGGGCATTATCCTAGTCAATGCACTAATCCAATGATAAAATCCTAGACCAAGGAAGGACATATGTTATACTAATCATTTAATGGGAATGCATGAAGTTATTTTACATTGATATTTGAGAATTATTTTTTATAATTATTATAAAAATGATATTTTGGATATAATAATCATGGAACATATAAGGAATGTTCGATAATAGTTATTATTTTTTTATTTTACAATAGATTTTTAATGGTACTTGTATCATAGAAAATGTGATATTTTTTTGAAAACACATGATTAAGACACTGATAACCATCATTATTTGTTTGATGTTTGGATAAGGCTAAAGTTTTTTGGGATGATAATTCTATGTTTGATCATAGATACGCATTTTCTAGTTTTATATGATCGGATTTTAACATGATTAAGGATATTTTGGAGACATTTATCTGAATGAATCCATTTCTTTAGTATACGTTTTAATGAGAATTTCAGTTGAAGAATAATGTTTTTTTATTTTTTGTACATAATTTTAAGGTTATTTATATCCTTATTAGTTAATATGTCCATTAATGTTAAGATAATAATACTCAATTAAGATTATTTTATTTTTTGTGAAAATAAGTTCTATAAAAAAACATTAGTGTTTAAAAAATGATTTAATGAATAATGATATTTTTTAGGATTTTTACTGTATCATTGCGGAAATTTTAGGGATTATACTAATGTTGTTTTATAAAAATGTTAACTCATAGGCCGGATGAAAACCCATGGCATCTGGAAAGGCCATAGGTCTTGAACTCAAAACTGAAAGTTGATAATGGTGTAATGTCTACCACTGGCCTACATGATGTCTTGGTTAGTATGAAATTTTTTATTTAAATTATTTTATAGATAAATATTAATAATATTTTAATAAGAATAGAATTAGATCAAATCATTTTTAATTGTTTTGGATTTTTAGGCCATTAATGAAATTTTAGAAGACATTTACTTTGGTTAAGGTATATATAAACATTAGGTTTAATATAAAAGATTATTTGGTTGGAATGCTATTATGTTTTTTGATATGAAATATAAAAGGTATCAGATAACATTGGTAGTTAATGCCTTATTTCCTAGTAAGATTATTCATGTTATTTTGGATACTGGGTTATTTATTTAAGGAATAATATTTGGTAAACTTTTGGTTTTATTATTGTCTTTTGGATATTAATGTATGATTTTTCATATGATGTTTTACCCATTTTAGGTATTATATTACATTATACTAAACATTTTGGTTTAATTAATGATAGGAGGAATATATTTTTATTATTTTATTGCTTTTGTGATCTATTAGAAGTTTACTTTAGTGCTTTGGGCATAAAAAATCAACTTGAGTACTCATTATTTGGAGAAAAAGAGAACATTGTGGTGTAAATTGATTAAAGTATGAAATTATACTTGTGAAATATGTATATTTCCTTAGATTAATATTCTATATGGTAAATTAATTTCCAAACTTTTGGAAAGTGAACTTAAAACAAAAATGGTATCCTATTTATTTCAATGTCTTGTGGTCATTAACTTTCCCATGATCATTCACTTTCTTTTGCTAAATGATTTCCATCACTCATAATCATTATTTAGATATTCTGATTTTCTTCTAAGTCTATATTTTCACTTCAAACTAATGTTATCCTTTTTGGAAATCTAGTTATGATTTATTCCAGTAGATATTTGTACATCCCTTTCCCACTTTTTAGAGGATGTTTTATTAACCCTTTTTAGAATGTGGGTTTTTCATGAAATTAGTTTTAAAATGAAAAATGATTGATTATCAAGAACAATTTAAAATTGTGATGATTAAATTTATTGAATAGGGATAATGTAACACCCTGATATTTTAAAAATAACACTATATTCATTAGCATATATGACACGTAACATCGGGCTGAAACAAACCATAAAACACTATCATTTAAATATGATCATTATAACCTAGACATTTAGTTGGAAGGTGTGAATATTATTAACATATTTATGAAATATATAAAAAGAAACTACTCAATGTAAATTCATTGACTTATTATTAATAAATAAGTACATAATTTTTCCGTAAAGTTATTTATTCTTTCAAAATATATTTTCTTCAAAATGATTTTCATTGATTTTTCAGAGAAAATATTAAAATTAATTTCAAAAAATTATATAATATTTATTTCATATAATTAATATAATTCTTTAAATAATCGTATCAAAATTATATTAGGGTGAAATTTTTATATTGTTCTGGAAGGATTTATTTTTAACTAAATAATGAAAAATACCAATTTTTGTAAAACAACCATTTCATTTTCACTAATAAAGTATTATTATTATATAAATTTTATACCAAAGTAACATAATTATTATTTAATTATATAAAATATAACAAATTTAATTGGAGTTTGCATTATAAAATATTTTGATATAAGTATATTTTTGGGATTAAATCCACTATTGTCTCCAAGATGGTTTACTCCATGATGGTTCACAAATGGCATGATTTTCTTATTGAAAAAATGAACACCGCTATAATGAGTTTCATTTTGATTGGTAGTATTCTAGAAATAAAACTTTTGACTGTTCCCTGGTCAACTTGTTTCAAGTCCATTGGGAATGGTGGTATTGTTATAAAAAATATAAAATACTTTAATGAATCCGTTCAATCAAGACACACTTGGAACCTTTTCTCAATACTTCTAAAGCTATTACCTTTCTCAAAAAAATATTTCTTCACAAAATTTAGTTGGGAAATTCTAATTTCATTAATTCTTCCATATGGCCATCCATCATACACTACATCACCAATATTATGAATAATTCCATATGGATGGTCTCCAGAGACTCCTCCATGAAATTCTGTTTGGATAACTGTACTGGAACATCTTTAATTTCTATGATATCTCCCAATCAAACTATTGAAAATACCAAAAGATCTATCTGAGAAATTTTAAACTCTCAACATGATCACCACCCTGATACTATTCTGAACATCATTAAAAACTACTATTTTTCTTGAACTAATGATTTCTTAATTTGGGAACCTGCTCACAATGGTATGTTTAACTCAAAATAATTCTATAATCATTATTTTGATAACCCTTAGAGCGATTGTAGCTGGATAAATCATTTCACCAAACCTTGGATAAAACCTTCGATATTTAATCTCATTTGTCGTCCTGATCACAGTAGAGTTCTCACTTAAATATTCCTCCAATATTTTGAAATCCAACTTTACTCTAAGTGTAAAATCTATACTCAACACAAAGAAGATTCTAACAACCAATAACTTTCTTTTTCTACTGATTTTGCTCTTTGTAAATATATTCTTGACATTTTTTATTTTAGATGGTTGATTCTTGACTCTGTCAAAACTAAACTAAAGAAATGTGCAGAAATGGAAGGCTCTCATCAAATCAGGAACCTTTTCTTTACTATAGTTGCTGAGCTCCACCATGTGATTTGGTATGATCAGAATGCTATTATTCATAACAATTACTCACTCGATCAAAATTCAACTCAAATAAGGATCCTTATTTCCATACATGAAGCTACGTTCATGCAAATGGGACATTTCCACAACACTGTGCACGACTTTGGAAACCTAAAACGTCTACGGATTAACGAAAATTTATGTCAACAGAATCACACTCTGGAGGTGTTCTGGAGATTGCATCACAATAGATGGATCAAAATAAATACTGATGCCACCTCCAAGGTAAATACAATACCTTTAGGGCATGGTGTTTTCTTTAGGAATCACTTCAGTCAGATACTTGGATGTTTCGTGGGTAAATATGGCATTTCCACCTCCATTGAAGCTGAGATGCTGAGTTTGATACATATTATTAACATTTCCAATCTATTTGGTTGGAAAAACTTTTGTATTGAAATTGACTCAATAACCATCATACAAGAAACTTGGAATGGCATAACATATCTTTCTTGGCTAATTACTACCCATTGAATGGAATGCACCTATTTGCTTATCGATCTTAACTATATCATCAAAAAATTTTATCAAGAAGAAAAAATGGTTTCAGATGTTTTGGGAAACATGGGAGTAAATCAAGACATTACCTTGTTTGAAGACATCATCACTTCTCTAATTTCCTTTCATGAAAAATATCGCAATATGATCCCATATTTTAGACTGCTTTAAAATTTTTTTTAACAATAATATTTCTTTGGTTGTTTTAGGCCAAGGCATCACCTTAAAAAATTAAAATAAATTTATACCTCTTATCGAATTTAAATATTGTAAAAAACATTACATATTTTTAATTATTGTGTCCAAATATGGTAAATTTTCCCTTTTTAGTTTAGCTCATTATCTATAGAATCTTTATTAATTCTGTTACCATGGAAAAGGGTAAATTAGGTAGTTAAGGTTAAAAATAAAACGATAAGGACTAAAAAATTACCCTAAGAATTTACATAATTTAATTGGATGATTATATATCATATATAATCATAAAAACTTATAATGTATGTCCTTTTATTTCCATTTTTCTATGATTTTGACCCTTTATATTATTTTATATAAAGAAAAGTAAAAAACTCATTCTCTCTATTTTATTAACTTTAAATTTTTGGAATGTGGATAAAAAATGATATTTTTTGTTTTAAATATTTATTTAAAATATAAATGATTCGTTTTAATCATGTTCCTTTATTTGAAATTTTAAATAAATAAATAATTACCTTAAAATCTTGTGCAATACTAAATTTTCATTTATTAATTTAATATAAAATTAAAATAATTCATTTTGAAATTACTAAAAATAATATTATATGGTTGAGATAATGTTCCCTAGGAATTTTATAGATCAATATGATATTTTAGGGAAGTATTAAAAGATTATATTATATTTCCCCTTTGACTTGATGTATTTAAATTCAAATAAAATGATTAGTGTCAAAAAAGACATTAATAATATTTTATACTATATAACATTTTATTAAATGATTTAAAATTCATTAAAATAATATATTTATCCCAATGAATGGGATATTTTTATAAACATAAAAATGGTGCATTTATTAGTTTTTTAAAGTTTTTATAAATTATTAACCCTAAGATAGTATACAAATTTAATATTACTATATTTTTCAAAAGAGTTAATGTGGTTTTAAAAGTAAAAGATAATGGTGAAAAAATACCGAAATTCTATGTCGATTTTTTTTGTTATATTATTTAAACTCATACTCATTAAATACTATAATTAAAAAAATTATCCATTTTTACATGAAATGTAATATCTTTTAATTTAATTCTTTATGAAATTCCATGAATTCCAAAACCCTGACATAAAAAAGGACACCCCCATCTCTATTCATCACACCAATTTTAGTGATATATCTGTAAAACCCATAAAATTTTCCTACAAAAATATATATACATGTTCTTGAGATTTTTTCCCTTTTAAAATACCAACCTAAGGTCCCTTAAAAATAGATCAAACTAATTCTATCGAAGAAGAGGTAATCATCTTTACTTACCCTTTCAAGTTTATTTCTTCTTCTACATACCCTAAATTTGTTCAACCCATAATAAAATAATAAATCTAGTATCATAAATATTCTGAGATGTTATTATGATTATGTTACCACCATATTGCATTTATTTTCCATCTCAGTAAACACTTTTGTGCACTTACGACTTGTTGTCGCCACGTTGTGGTGTACCAAGTTTCTCAACACCACATTAGTTTGATGGTTATAATGATGGAATTAATGGTTATATATTATATTTATAAAATAAATATTATTCTATAAATATAATATCATATATATCTTATTACCTTCTAATCTGTTGGGAAAAAATAACATATCTCATTTGTACGTGTGGACTACCACCTCTATGAAGCGATGTGATTGGTTTTCATTTCAAATTTATATGGATGAAAATAATTATGGAATTAATTAATATATATTATATATATAATATAATAATTATTCTTGAATGATAAATTATTATTTATATTTTTTTCATTCCATTCCTCTCAAATGGAAAATAGTGTCCATGCGTACGTATAACCGACTATCTCCACGAACAGTGTAATACATTTGTCTACCTCTATCTTTTATAGATGACTTAAAATATCTATATATTGAACATATATTATTTTCAACCATCAATAAAATCATGAATATTATATTACTATAAAATATTACAATCACTGGAACTACTAAATCAAAACATTCATGAAAAATAGAGAAATTAATACACAGAATAATGATACTAATATAATATTGTTAAGAAACGTGTGATAAAATTTTAAAAATAGAAAATATATGATATTAGAAATATTTATATGGTTCTATTATGTAACTATAATAATTATAAATTTATTATATAGGAATTTAAATCACATTATACTGAATGGAAATGTGAGGTAAGGAATTCCGTCTCAATTTCCATTCATTGAAGAATATTTAAATATTATACACCTATTTTATTTTATATGGTGTATATACATCCTCTATTATTTATTAGTGATTTTTAATAATTTGAAAACACATTTTTCTTAAAAGTATGTAGTCTTTTTATCATGTATACTCTTATTTCCTAAACTATAAACCATTTCTACATATGGTGTTTAAGTCTCAAAATTATTTGATTGATTACTGAATTAGTGATTGGTCTATATTATTTAATCAATACAAATATTTTTGGATAATTCATATTTTTTATGAATTAAATCAATAATTTGATATATGAGGAATGAATTTACCATGTAGTGATGGGCACGAACAGATATTATATATCCCCTTGAAGTGTTGATAGGTCTCATGAGACAAATCAGTGAGTTAGAATTAAATGGGTTTTACCCATAGTTTTAAAATATCATGTTGCAAGGTCTTGATGTGATAGATATCATGATGTCTTTGATCATGATGTACAATATTAATCATTTCCTTCATTAAGAATTCAATAATTATTTTCCATGTGATTACAACGTTGATATTATCCATGGATTCATTTAGATCTTAGTTATCAATTAAATGGAGTGTGTTTTCAGTTATTTACCTTTCCATATTGATTATTCCTTATTTACTCATTATATATTCCACAATATGTTACCCTTTCTAAGAGTTTGATCTCACCCTTTATTTTTTTATTTCATTAGGATTTGAATAATGATTCATTGAATTATTTCAAGGATGTAGAATATTTTATCTCACTTTGTTTTATAATTTATTATCAATGTAAAATGGGAATAATGTATGTATCTTGATCTTCAAGACTACAAAAATATTTTCTCTTTTGGCATGATATATCTTGTATCTTATGCTAATGTTATAAAGTAACCACTAGATCTAAGCTACTGGAGTTTGGGAAATTACAACTAAATATCATCTTTTTGATGTTTTAACAAAAACCACATTCTAACACTATTATTAATTTTAATAAGATAGAGTTAGGTTTATTTAACTTTAAGAAACATTTATGTCCACTGTTAATCTTAGTTATGGTAATAATTTAAATTATTTCATTCAACATTTAATGTATTTATTTATAAAAATTAATTTATTGTGTTTTTTATTCATTTTTTTTTGTTTTCTTATTAAAATATTTGTTTCAAATTTTAGAATAAAAAGTGTTTTATTCAATTTAAAATCCTAAATTATTACACAGAATTATCGGCTTGAGAAAATCAATCACAAGTTATATCCATCTAAGATAATTTTATCTCACTATCTCCTTATTTCAATATCTTTCCTCTCCAGTCTCTATATTTTTTTATCGCTTGAACACTATATCTTCTGATCCCTAATACTTATACACTTTCTCATGATGAAAAATATTAATTAGAAAGATGAGGTTGGTCTCAGTAGTGGGAAAAAGAAAACTAAATTTATGTTTAAATAAAATAGTATTTTAAAGGAAGGTCGTTAGATTTGAATAGTTTTTTTGAGAAAAATTTGATGTTTATGAAAGCCTTAATGTATCAAGATATTGAATTTATGTTTTCTATTGAATTTTTTTTATTTAATTGAAATTAAGGGATTTTTTAGTGAATTACCAATTTAGTTTTTGTGACAGTGAGGATATCATTTCTTTAAAGGTTAATGAAAAATATTTTTTTCTCTTCTATTGATATGGCATGGATAATTCAGTTTTCACATGAAGGGAATTTCAATTTCATCATAATATTGATTTTATATGGATTCCATATGAATGTGGAAGTCATGTACATTATTTTTGGAACATATCAAAATAAATAGATATTAGTGAAGGACATAGATGATGACCAAAAAGTGCCTATTAAGTTTATTAAAACTGTAGTTGTTCCTTGGACTATAAATTCATAGAAATTTTTATTTATGAAATTTATATAATTCTCTGCATGATGAGTAATATCAAGTTCAGTATATGTTGAAAAATGTTATGTTACATGAACCACTTATTCCATAAGTTTACAAGGATGTTATTTTATCCTAATGATAGGCTAATTTCTTTGGTCTTTACAAGATAAAGATGATTAATAACAACAAAATACGTTTGTGATATCACTATATAGATTTTCTTTTTGGTGAAACCCTGAGGAATTTTTTATTCTTATGAAATTTAATAAGAAGAAAGCTTATGCACGATGAGGCATAATCATATTAACCATATAGTTATCATAGATGTTTAAAATTTACTATATATTCAAGTACTGGAACTAAGGAAATTAATGATTCTAAATTAGAAGGTGTTGATGTTTATCCACGAGTGGATGGAGGATAAGCTATAAGATTATAGGATTCAACTTTTGGTAGTGTAAATATCTTAGTAATCACTAGAGGAAGATAAGTGTTGGATGAAAAAAAATTATAAATAGTTAAATGAGTTATTTAATTTACAAGGGTATATCAAGAACTTAAATTTAGTTAGATAGTGATGATGTGATTGTTCTAATGCCTCAAAGGAGAGAACAACCTACAACTATTGAGAAAGTTGTTGAATATTCTATAGAAATTTCTAAATATCCCATTCTAGTTATCAATGAAATAGATGTTCAAGTTTATCATATTGAGGAACAAACAATTAAGAAAGATACTTATTCACAAGAGTTTTAAAGAAATTAATAAACTTGTTATATTAAGAAATTAAGTGTTCAAGTTGGTTCTTCAACAGAATTGATCAAGGATTAATTAGTTTATTTTCTTGAAAATTGCTTGGAATGGACTATTTACGGGGATGTTGAGGTTATATAAGTGTTTAGAGAGTTATAATATCCCTATGTTGAGGGTTTTTTCACATCCCTGAATTCTTTTAAAGGTATTTTTCATTTAATTACTATTCTTCATTTTTCTGTTTGGGTCTCCCATGTAGTTTTGGAGTAAAGGGTGGGTTTTCATTATTTGGGACAAACTGTGGGCCCATTTCATGTTTTAAAAACAAAATTTTTATAACTCCTTCCATTTTTAACATTTTACACTTATTCTACTTCCTAATTAGAATAACATGGTATATTAAAATCACAATATTCATTTGGACCTCATAGGAATCTATAATCATGATGTATTTGGGTTTTTTGTTAAGTTTTTGGGCCATCCCATAAACCCATTTACTACTTTATAAAAATTCATTCCTTAGTACCTCATTCAATTTTTATATTTTTTCAATGATTCTAACTCTCACCTAACCCCAATTACCCAAGGTGTGCCACCATTCTCTTTTCCCCATCTTTGGAGCTCATATTCATCTCAAATTAGGGAAAGAATTCTCTAGATTTCTCAAATCGTTCTGATTTGAAGAGGTAAATTGTTTCTTTCATAACTCCTTCAATTTTAACTCTTTTCCCTCCATTTAAGTTCTCACTTGACCTTTTCAACCTGATTAGAACCTAAATTTCATTTTCAAATGTTTTTAAATTCATCTACTAGTGTACTTGGGGTTCTTTATTCCAGATATCACAAGTAAGTGGGTTTTCGTCCATCCTTCTCCCTTTTTCATAGGGTTTCTTCCTTTTTATTAAGGTTTCATCCATATAATCTTGATGTTCCTAATTTCCAGAAAGTCGGGATTCGAACCTAGGGTTTTATCTTGGGTTTATTGGTCTAATCATGTGGTTTTAGTTTTTATTTAACTCCCTTATGGTGCGGCGGTGGTGCAGGTGAACTTTCATAGAAAGATTTTGTGTTTTGACATTTGAGGTAGGTGATTCCATGTGTAAGAATTTCATGACGAGTTTTCTTGCTTGATTTAATTATTTATAATGTTCCTGATATGTTTTTTGTGGTGAAAAAACTATTTTTGGTAGCGTTGGTTATGAAGTTAATTTTCAAGTATCATTTCGGTGTAAAAATGTGTGTTAGTCTTGTGTACTCCATGTTGTACCACTTGGGGATATTTTTTGGTTCATGAAATGGTTTTAGTAAATGGTTATACGGCTGAAAATTCTGTTTTTATGTTATATTAGAATGAATTTGGTTTCAAAATAGGTCTTTTTGAATGATTTTATGTGAAAATCTTGGTTACACTCCTTGGAATTGTTTTATGAAGTTTTTAAATGGTTTCTTGATTTATGTACGAGGTGAAACAATGTTGGAAAATTATTTTGGTAGGAGTGTACTTTTCAAATGGTACATGTTAATGGGAAAGTTTTGTTATGTTATGTGTACTATCTTGTAAATGTTTTATAAAATTTTTTAAAGTATTTATTAAAGTTTGAAAGAAATGTGAAACGTGTTATAGGCTATTTTGGTGTGAGTATTGTTTCAAAATGACGTTGACTAAAAAATGAAATTATGTGACATGTGTGTGAGATATTTGGTGTGTCTATGATTTAGAAATGGTATTTTAATGTGAAAATGGTATTTCATGGCTTGTGGAACTTGTTTTACCACAAGAGGGAAAACCTGAGTATCTTGGTGAGTGGATATGTACTAGTATGCTAGTGATCCCGTGGGTTTTGTCCCCTATTTCACGTAAAACTTTTGACGATGACTACACTAACTAAAAAATGATGATGATGATGATGATGATGATATTGGGGTACCACTAGGATATTGGAATGTTTCTTACTAGTGGATTTTGTGGATGAGAACAGATATTTGTATGGTTACTTTTACCGAGATACGAGGTACCTGGGACCCACAACATGCTAGTGCCTAGGGGTGTTCCTATTGCTAGTTCTCACTGGAAATTTTACATTCATTGTTTGAATATGGTGTGTTTCTATGGAAAAATCTAGTAGCTTGTGCATTTTATTTAAAAGTGTTGATTTTTTAAAATATCTCACTTGAAAAATGATTTTATTTAAAGTTTCATTTCTTAAATATTTTTACTAGCATTTCTTAATTACAAAACCTGCAAGATTTTTGTCTTATAATGATTGTCACATGGAATATTTTTGTGGTGGAATCCTAATGGGATTTTCTAACACCCTACTTACACCTTTGGGTGTAAGTAGACTTGTTAATGTTTTTTCAGGTTTAGATAAAGGTCTTAAAACTAGTGGTCCGAGTTTCTAGCGGTCCATCATGGTGTGCTATTGGGGAGATTTCTGGAGGGATATTACCCCTTTCCTTGAGGTGGTTCTTGGGATGTCAATTTTTTCTATATTATTTTTTTTAGTCTTTGGGATTTGTATAAACCTTGTTTCACAACTCTGAATTTTATTAAAGGCTTGTTTGGGATAAAATTCCAAATTTGGTTAATTTATTGTATGTGGTTGTCTTATGTATTTGAACTCAGTTAAATCATTCCCAAACACTCATATATGATACTCGGGAGGCTGTTCCAACCCGTAGGGATTGGGAACGCTCTTCGGGTCCTTCCAAAGACTTGGTCGGGTGCAAGTTTTGAAGGTGACCAGATCTGGATCGTGATAAAATGGTATCAAAGGAGGTTTTCTCTCTTGGGTAATGTTATTTTAGGAATATTTGGGATGGATTGGGGCAAGGATTTTCAGGAATTGGAATTCTGATGATGAGTAGATTTCATGGCCAGCACACCTCGTGATGAGATTCATGTCCCCCTGGGATGTTGGGTTTTATTCAAGTTCATTATTTCTCATGGTTCATTATTGATTGGGGGAAATGAAAATAGAGTTGGGTTGATGGTCCCAATGAGCTAGTAGGTCCTATAAATCCATGTAGACCTGGGGATATTTCCCTAAAACACTATCCATAGTGGTGAAGTAATGGGAGTATGGCCACCAACCATAGGTCCAAGTCACCAACCAACACTAGTTTCCTCTTGTATTTTATTGTGTCTTTTTGTTTTGGAATCTTGTAAATTTGTTTTTAAAATAAAAATGACATGGTTTTAAAAAACGCGAAATTTTTGTGAAATGAGTTACTAATAAATTGGAAGTTGTTTCATTTCATAAAGGGTTTAAATGAATTTTTATAATTGTTTTGAAATGTTAAATGGTGTGTTTACACCACCTTTTAAAACATAAATTACGTTAAAGTGGGTTTTGAAGATCTATTTCAAACAATGTTTTATGAACTATTGAAAAAAAATCAATGGAATAAAGTGTTTTAGAATTTAGGTGTGGAAGTTGAAGATGGATTTTGATTTGATAACTACTGAGCATTTGAAATGTTTTATGAAAATTTAGAACCTTGTTTTTAAATGAGAAGAGTTGAGTTCTTAAATAAATGGTGATTTATGAAATATTGTTTTTTATGAAATTAAAAGTGTTTTCAAATGGGTAGAAATGTTTTGAAATGGTTGTGAAAGGTTTGAAAGTGACTTTTTATTGAATGATGGGTTCTTTTCTAAATTGGTTTGTAAGATGTAAATGGGGTTTTTCTTTTATGGTTAGCAGTTTTGAGAAAGGGAAAGTGTGGTTAAAATGTTTTGATTTTGAAAAGCGGAATGGTTTTCTTTTTCTCTTTGGTGATCTTAAGGGTTACCAAATGCATGGGTATATATGAAAATATAGATGGTTAATGGCATGAATAGATGATTTTCAGGATGGATATAAGGTGGATCCCAGTGTGGCATGTAAACATGCATGTGTGAGGCTCGTGATATACCATTGGTAAATGCACAACCCACCAACACTATTTTTTTAAGAATGATTTTGAAGGAAAGTGTTGTGTTTTGATAATGTGTGGTTGGGAGTTGTGGATTATGTGTTTACATGATTATTACTGTAGGATGTTTCAAGTTCAAGAACCCGTATTTTTAAACAATTTTTTGGGTTAGTGTTTCATTGATAAGTTGGAATGAAACGTTGGTCAGTTGTCTCTTTTGAGAAAAAGTTTGGGAGGCCAATGTGGTGGCTCCCCTCATGTTTCCGGTTCTGGTTTGTGGTATGTTGTGACCAAATGGCCAAATAGGTTGGGTCATTGGGTTTTATTGTTTTCTAGGGTACTCCCCAATAAAGAGTTAATGCATGACTGATTTGTGGGCCACGATGATTCACCGTTGGATGATCCTCTAGTTGATCAACATAAGGACTTTCTTCTTGAGTTTTGGAGATTGTGTTTACCCATCTTCTTTTTTGGTTATGTGGATCACCTTGAAGAGGGATAACATTTGTGGGATGTTGAAATATTACTTAATTTCTTAAGTTTCCTGAGTCATCGAAGGTGAATGCAGTTCAGGGTTTTCAGTGTAGAATGATGTCTTAAAGGGACTTTGGGTCTTTCGTTAGTCTCATCGAAGAAAGAGTTCATGTTAGTCCACTAGTGTGGAAAATCTGGCCAAGATTGGCTACTATAGCCGCTTACTGGAATTGTGTGTTGTTTAGGACTCGGCCTAAGGTCCCTCTCGTTTTGTTTTTTATTAGCTACAATGGTCATGTTTGTTGACGCCTTGCGATGTCATGTGTTCATTTGAATATGAGGGTGAAGGTTGTGAAATCTTATGAGAGTCTCTATTTTTTCGAATGTGTGTCTCCCTTTAGGGAATTCTGAAATCCTATGTTCTAGAAGAATGTGTTTCTATGTTTTCATTCATTCTGTTGTTTCCATCCGAAGAAACAAGGGGTGACATGTGTGCATCCTCTAATCCCTTATTTTGGTAAAATTATGGGTTAGGGTATAGTGATTTTGAAGTGTGTCATGTATCATTGAGCCCGTCTGAGATCACGGTGTAATTGTTTTTGGAACTAGAAGAAGAAGTTCCTTTCAGAGGTTTCTAAACCCTAACTTTGAGGCAGGATATGCTTCAATCATCTGAGCTCCAACCATAGGTTCTAGAGTGAATTCGGTGCATAGTGAAGGGAAATATCGGGGTCATTCAACCCTTTTCTCAAAGTCTTATCCTCAGTATGAAATATGGGAATAGTTTAAACCTCTAGTGTCGTAATCATGTTCATGTTGTTCCTATTCATTGGTAGAGGTGTGAGGACCTCATTTCCATGTTATAGTCTGATTTCATGTTATTCCCTTGGGTATCCATTGAATTTTTAGGGAAAATGATGAAATTTGTTCTATGAATATTGAAGAGCATCATTTCTGCACGGTTAATAGTAATTGTGCACCATCCTAGGAAACCATGTGATAAGAGATAGTAGCTACCACACAGTCTCCACATGGTCATGAACCTTTTCCCATGTAACCATACAAATCTTCCCCTTTGGACAAAATTCTTTTCACGATTAGTGCATGGTTTTCCAAACCGTGTGGACTAACTGTACGGTCGTTCCAACTCTTTAAATTTTGGGGTCTTTTCATGTCAGTCTGTGCTGGTCAGTTAAAATGGTTTGTTCTTATGGTGCGTAGACCCACTATAATTCTCATGTATGTTATTTTGGAAAATTTGACTGAAATTATACCCCTTATTCTAGGATTCCATTTGGGCCTCCCCTGTTAGTGTCCCGATTCTATCTCAGAAAATAAAATTAGTTTCCCCTTATGGTGGGGATTCTATTTGTGTCTCCTAGTATTACTAACTTAGTTTTATCCCTAGTGTTGTTTTGGAAATAGTTAGTCTCATTCTAAGTAATTTAACCGCCAACTTCCTCCTTGAGAAAACGTTGGGATTGGAGTGTGCCCAATGGTTTTGATGAATTAAGACTTCGGTGACCTTGTTCGTTTTTGTTTTTTATTCCAGGTATGTTGCTTGAGTCTTGTTTGGATAGTGTTTGAGGTGTGTTGTTTTGGGATGTAGTTTGAATATTATTGATAGTTTTAGGAAGTTGTGTATGTTTTTTTGTTGAGAGTATTCCTTCCTTGATTAATCAATTGGAGGTGTTTTGTCCTTTTGGGGGTGGGAAAAACTTAGTAAAGGAGATCATTTTGGCCTTTTGGTTGGGTTTGGTTTTTTCTTCTAGCCTTGTTGTGGATTTTTGGGGCTTAAAAGTTTTATGGTGAGGAGAATGGTCACATCCATGACTTCTTTTAAAGGTTTTTTTCATTTAATTACTATTATTGATTTTTTTGTGGGTGTTTCCCATGTAGTTTTGGAATAAAGGGTGTGTTTTCATGATTTGGGCCAAACCGTGAGCCCATTTCATGTTTTAAAAATAAATTTTGTATCTTCATAACTCCTTTATTTTTCAATATTTTACTCCTATTAAACTTCCCAATTGGTAAACCTTGGTATATTAAAACCATCATATCCCTTTGGACATCCTAGGAATCCATAATCATTATGGATTTGGGTCTTTTATTAAGGTATTAGGCAACCTCGTAAGCCCATTTCCTTCTTTAAAAAAATAATTAATTCTTTAATAAATCATTCAATTTTTAAGTTTTTTGTGATTCCAACTCTCACCTGATCCAACTTACCCAAGATTCTCCCCCAAGATCTTTTTCCCCTCTTTGGATCTCATATTCCGCACAAATTTGGGAAAATCTTATCTCTCAAATAGTCCAAATTTGAAGAGGTAACTTGTTTCTTTCATAACTCCTTCAATTTTTACTCTTTTCCCTCTATTTCAGTTCTCACTTGACCTACTCAGCTTTATTAAAATATCACATTCATTTTTTGATGTTTGTAAATTCATCTATTAGTTTATTTGGGGTGTTTTATTCAAGATATCTCAAGTAAGTTGGTTTCATTCCTTCCTTCTCACTTTTTCTTAGGGTTTCTTCTTTTTTCTTAGGGTTTCATCATTATTTTATTGAAGTTTATAATTTCCAAAAAGCATGGATTATAACCTATGATTTTATCTTTGGTTTATTGGTCTCATATTATATTTTTAGGTTTTATTTAAATCCCTTGTGATGCAGAGGTGGTGCAGGTGAACTTCCGCACAAGGATTTGGTTTTTTTGACATTTGTGGTAGGCGATTTCATGTGTAATAATTTCTTGATGATTTGGATTGCTTGATTTTTTTTATTTATAATGTTCCTGATATTGTGTGTGTTGTTAGAAAACTATTTTTGGTATCATTGGTTAAGTGATTAATTTTAAAGTATCATTTTTGTGTGAAGATGTGTGTTTGTCTTGTGTATTCCATGATGTACCACTTGGGGCTAATTTAAGGTTCCTGAAATTGTATTATTAAATGGTCATAGGGCTGAAAATTCTATTTTTATGTTATATTGGAATGAATTTGGTTTCAAAATTGGGGTTTAGAAGGATTTTATGTTCAAATCTTGGTTACACTCTTTGGATGTGTTTTATGAATGTTTTAAATGGTTTCTTGATTTATGTAAGAGGTGTAACTATGTTGGAAAACTATTTTTGTATGAGTTTACTTTTGAAATGGTCCATTTTAATGTTAAAGGGGTGTTATTTGATGCGTAATATCTTGTAAATGTTTTTTAAAATTTTTAAAGTATTTATTGATGTGTGAAAATAATATGAGACGCATTGTGAGCTATTTTGGGGTGAGTATGGTTTCAAAAATGAGTTTGAATGAAAAAGGAATTTATGTGACATTTGTGGGGGCTATTTGGTGTGTGCTTTATTCTTAAATGGTATCTTAATGTGAAAATTTTATTTCGTGGCTTGTGGAACTTGTTTGAGAACAATAGGGAAAACTAGGGTATCTTGGTGGGTGGACATGTACTAGTATGTTAGTGATCCAATGGGGTTTGGACCTTGTTTCATGTAGAAAGTTTGAAGATGAAAACACTAACTAAACTATTATAATGATGATATTTTGGGACCACTATTTTATGAATATGTTCTCTAATAGTGTCTCGTGTTCATGAGAACAAGTATTTGTATGGTTACTTTCACCGAGATACGAGGTACCTGGGACCCACAACAAACTAGTTCCTAGGGGTGTTCCAGTTGCTAGTGATCATTGAAAATTTTACACTAATCATTGTAATATGATGTGTTTAGATGAAAAAATTCATTATCTTGTGCATTTTATGTAAATTTGTTGATTCATTAAAATATCCAACTTTAAAAGTAAAATTATTTAAAGTTGCATTTCCTAATGATTTGTACTAGCATTTCTTGTTTACAAAACTTTCAAGATTTTTGCCTTAAAATGATTATTTCATGTAATATATTTGTGGTGGAATCCTATTGGGCTTTCTCTCACACCCTACTTATACATTTGGGTGTAAGTAGACCTGGTAATGTTTGTTGTAGGTTTGGGTAAATCTCTTAGAACTAGTGGTCTAGGTTTCTAGCGGTCCATCGTGGTGTGGTATTATGGAGATGGATTTAGGGTGATTCCCCCTTACCTTGAGGTGGTTCTTGGGCTATCCAATTTTACTATCTTATTTTTCAATAGTCTTTGGGCTTTGTATAAACCTTGTTTCCCAATTCTGAATTTTATTAAAGGCATGTTTGGAGTAAATTTTCAGATTCATTTTATTTATTGTATTTGGTTGTATTATGTTTATGAACTTGGGTAAATCATTCCCAAACACTAGTATATGATACTTGAGCACTTGTTTTAATCCATGGGGATCGGGAACGAATTTTGGTTCTTTCCACAGACCGGGTCGGCTCCCTGTTTTGAAGGTGACCAGATCTGGTTCATGATTTTTTTTAAGTTTAATCCATTTAATTAGTTGAAGTTATGGAAGCCTCTGTAGGGGTTAATGATACATCATCAGGTTCTAAAGATGAATACATTTTTTAGGATCATACAAAAACTTTTTCATCAAGTAAGTATTGTAAGTTTATTTTTAAAAAATATTAATTTTTTATGATTTAAGAAGAACATGAGAGTTCTATGAGATCTTTTTAAGACTTGAGAAGTGCATCTATTTCCAAATACAAATATGAGTCTCTCTAGATACAGTATCAATTATTTATGGAAAACAAAATTTCAAGAAAATATTTTGATTCTTTAAAAAGAGATATTACTGACTGGTTTGGAATTAAAATAGGGAAATGGTTCTAAATTTTTATTTTAGTTATTTGAAGATGTTTTTAACCAGTTAGCTTAATGGTTTTAAGGATTTTAGTTCAATTTATGGGAGGGAAAAAACATATGGTCGAGTAAGATCTAGATATGTATTGAAAAGAATAAATATTCTATATTTTGATATTTATATTAGGGATGAGAAGATTTAGAATCTACAGTGTGGCAGTACATATCTCCACACACTTTTATTGAGTCATAAAGAGAAAACTGCAAGATTATCTTTAAAAAACATTATGTCAGGTATTTTTTCCAATTAATTAGAGGGAAATATGGAAAATTAAGAAACATTTTATGGGAAATTTTAGATGTTTTTGAAGGTGAATCTGGTTGATGTGTTTAAGATTAGTTAAGATTAAATTAATCAATTAAGAGAGTGGATTACTATGTTGAGCCAAAATTTCTATGACATGATAGATGAACTTATGGAAGTGCACAAAACTCTTAGGGATCCCACAACTATTAAATATTCTTATATGGAATCTAAACAAACTCTCAATCCTTCCTCTCATCCTGAACCATATCATATTTATTGATATGATATTCAATTTTTAATCTAAGGTAATTTATAAAATATTAGTCCTTTTTTCTTATCTATTTTTTTGATATTTTTTTTGTTATTTTATGCTTTTAAGCCTATAAATTTATATAATACTCTTATATTTGGGATTACATTACATTTATATATAGTTATTTTTAAAATAATTTTTTTTATTCCATCCTCGTACTTTTTATCTCACAAAATGGGGGAGAAATATAGATAATAATAAAAAATACTTACAAATATTAAACTTACTCTGTGTCTTTAAAAAAATTACTATTTAATAAATTTCATTATTTAATAGATATTGGTATTTAAATTTATAACTCTATTTTTAAAAAATTGGTTTATTTTTATTTCTAGGGATTTTTTACCTCAAAAAGAGAAGATTATTTGGAATACAGATGTTGTTCAAAAAAATCCTTGATTTTGATGCTCAAAAATAGCCACATTTTTTTACTAAAAATGTTACTTTGAGTTGATTTTAGGTATATATTTAATTAAATAATTGTTTTATTTATTTAGATTTGTGGATTACATATATTTTTTCTTTATGTTTTGGTAAAAGTTTATTAAATAAATTATTATTTACATTTTAAATGATTCTAGTATGGTTATTGAGAAAGTGATGTTGTAACCTAACATTGGTATCCTACCCCATGTTTGGAACCCCACATTTGAGTTAACTGTTATGTTCAAGAACATAAATTTTGTTAAGTAACCTCACATTTGGGTACCTAGTATTTGTAACGTAATGTTTATTGTATTCCTCATTTTGAGAACGTCACATCAGCATCGTAATATACATTCTAGAAATCTAAGATTATTATCAACCATATATTTTCTACCATACATTTATAATCATCCTCATAAAGAGAAAATCTTATATTAAACCATTTATCTATGATTTTTTTTTGAATTATTCCATAATTTTTCTATGATTTTTCTAAAGTAAATATATTTTTAAAGTGATTCAATTTTCATTTCATAAGATCTTAAAAAATAGATTGATTCATTCTAATTTCTAAGGTTAGTTATGATTTTATATTACAGATTAAAATTGAATATCAAGAATGTTTTGAGTTTTGAAATCATATATTGTTTGGAGATATTTTCATATCTATTTGACTAGAATTAAATTGGGCTACTATTTATTCTCAATGGATGTATCTAGATGAATTGTTAAAATTTTTGGATAATGATCTTAATATTTAAAGCTCTGTAACCTAAATCACTTTCTCTAAAATTATATCACATTTTTTATAGAAGAGATTATTATTTATAAATAAAATATAATTTTCAGAAATACATTATCTATAGTTCATTAAATATCTTCAATACTATAGTTTAGAGACATAAAAGTTATTTTAGTTTTTTTGTTCATTATGCTACTATAAAGATTCAGTTTGTTATCATTTCATTACCTACTTATTTCCTATAGTAAGTTCAGAGATTATTTATGATTATATATCATTAAATTTATTCATTTATTCCTTTTAAGAAATCTTCATATATCAACTACATTATTTTTATCTAAAATATCTCATAGAGAATGTCTCTAATCATGGAAATTTTTTATAATCACTAAGTTGTGGAGTGTTTTGAGTAATTCTATTAGTCCTTTTTAAATCATTTAAAAATATATTTAACCAAGTTGTAGTTTTTTTCACTTAAATATCAACATACCTACAAAAATGATATACTAGTTATAATAACCATGCTCTTTTACATGTTTTTGGAGTGGGCTAGAGGATCTTTGGGCCCCAAACCCCTTTAAAAATGATTTTTTCCTTATATTTTATTTTTTATATAAAAATCTATTTGAATAAATGGATAATAGTTTCCCTATGATGTTCAAGGGGGATTAGTTTTGAAATTATCATGAGTTTTTAAAAGGGCACAATTCACTCCTCCCCCCCCCACTTGTGTTTTTATTCATCATTCTAAGATAATAAATATTCCATGTGACATGTTGCATCATATTTTCATTTCTAGTTATTAATTTTTTATAGGACTTTATACATGATTAAAGAAATTATATCATTATGTGTAAACTTTTCGATTTTCTACTAGTATGATGTGATTATTTCTATGTTATACTTGTACTTGGAATAGCTTATTGGATATGGTCTGTAGTTAATTAATTTTGTACTCTTCTTTTCAGGTATATTTATAAATTGTTGATATAGACTCCACTAGATATCAAGGTAGATACTTATGCCTTTTTTTATTCTTTATATTTTTATTTATATAATTTTTTTAATATAAATTTTTTAACATGATAATCAAGTGATGAAAAGGTTTTAGTGATGGATGAATAGTTAGTCATGGGTACTCAAACACCCCACGGGTATGGGTACCCTAGCTTCCCATTATAATATACACAAGTAGATATATTAGGATGGTCATGGTGTTTTCATCCATATATATATATATATATTGTGTGTGTGTGTGTCTGGGATATGTTTTTATAATCCAAGGAAATACCTAAAATCTATGTATATAAAATGGGATTTTATATGGAATAGGACATGTCAATATCTCACCCTTTATACATGTATTGGATATTCCATGGTGGATAAGATATTTCATTTATGGATTAGTAAACCCATGGTAAATAGTTTCCTTTAGTGTGGAAATACCTATTTATGTGTGTATTTCTTTGATTTGGATTTTTTGAATGGATCAAGGTAGGTTTAGATCTTCTTGGTAGTTCATGTGTTACCTGTTATTAATATTATTAATCTATTATTTATTATACTATAATTTATAATGTGATTGTTTATTATATATAAAATTGATTTCCTTTTAAATATGTATATGAGTAGACACTTTCTTAGGTATATAGTTATGTTTTCCATGTGTGAGTTTAGATCCTTGGTGGTTCTTAATGAATCCTTATAATTATACCATGCATATTGGTGGACATGCAATATCACTTGTTTTCATTTCAAGTATGAGCATGTTTTTTGTATATTGTTTTGATTCTTATAAATGAGTTTTTTAGATGTTTTCAAAGTGCCCAAGTTCATATATATCACTAACAGGGGAGGGGTGAATCAGTGACGTGCTTTTAACAATTTTTACTTTTTAAGTCAACCTTTATGATGGGTTAGGATATTAATCCATCATTATTTAATGTCCCACCACTCCCATATGTAAAAAAATTAAATCATTTAAAATCACAAGAGTGTTTTTAAAATGTTCACCCATAATGAAGGTGATAATGTCGTTAATGTGTTCTTAATGATAGGAGACATATATTCTGTACTAGTAAGTAAAGTGAATAGAAGAAATCTTCTAAAATTCATGATATGAAAACTCTTATAATTTATGGTCACTGATGATAACACTGGGAAATATATCAATGGGATATTTCAACTTGAATCCCACTAATGTTTTTTATACTAAATCCTGCAAGTCGATCTATCTCTTAAAAATATATTTTTTTATACTAATATATAAACATTTATTCAATGATATTCTAAACATCATAAGAGTATTTATACAACTTCCACTAGATTCTAATGCAGTGATGTGTTGGCTCAATTCTTATTCATGTATAAACTCACTGATCTTCTGTAATTTTAGTACAATAAGCATTTCTCACATTTTGTACCAAGTCCACATATTTAAAAATTTTATATGAATCACTTGTCTTTATCTCATATATCCCACATCTGTCTTAGTTTCTGATTATCTTTTTTATTCAGTGTTTTAACACTAATTCTATTGATTCTTTTAAACTTCTCACTTCTTCTCGCACTAACAAAAAATCATGTAAACTTCACACAAGGATACTATTCATGAAAAATAAATTTTATGTGAAATTCTTAAACTTTATGATTGTATGAAAAAATGAATGGACTTCTCATTTTCATTAACTATATAATGTACAACGATTTTTTCCACTCTTATAATTCATATTGAAGAAATTATCACTCTAACTTTATTCAAGCTTCATGAAACCCCAGGTCACATTATCCTTCACTGATCACCTTCATTCACCATTATGAAATTTGAGAATGAAAACCTCCTTCAAAAAACCCTAATATTGTGGTACTCTCTCAATCAACCTAATTCATGGTTTATTATCACATGCATGTTTTTTCTCATATTACTAATGTTTCAATATAAAAATGTTTCATAGTTCTTGAAAAATATTATAAGATCATGGAACACTAATTCCATGAATATAAAGCTTCCCTGAGTCTCTGTTTTAGGTTCTTTCTCCCTCATAAATTTTTATTAGGTATATACCTGTAAATTATCAAGGGTTAGGGTATTTATATATGAAAAAAACTATGTTAGATCACCAAAATTTAGCTCACATCTAAAACCTCACATCTTCATTCTAACACCAACTCACCTTATGTGACTTCGTAAATCAATTTCTTCACAATGAATAATGTAACATTCTTTATTCTTTTTTCATAAACTTTTTTCACACCTTCATAAAGTTTTATAAATTTAAATATCATTTCTACTATAGTATTTTTCATTATATAATACTACAAACATTTTCATTATAGGAAATTTGGATCAAACACACCTCTACTAATGAATTTCTGTAAAACCCTCATGCATTCCTTCTCAAGATTCAAAAAATATAATATGATTGATCCTATGAGTTTTTCATGATTACAGTAGATCGTTTCGATCATTGGTTATTTAATTATGTAAATGTTGATGATTTACAGTAACCCTTCGATGTCAAATATAACATCCCAAGATTTAATAGTAAATTATCACTTTAAAGTAATTTAATAGTTTATATTTCAAGTAACACCGACTTGGCTTGCGTTATACGCAAGATTGAGTTTCTTCGAAACAACACATTATTATTGTAATTATTTAAATGATATATTTATTTATCAGTTAAATATTGAAATATAAATAGTAACAAATAAATCTAAAATTTTATTTATTATGTTTTCACATAAATAAAACATATTTATATTGAAATTTATAATTTCTATTAAAATAGTTATATATTTAAAAAAACTATTTTCTTAAAAGAACTACTTTTATGTCCTTTTGTGAACAATGATAAAATTAATTTTAGACACTATTAAAAATTTAATTTGGTAAAATAGACTTCATTTTTGAATTTTTAATATCAAAATTAGATTAGGGATAAATTTTTATACTTTTCGGATAACTTTCATATTTTGATGAATAGTGAAAAATACTAAATTTTAATTAAAAACTACTTTTTTAATTGAATAATTTATAGTGGTAAATTATAAATTTTTGAGGTTTTATATTATCATTAGATTATATTTTTTATCATATAATATAATTTAGGTTATTTTATGTAATTTCACATTTAAATTGTACATAAACATATGTCAATCTTTTGATAGTTTTTACATATTAAAACCCCACTTTTTGATTTTGACAATGGTAATTAATTTTAAATTAATTTCTGAAACATCTTTCTTTTTAATATGAAAAAATATATTCCATATTTGGAATCATTAGGTCCAAATTTTTTAAATAGGTACTTTTATTTTTAGACAATATGAATAGTAACTTTCGTAAATATTTTATTTACCATGGTTAAAGGGTAAATCCGGTAAATAAGGATAAAAATAACAGTATAATATTATTAAATTACCCTAAAATGTGTCCTAACCCTATTTGATGGTACATTTCCGACCATGTTCATCCTTTGGTCTATTTTGGGACCCCTTGGAGCCACTTCTATTTGAAAATGACACTTTATAGAAATTAATTTAAAGCTAAGGAAAATGTAACACAAACATAAATCTTTTAGTAAAACAATTTTTATATGAGGTTATATAATTGATATATTGGACTATAAATATCAATTATAAATATAAAAAGATTTCATATATCATGATATTTTATTTATAATTTTTACACATAAAATAAATATATTTATTTATGACACAATAATGATGCATTATTTTCCTTATTAATGAAAGAATAAAATAAATGATATTATAAATATGAAAATAAATATAATATCAATGTTTTGATGCCATACACGAATTTTATAGGTGAATATGACATTTTAGGGTTGATTCAATTTATTTTTTATAATTCATAAAGTTGTGATGACTTTCACAAAAACCAACTACTTAATAGTGTCAAAATTGACATAAATGTGTTTTCTAAACAAATAATATTTTATTAAATGGTATAATATTAATAAAAATATAATATTAGGACCAAGGACATATATAATGTTAAATATATCATTAATTAACCTCTTTAGGTTCTCTTGTCATTTTATAGTAATTTTATGAACCATGTAATATAAAAATACAAGAAGACATTGTAAATGTTAAACTATTTAACTAAGAGTTAAATATAAAAGAAAAGGTTAATATGGTGACCTAAACTTGTCTAAAATATATTAGTTGAGAATATTTTGAGTCATCCACACATTATACTCCAAATAAATTCATTTTTATATTTTATAAAACTATAATGATTTTATAATAAATTAATATTTTAATCTTTTCCTAAAGTGCCACTCGTCTCTCTTATGAAAGGGTATTTCCCCGTCTCTCAAATTCACACCTCCAAAGACATTTGGATCATACAAAACCAACTAAAATGTCATCCAAACTACCCTCACACAAATCTATAGGCCTTAAATTGATTTCAAAGACTAACTAAGGATCCCTTTTGATCAAATCAAAAGGAAGGACCCGAATAAGAGGATTATTTCATCACCTCTTTCAAAGTTCTTTTCTTCCTCCACATTCCCTTTCATTGTTGTTTTCATAATAAAATAATAACTCTAGTACCATTAAAATACATTTATGTTTTTATAAATATGGTAAAACCATACTAATTATTCTATTTATCATATGAATGAAAATGTCACCATATGTGTGTATGTATGGCTTACCGTCTCCACGTCGTGGTGTAGTTTGTTATTCAACACATCATTATTTGGATGGGTATAATAATTATTATAATTAATTTAAATAATAAATATAACATGTTAATTATTCTTGATATATAATATACCATTCAATTATATATGATTTTACTATCAATAGAATGATATTGTCGCTCATGCATACATACGGCTTACCGTCTCCACGACGTGATGAGATTTCGTTCCCCATCATAACAATTGAAGAATAATTTTAATTTTATGGTTAAAAAAATGTTTAATAACTGAATATAATTCTGGATATGAATAAAACACATCATATTCATAATGAACATGACTTACGTAACAGAATATATGAAGTAAAATGAATCAGTTAACACCCGAAAATGATACTACTGAAATATTATTAACCAAGAAATATAAGAAGATATTATATGATATCATATTTATGTATTTGTTTCTTGTTTAATTTAATAACAATGATTTAATCATTATATATGAGGTTAATGTACCCTCTACTAAGGAAAAGTACAACATAAGGGGTTTTCATCTCACTTTTATTACCGTGAGATTCATTTTATATATGACACTATTTCTTTTTGGGTGGTGTAGGTAATTCCCATTATTATATTATTTTTCTAATATAATTTAATTTATGGGTATTTACATCTTCATTTTATGATCCTTCATTCATGGTGTGTATGTTTCGTAAGTTACCAAATCGGTAATGGAATTTCAAATTTCAATTTCCACTCATTGGGTTTTACGCATACTTCATTGAGTATTTTACTCCAAGATTATGTGTGGAATAACTATTTATTTATTTATGTAGTAATTTACAATCCCCTTTGTGTTGATATACTTTTGAGACATATAATCACTCTATTTATAAATTCTAAATTCATTGATATTAACTTTATATGGGTAATCTTAACTTTATTTCCATTCATTGAGTTAAACATCCAAGTAATTGGTTTTGTTTTTACAAGAACATGTGTGAATGTACTCTCATTGATTTACACTTAATATCCAATCATATTGAGGGTATTTCTATTTTTCACACATAATTATTTCATTTATTTATCCTTAATCTAAGGATACAGTCTTTATAATGGATTTATTCTCAATTTACATTCCATTGAGACTTCTTTGTTATTTTGCGCGAATTCACTTTTATATAGTGTATATACTATCTTTTGACATATTATATCATGAATACATTTATTATCATGATATTATAAAGTTTTTATTAAATTTTATTCCTCAATTATTTGCATTCAAGTGTCTCTCATTTCATTAGGAACTCTTCAACTAAAATATCTTTTTAAAGATTTATTCTTCTGAACCTTTCTCATTAATTTCTATGTTTTAAAAATAGTTTTAAGGATTTATTTATATGGACATGAATTTTTTGAAATTAAAATTCCTTTAAAAATTTTCAAAGTGGTATGGGACACTTTGACTCAAAAATCTCTTTTAAATGACTTCTTTTATAAATAGTACGACTTTTAAATGTTTTCAAGAAAAAGGGATATTTCTCTCAAATAGTTTTTCTGATTATTTTCATCTATAATTTTATTTTATACTTGATTGAAGTTGATTAATTATAATACAATCTTCCATATTTTATTGAATGAGTTATGTTTGACTATGGATGTGCTATTTTTATACCATTCATGGTTTTTGGTTAAACTATTTTCATTTCGTATGCTAGTTTTAATATGAATGTTAAGATTATGTTTCACCCTTTTCATGTGAGGAATGCATTGGACTTAGTAAGTGACCAGCGGGGCCTGCTATAGACCCTCGATGCATCGGTAGGACTCATGAGACAATCTAGTGTCTAGGCACAAGTCCTTACCAATATTTTTTTATTTTTAGTCTTGGCACGAGGCCTTGAATATGTGGCTATGATGTCTGGCATTATGAATTCCAACATTATGAAATTAGCTATTGATATTATATGTGATTATTCGTCTAGTAGAATATCCATGTGAATAAGTAAATATAATTATTTGATTTATCTATTCCATATTACGCTGTAGTTTATGTTTAAAAGGCTTATGTTTTAGTCTTATACATTGGATTAAATGTTTATGCTTATTTATGATAGTTTCTGCAATATTTCTATTCTTAATGAGCATCTGAGATCACCCCTTTCTTATGTCTAATTTTTTCCAGGATAAAAGAAGTATATTATGACTAACCTACAGGGATAGGCTAAGGGATATGAGTGTTTCCAAAGGAGGCAGAATGTTTCTTTTTTCATTTCATATTGTAATTGTAGCATCCCGGATCCGGAAGCCACTCAACGGGTGCCACAGACCCGGTTGGTCAGATGACCTCAAGCGCATTTCCCCAAACGCCAGAGGCTACCGACTAGAAGCGTGGTCCAAGGACTGATAGTGGGGAATCTATTCCCTTATTTGTCAAAGTGTAGTGAGGCGGAATAAAATATAAAAACATAATTCAACAACGGAAGTAGTAAACAATATACAATTGAAATGGACAAAAGATAACCAGCAGTCATATATATATAAGCATGCAGCATGTCACTAATGCGATAAAAGCAGCGAGAACAAGACGCACTGCAATACAATACAAAAAAACTCAAAATACAAGGTATAGCCAACAAAACAAAGTAGAGTTAACAAAACACAGCAGCATAGCAAGCCAGAGCTACGTCCCATGCCCTTCTACTCCTCTGCTATAATCATGTACCAGTATTGGGACCCGTGCCCTTATTCATGCCTGAAGAAATGTAATTTGTTTGGGCCGAAGACCTGACCCAAACAGGGTGTGAGAAATAAATCCCAGTAGGCACCCACCAAAGGCACGTGGCCAACTATCAGTGAAATTGTGCAACAGTATTGTGCAGTAGTAAATGCAATAAACTAAGAATTAATCAAAAGTAACTAAATTTACCAGTCAAATTTCCATTTTAATATTCATTTAACCATTCCAAGCCTATGCTTTAACTTGGAAGGTACAAGATATGAAAACAACCATGGTGAATATTCATGATAAAACTGTCCTCAGATATACAATCCTTATCCTCATGTAATCAGAATCGAAACCCACAGGTGTCTTCTTACAGGCATAACAGATATTGTCCATAGGTGTACGAAGTGTTTCCCACAGGCAAAGAATCTACTACCCACAGGCACATAATGGTTGCCCACAAGCTAAATCAAACACTTCCCTCAGGCTAATAAAAACACTACCCACAGACTAATAAACACCGCCCATAGGCTAAAGGAACCAGACCGAGCCCAAAGCATAAACCAAAAATTTATATACACTTTCTCTCAAGAAAAATGAATGAAAAAAATAATCATGGCATGCCCTCAGGTATCCTGGACAAACCGCTAAACAGAGGAACGCACCCTCGGGGTGGTCCTAGATCCAAGCAGTGATCCCAAAAATTAGTTTAAACTTATAATTATATTATCTATACAATTATAGATATCTTTTCAGAAAAGGTCTCAGCCATAAGACACCCCAAACATGGGTTCGTAGCACAACAGTATACAAAAATACACATCAGTTCGAGTTTAAACACCAGACCACCTACCTCGATCACCCCTGATCGGTATACGTGAATGATGCCTCCCAAAAAAAATGAGAACGACGCCGATCTAAGATGAACATAATGTCGTTTAAACTCAAATAACATTCCCTCAAAAAATAATTGGTAATAACGGGTCTATGAGAAGGAAGAGATTACCCACGCGGTTTAAATGAGATCGACAGCGTAGGAATAGGATTCTCAGTGTGCAGTCGGGAGACCTCCATGGTTCGGATGTCTCTCCCACTCTCCTTCGGCATTCTAAGCTTGATTTGTGAATAGAGGAGGATACTGCCCATTTTAAGTGAAAAAAACAAACTACACGGTGTGTACTCTCAAGTACATGGCATGTACTTTTCTCATATAACTATTCCTCTAGCGGCTACTTTTTCACTGTCGAGCTGTTCACTTGTCAACATGAGTACACGGCATGTATTCCTGATTACACGGAGTTTACTCCTGCTCTGCTGGGGTCTACTTCCACCGCCTTACTATTCACATGCCGACTGAATACACGATGTGTAAATACCTTATACACAGTGTGTAGTCCGTTTTTACACCCTTTATTGCCGACAGGCCTACACGCCCAATATACCCAACCCACATGGCTAAAGTACAAGGTGTGTGGAAAATTACACGGTGTGTAGTCATAAAATGTGGGATTTTTCCCCATTTTTCTTATTTTCTCAAAAACACTTAAGTAAAAAGGAAAATAAGAAACCCCTACCTTAAGAATAAGAACCGGGTTCTTACAAACTTCCCCCCTTAAAGAAATTCGTCCCTGAATTTCCCTTCCCAGGGTGGTGAAGATACAATTGTGAACAACTTTGGCCACTGAGCACGTATGTCACTCTTCCACTCCCAGGTTTCGTCCTCCACTCGTCCATGCTTCCATAGCAGTCGTACGAGAGGAACTGATCAGTCTTGGAGAACCTTCGTGCTCATATCAACAATATGAATCTGATGCTCCTCAAAGGATGCATCGATCTGTAGCTCAATGTAGAGACCCTAATCCTGACGTACATTGAAATTACATTACTTTTGCGGAATACTTAGTACATAACAAAAACACACACACAAGGACCGTAATAGATTAGTGTCTTTGGAAACTCGAAATATAATCTTCTAATCATGGTGAATGATCTCTAACATCTCCCATAAAGATCTTACTTTTTTTTATACCTAGAACCTTTCTTTATATCCCGGGGAAAAGAAAACATAAAATGGTGAGCTCAAATTCTCAGTAAAGGTAAACAAAAGAAATATCATTCACATCATATTCATAAGAACATAACATTTTAGAAATCTTAACCTGTAAAAGAGATCATAATATCATAACATGGGATAAATCATAGTAGTGAAATGTAATCACAATAATCATAACATAAAACATGATGCTTTGTGGAATACACACATAATCATAGAAAATCATTTATTGTTAGTCAAGACTCATTTCCAAGACTATCTTAGGGGACAAAGTCTATTTCTGAACCGAGTTCACTCCTCGTTTCAGTCCTGTTTCACTGAACCGGTTTAACCTGCCGTTCCAGCCATGTCTATCTCATGAGATATAAAATCTTTACCCAATGCATTGGAGGGAGATATAGGTCCCACCCATCTCATAATGATACCATTCTTATGTGTTCCACAAAATCATAAATCATACATCATTTCATAACCCATGTAATAGAAATGGGAATCTTAAACGTCGTGACATCATAAAAAAATTCATATGAGATAAAGGAATTCATAAATATAATTCCATCACCACATAATCAAATCAATGTAACAATATGGATAGAAACATAACCCATTATTATCTTAGATGGAAAATAATTTTGATAAAACACTTGAACTCCATTCTTGAGGAAAATATCCTTTCTACTTCAAAAAACATTTTTCCTTTCTTATCATGTCATACAATTTTAAACTAAAAGAAGTTGATTAAAAATAAACATGAAAACTTGTAAGGGAAGCTTCTTGGAAATAATGTTTTAAAAATCTATTCATGCCGTATAAGTTAAAAGAAAACATTCTTCTCGTACTTTTTTTGAAAAAGTCAAAAAGTGCCTCGTATGATAAACGACAAAAGATTCCTTTCATATCTTTTATTAAAAACTCAAAAAAGGGTAAAATTTGATATAAACTATTGTAGAAGGATATAAATATTCCATATTGAGGAAACATGGATGTGTATGATAAAATACACCCCAGTAAATACCAAAGTATAAACAATATCGAATAAAAATGAGATTGTGATATTTCCCTTACCTTAGATCCGATTTGTTCGTAAGTGTCCGAACCTCCTGTATAATGATTTAAATAATGTCATTGACTTATTCTGGAATCATACTCATTGTTATGATATCATATATGGTTCACTTATGACTTTATATTACCCGTTCTTTTGTAAATTCCATGTTAAAGAGTGTTTTGGGTTAAATCCTTTCATTTTTCGTCCGTGTTTTGACTTGTAAATATTCATATGATTACATAGATCATGATTACTTAATTACAGAATATAAAACATGATTTATATATAATATATATTCAAAATATACATATATATAATGGATCAGTAAATGGAAAGAAATACACCATTCATGGAGACGGTAGGTCGTACGTACGCATGAACGCTGCTTTCGTTTCCTTATTGAGTTGAATGGAATTAAGTAGATGAAATACATATATATACACATAAATCCAGTATCATTATTATGTCATATATTTCATGATTAATTATTATATATACTTTATAATCACTCATGAATGGTTAACGTGGAGAATTAATCTCATCGCGTCGTGGAGACGGTAGTCCGTACGTACGCACGAGCGATGATATCGTTCTCATGATCGTGGAATTGTATTAGAGTATATGTATACTATTTAAGAATCAATATCACTTTACAATAATCATATATAGATATTATTTACACCATTATACCCATCCAAGTAAGGTGGTGGTGGAAAATAGATTACACCATGGCGTGGAGACGGTATTCCGTACGTACGCACGCGCGGTGATTTCGTTTTCCGTAAGATGGATAGATCGTGAAATAGGGTTGTTTCATAATTATAATAACATATATGTATATGAGTGATACTGATGTTATTACTTCATAATGAAACAGCCTACGAAGAAGAAGTGGAAGAAGAAATAAAGTTGAAATAATCGGTAACGGACATTACCTCTTCTTTGAAGCGCCTCTTTGAGATCTCCTTTTAGGGCACTAAAATTGGTCTTTGAGGAAGACCATAACCTCTAAGATGTTGCAAGGGAAGTGGATAAAAGAATTTGGCAGGTTTTGGCCGAGCTTGAAGACTCAAAGTGGTGTGAGGAAGAGAGGGAGGAGGTGCCCTTTTATAAGGAAGGAGAGGGGTACCTCTGGAAAAACTAAAAATATTATTTTATTATAAAGTCGAGTTTGGTTTTAAATAGATCCAAATTGATTTATTTCGAATATAAGGTGGGTATGGGTCAAAATCCTCCCATCCAATAGAATTTAGACAAGTTTTGGTTCCTATTTTAACCTTATCATTTAGATTTGACATTAAGTTAAATAATTTTACTTTTACCGTGTCTTCTTGTGTTCTTATACTATAAGGTTAATAAACTTACTATAACAAGCCAAAAGAACCCCAAGTTGTATATTATTAATATATATAATCTTATCTAAGTCATTTGTCTGAACCTTAGATTTTTAGGAATAAAATAACAATTAATAATATAATATTTGTTTCAAAAACTATTTTATGTCAATTTCGACACTATTTAATAATTGATTTTGTGAAAATCATAACAGAGTTATTAGTTCGAACAAAGATAATGAAATAAATACTAACATGTCATATTAACCTAGAAAATTATTGGAATTCATAAAAAGTCTCAAATTACATTTATTTGGGTATTTATAACATCAATTATGTCAATATTTCATTAATAAGATAATTACTGCATCATCTTTGTGTCATAAATAAATTAAATTATTTAATGTCTAAAAATTACAAATAAAATACCATTATGTAGGAAAAATTTTTAGAGTTCTAATTAATATTTATAGTTGAATTTATCTTATGTATAAACCTATATTAAAAATTATTTAGTTATTAAACATTGATTTTAACTATTTTAACCCTTCTTTAAATAAATTAATAATAAATGTCCTAATCTAATCCAAGTGGGCCTAAATGGTCATATTTTATTCCTAAGGTTGTTTTTGGTCGAATTACAATTATCCAATAGAATTAGTACATGTGTTAGGGTAATAATAATAACATTTTTACCCTTAATTACCCTATTTACTTTTAACCGTGGTAAAAACAAGTAAAAAGTTACTATTCACCAAAAATTATTTTCATCTCATTGAACCACATTTTACTTACTGACATCAACCGTGTCTCTCGGATTTTTTAAATTCCATTCACAGAAGCGGTAAAATTAAGTTTTATGAAAAATTCATTTTTTTAACTACCACTTAGTGGTTTCACTATTCATCAAAAAAATGAAAGTTTCCAGAAAAATACCAAAAATTAGGCCTAAGATATATTTGATATTATGAACTCAAAAATGATGTCTATTTTACCAAATTCAAAACATATCAGTTGCATTAATTAATTTAAAAATTAATTCCCATCATCAAAACAAATAGTGTGTTCTTAAGAGATAATAATTATCAAAATATTGACACTTGTATATGTCTGGTTTAAATGTGAAATTACATCTAATGAACAAAATTGTATTAAATTGTAAAAATATATTCTAAATATAATTTAAAACCACTCAAATTAATAATTTATCACTATTAATTATTTCAATTTAAAAAGTTGTTTTTAATTAAAATTTAGTAATTTTCACTATTCATTAGAATATGAAAGTTATCGGAAAAGTACCAAAATTTCACCCTAAGATAACATCAATATTCCGAATCCAAAAATGAAGTCCATTTTGAAAAATAAAATTTAAAAAATTTCAAAAAGTGGTTATTATTATTCATAACGGCTAGTTTTAATTATATATCATTGTTTAGTGAAACTCGGTATTGCGTACTACACATGCTATCGTGGAAGGTCGCGATTACGTGTAATGAAAGGCAAGTCAAGGATGCGTGTTGTGCAATATCCTTTTGGTGTAGCATACAACACAAGACATTAATGAAATTAAAAGGAATATTTTTTATCAAATCTCAGGGTGTTACATTCTACCCCCCTTAAAATGAATTTCGCCCTCGAAATTCGTCGGGGTTATAAATGGTTTACTACTCGAAAGTTTCTTTAATAGAAACCCACATAGTAAAAAAGAATACCAAAACCAATCTTTAAAAACAGAAGTATGAAACGTAACGGTTACCCAAATAAACTAATCACTGGGTTTCCACATAGGTGAAAATATGGATATGGGAGAGAAATCTAATCATCATGTTCTGATGGAGAGTGGCAGAGAACATGGCTATGGAAAATACAGCAATCACAAAGCCATAAATTTGTGATGATCTAGGGTACCATCTGATTCATCAGATATAAGAGAACTAGGACAACATATTTGGTTTTCAAGATAATTTCCCTAAAGTTGATGAAATTGGAATTAGAAGAAATACTTTTGTGATTTTGGTATAGTCTCACCGTTGGTCATTCTTTGGACAATTTCCACTTCATCTCTTAAATAAATAAAGTTGAATTTTTCATTCATGATGTGTTAGCAGATCATGTGATAGAATGATGGGTCATTCCATCTATCTCAAACAAAAGGTTAGAAAAGTTATCAAAACTTACATAAGTCCATATATAGTGAGATTAATCATATATGGTTCCTAAAATGGACTTATACTTCATATATCATACTGCTTAATATAATAAAACTAGTTTCTACTAAACAGGGACTTCCTGTAGGCCAGTGGTAGGCGATAAAGGCTAGTCGCACTTCGGTTGTGGGTTCAATTCCCACAGCCTTGTCCGACGCGATGGGTTGTCGCTCGTCCTGCAGGTTTTCCTTTTTCTAAAACTACATTACTATAACATCCCATATAAAAGTTATATCATTAAACAATACTAACTTATGTCCAACATAATCCATTACAATCTGTAGGCTTATCTAAAATACTTCGGTCCAAGATCATTGTATAAAGAAAACGATTACTTGAAATGTCATCAACCAAGCATGTGAATACCATCATTTATCCCCCATATATCTTATTGGTCACATTCCAACCATGTGAATACCTTAATCATGTATTCTCTTGAAAAATGAATACCCATTAAACCTTATTGAAAACATGAATGCTGTCAAAAGCTAACTCTTTCCACATACCAAAATCCAAAAATTCTATATACTCAAACCATGATATAAGCTTCTCCTTATATCAGCCATGAGCTCATGAATACTATCAAACATTTAATTTTCTCCATATCCCTTCATTATGCGCATATCATCTATATTCCAAAAATATCTAAACAATCTTTCATGGATACTGGTACCATTAATCATACACTTTCAAAACTCAAGGAAAGAAAACAGTGTAACAATCCTTAGATGTCTCTTTATTCCAAAGTAACTTGAGATTACTTATATAACATTACACTTGATAAACATGTAATCATTCCACTACCTTATTAAACCATTGACTGAGCTTCAACAATTCTTTCATCTCACAAATAATTTTTAATCTCTTCATCATCATCAACATAAATACTACCCATACGGCCGTACTGATTCTCTTTATGAGACTTTCCCTTAGGGCATTAGTTTTCATAATTCCCGTACATTCCACATTTAAAAAATTTAACCATTGTTGATGTCGTAGCAATACCAGTATCCTCATCCATGGTGTTAACTGAACCTTTTCCATTGCACTTACTGGCTTTGTGTCCTTCTTTTCTACACCCAAAGAATCTTCCAGTTCCTTTGAAACATTCTCCTTGATGCCTCTTCCCACATGATTTACATAGGGGAAATTGAACTTTCTTCCCTCTATGATCATCATGAAACTCCATCTTTCCCTTATTAGCCGAGTCAGGAAACTTACTAAATTTTACTTTATTGATAATATTATGAGATTGCTGATTCGGAATAATAATGATGTTTGGACTTCCAAATCCCATTTAATTTGGTTGCTCATGAAGAATATCATTCCATTGTCCATCATATCCTGCATTATTGTGAATCGTCTTGTTTCTAGCCATTTTCTAAAACCCAAAAATAATAGTGTCAGAGGTAAAAATCACAATAAAGGGGGAGTAACTTCAATATATAACATGTTTGGTTTAATCTAATATTTTTACCATAGTTCTAGGACTATATCCTATACGTATACTTATCCTTAGGGACATCCCTAGACATACCATAGAAATATCTCTAGGGATCTCACTAAAGTTTTGGCATCCTAGTTTCCAAAGGCTGACTAAACCTTTCCTCTGATACCAACTGTAGATACCCGAAGCTTAACGTACATTGACATTACATTACTTTTTCGGAATACTTAGTACATAAAAAAAAACACACACACAAGGACCGTAATAGTTTAGTGTCTTTGGAAACTCGGAATATATTATTCTAATAATGGTGAAAGATCTTCAACATCTCCCATAAATTTCTTCCTTTTTTTATACCTAAAACCTTTATTTATATCCTAGGGAAAAGAAAACATAAAAGGGTGAGCTCAAATTCTCAGTAAGGGTAAAGAAAATAAATATCAATCACATCATATTCATAAGAACATAACATTTTGGAAATCTTAACCTGCAAAAGAGATCATAATATCATAACATGGGATAAATCATAGTAGTGAAATGTAATCCCAATAATCAAAACATAAAACATGGAACTTTTTGGCATACACACATAATCATAGAGAATCATTTCTTGTTAGTCAAGACTCATTTCCAAGACTATCTTAGTGGAAAAAGTCCATTTCTGAACCAAGTTCACTCCTCGTTTCAGTCCTGTTTCACTGAACCGGTTTAACCTGCCGTTCCAGCAATGTCTATCTCATGAGATATAAAATCTTTACCCAATGCATTTGAGGGAGATATAGGTCCCACCCATCTCATAATGATACCATTCTTATGTGTGCCACAAAATCATAAATCATACATCATTGCATAACCCATGTAATAAAAATGGGAATCTTAAACGTCGTGACATCATAAAACAATTCATATAAGATAAAGGAATTCATAAATATAATTCCATCACAACATAATCAAATCAATATAATAATAGGGATATAAATATATTCCATTATTATCTTATATGGAAAATAATTTTGATAAAACACTTGAACTCCATTCTTGAGGAAAATATCCTTTCTACTTCAAAAAACATTTTTCCTTTATTAACATGTCATACAATTTTAAACTAAAAGAAGTTGATTAAAAATAAACTTGAAAACTTGTAAGGGAAGCTTCTTGGAAATAATTTTTTAAAAATACATTCATGCTGTATAAGTTAGAAGAAAACATTCTTCTCGTACTTTTGTCGAAAAAGTCAAAAATTACCTTGTATGAGAAACGACAAAATATTCCTTTTATATATTTTACTAAATACTCAACGAAGGGTTAAATTTGATATAAAATATTGTAGAAGGATATAAATATTACATATTGAGGAAACATGGATGTGGATGATAAAATACACCCCAGTAAATACCAATGTATAAACAATCTCAGATAAAAATGAGATTGTGATATTTCCCTTACATTAGGTCCGATTTGCTTCGTAAGTGTCCGAACCTCCTGTATAATGATTTAAATGATGTCATTTACTTATTCGAAAATCATACTCATTGTTATGATATCATATATGGTTCTATTATGACTTTATATTACCCGTTCTATTGTAAATTCCATGTTAAAGAGTGTTTTGGGTTAAATCGTTTCATTTTTCGTCTGTGTTTTGACTTGTAAATATTCATATGATTACATAGATCAAGATTACTTAATTCCAAAATATAAAACATGATTTATATATAATATATATTCAGAATATACATATATATAATAGATCAGTAAATGGAATGAAATACACCATTCATGGAGACGGTAGGCCGTACGTACGCATAAACGCTGTTTTCATTTCCTTATTGAGTTGAATGGAATTAAGTAGATGACATACATATATATACACATAAATCTAGTATCATTATTATGTCATATATTTTATGATTACTTATTATATATACTTTATAATCATTCATGAATGGTTAACGTGGAGAATGAATCTCATCGCGTCGTGGAGACGGTAGTCCGTACGTACGCACGAGCGATGATATCGTTCTCATGATTGTGGAATTGTATTGGAGTGTATGTATAATATTTCAGAATCAATATAAATTTAAAATAATCATATATAGTTATTATGTACACCATTATACCCATCCAAGTAAGGTGGTGGTGGAAAATAGATTACACCATGGCGTGGAGACGGTATTTCGTACGTACGCACGCGTGGTGATTTTGTTTTCCGTAGGATGGATAGATGGTGAAATAGGGTTGTTTCATACTTATAATAACATATCTTTATATCCGTGATACTGATGTTATTACTTCGTAATGAAACAACTTAAGAAGAAGAAGTGGAAGAATAAATAAAGTTGAAAGAATCGGTAACGGACATTACCTCTTCTTTGAAGCGCCTCTTTGAGATCTCCTTTTAGGGCACTAAAATTGGTCTTTGAGGAAGACCAGAACCTCTAAAATGTTGCTAGGGAAGTGGAGAAGATAATATTTCAGGGTTTGTCCGAGCTTGAAGGCTCAAAGTGGTGTGAGGAAGAGAGGGAGGAGGTGCCCTTTTCTAAGGGAGGAGAGGCGTACCTTTGGAAAAACTAAAAATATTATTTTATTATAAAGTCAAGTTCGGTTTTAAATAGCTCCAAATTGATTTATTTAGAAGCTAAGGTGGGTATGGGTCGAAATCCTATCATACAATATAATTTAGACAAGTTTCGGTTCCTATTTTAACCTTATCATTTAGATTTGACATTAAGTTAAATAATTTTACTTTTACCGTGTCTTCTTGTGTTCTTATACTATAAGGTTAATAAACTTACTATAACAAGCCAAACGAACCTAAAGTTGTATATTATTAATATATATAATCTTATCTAAGTCATTTGGCCAAACCTTAGATTTTTAGGAATAAAATAACAATTAATAATATAATATTTGTTTTAAAAACTATTTTATGTCAATTTTGACACTATTTAGTAATTGATTTTTGTGAAAATTATAACAGAGTGATTAGTTCTAACAATGTTAATTAAATAAATAATAACATGTCATATTAACCTAGAAAATTATTTTAATTCATAAAAAGTCTCAAATTACATTTATTTTGGTATTTATAACATCAATTATGACAATATTTCATTAATAAGATAATTATTGCATCATCTTTGTGTCATAAATAAATTAAATTATTTAATGTGTAAAAATTAAAAATAAAATACAATTATGTAGGAAATATTTTTATCTTTCTAATTAATATTTATAGTCTAATTTATCTTATGTATAATCCTATATTAAAAATTATTTAGTTATTAAGCTTTGATTTTAACTATTTTAACCCTTCTTTAAATAAATTAATAATAAATGTCCTAATCTAATCCAAGTGGGCCTAAATGGTCATCTTTTATTCCTAAGGTTGTTTTTGTTCGAATTACACTTATCCAATATAATTAGGACATGTGTTCGGGTAATAATAATAACATTTTTACCCTTAATTACCCTATTTACTTTTAACTGTGGTAAAAAAAGTAAAAAGTTACTATTCACCAAAAATTATTTTCATCTCATTGAACCACATTTTACTTACTGAAATCAACCGTGCCTCTCGGATTTTTGAAATTCCATTTACAGAAGTGGTAAAATTAAGTTTTATGAAAAATTCATTTTTTTAACTACCACTTAGTGGTTTCACTATTCATCAAAAAAATGAAAGTTTCCAGAAAAATACCAAAAATAAGGCCTAAGATATATTTGATATTATGAACTAAAAAATGATGTCTATTTTACCAAATTCAAAAAATATCAGCTGCATTAATTAATTTATAAATTAATTCCCGTCGTCAAAACAAATAGCGTGTTCTTAAGAGATAATAATTATCAAAAGATTGACACTTGTTTATGTCTGGTTTAAATGTGAAATTACATCCAATGAACAACATTGTATTAAATTATAAAAATATATTCTAAATATAATTTAAAACCACTCAAATCAATAATTTATCACTATTAATTATTTCGATTAAAAAATTTGTTTTTAATTAAAATTTAGTTATTTTCACTATTCATCAGAATAAGAAAGATATTCGAAAAGTACCAAAATTTCACCCTAAGCTAATTTCAATATTCCGAATCCAAAAATGAATTCCATTTTTTAAAATAAAATTTAAAAATTTTCAAAAAGTGGTTATTACTATTCATAAAGGCTAGTTTTAATAATATATCGTTGTTTAGTGAAACTCGGTATTGCGTACTACACACGCTATCGAGGAAGGTCGCGATTACGTTTAATGAAAGGAAAGTCAAGGATGCGTGTTGTGCAAGCTCCTTTTTGTGTAGCGTAAAACACAAGACATTAATGAAATTAAAAAGAATATTTTTTATAAAATCTCGGGGTGTTACACTCAACCTCCTTGGGCTGAAAGACGTGAGACAGGTCTGAATGATAACGGCATAGCTGAGATACATGGAAGATGTTGTGCATGGACCGGTACCTATGTGGTAACTACATTTGATAGCCAACCGGCCCGACTCCCTCCAGAATCTCAAATAGCCCCACATACCTTAGTGAAATTTTACCCTATCTCCTGATCCACCTGTGTCCCAACCATGGTAAAACACAAAAGAAAACCTGATCCCCGACCATGAACTCCAAGGGTCGTCTGTGGTGATCAGCATAAGATTTCAGATGAGATTGTGCAGTAGCCATCCACTTCTGAATCAACTGGACCTGCTCTAAAGTCTCCTGCACGAGATGTGGTCCCAGTAAAGCTGTTTCACCTACCTCCATCCAGCACAAGGGTGATCGGCATGGCCTACCATATAAAGCCTTGTAAGGTGACATCTCAATAGTTTCCTGAAAACTATTACTATAGGAAAACTCAAACAGGGGTATATGCTTCTCCCAAGAGCCCACAAATTCTAAGATGCATGCGTGCAACATGTCCTCAGGCACTTGTATCGTACGCTCTGACTAGCCATCGGTCTGAGGGTGGTAAGATGTGCTTAGAAGAACCTGTGTAGCTAGTGCCCTCTGAAAACTCTACCAGAAATGAGACGTAAAGCGAGCATCCCTATCTGAAACGATAGAATGAGGGACCCCATGAGGACACACTATCTCTCAGATATACAACTTATCGAGATCATCAACACTGAAGGCCTCTTGGATCAGCCAAAATTGAGATACCTTTTTGAGTCTATCCACAACAACCCACATGGCATCATTGCCTTGTGGTGATCTCGACAACCAATTCACAAAGTCCATCGCGACATCATCCCATTTCCATTCTAGAATAGTTAACTGGTGTAACAGTCTAGTTGGCCTCTGATGCTCCTCCTTCACCTGCTGACAGGTGGAACATCTCATAACAAAACCAGCTACCTATCTCTTCTTACCCGTCCACCTATACTAACATCTCAAGTCACGGTACATTTTGGTAACCTCGGGGTGTACAGTCCAATCCGAAGAATGAAACTCCCACATCAGATCCTCGTGTATATCCCCTGGAACCAATACTCATCCATGGATACACAATACCTCGTCATAACCTATCATCCATCCAGGAGGAGGGTCCTCACTTTCCACTAACTCTTGCAAAACTAGGCCTTCTGAATCCGATAGTTGTCTCATCCTCACTCTATCCAGGAGGATATAAGTCACAGCTAAGGAAGAAAGATAGGTTTTACCCTGACTATCGTGCACCTCTAAATGCATCTCAGAGAACAAAGCCATAAGCTGCCACTCACCACTGGCCTTATGATCTACATGTGTCTGAGTCTTCCTGCTCAGTGCATTAGCAACTGCATTACCCTTACCAGGTGTATAGACAAGGTCAAAGTCGAAGGACTGTAGGTATTCAACCCACAATCATTGTCTCAAGTTCAGGTCACATTGGGTAAAGATATATTTGAGACTTTTGTGGTCTGTGAACACCAAAAAATGTTCTCCCAAGATATAATGTCTCCAACAGCGTAACTCATGAACAACTGCAGCCAACTCGAGATCATGCGTCGGGTAATTCCTCTCATGTGGCCTCAATGGTTGAGACCCATACATAACCACTCGATCTCCCTACATCAACACTGCTCCCAGACCAATACCTGATGCATCAAAGTAAACTGTATAGATCTTCCCGTGATCTGGAAGTATCAGGACTAGTTTTGATGTCAACCTTCCTTTCAACTCCTGAAAGGCTATCTCGCAAGCTTCCGACCAAACAAACTTTGCACCCTTCTTAGTCAAACTCGTCAACGGTGCTGCTAAGTGGGAGAAGTCCTGTATAAAGCGCCTGTAGTAACCAACCATCCCCAAGAAACTTCGTATCTCAAACATGTTCTTAGGCTGCTCCCAGGAAACTACTGCTCTCACTTTCTCTTGGTCGACCTCAACTCCTACCTCTAAGATGATATGACCCAAGAAGTGAATATGGTCCATCCAAAAGTGGCACCTTGAGAGCTTAGCATATAGTCTATGCTCTCTCAGTGTACTGAGTACAATCTCAATATGGGTAGCATGGTCATATAGAGTGTGATAGTACACCAAGATATTTTCCATAAAGACTAACACAAAAGAATCCAGATAAGGATGGTACACATGATTCATCAGAGCCATGAAAACTGTTGGCGCGTTCATGAGTTAGAATGGCATAACCAAGTACTTGTATAGACCATATGTGCTCCAAAAAGCTGTAAGGGGTATATCTAATGGTCTAACGCGTAACTGATGATATCTGGATGTCAAGTCAATATTTGAAAAGACTCGTGCTCCACGAAGTTGATCAAAAAGATCATCAATCCTTGGTAAGGGATATCGGTTCTTTACTATCAGCTAGTTCAACTTCTGATAATCCATACAGAGTCTGAGGGTACTGTCTTCTTTCTTTGCAAAGAGAACTGGAAAACCCCAAGAAGACGTACTGTGTCGGATAAAAACCTTTTCCTGAAACTCCTCTAACTGCCTCTTGAGCTCATGAAACTCTGGTGTATCCATCCTATAAGTAGGAATAGACACTAGTGCTGCTCCTGGCAGAAGATCAATAGAAAAATCCACCTCTCGCTCTGGAGGTAGACCTAAAAAGTCGTCTAGAAAGACATCCCTAAAATGATCAACTATTGGAGGGAAATACTTCTGAAAAGTTCCATGATCATCCAGATATAAACTCATAATCTGGGTTGTCACTCCACCTTTACCAGGATGCTCAGGTCCAGCTCGGCTCGCCTGGACATCCCATTCACCCTTGTATAGAAACTCGCTGCCCTCTAGTGACGCGAAACTGACCCTGTGACGATATCAATCTACAAAGGCTCGAAAGGGTACAAACTAGTCCATCCAAATAATGACGTCATATCTCGTCATCTTTAAGACATAGAGGTCCCATAGAAAGTGACACCCACCAACCTCTAAGAGTAACTCCTTGCACTGATGCACACTAACCGTTCTAGTCCCCAACAGAGTGTCTAGCGTCATAATATCCATAGAAAATGAAACACAGAGCTCAAGGCTCTCCAAAACTGGAAAATATATAAATCTATGTGTAGAACCCATATCAAAAAGTACAAAAGACAAAATAGAAGCAACTAGAATAGTACCTCTGACAGTGGGAGGTCTGGGATCCTGCTCTTGTTGGGTTTGTTGCACTAAATATGTCTTCCCAGTGCCGTAACCCTACGACACAGCCTGGAAACCCTGAGCTATCCCGCCCTGCTGCCTCTGGGATCCTGGTGTCTGGCTACTATGGCCACGACCGCCATCTCTACCTGCATGCCCTGACATATTCTCATTTCCCAATTGGTAAGAAGCTTTGGGTCCTTCTCCCACACGTGGAGTCTACACAGAACCCCTATCACTAGCTTCTGGTGGAATCGCCCTGCAAAAGCAGAGCAGATGACCCATCCTGCCACAAGCTCGGCACTCCACTAGGTCATGTGAACACTACAGCCTCTTGTGCCCCTCTTTACCACAGTGATAGAACATGACCTGTCCACCTGAATTATTTTGCTGACTAGTACTGCCACCATTAGAGAAACTCATCTTCCTCTTCCTCTTGCTGGTAGAAATAGTACCAAAAACTAGTACTGAACCTCCCTGGCCTACAACACTAGCTTCCCACAGATTCCTCTCGGTAATCAGTGCCTGTTTCACAATAGAATGTACTGTAGGCAACCTAAAAAATGTTCACCAGTGCTCGAATGTCATATCGAATACCATACTCAAAGCATCTAGCTCTCAACGCCTCATCACCCACTAGAATGGGTGAAAAATGATAAAGCTCAGTGAAGCGACCAGAATAATCCATCAATGACATGGCACCTTGCTGCAGATTCATGAACTATCGATCTTGATCTTCCATTAGCGTATCTGGGAAGAAGAAGTCACAGAAAGATTCCTGAAAATCTTCCCATGCCATGTCTCGGTGATGCTCAGATTGGGTGGTATCATTCCACCACATCTTGGAGGAATCACACAGAATTTATGTAGTGAGATTGACCCTCCTCCCATGAAGAATCTATAGATGCTCGAATATTTTTTACATTGAACCCCTCCAAGACTATGCAGCCTGTGGTCCGCCATCCCCTAAAAACACAGGTGGATGCTGCTGGTGGAATATACGAGTCAGATATTCCATAGATGTGGCAGCCTGCAGTGCTCCCTGGAAGGTCTGCATAAACCGCATGAAGCCTTCAAAGAACTACTCCTCCGTGCCTGGGTTCGGTATAACGGCTGGTACCACATCTGGCTCTGCTGGAGGTTTCATTGGTAACCCATAGCCTACAATCTTCGAAGTATAATCATCACCACTCTCCTAGAAAACAACTGGTGGTTGTCTCGACGGCATGACTCTACAGGGTCAAACACACACCTTAGATTAAGGTCATCAATGACTAAAAACAAGTATTGTAAGGAGGGAACATGATAAGAAAAGCATTCAAGTTTTACAAAGCAAGACTACACGGAGTGTATAATAACTACACGCCGTGTTTCGTCAAGTCTTTCACATGGGCATGTACTCTGCCAAAACTGGTAGTGTAACACCCCCAAACACATGGCGTGTTGTCCATAAACATGGCGTGTACTTAAATTTTCCTCCCTTCTTGAGTCCCTCTACACAGTATAGCCACACTTCTCTCCTTTAAATGAAACTACACGGTGTGTATAAGGTCTACACGGCGTGTATGGAACGAGATGAACTGACCCGTGTTGTCTGTCACATGGCTGGTGCACAGGTCAGACTACATGGCGTGTTCTAGTGAGACACTTCATGTACGACTTAAATTCTAACTACCTATGTTGTTAGTGACACGGTCGGCTACTCGGCTGACACTACATGGCGTGCCACACTCACACATAGCGTGTCCACCACTCCGTCTTCCCAGCCACACGGCTAGTTCCACACGGTTTTTCCCTGGTCAAGAAAACACGGCGTGTTCAAGAAGATGTAACATCGACCCGTGTTTGTTAGCTACATGTTCGGGTCCCTAGGTTACCCTACACGGCGTGTTCATCATTGAGACGGTGTGTAAAAGAAAATATGTCCTTCGTCCGTGTTGTTAGTTACACGGGCGGACACAGGTTCCACACAACACGGCATGTTAAATAACTACACGGTGTGTGGCCTCTAGAACTTCCCCATCCCGTGTCTCAGCCCACACGGCCTATGGCATGGGTAGAAACTATACAATGTGTACTTACGGTACACGACATGTACTCAAAAATATTTTTCTCTTCTTCCAGAACAGAAGAATATAGGGCGTGTATTCAAAACTACATGGCGTGTATTCTGGGTTTTTTTGGATAGAAATCCTTAGAAACTACTCAGAAACCTATAAAACCCTGAAGAAAACACCTAAGTTCCAAATTCCGGTACATGAGGGCCTATAATCCCCGTGAACCAAATCTTGGAATCATACACATGTTATAACAAAATAAACACATCGATGATCCACAAAATTCTGGTCATTGAGGGCTCATGCTCCCCAAAAACAAATGTTTGGCATTCACCCTATCAAAACCTCACACAAAAATACCGTATCAAATAGTAGGTATTTATCAAAGTAGCTATCACAATAGCATGCTTTTCTAGGATAACAACTATCACAACAACATGCAATTTATAATGCACCTACATGGCATGGAATGAATGCATGACATGTGATTTCTAGAATGTGCCTAAAAGATGCATGAGATATAATACCCTCATCTCATTAGGTTGCAACTAAATAGAACCCATGTATAACATATAAAGAGTACACCACAAGTGCGTCACCTAATGGTGAAAATCAAATCAACTGTAAAATTTCAAAACCAGTAATAATTTCAATAACTGTGGTAGACTGGCTTTTCCCTGTACACAGGTTTGCTAATCCTAGGCACAACTTATTACCAACTACATTTCCATCCTATCCTTTACTATGCCTCCAAACAGTAAGTCAAAGAAAATAACTCCTTTGATACAACACTGTAATGTCCCGGATCCAGAAGCCACTCAACGAGTGCCCCAGACCCGGTTGGTCACATGACCTCAAGCGCATTTCCCCAAATGCCAAAGGGTGCCGACTAGAAGCGAGGCCCAATGACTAATAGTGGGAAAACTATTCCCTCATTTGTTAAAGTGTAGTTCAGTTGAGTAAAATATAAAAACATAATTCAACAGCAAAAGCATAAAACAATATAAAACTAAAATTGACACAAGAGAACCAGCAGTCATATATATATAAGGATATAGCATGTCACTAATTCTATGAAAGCATCCTAGATAGGATACACTGCAATACAATACAATACAACTCAAAATAAAAGGCACAGCCAACAAAACAAAGCAGAGTAAAAAAACGCAACAACATTGCAAGCCATAGCTTGGTCCAATTCTCTCCTACTCCTCTACTACAGTCATGTACCTATATAGGGACCTTTTCCCTTATGCACACTTGCATAAATGTAATCTGTTTGGGCCGAAGACATGCCCCAACAGGGTGTGAGAAATAAATCCCATTAGGCACCTACCAAAGGCCTGTGCCCAGCTATCAGTGAAATTGTGCAACAACAGTGTCCAGTAGTAAATGAAATAAACTAAGAAGTACTCAAAAGTAACTAACTTTACCAGTCACATTTCCATTTTAATATTCATTTAACCATTCCAAGCCTATGATTTAACTTGTTAGGTACAATATATGAAAATCACAATGGTGAATATTCATGATAACACTGTCCTCAGACATACAATTCGTACCCTCAGGTAATAAGAATCAAAACCCACAAGTTTCTGCCTATAGGCATAACAGATATTTCCCACAGGCATATGAAGTGTCGCCTAGAGGCACAGAATATACCGCCCATGGGCACAGAAAGGTTTCCCATAGGCTAAACGAAACACTTCCCTCAGGCTAAGAAAAACACTACCCACAGGATAATAAACACCACCCTTAGGCTAAAGGAATCTTGTCTAGCCCAAAACATAAACCAGCAATTTATATACACTTTCTCTCAAGAAAAATCAATGAAAAAAATAATCATTGCATGGCCTTTAGTATCTTGGCCAAACGTTTAAATAGAGGAACTCACCCTCGGGGTGGTCCTGGATCCAAGCAGATATACCAAACAGCAGTTTAAACTTATCATTAGATTATCTATACAATTCTAGACATCTTTTCAGAAAAGGCCTCAGCTATACGATACCCCAAACATGGGTTCTTAGAACAATGGTACACAAAAACACACAGAAGATGGAATTTAAACACCAGACCACCTACCATGAACGACCTTGATTGGTATATATGAACGACGCCTCCCGAAACAAAATAGAACAGCACAGATATGAGATGGAAATAATCTCGTTCAAACTAAAATAACTTTCCCTCAGTTAATAATTGGTAATAAAGTCTCTAGGATAAGGAAGAGATTACCTGTGCGGTTCAAAGGAGATCGACGGCGTAGGAATCGGGTTCCCAGTGCGCGGTTGGGAGATCCTCCAAGGTTCGGCCATCTCTCCCTATCTCCTCTGGCGTTCTAAGCTTCCTCTGTGAACAGAGGAGTCTACTACCTGTTTTAAGAAAAAAAAACAAACTACACAGCATGTACTCTCAAGTACACAGCATGTACTTTTCTAATTTAACTATTCCTATGGCGGATACTTTTTCACCGCCGAACTGTTCACTTGTTGACATGATTACATGGCATGTATTCCCTATTACACGGCATGTACTGTCGCTCCACTAGAGGCTGCTTCCACCGCCTTACTATTCACCCGCCGACTGAATATATGGTGTGTAAATACCATATAACCGGCGTGTAGTCAATTTTTACACCCTTCATTGCTGACAGGCCCACACGCCCTGTGTACCCATCCCACACGGCCAAAGTACACGGTGTGTGGAAAAGTACATGGTGTGTAATTACAAAATTTGGGATTTTTCCCCATTTTACTTATTTTCTCAAAAACACTTAAGGAAAAAAGGAAAAGAATAAACTTGTACCTCAAGAATAAGAACCGGGTTCTTACAGTAATATAAAACTTGTTTATGTATCTTGTACTTCCAAGGTTACAAAACTGAACGGTTTTTCGAGACTTGATCTCTAGTAATCATGTCAATGTTGTGTAATAAATGCACTGACTCTGGGTAACTAGGGTCAGGGCATTGCAGTTGGTATCAGAGGAAGTTTAGTATAAACCTTGGAAACTAGATTTAGAAAAAATCCGATTAGAGAACATTACCCTAAGATATACTTTGAGGAATAGTATAAAATAGCTTCCTATAATTTTGGTAATTTAGAGATTTTGTGATTTTTCCAAGCAATACATCTCTTTCTGGATACTACAAGTGGACATGGTTCTAGCATAGATGTACCTAGGAGTGAAAACTATGACAAAGAGTTTCGAGCTTGACTCGGGGTATCCCGGTACATGGCAATGGGCCTTAATGCACACCTTTTTTGAGGCTCCTGGGGGATATGCTTAAGAAAATTCACATTTTCATTACAAAATAATTTGAAGGATTTTAATATAAGATAAGAATAAATAACCTTGGTTAAATTCTAATGTGTTTTATATAGAAAATAAGGTGTCGTGATATTCTCTGAATGATTTTATGACTATTGTTACTAACACTATGCTTTCTTTTTTTAATCAATGGTTGGATTCCATGGAAGTCATAGTAACATTGAACATGTTGTACGAGGTGGGAACGGTGGTGAAAATGAGCAGTGAAATGGAATGTTGATAGTAATAAAATATATCCCTTAATACCGAATCATTTTTCCAAAAATATGATCAACAACATATATATTAACCAACTCCCAAAGTCAATAAAGAAGAGAAAGGTGGAGAATGATAAGTGCTCCAGTAGTGGAGACCATGTAGAAAAGAAAGCTCAATTTCGATCATGCAGAAAATGTGGAAGGAGACACCCAAAAAAAAGTGACTCAATGGAAAAAATAAATGATTTATGTGTGGGAAATAACGACATAAAGTTAATAATTTCTGAGGAAAAATAAAGATTACTATGGAATAAAATAAAAATTATTCTAAAATCCATTTATAGTCATTTTTCGTAAATGTAGGGGACCTGGGAATTACCCGAGTCAACACCCTATTCTATAAGACAACCTCTAGGTAAAGGAAGAACCTATGTGGAAATAAATGGATGGAAAAATGTTTAAAATTATTAATTCTCTTTTTTGCTGGGATTACTTTATAATACTTTTCTCTTGTATGTGTAACCGTATAGCTTATTTTGTGAAAATGCTATTTGAGGAAGAATTACATTTTATTTTGTGTATATAATTATAAAAGAACCATCTGGGTTTATATGATCCTTGAATTTGAGGAAATTACAGGAGATACCTTTTTGGGATGAAAATGTGAGGTATGAGATAACATTTATGGTTAAAATATATTATGGTTATTTTTTAGGAATTTATCTCATTTTAGGGAATGTTATAAAATTATATAGTCTTTGAATAATGACAACACATAGACTGTGTGACAACCAATCACGTTGAATGAAGCTATGTGAATCAAACCCACAACCAAAGTGTTATTGGGATTTATCGCCTACCACTGGACTACATGAAGTCCCTAGTTAGTATGACTATTTCTTTTTAGTTAAATGAATTTATAGATCAATAATATTTTGATTTTGGAATCATATGATTTATCAAATGTATATCCTTAGTATAGGAAATATTATTTGGTGATTAAGTGATAAATGTTATTTTGGAAGATGTTCCCTCTTTTGGGAACATTATATTCCTAAAGAAAATGGAATACTATGGGATTTCATTTGGGGATTAATGGTGGGTTTTTTTATTTTGGAAGAATATATTTTTTTATTGTGGGATTATTGTTATTTGAGATATTTATAGAAATGATTAAACTATCATAAAGAATATGTGATTAGGTTACTTACTTTTAAGTATGTGATGTTAATAGTAATCGATGTTATTTGGAGATAAATGATAAAATTTATCGTGGAAGACTATGTAATCAAATCCTTCTGAATTTTGGGTTTCAAACTTAGTTTGGATTATTTTAGATAATTTTAAGGAAACTGTTTATTGAATAGTCTTCGTTGAACTTTGGGTATTGTTTGTTTAATTTTAGAGATTAAGAGGAGTATTTATTTCTCTAAAATATTTTCCTTTTGGGGAATCATATGATCTTTCTCTAACTATTTTAGTTTTGGTCAATGTCTAAATACAAGGGAAATATATAGTTTATATTTTGTGAATTATGTGATTCTCTATATGTTGATTCTAGTACTTCATGTGTGAACAAGTCATATTGAATACTAATCATTTGGATAAAATATGGTTTTGTGGTAGAAATTTATTAAAGGATGAAACATTATTTGTAAAGTAAGTATATATCCTTATATTCCTAGTCAATCTCATAAATAAATTCTTCAACATAATGAAAAGGAACATAAAACAAAAACATTGTCTGTAAACTTTTCCCATTGGGTATTCAAAGACTGTTTAACCCATCACAAGTATATGGCTTTCATATTGTTAACTTTCTCTTAAAAATATTCTCTATCACTATCCATCAGAACATGATGGTTAGTTTTCTCTTAGATATCCATGTTTTATTACATGTAACCCTAGTATGTGTTATTTCTAGTAACCTTCATACTTACCTTTATTTATTTTAAAATAGAGGCCTCATTAGTCCATTTTTCGATGTGGGATTTCAACTAAGATATTTTGAAATGTCAAACCCCTATTTTTCAATCCTGAGTTTAAATTGCAAGTATGAAATTTATTGAAGGAGGGGAGAATTTAACACCCCAAGATTTCATAGTAAATTATCACTTTAAATTAATTTAATAGCTTATATTGCACGTAACACCGACTTGGATTGTGTTAAACACAAGATTGAGTTTCAGTGAAACAACACATTAGTATTATAATTACATAAACGATATATTTATTTATCAATTAAATATTGTAATAGGAATATTAAAAAATAAATTTAAAATTTTATTTATAATGTTTTCACATAAGTAAAATATATTTATAATGGAATGTATAAGTTTTGTTAATTTAGTTATATATTTAGAAAAACTATTTTCTTAAATGAACAACTTTTTATGTCCTTTTGTGAACAATAATAAAATTAAATCTAGACACTAATAAAAATATAATTTGTTAAAATATAATTTTTTTGAATTAAAAATATCAAAATTAGCATCAGGTGATATTTTTTTACTTTTCTGATAACTTTCATATTTTGATGAATAGTGAAAATACAAAATTTTAATTAAAAACAACTTTTTTAATCGAAATAATTTTTAGTGATAAATTGTAAATTTGAGTGTTTTTAAAGTATCATTATATTATATTTTTATCATTTAATATAATTTAAGTCATTTTATGTAATTTCACATTTAAGTTGTACATAAACATATGTCAATCTTTTGATAGTATTTACTTCTTAAAAACTCACATTTTGGTTTTGACAACGAGAATTAATTTTAAATTAATTTCTGCAACTTCTGTGTTTTGAATTTGGAAAAATGGATTCCAAATTTGGAATTACGAGGTCCAAATTGTTAAAATAGGTAACTTTTATTTTTAGACATTTTGAATAGTAACTTCAGTAAATATTTTATTTATCATGGCTAAAGGGTAAATCTGGTAAATATGGATAAATAATTATATTATAATAATATTAAATTACCCTAAAACGTGTCCTAACCCTATTTCCTGGTACATTTCCCACGATGGTCATCTTTTGGTCGATATTGAGACCCCATGGAGCCACTTTTAAGTGAAAATGACACTTTATAAAAATTAATTTAAAGTTAAGGAAAATGTAACATAAACATATATCTTTTAGTAAAATAATTTCCATATGATGTTATATAATTTATCTCTTTTACCATAAATATACATTATAAATCTAAAACTATTTCATAAATCTTGGTATTGTATTTATAATTTTTATATATATAATAAATATATTTATTTATGACACAATAATGATTCAGTATTTTCCTTATTAATGAAAGAACCAAATAAATGATATTATAAATATTAAAATAAATATAATTTAATAGTTTTGATGCCATACATGAATTTTATAGGTGAATATGACATGTTAGGGTTGATTCAATGTATTTTCTCGAAGTATTAAAGTTGTGATGACTTTCAAAAAAATACTAAATACTGTCAAAATTTACATAAATGAGTTTTTAATGAAAATAATTTTTTTATTAAATGATTTAATATTTCTAAAAATATAAGATTTGTCCAAATGAATTATATAAGGTTAAATATATCATTAATGAAAAGGTACTCCCCCTACTCTCAAATTCACACCTCCAAATCCATTTGTCTTGGAAAAACACTACTCAAATATCCTCTCAACTACCCTCAATTAAACCTAGATACCTGACATAGATCGAAAATACAACCTAAAGATCCTTTCTGATGAAATTAAAAGGAAGTAACCAAAGAAGAGGTAATTATTTCATCATCTCTTTCAATGTTTTTTCTTATTACAATTCCTTTTTATTTTTTATTTCTATAATAAAATAATAACTCCAGTAAATTATACATAATTAGATGTTGTTATAAATATGGTACAACCGTATTCATTGTTATATCCATCATATGAATGAAAACATCGTTATACGTGCGTACGTAAGGCTTACCGTCTCCATGTCATGGTGTAGTTTTTTATTCAACACATAATTATTTCAATGGGTATAATAATGATTATAATTGATGTAAATAATATATAAAACATGTTAATTATTATTTATATATAATATACCATTCAATTACATACAATTTTACCATCAATAGAATGATATTGTTGCTCATGCGTACGTACATCTTACTGTCCCCGCAACACGATAAGATTTTGATCCCCATCGAAACCATTCAAGAATAATTTTCATTTTAAGATTAAAAATAATGTTTAAGAACTGAATATCATTTAGTATATGAATATAATACATCCTATTCATAATTAAAATGACTTTCATAACAAAACATATGAAGTAAAATGAATCAGTTAACCGCAAAACAATAATACTATTGAAATATTATTAACAAAGCAGTATAAGAGGATCATATATGATATCGTATTTATGTATGTATTTATTGTATATTTTAATAACAATTATTTAACCATTATATAGGAGTTCTACGTACACTCTACTAAGGAAATGTATAAGGTAAGGGGTTTTCATCTCACTTTTATTCACGTGATATTCATACTATATTGGTCACTATTTCTTTTTGTGTGGTGTATGTACTACCAATGATTATATTATTTGTGTAATATAATTTAATTTATAGGTATTTATGTCTTCATTCTATTATCCTTATTTTATGGTGTGTATGTTTTGTACGTTACCAAATCTTTAAGGGAATTTCAAATTTCAATTTCCACTCAATGGGTTTTACGCAAACATCATAAATTATTTTACTCCAAGATTATGTGTGTAATCACTATTTATTTATTTATAAATTAATTTATACTCCCCTTCGTGTGGATATATTTTTTATACACATAATCACTCCATTGATAAATTCTCAAGTCATTGATATTAACTTGATAAGGGTAATCTTAACTCAATTTTTATTCATTAAGTTAATCATATAAGTCATTGGTATTGTTTTTACTAGAACATGTGTGAATTTCCTATAATTTATTTACCCTAAATATATAATAATATTTAGCATATTTATATTTTTCACAAATAATTATGTCATTGAATTATCCTCAATCTAATGATACAGTCTTTATAAGGGATTTGATCTCAATTTACATTCCATTGAGACTTCTTTGTTGTTAGGCACCAATTCACTTTTTTATGGTGTATATACTATCCCTTGAAATATTATATCATGAATATCTTTATTCTCATGATATTATAAATTTATGACTAAATTTTATTCCTCAATTTTTTGTATTCAATTGTCTCTCAATTGGTTTGGAACTCTTCAACTAAAATATAATTTTAAATATTTATTCTTCAAAATCTTTCTCATTAATGTCCATGTTTTAAAAATGATTTTAAGGATTTATTTATATGTACATGAATATTTTGAAATTGAAATTCCTTTCCAAAGTATCAAAGTGGTATGGAACACTTTGATTCAAAAATATCTTTTAAACGAATTCTTTGATAAATAGTGTGACTTTTAAATGTTTTCAAGAAAAGGGGGTATTTCTCTCAAATAGTTTAACTGATTATTTTCATCTATTATTTTATTTTATACTTGATTGAGGTTGATTTATTATAATATAATCTTACTTATTGTATTGAATTATTTATGTTTTACTATGGATGTGCTATTTTTATACCATTCCTGGTTTTTGGTTAAAATATTAACATTTCGTATGCTATTTTTAATACGAATGTTAAGATTATGTTTCACCCTTTTCATGTGAGAAATGCGTTGGACTTAGTAAGTGATGGGAGGGGCCCTCTATAACCCCTCGATGAATCAGTATGTATCATGAGAAAAAATAGTGTCCTGGAATAAGTCCTTGACAATATTTCATTATTTTTAGTCTTGGCACGAGGCCTTCACTATGTGGTTATGATGTCCGACATTTTGCATTCCATTATTTTCAAATTAACTATTGATATTTCTTGTGATTATTTGACTAGTATAAAATCCATGTGAATATGTAAATGGAATTATTTGATTTATATTTTCCATATTATTCATATGTTTATGTTTAAAAGGCTTGTGTTTAATCTTATACATTGTCTTAAATGTTTAAGATTATTTATGATAGTTTCTGCTATATCGTTATCCTTACTGAGCATCTGAGCTCACCCCTTTCTTCTGTTTAATTTTTTCCCTAGATACAAAGAAGTATATTATGACTGACCTATAGGGATAGGATAAGGGATATGATTGTGTCCAAAGGAGACACAATGTTGATTTTTTTATTTCATATTGTAATGTAAAACTTATTTATATATCTAGTACATCCAAGCCTACTAAACTGATCGGTCTTTCGAGACTTGATCTCTTGTGATGATGCCAATGTTATGTAATAATGGACTAACTCTAGGTAACTGGGGTCGGGGCATTACAGCTCAAGGTTGAAGAAGACAAAAATAAATATCTATTGGCTTGGATTAAACAAATAAAGAAACTAGTGTTCTTTAAATATTTTTTTAAATAGAGAAAATATTCTCTAGTAATTGTGTGTTCTTCTTTGGTTCACTCTTTGGTTGGGTGATTATTTATAAGTTAATCCCTTCAATTGGTCCCTCAATCCAGCATCAGGGTCAGTTCCCAAATACACATCACACACACATAAGAGGAAGGTGCACCTATCTACCCTATATGTATCATTGTGTACACCATGAGGGAACTATACACTCCCACCACATATTTCAATGTAGGCACTCACCATAACTCAAATCCACCGCCACCAGCAAGCCATGTAATCTAGCTTTCGCACATGGTTGAGGTCTCCTCCCACGTGTACAGGGTTGAGATGGCTCCTCAACTTGTATTTTTAGACTATTTATTTTCATTGAGGCCTCATAATGGTGTTTACGAAAATTAATTCCATGTCAAGTGATAACAAAATGAAATAAAAAATATCAAATTTTCAAACCCAATTCTAAACTTCACCACTTTTTTAGTCATATAATTTCTTTATAAAAATTTAAAACTCATTTCCTAAATTCGTCATCAATTCCTCATGAAAAATATATTTTTCATTGCCTTCAATCCATTATTTAAAATTATTATATAATGTTTCAAACATTCTATCAGTTATTCTTATACAATCGACACATATCATAGATATTTAATAATAGTTCAACAATATTGAAAATTAAGAGAACATGGACTTTTTATCTTTATAATTTATTGAAAAAAAATCAACATCAGCACAATTTTAACGTTAATAAAACATTTTTGTCCTTTAGTATCTCCATTTGGATCTATTTTAAATACCCATTTCATTTCTAAATTCACTGTTATCTTCTCCTCCTTACTGAAAAGAAATACAAAGATATAATTATGGGAAGGATTTCTTATATCTATCATCCAAAATTTAAGAACATATTATCCTATATAACTTACATCATGATTTTATTAAGATAATGATAGAGTAACTTCTTTCAAATTAATGAGTCAGAATAAACCATATCTAAGTTGACTTGGGAAAATCTATGTATAAAACAAGAGTGATCATTTAAGACTTAACATTTATCTATCAAAATATGACATGTTATAACAATTTAATTATTATCTAAGGAAAAATTATTATATTTTTAGGATAATTACCTCCATCCAACTTGACAAGGAGATTAAAAACATTCAAATGTAAGATTATATTTTCACTTTACAACCCATTTTTTCTTTTGTCGTCAAATAATCAATTCCTCTTTACTTATGATTTTGATTTGACTTTTATCATAATGATTGGAGAATATAATAATTATAAATAAATGATGAAAATATTTATGTTTTTAGAAAAATTAACATCTAGAATCCTCAGATAGAGCCTTTACCAATACCTATGATATTAAAGAAATAAAAACTAAGACAAATAAACCTTTTAGTTATTGTTCTATACTCCCTCTCAAAAGATTCACTCTATAGTTCCTATATTTTATCAAGTTTAGGTGTCCTCATAAACACATGAATCAGTTTCAATTCCCTATATAGAAAAAACAAAAACAATATATACCTAGGAATAAGGTGTTTCTTATTTAGAGTAGTAGTGTTGATATTTTCTCAACCCATAAGCTATTTTCAATTTAGTCCCAGATCTATTCATGCTAGAACCTCCTTTGACTTTCCAATTTTGATCATTTAAGGGTAGATTCATATGAAATTTTTTCTCTTCTAGTGAATTATCTCTTTTACCTTTGGGATAAATATTTTCTTTTGATTCTTTCCACTTTCCCATTTGATAAGAATTTTTTTGATCAGAACGATAAAAAATATATACTTTGATCTTTCTTTCCATTAGAATCCTATAATAACTATATCAAAAGTAGTGCCAATAAATATATAAAACAATGTATTTGTTGTTCATATATTTCATATATTTCTATTATAACATCAAATTAATTCTTAATAGATAGCCTTGTTGATTTTCTTGCAACAAAATTCTAATTTCTAAGACTATTCCTCATTCTGACATTACTTCTTATTTTATTTGTATAATTTCTCCTCCTTGATGTTGTCCAATTCTGAGTAAGTGAGAGGTTATATTGTATTTTTTAGGATTTAAACATAAATTTACCACAATACTAGTAGTAACCTATAAACCATCGTCTTCCTTAATTTTTATTATTTTGCTGATGATAAACCACTTGATTTTTGGATACACTCAAGCCATTATTTTTCCTCATTATTGGAAAACATTATTTTATCATCCTATTTAAGTCATCAATATCATAATAATTTCATATACTTTAGTTTTTATGTTATAAAATACACCACTATATGAAATAGAATAAGAATCACTAGAATAATAAGAAATAACATATGTCTTCTTTTTTGGGACAGTCTTCATAGTATCTTTGTATATTCATCCTAAAAATACACTACTTTTCAAAATCTTATATAATAATTTTCAAGGTGTTTTATGATTTAAGGCACCTAGATAATTTATTATTATGTTATTTATTTGGATATAGTTTTTGCATTAATTTCTTTCAATATATTATCCAATTCTATAATTATCACCTTGAAATTTTTTGGCCTTCTTAGTAAGATCATTCTCTTTATTATCATATTTTTTTCCCTTATCCCACAATTTGATTCTTTTTATGACTTTTGTGTTTTTATTAAGAAATGTTATAAGTTTATATCTATGCATTTACTCATTATAGCTCACTTTTTTTCTTATAATTTCTTGAAGATTCTTCATGTCTCTTAACTTTTACTATGAAGGTTTTATAGTTTTTAGTTGTATCTTAATATTTTAATTTACTCTATATTGAATATTATTCATTGAATTTCATACTCATCAGTTTTCTATTATATTTCCTTGAAATTTTTGTATTCTTTTTAGTTTTTTCAAATATAATTTTATTTTTGTATTCTTCTTCTTCATCACTCTTACAATATTCAAATTACTTCTATGGATAATCAATTATAAAATATCAAATTTTACCATGATTAAAATAAATTAAATGAAAAAAATCATTAAATTTTTATTTTCGTCTTCTAATCAATTTTGGAAATAAAGGGCATGACACTTATAATTTCTGTCACTTACCTCATACTCATTAGAATAAAAAAATTGTTCATTATCCTCTCTTTTATCTTGAAAAATTTAATAATTTTCAAATCCCATTCCTCTATGGGGTTTTCATTAATGATTGGATATTTTCACATCTCATAATTGAGGAATGTATTATAAAACTCATCAAGAGATAGGTCTCTAATTTATTCCAAGAAAGAAATATTTGGATAAAATTTTTCAAAAAATTACTCATTATTTTCTTGACAGTAGTTTAATCATACAAGGTATCTCCAAAACCCCTAGTATGACTTATAATCTCATTTACCCTGGTAATTTAGTCATAAAAAGTTTGATCATCATCTATACAAAAATCATCAAAATTAGATCGAAAATTTTATTGTTTTGCTTCTTTGATATTCACATTACCTTCATACATATTCTCACGTTTATCCCATATATAATTTTCTATTTTATGTCCCATTACCTTTGTGAACACATAATCAGAAAAAGATGAAAAAGTTGAATTTTTGGATTTCCCATATACTTATATATTTATATTATGAGCATATGTCATGAGAGAATTAATTCCATGTATAATAAAACCAAATATAATAGCATCATTAACATTAAGTCATTATGAAAGTAGATATGGATTCATTCGGTTCTTCCATCCATAAAATTTATTCTCATTGAAGAAATAATCTTATCTATTTTTTTGGATTTTAACTCCCCATTATTATTCTTTAGTTGAGGTTGGATCTTTTTAGTGGAAACCACATAATCTAAAACCAATTAAAGTACTGAGGTTTATATATATAACTAGGAGGGGTGGGGAGAATTATTGATGTTATTTTTATAATTTCTTTTTTTTTAATCAAAATTGTTGATTATTTAATATCTTTATCTAACCTTATTTGACATACCACCTCTCCCATATGAAATTAAATCAAATCCTTGAAAAGAAGATAGGTATTTTTACCAGGTTCACTACCAATGTGGGTGTCTACATCCTTAATGTTTTCATAATGATCCATGACATGTATTCTACATTAATAAGGAAAATGATTATAGAAAATCTCCCAAAATTCTTGATAGGAAAACTCATGTACTTAATGGTCACTAAAGATTATAGTGGTAAATATCTTGAAGAGATATTTTGACTAGAATCCCACTAGAGTTATTTATACTAACACCTACCAGTTTATATATCTCTTTAAAATCTCAAGTTGTTGATATGGTTATCCTAATAGTTCTTCATTGATCTTCTCAACCTCATATGAATGTGTCTTCAACATCCAGTAGCTTCTGATGAATTGATCTATTAGACTTGTTCTTCTTCATGTACAAATTCACTAATATTCTACAATATCGGTATAGTCATCCTTGGTAAATTTTAGTATCAAATTGTCATATCCCAATCTTATATATCAATCATTATCTTTTATCACATGTAGCCCAACTCTATCTCATCTTATAATCATCTTCTTACACTGGTTCTAATACATTGATTTTACTGATTCTTTTAAATTGTCTACTTATTCAAAAAATAACATAAATACTAGAAAACTTCACACATCCATACAATTAATGAAAAATATGACTCATGTTCACATTTCAAAATTCATGTATTTATGATACAATTAATGGTATTCTCATTTTTATTCAATATATATTTCATCAAGATTATTCTCAATCTTATACTTCATCTTTCTGAAAGTCTCTCAATACATTTATAAAAGCTTCATGAAACCCTATCTCACATAATCCTTCACTCATCTCCTACGTTATTCTTCATCAAATTATGAGTGTGGAAACATCCTTCAAAATTAATCAATATTATGTTATTTCCCAACTCAACATCATTCATGGTCTATTATCACATGCATATTGTTTCTCATATTCATTGTGTATCAACAAAAGGTTGATTCATAGTTATTTTCAAAGATATTAAGCTCGTGAAAAACAAATTCTTTATATAACATACTGAGAATGTATTACACAAAAAATGGATATTAGAACACTCTATCCTTTATGAAGATGTAGAAAAAGATTTTCAAGGTTTATCACAATCATTTCATGGAAACCAATCAATAAATATAGATCTACCTCAGGTCCTATAAATTTTTCTCACTCAGATTTACCTCATAATCACCACATCATTTCTTCATGCATGCACTAAATCCACTAATGTGACTTAAAAAATCACTATTATCCCATTCTAGAAGGTAAAATTACTCATGTTTCTTTAATAAATTTTTATGTGATTCATGCATTTATATATTCATGTAAATATCATCGCCACTATGGTATTTTTCGTTGAATAATAATTTAAACATCATTATAATATGAACATTATCTGAAACATTCCTCCACTACCATCTTGGATCAACAAACTAATGAATGCCTTATCAAGATTCAGACGATCTCATATTATTGATCCCTTGAGTTCAAAATGATTTTAGAATCTCATTTTTATTATAATATGTAGCTCCATTTAAATACCAATGATTTATAGTAACCCTTTGATGGATCAAGGTTCGAGAATATGCTAATGAATATCTAATAGAACTTATTAAATATATTTATTGTTTGAAATTATTTACATAATTTTTTAATTGGAGCGACAACTCTCTCTATTTCATGTGTCACACAACTGTTCTCTCTTCGAACTAGTGCCACTTAATAAGTGAATTCATCCTGCTAATCACTCAAATTGACACTTGAGTTGAAACTTTAATATACATCACACACTCACATGTAGAAGGTACACTTACCCCTCCTCCTCATGCCATTGTGTGCACTCTGTGAGTGTTATGAATAACCACCATGCCTTCACATGCACTCACTTTCCATAACTATGCTACCCCTCCCCCAAAAAACTATGTGAGGTAGCTCTCACACATAGTTTAGGCCTCCTCCCACAAGTTCAGGGTTAACATGGCTCCTAAATTGAGATGGTTAATCTTATTTTTAATAGAATCGTCACAAATATGTTATCTAAATACAATTACATGCTATGTAATAACACTATGAAATTCGTAGTATCAGATTCCAATCACAAATTCTCAACATCTCCATTTTTTAATCATTAAATTTATTTAGATAAATTTTAAAAAACATTTATCCAATTATTTATCAATTCTTCAAGAAAAATATATTTTCCATGTCCTTCAAAAAATTATTTGTAATTTCTTATGTATGTTGCAATCATTTTGTCAATTCTTTAATTACCATTGACATGTGTCTTAGAACATTAATATTAATTCAATAATCATAATAATTAATAACAAAATGAATTTTCATCATTATAACATATAAAAAATAAATTCAACGTATATAAAATTGAAAATTCAATAAACCACTTGGGCTATTCAGTTATGCTTGTGGTTTCAGCCTCCATAAGGGATTAGAAAATATAAGTTCGTGTTCACAAAGACTACTCGTTTGGATTTTTCCTTATCAATATTATTGTTTTATGAGTCTATGAATTTGTGTATTTTTTTATGCAATGTGCTAAGTATTTACAAATTATACCTTATTTTTTTAGATTTGTTCATTTAAAAGTGAGTATTATTATTATTATTATACCCATGGAAAATAGGTACTTCCCATGTTAAAAGGTCAAAATTTTGGAAATGTTTGATATATGGATGCATCATTATGTATTTTGGTAGAATTCAACATGAAAATTTTTTAATATTATTAATGGGTAAATAATTCTCTAATGATTAACTATGAACCATAATATTAGTCACCAACCCATAGATATTGGTGAATTCTCTTGGGGTTAGTGGAATTTCGATTCAAGTCATTTCTAGATCTAGGATGGGTCATTACACGGGGTATAAAAGAGGAGTTTGGGTTTTTATTGAATTATATAAATAGCATATAGGATTTCCAAGGACTGATAAGTGACTTATAGAAAGGGTTAATAAACCGCTTTATATAAGAAGATCTAGTAATCAAGGATATATTTGTATTTATTTGGAACCATATATTTGAGTGAGATTATGTATAACTGTCTTTATTATAGAATGGTGTGACTTAATATGTTTTATAAGGCTTATCCAGGAGTTATATTATATATTATTCCATGCATAATTGTTATAGAGTCACATTAAGACATGTGACTCTTTTTTTATATTATCCCAATCATATATACGAATTTAATTAGTTATAAAAAACTAATAAAATATTCATTTTTTCTTGACTACTTTATTAGGGGATATTCAATTTATTTAAGTTACTCACATGAATGATTAAGTTTATATGAATGAATTTATCTTTATTTATTATTATGCAACCAAGAATGTTTTACAATTTCCATGATTGAATTATTAGTGATGGGTTGATGGATATATTCCATAACCTCAATCCCTGTGGAGTTGATAAAATCTTATTATTTTTTTCAAAATTAAATGTAATTTAATTTACAATATTTCATTTTAAACATAGGAAATTTTGAAATGTGATTATGTTTTTGTAAATGATTAACTCTTTTAAAATGAATTAGATATTTTTTTCATCAAGATATATTTACATATTATCTTTGTTTTATTTTTCTAGTGATTTAAAAATGAAAGTAATTAATAGATATCTAAAAATAAAAATAAAAATATTTATGTAAAACTATTTTGAAAAATAAATATTTTGGGTAAATTAGAAATACTAGAGAAGGAAACAAAAGAAAAAAATTTGTTAAATCTTATAGATGTGAGAAATTATGGGTTTTAATTCTATTAGTTTTCAACAATTAATAATCTTAATGGTTTTAATTTGACGTTTAGGTGTTATAGATATGGTTTTATAGAGATATGTTTTTATTTTTAAAACTACACATGAGATGTGTAGTGGGAACCTTGGGGTATAATTTAGAGTGTTTCTAGAGATTTGGGGATTGTTATAGGAATGAGATTTCTTGATAATAGATATGTCTGTATTTTTAGGAATGAAAAGATCTATGGTAGGGGGTTTTTAATGAATCACATATTATGTATATTAATTAATATTTAAATTTTTATTTAAAATGAGTTGTAAAATTATGAAAATATAGGGTCATTTTTTATTACTGTTTTAAACTTGAGTTATAAATTGGGAGGATTTATATAAGGTTTTTTTATATATATTTAGTTTTTGAATAATTTAGAGTCTCTAGTTGAAGGTACAAGGTTGTTTCATTTTCATCACTTTTCTATAGATGAATCCTAGTACCTGATAGATGCTGACTAGGTACAAATTGATGGTGATTTAATGGGGTTGGTCATAAAGGATCATTGAGTACTTGTTATAAGGATTTAGTATACATAGTGTCCCACAATATTTTTTTTTAAAGAAAGTGTATTTTTTTTCTTTTTGTCGTAATATTATTATACCCTAATTGTTGTTCCTTATTCCACATCTATTATAATAAATCTAAACAAATGGATATTCATTCCTTTTTTTCTCTCAATCTCTAACCCTATTCCCCTCTTCAAACCATGGTTTCCCATAACATTTTATCTTTTATAATCATTGTAGAATAATTCCATAACATCTATTATTCCCTATTCCATTATTTGTTTTTGGATTTTATTATCTTTTAGAATATGGATTGATATTTGATTTCACACAATCAAGGTGAAATTTATTCAAGAGGTATGAGTTTTTGAGTATCCTATTTAGAAAAATTCGAGTAATTTCGTCTACATCCAATTGGTTTCTTTTTTGGTGGGGAATTATTATTTAAAAGACTAACCTAAATATTTATATATATTTAGGTTTATATTTTGAAACATTTAAGTTTGGTAAATTATGAGTTTTTTGACATAGAATAATAAGTTCTATTTGAGTTTTCAACATGGGTTTTATTTATAGGAATAATGTTATTTATTTCATGAATTTTATTTATTTTGGTTTTATTGGATGGGATTATGGTTTATAAATTTTAATAGGATACTATTTATTTTTCATATTGGGATGATCTCATCAATGGTTGGTCATGGTAGATGGTATTAACCCTCATTGTATCATTATTTGGGTTATAAATAAAATGTTTCTACTAATTGGTATCTAACACTTTAATAAAGTTAAAAAATTAATATCAAAAATATGAGTTGTATATTTTAATAAATACTAGTGTAATTTAAACCATATGGTTTTCTATGATTTTTTTTGAATATATGTGTTTTCTTTCATTTTCGCATGAATTATCCTATATTCCTATACTTTTTTATTAATTTTTTTAATAATTGTAAATTATTAGCTGTTATAAATGTAATTAAAAATTATTTGATGATTTTTGAATTTTTTTTATTTTTATATGAAACGTTGATCATACCTATATATTTTTCTTATATGCTTTTATAAACCTAAATCATTTCCATGAAATAGTTAATTTTTTAGTACGTCTATAATGATATGGTTTATTCTCTTGAATTTAATGAAATCTTTATTTGTTTTGGTAAAATAAATCAAATTTGATTAGTTTATGTTTTTTTATATCATTTGATCAGTTTTATATATTATTGTGTATTATTTTTATTATTTGGGTTTGATATAATTAATAAATATAAGTTCTAAATTTATATTATGAATTTGTTTATGATTTTAGTAGATAAATAATGGATTTCTAAACTAAAACTCTAAATTTTATAAAAATTATTTCTTCTTACCTTAACCAAGCATAAGTTATTAGCTATTCTTAATACTAACTCAATTTTTATAGCCCATTTCTTATGAAGTATGTTTTATTTGGATTATTTATTATGTATTAAGAGATAAATCATTTCTTTCCATTATGAACTGATTAGTATAAAATTCATAAAACAACTAACATTTCTTAACTGGATGTCGTAGTGATTAGGGAATGGATGAATCTAATTGAGTGGGAAGGAATTGTTTGAATATTCAGTCTTAATGGAATATAATTAAGTAATTTATTATTTAAATATAATTGTATTATCTTATTAGAACCATTTTTTGGGTCATTTAAGCCTCTTAATATTTTGGTAATAATTAGTGGGTTATGGGTTACCTCAATAGATAATTTTTTTTAAAGATAGGTGATGGATTGGATGGGTTTTTACCAAAATTTTAACATCTTCTTATGAATAATCCACTAATTCACTTATTCTGTTACATATTATGTCAATGAGACATTTAAGTGTAAATATTCAGTTACTAATGAGTTATCTATATTTTTTCATTGGGACTTTCTTATTTGTCCCATTAATGGAATTATAGATTTTTATTATATAAATATTAATACTTTAGTGTATAAGAAAGACCTTAAGGATTGGAAATAGAGTTAGTTTCCAAACTATGGTTAAAAGGTTCATGGAATATCTTTTTAACAATATGTAAGGGATTTATAAAAACTCATTTTTTAAACAACCCATAAATAGATATATAAGAAAGATTTTAAATTTCAAAAGAAACATTTGAGCTTAGATATCCATTAACTTTTCCATGTAAAAAACATAATTTCGTAATCCTTTTTGTAGAAAATTTCATATACAACCATAAAGGAAAAAATTAAAAATATAAGGGTTTATTATAAAACATGAGTACTATTTAATAACTATACATTAAAATAAAAATCTTTTAAAATATATTTAAAAAAATTCATAAACTCTCCTTACAAACATAATCTCATTTTATTACCTTTTGAAAACAAAATATTTACTTCAAACCCATTTTAATCATATCATATATGTACATTAGGAAATTATATTTATATTAACCCTTATAATATATATTATAATGGATTCACAAAGTCCTATAATTATCATATCTCTTTAGAGTAACCTATAACTGGTAAATTCAATCACAATACCCAATGTATTAGAGAGATATATTAGGATCACTTGTCATCAAAGCTATATTGGGATCACCTGTTATTCATATAAAATTCCCAATAAAATAGCATGAAAAAAAACATATATATTTCATATTTATCATAAAACATATTTTAATTTGAATTCAATCCAATAATAAATAACATTTTTAATATTATCAAAAATATGAGAAAAGGATTCAATTTCCATAGAAAAAAAAATAAAAAAAATTCCCAAAATATTGAAAGAAATATTTTTTTTGAAAATAACCTAGGAAAAAAGTAAAGTAATATTGATAAAAATAATGGATATGAATGTGGGAAGTGGATTTCAATTATTATATGTTTAAAAACATTATTTTTCCCTTTTTAGAAAGGAAAAAATAACCATTATGAAAAACATTGAAAATATTTCTTTATAATCCATTACAAAGAGAGTTAAAAATAATTTAAAATGGCCACCATCAAACTTTTAAGAATAAATAAAATCATTCATGAAATATTTAAAATAACCACAACATGAAAGTAAAATATTTGGAAAAAAATATTAAAATAATATTTTTAAAATAAAGTCCCCTACCTAAAGTTTGGACTCATATCATTTGTATGTCTACCCTTCTTCTCCCTAGATATCTCCCTTTAACATACACATTAATCCTTATATGAATGGTATTTTGAGAAGAAAAAAGACTTCTAGGAAATGGGGATGGATGTTGCGAAGGAATTTGGGTAGGTATTAGTTCTTCTAAAAGATTCATGTTGTTTGAATAAGAGGTGATATCGTGTTCCTATTTATAAGTGAGATGAGTGGCTCTCTTGTAATTTTTCAAAGAATTAAAATAATCTAAGGACGTATTCATTAGAAAGTTTAACTTAAACTAGAAAATTTTAATAAATGGTTATAAGGGTCAAAATTATCACATCCAATAATAATTAATAAAAAAAATTATTTCCTTATAACTTAGTTTTGACATTAATTAACTCATTTTACCCATTTTACTTTGGTGACAACATTTTTACCAAGGTTACAATTCATAAATAAAAAAATTGAGATGGAATAAGTTACTAAAAATAAAACTTTTCATTATAAATGTGAAATCCATTTTTTAAGATTCAATCTATATAAGTGATAAAAATTACTTTAAATATAAGAATTCAAAATGCAATGAACAATATTTTTTTTTGAAAATGTGTTTTTAAGTTTAAAAATGAAGTTATAAATAAACATAATATAAGAATTGTTCTTATGTAATTTTTTACATTATATTTATTAAAATTTGACTAATATAAATTTAAAAAAAATTAAAAATATAGTGATACTTTTAAAAATATTTTAAAATAAATGAAAATTTTAAAAAAAATCAGAATTTTTTCACTATTCCACAAAAAAATCAGTCATTTTAGTAAAATAAAAATATTTGTCCAAATATTATTTAAAGTTGATGAATATAAAAATAATTTTTAATTTATCAATTTTAAACTCAAAAATTTAGAATATTATTTTTTTTAAATGATATATTTCATAGGAAAACATTAAACCCTAAAAACCCATTAATTTTCTGAATGAAAATCAAATAAAATAATAAAATTATATATAAATCCTAAAAATATATTTTTAAAAATTATTGATACATGAAATCTATGCCCTATTATTATTTCCTATATTTTTACATTCTTCTTCCATACAAGAATTGTGTCATTGAAAATTTATTCATTACTTAAACAAGTGAGGGTATTATCCCTCATAGATTTTTTTTTGATTCTCAAGTTTCTTCCTAAACCATATAGTTTCTTCATAAAACCATAAATATGTGAGTTAACATATTCTATAACACCTCATTATCTATAGTATTCACTATATTTTCATTATAATAAATATTTTCCTCTAATTATACCACTTTAGGACTCAAAATAAGAGATGCATCAAGTGTGTACTTACTTAAAAAAGAAACATGAAACACATCATGTACCTGAGAGAAAATTTGATATTATTATACCTAGTAATAATGGATCCCACTTTCTCTAGAATTTTATATTCTATAATTAACAATGTTCACATCTTTCTTTTTTTTACCAACAAAACTTACTCCATTCCAAGGATATATTTTTAGAATGACATGGTCACCTACCTCAAATGAAAGGTCTTTCCACCCATTTTATATATTACTCTATTACGTTATCTATTTTTCTGCATCTGGTTCTAAATCATCTTTAATTTCTCAAATATATCTTTAACCAATTTTGGTCCCAATAATTTCCTCTCATCGAATTCATCCCAACATATTGTAGTATGAAACTTTTTATTATTATTTGTATAGATAAATGAAAACAATTATCATAAGAAAATTCCACTAAATATATATATTTATCCCAAATACCCTAAACATATAATGAGTAAGCACAAAAAATATCGAATTTTTTTTAAAATTTTCTCTTACACTCCATCATATTTAGGATAAAAATTTTTAGTGAAATTTATTTTAGTTCCCATTAACTTCTGAAAGTATTTTAAAAAAAATTAATGTAAACCTAGGTTCATGATCATATATAACTAAGAGAGGAACTCCATAAAACCTGAATCTATACTTACGATAATTTCTTAAAAGATGACCCAAATTCATGGTATCTCAAATTGGATTAAATCCACAGATTTAGTCAAAGATCCAAAGTAACTCAAATCACATTATTACCTTAAGATTTATTTGCTAATACCACCATGAAATCCATTCATATTTTATCCTATTTCCATTATGGCACTGAAAAGGATGAAACAACCCCAATGGATGTTTTCATTCATATTTATCCTACTTAAAAGTTAAATATTTCTTCGTAAAATCAGCTATGTTATACTTCATACCTTACCATAAAAAATATTCTTGAATGTCTCTATAAATTTTAGTGCAACTATGATGAATAGAAAATGATGATCTATGAGATTCACTTAATAATTATTTCTTCATATGAGAATAACTCAGAACACATAACCTCCTTACATACATTATAATGCATTATTTTTCAAAATTAATGTTAATAAATTTACCTTCATTAACCAATAATAAATTTTCATGAAAACATTGATCTTTAATCTGAGCCATAATAATTATTTCTACCAATGATGATGGTATTGATACCTAAGTCAAAAGAAAATTAATTTATGCATACACAACTTCCAATATTAAATTTTTAATATTATTAACTAAATCATAATTTCCTAGATGTAACATAGTTAATGATGCATTATATTTTTGACTTTAGGCATTGGATACCTTGTTTTATTAACATGTATGATTGTTAATTGTACAATCCCAATCCTTGTCTAGTTCTATCGATTTTCATTTCCTCATGTTAAAATATTTTTTATTGAGTATATACTTTAAGATTTTATGGTAACTATATATTTCACATTTTCTCAAATAGATAATGCCTCTAGACATTTAAAAAATCTACTGTATGAAGCTCAAGGTCATGTGTAGGATAATTCTACTCATGGGGTATCAATTGATTAGATTAATACATGATCACCCATTCATTATACATCAATATATAACCAAGGATCTTAAAATAAGAATCACTATAAATAAAAAACATCCCATTTCTATATGGTAATGAAATTATATTACAAATAACAAATCTTATTTTAATTCTTGTAAAAATTCATCACATTCCTTTATCAGATTAATTTTACTCTATTTAAAGTAAACATGGTTACTGAAAAATATAACTGGGAAATATTTTCAATAAACCATAGGTAGTAACCCACTAAGAAAATATAACTCATAATCATAATGACATATATAGGATTTATTGACTCCTTTTACATGTTGGTTTTAGAAATATCTACAGTTGTCCCAACTTTAGAAACAATATCCCATGGAATGAAATATTTTGTAACAAAAATTCAAATTTACTAAATTATTCATAAAACATATTTTCATTAAAATTATAATGAATAATCCTTATATGTTTCTCATGATGTTTATAGTTTCTATAATATACAATAATATAATCAATAAACACACCCATAAATTTATCCATCTACTCATCGAATACTCTATTCGTTGGATCTATAAATACAATGGGTTCCTTTGTTAACCTAAAAGTAAAAATCAAAAACACATAATTGATATACCCAGTCTAAAATCCCATATTTATATTTTCATATTCCTTCAATTTTATGTTATGGTACCCTAAAATGAGAGCATTATTCAAAGAATATTTACCTCCCTAGTGACAACCAAAAAATTCTATGATATGGGTAAAAGGATACTTATCCTTAATAGTGATTTCACTGAGTTCTCTATAATCAATGAAAAGTTCTTTGGAACCATCCTAATTTTTAATAAGAAGGATACAAGCACCCTATTGTGAAATTATAGAGCCGATGATTCCCACCTTGAGTGACCAAATTTTGACATTAATTAGTATGATTTACTAACTCATTGCAATTAAAAAATTTCAAAGTTGGTTTTTCATTATCATTCTGAAAATTACCATTTCACTTTTCTCTGCTGTCATGAGCCATGTGTCAAGTCTTTCCACAACAGTAACACTTTTAAAATATCATAACAAATTCTATATAATTATTATTTCCATACTTATCACAAGAGGATAACTTAATGTTCATACGTTCAAGTTTCTTTGATGAATTATTCATCATTTTGTTCCAGATTGATTGCTTCTTATCATTATTGTTATAAAAGACTGTAAACTCCACCTGAACTTTCTCAACATGCTATATAGTTTCCTGATAACTTCGAAACTCATGAGTTACCAGATCCCTTCATACATGTGGCTTGAATACTTGTATAAATCAATCAATTTTATAATCATAGTCCTGAATAAAATTTAGTGAATACCTAGAAACAATTTCTTCTTTTCCATTAGTTTTCTTAATCAATGACAACCATTGATCAACATTACCTTAAAAAATATTTATTGAAATGGTTACATTGATATGTTTTGAACATCTTGTAACTTTAAATGTCTCCTCCAAATTGTCAATTTATCCTTCAAATTGGGTATGAGGATCAATAATAACCTTGATAGTGATATTTCATAAAATTCTATAATATCAACACATTCTACTATAGATAATTATTCACTCTCTTTAATTGGAACCTCTATTTATAGCATGCATCAACTATGTTAAAATGTCTATGAACTACTATGAACGAAATCCAATAATTCTAAGTGGATGGTTTGGATGGATATTATCCTACCTATGAATTTTTACCTTAGATACCCTATTTCCTCTCTAGAAAACCATTCTAAACACATAATTATTAGAGGAAGATAAATTTAAATATTCAAAATCTATATCATGATAAAATAACCATATATTTAAATATATTCAAATTTTCTTTAAATATCACACTAACATCTAATGTTACCCAAAAAATTTATCTGATACAAATTATAATAATGTGTACTATAAAAACCTCATTAATACATGATTTATAACAAGGATTCAACTTTATTAAATTTCCAAGATCTTTTCATTATGAAGTTTTATGTAATTTGGTAAAAACATAACAAAGATAAAATTTCCCAAAAGTTTCTATTTATCTCATAAAATATATTCTATACAATGAAAAATATTCTTAATTCATGGTTTATCCCATAACTAGAATTGTGAATTTATTCATGTATCTAATCATCCTGAAGCCCTGTGAAAAATATTTTTAAACATAGTATGGATAAAAAATATCAATAAGGTAAAAAATAAAATAAACCTTGTAGTCTCTTTATAAACATGAGAAAAAATATATTACAATTTTTTCCTCTTCTATAATAAACAAAATTGAGATGATATATTTGTTTCCTTTTGCATGGAAATAACATAATTTTTTAATATATTTTATAAAAAATTTCATATTAAATCCTAAAGTTAGAATCATAAAAATTAGTATTTCTTTTAAAACATGAATACGCATCAATACCTTTCATTTTAAAAATAAATCCACTCACATCTCTTTAAAAAAAGTCATAAACATTCCTTAAGAACATAATCTCATTTTTATACCTTTTGAAACAATAATATTCCGATTAAAAATCATTTTAATCATATTTTATAGGTAAATTTGGAATTTATCATTACATTCACCCTTACAATAACCTTTATAATAAAATCACCTAACCGGATAATTCTCATATCTCTTAGGAGTAATCTATAACCGGTAAACTCCATCACTTTACTCAATGAATTGGAGTGCAATATTGGTATCACCCATCATTAGAGCTATATCAATCTCACCCAACATTTATATAAAATAACCAAAAATAATAGAATCATTAAAATACATATGGATTTAAATTTAATAAAAAAATTCACTTGAATTTTAATTCAATACAATAACATAAAACATTTTCAATTATCTAATAAATATAAGAAAATGTTTTTATTTCCTTAGAAAAACTTTTTTCAACTAAAAATTACTAGAATATTCAGAGAAATATTTTAATTGAAAATAACCATTGACACTTGTAAAAGAGTATTGATGACAAATAACAATTATGATGATCGGAATGTGGGGTCAAGCCATATATGTTTAAAAAATATTCTTTTTTACTTTAGTCAACCACAAAATTTGACCCCATGAGCCTCTATAGCATTGAAAAAAATATAAATAATCGACTCTATAAATGTATAAAAAGAGAATCCATTATCAATGAATTAACGGTACTTGATATATAAAATGATTTTACAAGATCTCTAACAACTATAAAAAAGGGCTATATCCATGGGCCATGACTATAGTTATAGCCCCAGTGCCCATGGCTATAGGTTAAAGCCATGGGAAAGGTGCTTGTGGATTATACTAGTGTTTATATAACCCATTGGTCTATAGACATATAAATGGATAATGGTTATTGGTTAGGCGGATAGTATATCTATATACACTATTTTAGTGACTATATATTCCTGATGTGCAACCTATTTCCATGGGAACCATTCTAGTATCTATAGACCATATGCTAAGAATATAATTCCTTGAATGTGGTGTGTGTGGATATAAGTAAAGTTAATTAGTTGTGGGGTTCTATACGCATATCCCAAAAATAAATATTTATCGACTTTACTACTCCCCTATGAGACTTTATATATATATAGTTAGAAAATTATTTCATCATTTTTATTAAATAAATAATAATGTCATCTTGATGTGCACTCTATAGCCATTGTTAGGATGAAACATAAATATAGCCATTTCCCCCACACCCCATATCCATTATTATACCAAAAAATGGATATACCCTCTTGTATCCTCACCTAATAATAATGGTTGGATTGGACCATGCATATAAGATCATTCCCTCACACCCTATATCCAAGGTTGGGCCTTATATCCCACCATAGCTTCAATTGATAGCCACAATCAGTTTGGACCATGGATATAGTCCCTCTATAGCCATGGGTCATCCTATAGAAGGCTAAAACCCCCACCCCCCATATGCACACTTATCCATAGTCAAATCAGACAATGGTTATAGGCTCTTTCCTATGCCCTTCCTACGTAAAAAAATTATATATATTGGTGTGTGTTAAGATATAGCCACAGGCACATTTTCTTATAGATATAGGTCAATTATAGCAATGATTATTTCTTTCATGTGGATATAGGTAAATTGTAGCCGATTATAAGCCAGATCATGTGTATAAGTATGTGTATAAAGGTTACTTTTCCACAAGTTTCCATCAAACACATGTGTCTCTATATATGTTTCCATCAATCAAATGACCTGCTAGCCTGAATTCTCATAAATTCCCTTCGTATAACTCATTTAGTGACCATTAGACATGGACTATTTCAGTCCCATATATACAACTCATATGTTTTTGATTCTTCAAGAATTAAAGGGTCATTTTGATGAAGATATATCATTTCATTCACTTTTATGGAAGATATCATATCATATCACTAACAAAAAAAATATTGTAAAATAATATATACTATCAAGGTGTGGCCAACAGTCATCGTTATATCTAAATAAAGGGCCAAGAATTCATATTCTTCTTATAAGAGGATAAATACCATCCAAGTTGAGCTTGAAATAAAAATATTATTAGCAACATAGCCAACCACCCTTGATTTTCTTAGACTCTAGGATTTTTTAAGAATGGTATCAAAGTATTAAGGTTCTCATTCTAGTTATCTCCAAAAAAATAGGTATTAGGGACTCCAAATATGTTTCATACACACCATGTAGACCAAAGTCACTGGGTATGGCACTCCATCTAGTGTATTTCATGGGTCATCCCTTATACAAAACTATTTTTTTCTTCATGATAATATTTTTTATATTCATACAAGAATCATTCTCATATCAACTTTAAAATTTCATCATAACATATAATACTCAATGGTAGACATATATTAGTGATAAATCGTAGTTGAACTTTTAGAGGCCAAATAACATAAATATTCATGAAATTATTATCAATATATATATTCATACCACCAAAATGAATGAAAGATAAAGCAGTGATTTAATTTTTGTGCGATACATTTTAAATTATTAAAATCCTTTTAAAATACTTAAAACCCCATTTACATGTGGTTTTTTATCACATCATATATGATAGACTTCCATATCATCCTTATATTTGCTAGAAATTTTGGGGTTTTATTATTACATCTATATATAATTATTACCACATAACTATGTGAACGCCTTATAAAACCTTCCCACTAAACTCATTAGTGAGTAAAATCCAATAAAATGTGAATTTTGGATAATGCTGATATTTATGAAGAAATTCCTAATGTTTAACTCCTTGAACATATTCAATCTCTTTCACTCTATAACTTCAAATGTTTTGATTTTAATAACATTAATTATCTACTTAAAATTGTTTCTATTTTTAACATCATTATCCTTGGAACCCTTTCCATATTTAAATTATCCTTTGAGATCTTATGGTAATTAATGTAAATATTTTCATTGTTACTTACCAGTACATGATAAAATTATTTAGGATAAAGAAACATTCACTTTTTTATGATAACTAAATGTAACTATTTATATTTCCACTTACTACCATGCCCTAAAACACTTTTAAGATATTTAGTAAAATTAACATTGAATTTTGTAATGTATAATACTTTAGTAAATAATGATATTCACATTATCATGTTAACTAAATATAATGCTTTAGATTTCTATTACCATTACATATCATAAACTATTTATGATATTAATTGGAACTGATAATTGAATTTTGAGTAGTGATTTTTTTTATTAAATTCGAACTTCTCTAAGTTCAAACATAATTCTACTAGCCTCATATAAACTATATTCTCTTATAATATAATGATAAGATACACAAAAACATATCATTAGAAAAAACATATTTCCCATTTAGTAGGAAGAATTAACTAATAATTTTTTTTTTATCCTATGTGGTCTTTTATATGTTTAGAAAATTACCTAGACATTTTTTTAATAAATACCACTAATGGGTATCAATAACATATTACATTATATTTTCATAAATATCTATATTAGCACCTTTATCCTTATTAATCACTTTTATCATAGATAAAACATTTTTTTTACTTGTCTCCTTTTCAAAAAAAAATTCATATAACTTGATCAATCGTAAAATATATATATATATATAATTCATTATCTACTATTTTTTAGGATAAATTTTTTTAATAAACAACCACTCTTATAATATAAGATAACCTAGATAATTATCCATTTGTTTTATGTAGATTCATCTAATATTGACATATTCATTTACATTAAAATATTTTATAAGGAAACTCTTTTCTTCATCACATGAATTAAAACTATAATCACTATAAATTATTCCCCTCATTTTAAAATAATGTATATATATAACACATATAAGGTATACATTTGGTATTTTATACCATTAAAAACTATATAATTGTTTTTTACAACATTGATTCCTAATATGGGAATTCGATGAAGTTTCTAAAACCACATCCAGTAAGTCAAATAATTACAACCTATGGAATCATTACTCCTTCTTATCGATAATAAAATTTGTGTTTTAATATCCTTGATAGGGTACTTGAGGAAATATTTTTAGACTCTCCAACTAACCTTTCTCGTTCTAGTTTTAACATATACCCTTTTCACTATAAGCAGAGTACCATAACCAAAACATCACATTCCTAGTTCATATATTCTCAACACTCTGAGAATAAAAATGATAAATTTTCTTCAATTCATTCATCTTGTTAGAAAATTTATAATGAGTACAATATAATTAAGTTTTTAACCATAAAAATCATTAAGGAAACCTTTAGTCTCACTAAGTCTTTTACAAATATGACTTTATTAAATATATGACTAGAGGCTAAAACTCATTATGTAATTTTGCATCTAATGCCTATGAAACCATAAGTGAATTATTTTTTACATCACAAAAGCATCTAGAATCATCTATTGAAAAATGTAATCACTTGGTTACTCAGTAAGAGATTTATTTAACACATAAAATATCTCCTTCTACTTAATAACATTTCTTATGTTACCAGTCTTAAAAGTTTCTTAATTTAATCATATCCTTTCTCTAATATTGATATAAAATTTCAGTATATTGATGATGATGCTAATTTTATATAAATAAATCTTTTATAAAACAATTATCAAGTTTTACTAACATTTAATAACAAATTTTATTAAATAATCTCCCGATAAATTGATTCCCCCTTTTTAATATCCACCATATAAATTTGTGTTCTATGGTCAATATTTCACCAAAAAAGTGTCCACATTAGTGTTTATGTCAGAACATATCTATTTAGTTATTACATCATGTCAATCATATCTTATATGAAACTTGTATATGAGATTGGATAACTCGTTATCTAATCTAATATATGGATAAACCCAATTATATTCCTTTGGTATCTTAACTGTTAAGGTTTCCTAGTTATGTGTTTCCCAAAAAACTCCATAAAAAAGAAAGTAACCATTAAGGTCACCTAATTACTTTATTTATTTACAAAGGATAATCTAGGAGCATCAAATTATATCATTAAACTACCTGGTTTGATGATTGAGGTGCCAAAAAGTTCTACTTTATAAGGAATCTAACACTTAGTATTCTGAAGGGGATTTAATCATCGTCATCTTATCTCGTCTTATTCACTTTATGTATGAATTATTCTAAAGTATTAACTTTTAATCATATTTATTTACACTAAATTAGTATTTTTAAACCATATTTATGTGTAAATCTTTAAACAACTCATAGTTTTTTTCTCACCCAAAAATAGAAGTCAAACGTATTTATACAAATCCAAATGCATCTCATTTATAAGGTACATAAACCATCCATGTGAAGATTTAAAATTATATGAAATTATCAATCCCATTATAAGTTATCTTATATTTAAAGATAGAAAACCCCCACCTTTATAGAATATGGTAAAATTCACCAGACAAGTGGGAAGTTCAGCCCAAAGTCCTATTTTCCAAGGATACCTTTCACTGGAAAAATTCCAACTCATCATAACTCTACCAAATATTTATAAACTATATTCAATAATAAAATCCCTTATAGTTAATTTGATTACAACCCAAATTAACAGTATATAGAATCAAAATCCATTATCATGCATATCATGTAACTTCTTAGATGCATGTATTATAATATCTAGAATCAATTTAAAAATTGAAACTAAATCATACAAACATTAATAATATAAACAGTGTATGTAAATTAATAATAAATAAGTTAATAACTCTTAAACAAATGAGTAATTCATATATTTCATCATGATATAGACAATTATGAATGATTCATTGATAAATTCTAATTATAATCGCTTTATAATTTTGGTAGACATTGTATACATTCCATAATGTTGAATATAATCACATTATAATCATTTCATAATTTAACCCCTTTCATATTATTCATTATATGTCATTTAACTATAAATAAATGATATCAAAATAAATATAAACATTTTGTGTTTTAGTGTATATTATGTAAACTATTTATATAATCTAAATATCACATACATAATATTATTTAAACCTTGATCAAACCAATCAACAAAACTTATTTTTATGTCGAAAAAATTATACCCAAAATAAGGCCCTTAATTTGAAAAATTCATATTAAATATAATAAAAATTCATAATTTTAAAATATAAACACGGGATATTTATCCTTATTTTATAATTTATAAACATAGTATAAATTCACTTAATCATTTATAAATAAAAAATATATATAATTCATAAGTAATGTCATACAGTTTGTTAAAAAAATTCAATATAATAATTTAATATTCTGGAATATTATTTAATAAATGTTACATAAACATTTAACCAATTAATCCTTAACACTTTATAATTAATTACATTATAAACACATTAATAAATTAATAAATATCAAAAACCACATCTTATTATTAATTGTATAAAATTTTTAAATAATACAATTAAATTAATAATAGAATTCAAAAAAATCATATCAAATGGTATTTTATTATCCAATCCTGTTATAGATTATGATTGATAATTATATTCAACAATCGAGGAGAAATCGTAAATAATGGTTGATAAACCAACAAAAATTAAATGGTATAGCACTATCAAATTTATTCTATGAATAATAGTCTGGTCATTTCCTATAATATTGTATATTGTATATTATGACTCAAAAAGATATTGTAAAGGTGATATGATGTTTTGTTTTTTAAACGTCGAACAATTATCTTGTTTAATATTATATATGATATCATATGATGTGACTGATATGAAACCAAGGCTTTTGTATTGAGTCATTTCTTTGTATATCCCATATCGTATGTTGTGACTCAACCATCCAAAACAAAATTTTTTATCATGTTTAATGATATGGAGTATAATAGGGCCTAGGACTTCAAAATATTAATTTCTTTATATGATTTCTTGATTCAAAATGCATGGTATGTTTTTAACACTACTTTTGGTTTTCATAGTATCTAACATAACATTTTAAATACACAAGAAATATAAAAAACCCAATTCCAAGACCACCATGATGAATAAATAAAAACATGTATAATGTATAAATGAAGAAACCTCAGATGTGTACCTTAAATCATTGTTATCATTGGACCATCTTTGTATGGGTTTGATAAAGATCACCAATAAGTAGTCAAATGTAATCCCTCCTCCAAAGGTATTCATGGGTTAAACTAAATAACTCATCAAATGAGAAAGATTTACCTTTCATCTAAGGTATGCTAGTACCTCTCTCTGAGAATAGATGAAGGATGAATGTTGATTAATTTGGATTGAATCAATCAAGATTAAATTAGAGAGCATGTACACAAACCATCACATTGTAGATGGATATTTATAAATCTCTCAATAATGCTCCATGGGTGTTCATGCATTACTCATGCAATATAACACATGAGTAAATTCCCTATCCAGTTCATGTAACTCTTTAATAAATTTATCTAATCACATTTATTTATCCTCATGAAATAGTTATTAATGATATCTAATGTGGAAGACCTTCTAAAATGATAAAATTTATCTTTCGGCAGCCCGAACTATTGAATTTAGTATCATGTATACAATCACTTCTGATAGGTTTTTTAATATACTAAAAATTTCATGGGAAGATGCACAAAATAATTCCATAATATATCCCTCTATCATACTTTATGATATAATAATAATACATTATATGAATATAGGATTTTGGTAATATTTCATTCAATATATATGTGTATAAATAATTCAAATGTGGAACATAAAAAAATAAACAATATTTTATTCCATTAATATATAAAATTACATATGAAGTATTAATATAATCATGAAAATTAAAAATATTATAATCAGACAATAAACATAAGAAAATAAAAAAACTAGTTTTTGAAATTATTATGCATCATGATCACCTAGAATTATCACTTATGTGACCAACACTATAAAAAAACTATTTGAAATAAAATTTAAATTCTATAAATAAAATTTAGATAACCTTTAGAGAAAATTTATTATATAGATATTTTTATAAATAAGTGGTATTTATAAGATGTTTATAATTTTATATCCCATGGAAATATGGCCATTAGAATGGTAACTTGATCGTTGAAATGGTAAACTTGTCTGTCATAACAATAAAATGATTATTGGTCTAAAATACATTCAAAATAATGTGAAAAATCAATTAAAATTTGATTATAAGTATCAAAATATCATGAAATAATAACTTATTCAACGTAACATTATGAAAGTATAAGTAGAATTTTTTAGTAAAACATGTTTTATATTATTTAACAAAGAAAAAATTCTTATAATAAAATCATATATTAAAATTACATAATTTATAAATTTTTTATTTAAATAATTTTTCTAATCATCACATTAAAATTAATTAAGGGGGATTTTTTGAAATTTTTTTTTAAAAAAGTAAAATATGGAGGTGAATAATAAAATATGGTAAAATAAGGTAAAATATGATATTTTCTATTTTAAGTTAAACACAAGAATAAATGAAAACTATATGATGTAAGAAACCATTATATCAGACTCATAAGTATAAATTACTACGAATAGTCACATGAATCTATACTGTTTATAGTCTTGAGTAAGATTAATGATTTATCTATTATTTTATTCAAAAAATACCCCATTTTCTTCTCTAAATACACTGATACTACCCTCATTTCTCCTCTCCACTAATTTAAAACTGCAATATTTCATAGTACGTTATAACATTAATGTAATTTAATAGCTTATATTGCGCGCAACACTGACTTGGCTTGCGTTATATGCAAGATTGAGTTTCTGCAAAACAACACATTAGTATTATAAATATTTAAACGATATATTTATTTATCAATTAAATATTGTAATATGAATAGTAAAAAAATATATTTAAAATTTCATTTATAATTATTTCACATAAAAAAATATATTTATAATGAAATGTAAATTTTTTTTCAAAATAGTTATATATTTAGAAAAAACAATTTTCTTATAAGAACTACTATTTATGTCCTTTTGTGAACAACAATAAAATTAATTCTGGACACTACTAAAAATATAATTTGGTAAAATAGACTTCATTTTTGAATTATGAATATCAAAATTAGCTTAGGTTTAATTTTTTGTACTTTTTTAATAACTTTCATATTTTGATGAATAGTGAAAATTACAAAATTTTAATTAAAAACAACTTGTTTAGTCAAAATAATTTACAGTGTTAGATTATACATTTGGGTTGTTTAAAATTATAATTAGATTATAATTTTATAATTTAATATGATGTAGTTAATTTTATGTAATTCCATATTTAAATTGTACATAAACATATGTCAATCTTTTGATAGTTTTTACTTCTTAAAAACCCACTTTTTGGTTTTGACAATATGAATTAATTTTAAATTAATTTTTTCAACATATATGTTTTGAATTTGGAGAAATTTATTCCATATTTAGAATCTAGATGTCCAAATTTTTTAAATAGGTAACTTTTATTTTTAAACATTATGAATAGTAACTTCAGTAAATATTTTATTTACCATGGTTAAAGTCTAAATCCGCTAAATAGGGATAAAAAATAATATTATAATATTATTAAAGTACCCTAACACTTGTAATAGCCCTATTTTTTGGTATATTTCCGACCATGGGAAACCTTGGTTTGATTTTGAGACCCCATGGAGCCACTTGTAAGTTAAAATGACACTTTATAAAAATTAATTTCAAGTTAAAGAAAATATAACATAAACATATATCTTTTAGTAAAAAAAATTTATATGAGGTTATATAGTTGATCTCTTAGACTATAAATATTCATTATAAAGATAGAAATATTTCCTAAATCATGATATTTTATATATGATTTTAGACATAAAATAAATATATTTATTTATGACATAATAATGATGTAGTATTTTTTGTTTTTAATGAAAGAATCAAATAAATGATATTATAAAAATTAAAATAAATATATTTTTAAATTTTAAATGTCATAAAAGAATTTTATATGTTAATATGACATTTTAGGGTTGATTTAAATTTTTTTTTGAAGTAATCAAGTTTGGATGACTTTTACAAAAACCAAATACTAAATTGTGTCAAACTTGACATAAATGAGTTTTTAGAACAAATACTATTTTATTAAATGATATAATATTCCCAAAAAAACTAATATTAAAAAAAGACTTATATAAGGTTAAATATATCATTAATGAACCAATTTAGTTTCTCTTGGCATTTTATATTATGTTTATTAACCATCTAATATAAAAATACAAGAAGACGTGGTAAATGTTAGACAATTTAACTAAAAGATAAATCTAAAATATAAGGTTAATATGGTGACCAAAACTTGTCTAAAACCTACTTGTTGAGAAATTTCATACTCATGCCCACCTTATAATCTAAATAAATCCATTTGGATCTATTATAAACCGAAAATTATTTTATAATAAATTAATATTTGAAGCATTTCCTAAAGTGTCCCTTACCTCTCTTATAAAAGGGCACTTCCTCTTCTCCCAAATTCACAACTCCAAATCCATTTGGCTCGGCCAACCCATGATCAAATATCCTCCCAACTAACCTAAATTAACCCTATAGGACTTAAAATTATCATAAATACAACCTAAGGATCCCTTTTGATCAAATCAAAAGGAAGCACTCGAAGAAGAGGTAATTATTTCATCACCTCTTTCAATGTTGTTTTCTTGTTCCACTTCCTCTTTCTTTGTTGTTTACATACTAAAATAACCACTCCAGTACCTTCTACATAATTATATGTTATTATAAATATGAAAAACCCATTTTTATTATTCTATCCATCCTATGAATGACAAAGTCACCATACGTGCGTACGTACGACTTACCGTCTCCACGTCGTGGTGTGGTTTATTATTCAACACATCATTATTTTTATGGGTATAATAATTAGTATAATTCATGTAAATACTAAATATAACATGTTAATTATTCTGTATATATAATATACCATTAAATTACATACTATTTTAACATCAATAGAATTATATTTTCGCTAATGTGCACGTACGGCTTACCGTCTTCACAACGCGATAAGATTTCATTCCCCATCCTAACCATTGAAAAATAAGTTCCATTTTATGATTAAAAATAATTTTTAAGAACTAAATATAATTATTTATATGAATCAAATACATCATATCCATAAAGAACATGACTTACGTAACAAAACATATGAAGGAAAACGAATCAGTTAACACCTGAAAAAATGATACTACTAAAATATTATTAACAAAGAAATATAAGAGTATCATATATGATATCATATTTCTATATGTGGTTATTTTATAATTTAATAACAATTATTTAACCATTATAAAGGAGGTTAACAAACCCTTGACTAAAGAAAAGTACAAGGTACGGGGTTTTCATCTCTCTTTTATTCCTGTGAGATTCAGGCTATATTTTCCACTATTTCTTTTTGTGTGGTGTATGTACTACCCATGATTATATTATTTTTGTAATATAATTTAATTTATGGGTATTTAAATCTTCATTTTATGAACCTTATTTCTTGGGGTGTATGTTAATTAATTTACCAAATCGGTAAGGGAATTTCAAATTTCAATTTCCACTCATTGGGTTTTACGCATACTTCAATGATTATTTTACTACAATATTATGTGTGGAATCACTAATTATTTACTTATGTAGTAATTTATACTCCCCTTTGTGTGGATATACTTTTTATAAACATAATCACTCTATTTATAAATTCTAAAGTCCTTAATATTAACTTGATAAGGGTAATCTTTACTCAATTTCCATTCATTGACTTAATCGTCCAAGTCATTAGTTTTGTTTTTACAAGAACATGTAGGAATGTCCTGTCATTTACCTACAATAAATATTCATTCATATTTAGTGTTTTTTATATTTTTCACACATAATTATGTCATTTATTTATCCTTAATCTAAGGATACAGTCTTTATAAAAGATTTCTTCTCAATAAATATTCCATTGAGAATTCTTTGTTGTTATGTGCCAATTAACTTTTATATGGTGTATATACTGTACTTTGAAATATTATATAATGAATCCCTTATTCTCATGATATTTTAATGTTTTTATTAAATTTTATTCCTAAATTATTTGTATTCAACTGTCTCTCATTTGGTTAGTAACTCTTTAACTAAAATATAGTTTTAAAGATTTATTCTTCTGAATATTTTTCATTAAGGTTCATGTTTTAAAAATGGTTTTAAGGATTTATTTATATAGACATGAATGTTTTGAAATTAAAATTCCTTTCAAATGTGTCAAAGTTTTATGGGATACTTTGATTCAAAAATCTCTTTCAAACGAACTCTTTGATAAATAGTGCGACTTTTAAATATTTCAAAAAAGGAGATATTTCTCTCAAAGTGTTTTACTGATTATTTTAATCTATAATTTTATTCTATACTTAATTTAGGTTGATTTATTATAATACAATCTTCCATATTGTATTGAATGAGTTATTTTTGACAGTGTATGTGCTATTTTTATACCATTCATGGTTTGTGGCTAAATTATTAACATTTTGTATGCTATTTTTAATACGAATATTTAAATTATGTTTCACCCTTTCTATATGAGGAATGTATTGGACTTAGTAAGTGATGGGTGGGGACCACTATAGCCCCTCTATGCATCGGTAGGTCTTATGAGACAAACTAGTGTCTTGGCACAAGATCTTGACAATATTTTTTTATTTGTATTCTTGGCACGAGGCCTTGACTATGTGGTTATGATGTCTGGCATTATGCATTCCATCATTATGAAATTATCTATTGATATTACATTAATTATTAGACTAGTAGAATATCCATGTGAATTATTAAATGGAATTATTTTATTTATCTTTTCTATATTATGATGAATTTTATATTTAGAAGTCTTGTTTTTTAGTCTTATACATTGGCTTAAATGTTAATGCTTATTTATGATAGATTACACTATATTGTTATCCTTACTGAGAATCTTAGCTCACTCGTTTCTTATGTTTAATTTTTTTTCTAGGATATGAAGAAGTATATTATGACTGACCTACAGGGACATGCTAAGGTAAATGAGTCTGCCCAAAATAGACACAATGTTTCTTATTTCATTTCATATTGTAATGTAAAACTTATGTATGTATCTAGTACTTCTCAAGCTACTAAACTTATAGTTCTTTCGAGACTTGATCTCTTGTGATCATGATAATGTTATGTAATAATGCACTGACTCTAGGTAACTGGGATCGGGGTGTTACAGTTTGTATGAGAAAAAGTTTAGTAAAACCATGAAAACTAGATTTAGAACAACATTGATTAGATAAAATAACCCTAAGATAGACTATGATGATTATCATAGAAGAACTTCCTAGAATTTTGGTAATGTAGAGATTTTTTGAGTTTTCTAAGAAATATATCCATGTCTGGATACTTCAAGTCGACTTGGTTCTAGAAAAGATATGCCTAGGGTTGAAAACTATGATTAGGAGTATCGAGCTTGTCCTGGGGTACCCTAGTACACGACAACGGACCTTATTGAGCACATGGTTTGACACTCCTGGGGACTATTCTTAGGATAATTCATATTTTAGTTACAAAATTATTTTAAGGATTTTAATATAAGATGATAATAAATAACCTTGGTTAAATCCTAATTTGTTTTAGATTGAAAATAATGTGTCATGATATTCCCTAAATGATTTTATGACAATTTTTACTCACACTATGATTTCCGGTCATAGTAAATGGTTGTATTCCAAGGAAGTCATAGTAACATTGAACATCATGTACAAGGTTGTAACGGTGGTGGAAATGAGAAACAAAATGGAATTTTGATAGGCGTAAAAGTTATAATTTTCATGCCGAATCAGTTTTCCAAAAATATGATCAAAAACATATACATTAACCAACTCTCGAGCTCAATAAAAAAGATAAAGGTAGAGAATGATAAGAGCTCCAACAGTGGAGACCATGGAGAAAAGAAAGCTCAATTTCCATCATGTACGAAATGTGGAAGGATACACCCAGGAAAGTGTCTCATTGGAACAAATAAATGTTTTATGTGTGAGAAAGATGGATATAAAGTAAATAATTACTAAGGGAAAATTAAAATTACAATAGAAGAAAATAAAAATGATCGAAAAAAATCCATTTAAAGTCATTTACCATAAATTTAGGGGACCTGGTCATTACCTGGGTCAATTCCCTGTTCTATAGGATAACCTCTAGGTCAACGAATAACCTTTGTGGAAATAAATGGATGGAGAAATGTTTAAAAGTATTAATGCTCTTTTTTTATGGGATTACATTGGAATAATTTTCTCTTGTATGCGTAACCCAATAGCTTATTATGTGAAAATGATATTTGAGGAAGAATTATCTTTTCTTTTGTGTATATAATTATAAAAAACCATTTGGGTTTATATGATCCATGAATTTGAGGGAACTATAAGTTATTACTTTTTGGGATGAAAATGTGAGGTATGAGAAAACATTTATGGTTAAAATATGTTATGGTTATTTTTGAGGAATTTATATCATTTTTGGGAATGTTATAAAATTATATAGTTTTTGAAAATGGACAACATGCAAACTGTGCGACAACCAGTCACGTCGAACAAAACTGTGGGAATCAAACCCACAACCAAAGTGCGATTGGGATTCATCGCCTACCACTGGACTACATGAAGTCCCTGGTTATTATGACTAATTATTTTTTGTGAAATGATTTTATGGATCAAGAATACGTTGATTTTGGGAACATATGATTTATCAAATGTATATCCATAGTATAGGAAAAATTATTTGGTGATAAGTGATAAATGTTATTTTGGAAGACGTTCGCTCTTTTGGGAACACTATATGCTTAAGGAAAATATAATACTATGGGATTTTATTTGAGGATTAATGGTGGATTTTTTATTTTGGAAGAATCTATGTTTTTATTGTTGGCTTATAGCGATTTTGGGCTATTTATGGAAATGATTAACCTATCATAATGAATATTTTATTAGGTTGATTACTTTTAAGTATGTGACTTTAATAGTAATATATGTTATTTAGAGATAAATGATAAGATTTTTCGTGGAAGACTATCAATACAGGAAAACTGAATATTTGCGACGGGCGATTTGCGACGGATCCCCATCGCAAATCGCCCGTTGCCAAAAATGGTGTCGCAAATAGGTGTTTTTGCGGCAGTCCCATCACAAAAAGTGTATATGCGATGGTATTTTTCCCCCGTCGCAAATTACTTTTCGTTTATATATAAATAAGGTATTTGCGATGGGCCGTCGCAGATATATTAGTTGCGATGGGTCAGAATCTCGTCGCAAATGCGAAATTTAAAAAAAACTTGCTACGAAGGTATTTGCGATGGACCGTCGCAGAAAGGTTTTCCCGACGGTTATTCATCCCGTCGCAAATGGTACAGTAAAAAAACATTTACGACGGGAATTCCAGTCGTAAATGTTCCCATCATAAATATTTAAAAAAATAAAAAAAATAATTATTACAAATTGTATAATATTATACAAAAATAATATTATTATTAATAATATAAAAAAATTATATTATTATAATATAAATAAAAATATAATTATGAAATATTAATATAAAAAAATAATAATATGAATATAAATAATATAATATAATATAAGAATACTAATATTAAAAATATAAAAAATTAATATAATATTATTATTATTAAACTATCTATATAATGATAATATTAATATTAATAATATAAATAAATTATATTATTATAATATTAATAATAAAAATATATATAATATAATTATGAAATATTAATATCAAAAAACAATAATAATATGAATATAAATAATATAATATTATATATTATGAAATATTAATATCAAAAAATAATAACAATAGTACAAATATTATTAATATAAAAAAATTAATATATTATTATTATTATTAAAATAATCATACATATTTATGAAAAAATAATATTAATAATATTAATATTATTTATAAAATTATAAAATTATAAAATTATAAACTTCTCAATATTAACAATAAATATAAAATATTAAAAGTAATATTACTAAAATAAGCAGAAATTAAAAATAAAACTAATAAGTAATAATATATTAAAAAAATAAAAACAAATTAAATCACGTAATATTCATACCAATATGAAAGAGGAATTGTAAATAGTTAATATGACAATAAACTAAGAACTCAAATGTTTATTACATCTAAAAAAATCACTGGGGGTGGATAATCTGGAGGACCTGGAGGACCTGGAGGAGGTAGTGGAGGAAACTTCATCCCTAAACTATGAGTCAGATGACGCATTTACTCCATATACTCCTGATTTTGCTCCTTATATCGATGTCTCTCCTCATCCTGCTGCTGACGCATCTGCTCCTGCCATCGACGCATCTCCTCATCGTGCTCCTGACGCATATGCTCCTGCCCCTGATGCAAATCCTCTATAAGTTGACTATGAGCACACAATTTCTCCTAATACTGTGAGGCAGAAGATGATTTCTCTCCACGAGCTCCTCTCGAGCTAAACGCCGACATCGCAGCAGTACCATAATAAGCTGTAGGAGTCAAATGAGAGCTGATACCAACTACTCGGCCCTTTTCGAAGCCATATTGGGTCACCTGCATCCATGCTGTCTCATCAAAATGGTGGGAACTAGTCTGATCACCCGTCTCGTCTTTACTCTCAGCCTGTGTCTGAGAGGTCGCGGCCTCATATGACTCCTTAAGTTTCAATTAGAAATTAAAATAATGAAAAGATTATATGCATTTAATTTGAAAACTGAAAAGAAAATAATACTGACCACAATCTGACACTGGCGGTCACCTCTAATCTCTCCAGTAGTCGAGTCAGTGTACATCCTCCAATGAACGTCGTATGCCGAAATACCAGGCTGCTCGGCTTCCTATTTGAATATAAAATAAACTGTCTATATTTAAAGTTCTATAAAATATTAAAAAATATTACTTACCAGACGCTCTCTATGCGCACTGAATGTATGACTACCGGCTCGATGTGTCACCTCTTGTCTCCCCCGATTCTGTCGACCCAATGCAGATCTCCTCTGAAAACCACCACCCTACCAGTGTGTACATAATCCATCCCAAATGTGAGATGAAATGTACTCTGGTTGGTGTGCTCTATAGGACTCATAAAATTCTGTCACTCTGGCTTTCTTCACAGCCGTCTTTCTCAAATTATGCAAAAACTGGCGGAAACGGTCACGTATAGACACCACCCATGCCGCGTGGATAGTGGAATGCATGCTCTCATCGATGGGATACCATAAACCCTAATATAAAGTTATTAATGAATTAAATTTCAAAATAAATAATATTTAATTACGTGCCAGCCAATGATCGAACATGGCGGCCTGCACATCAGCGGGAATCTGATCCCATGTGATCCAGGGCTGAGAAAAATAGTTGTGCAAGATAGCGCTCCGCTATCCAATAGTTATATGCGTAAAACTGTGGAAAAAGAACAAATAATCAAACAATTAGAATATTAATAAATTATAATGAAAGATAACTAAAATACATAGGTTACCATACCACCGCGTGTGCGCATCGAACCCAAGAGGTGGACGTCACTCCAGGATAGGATCTGGAATCATCAGTCTAGAAAGACCATGCCCCCTCCGAGTGCTCCCTATAGTGCCAACAGCCTGAGGGTCAGATGACTCAAAAACCTCATCATCCCTAGGTAGATCAGCCTCCAGCAACTGACGATACATTTTCGAGTCCATCTGAAACATGAAATGATTATTATTAGCAAATAGTTGAAAATAACTATTATGTATAGATATATATTTGTTATGATTCTAACCATCATTTTACTGTGTCAATGTTCATCTTCATCATCATCTTCATTGTTTTCAATGTCAATGTCTTCATCTTCCTCATCAACATCATCAATTTCCATATTAGTTTCACTTCCATCATCTCTTTTCATTTCAAATTCAGTTATAACATCATTGAAAACATTGTCACCATCGACCCTTAATTGTGGGGTGTCATCCTCAATATTCATGTCTCTTTGTGAAAAAGATGTGTTTTGAGGAGTGTCCTGAAAAATTTCATTTCCTTTCACTTCAGTGGAACCACATTCAATTTGAGTAACTGATTTTCTCGAGATTTAACTTTTATTATACTCCACCAATCATCCAACTCTTTTGCAGTAGCATAGTATTTTTCATAAGAAATTTGATGTGCCTGATGAGACAATAAAAATGGTTCACTTACTGCAAGAAGGCTTTTATATTTAATATCAAAAATTCCATGAGTCAGATGAATACGCAAGCCTCTCTCGGTATCTAGCCATCGAAATTTAAACATTGTTATATAATTCTGTCCCAAATAACACAGTTCAATAATTTCATCAAGCTTACCGTAAAAGTCAACTTCAATATCTCTATGATGTGATCCCTACAAACAAACACCACTATTCATTGTTTTCATTGATTCTCCATATGCATGTGTATGAAAGTGATAACCATTCACCACATATGCATTATAAGATTTAACCATTTTGGATGGTGGGCTACTCAATATACGCAATCAACTATCAATCTTATCAGCATGTATAGATACCTGAAAATTTGTAAAACATTTATCACTATTACAAGTAATAAATTGATGTTATATGTAAAACCAAAAAATAATGTATGTTACCAGTTTTTGAAACCAGTAGGCAAAATTTGGTTGCCGACGTTCTTCTAAGCCAGCTGCTGTAATTTGTGGAAATTCTTTCTTGATATGGTCATCATATAACCTACAAATACAATATGATTAATTTACTGTAATAGAATATATAGAATAAGGGATAAGAGAACTCACTGTAGAATTGGTGAAGTTTCTTCATAGTTGAGTAGAACATATGTGTGAGCTCTATGATGTTCATCATCTGAAAGCCATCTATCATGAACTCCACCAAAGCCAAGTTTAGGCTGATTGACAACTGATAATTGATTGTTCATATCATCATCAATATTCCCATAGTTCTAGACCATGCAGTTAAATTTTGAGGGATATTCAGATTCAAAATAATGAGAGTAGAATAAAGAAATTTCTTTTTGCAAATAAGCTTCCACAGTTGAGCCTTCAACTGATGCTTTGTTTCGGACTTTTTTCTTCAATTTCTGCATGCATCTCTCAAATGGGTACATCCATCGAAACTGAACCGAACCTCCACATTTTGCTTCATGTGGAAAATTTAATATCAAATTTTCCATCGATTCAAAGAAATCTGGTGGAAAGATTTTTTCCAATTTGCATATAATTACAACAACAGCTTCTTCCTGTTTGCTTAGTGTATCGTAGTCTGTTTTCACCACACACATGTCTCAGAAAAAATATGATATATCTATTATCGAATCCAAAATCTTAGAATTCAACAAACCTCTTAATCCAATAAGCATAAGTCTTTCCATTATAACATGACAGTCATGAATTTTTAATCTGGTAATATGACCATTTTTAACACATCTACCCAAGTTGGAAGCATAGCCATCTGGAAGTCTCAAATCGATAATCCACTAACAAAATAATAAGTGACTCTCTTTGGTCAGTGTATAAGATGCTTTTGGATTCATTAATCTCTGTGATCTAACATTTTCAAACAATTCAAGTTCTGTTCGCCTGCAAATTTGGGCAAGATCTAATCGTCCCATTACATTATCTTTGTTTTTACCCGATGCATCCAAAACTCTATGAAATAAATTATCAAAATAGTTCTTCTCAATATGCATGACATCCAACATGTGTCGGACCAACAAATCAGACCAATATGGAAGATTCCAAAAAATGCTCCATTTTTTCCAATTGTGTTCTTTCCTAAAACCATGAGTTTTCTGTTGGTTTATTGTCGGTCCAAAAGTGATGGAAGGTAATGAAAATACAACTGATTGTAACTCTATACCTGAGATCATTTTTGGAGGTTCATCTCTTTCAATTCTGCCTTTTCTGAAATGAGATTTATTCCTCCAAAAAGGATGATCGATTAGAAGAAATCTGCGATGACAGTCAAAATATCAAGGTTTTTTCCATTCACAAGCATAAATGCTTTGTTGTCTCCCATACAGTAAGGACATGATTTTGGACCTTGTGTACTCCAGCCAGATAACATACCATATTCCGGGAAGTCACTAATTGTCCACATCAAATCATCTTTTATTACATTTTTTATACTGATTTCAGTGGGAGAAAGTAGCAATGATATGAGACATTGAACAAAAGGTAGCCATCAATCTGCTGGAAATTGTGCCAATTTATAACCATGTACTTTAATTTATTTGATTTTTGATTAATTTTATTAGTAATTATTTCTAATTATTACATATCTCAATATTTCCAATATATTTTGCTCTATTCTTAACATGATCAATTCTTAAAGAGTCATCAATTTTCAAGTCATGCCCAATAAAAATTTTGCATCAACCTTGTCCAATTTAAACTCTATAATTGTCCTACATGGTTGATCATCTCGCAAGTAGTGTTGCAATAAGACGACACAAGTAATGAGAAAGACATGACTCGGGTTGTCATATTGCAACGCTACTTGCGAGGTGATCAACCAAGCAAGAACAATTATAGAGTTTACATTGGACAAGGTTGACGCAAACTTTTTATTAGGCATGACCTGAAAATTGGTGACCCTTTAAGATTTGAACTGTTAAGAATAAAGAAAAACTTGTTGAAAATATTGATAATTGTAATATTTTATAAATTTTTTATAATTTTAATAATTTTAATATTTTTTTATAAATATTAAACATATAATAATAAAATAATTAGATTATAAGTATTATTTAACTATTAATATTAGAGTAATATAATATTTTATATTATGTTACTATTTATGTTGCTATTTCTGTTACTATTTATGTTACTATTTATGTTACTATTTATGTTACTATTTATGTTACTAATTATATTACTAATTATGTAACTAATTATGTTACTAATTAGAAATGTGAAGATATGCATATAGGTTGGGTGGTTAATCAATCAATGAATAGAAAAACAAACGTAATTGACCACTCATCTACCTCAATTTTCTTTTCATTTGTGTGTTGGGGTTGAAAGGAAACTTCTACCCCCACATATAATATGTGCTTTTGCTGTCAAAATTATAAACCTCCTCACCTCTATATTGGCGAGGAGGTTGATAATTTTGACAGTAAAAGCAGATATTACATGTGGAGGCAGATGTTTCCTGTCAAGCCTCAACACACAAATGAAAAGAAAATTTAGGTAAATGAGCGGTCAATCAAGTTTCCTAATTAAATATAATTGTTTCCTAATTAAATATAATTGTTTCCTAATTAAATATAATTGTTTCCTAATTAAATCTAATTGTTTCATAATTAAATCTAATTATTTCCTAATTAAATCTAATTGTTTCCTAATTAAATCTAATTGTTTCCTAATTAAATCTAATTATTTCCTAATTAAATCTAATTGTTTCCTAATTAAATGTAATTGTTTCCTAATTAAATCTAATTTTTTCCTAATTAAATCTAATTTTTTCCTAATTAAATCTAATTGTTTCCTAGTTATTTTAATTTTTCCTAATTATTTTAATTGTTTCTTAATTATTTTTCTTGTCTCCTAATTATTTTAATTGTTTCCTAATTATTTTAATTGTTTCCTAGTTATTTTAATTGTTTCCTAATTATTTATAATCAATTAAATCTAATTATTTCCTAATTATTTGATAACTATTTTAATTAAATCTAATTATTTCTTAATTATTTGATAATTATATATTTATTTCTAATTATTACCAAAACATCCCCTGGGAGTGTCGAACCAAGAGTGCAGCAAGCCCTGTTGTTGTGTACCAGGTTACCCCGAGTCAAGCTCAAAACACCTTGTTAGAGTTTTCACTCCTAAGTACATCTGTGCCAGAGCCGCCTCTACTTGTTCGTATCCAGACAAAGATTATTTGATACAAGCACATAAAAAAATTATACTATATAGCTAAACATTCTATTAAAAAAATAAAATTAACAATTAAAAATAAAATTAACAATTAAAAATAATTTAACAATTAAAAAAATATAAATACCTTTAATAATCTGCACCAGCTCTTTCCTTACTCTTCTCGAAAGAAAAAATTAAGACAAAAAAAATTTCTGCTCAAAACAGAAAATGGGAGAGAGAGAAGAATGGAGATCTGAATGTTATGGAAAAAATGGATGGGGTGTATACATAGGTTAGATTATTTGTGACGGGAGACCGTCGCAAATACTAGGTATTGCGACAGGATACCATCACAAATTCCTTCGCCTGCATTAAATATAGGCAGCGGGTAAAAGGACTTTTGTGACGGGCCCGTCGCAAATAGCCACCATTAGCGACGGGCAGATATCCCCGTCGCAAATATCTATTTACCGCCGCCGTTATTGGTGACGGGGCCCATCGCAAATGCCTTCGCCTGCATTAATTACGAGTGGCGGGTAAAAGGGTTGCTGTGATGGGCCCATCGTAAGTTCCACACCATTAGAGACGCGCGGATATCCCCATCGCAAATTACTATTTACCGCTGCTGGTATTTGCGACGGGCGGATATCCCCGTCGCAAATTCCTATTTACCGTCGTCGATATTTGCAACGGGACCCGTCGCAAATACCACCTGTTGGATTTTCTGTTGCGACGGTTACATAGTCCCGTCGCAAAAACGTATTTACCACTGCCGGGTATTTGCAACGGGTTGAAGGTGACCGTCGCAAATAGTCTTTACAACGGCCGTTATTGGCGACGGGGCCCGTCGCAAATAATACCGGGTGAATATTTGTTTGGGACGGGGAAATTTCCCCATCCCAAATACTATTTACCACCACTGGGTACTTGCAACGGGTAGCCTTCTACCCATCGCAAATAGCATTCTTGCATTTTGGCCCGCAAACCGCGCCATTGCAATTGTGAAGGGACCTGTATTTCTATCACAAATAACTGACCATTTGCGACGGGAATATATTCCCATCGCAAAAACTCGTTTCATCAGAGTTTTTGCGACAGGAATAAGGCCCGTCGCAAATACCCCGTCGCAATAATCGTTTTTTCCCATAGTGTATGTAATAAAATCCATCTTAATTTTGGGTTTCAAACATAGTTCGAATTTTTTTTAATAATTTTAAGGAAATTGTTTATTTAATTGTCTTTATTGAACTTTGGGTATTGTTTGTATAATTTTGGAGATTAACAGTAGTATTCCTTTCTCTAAAGGATTATCCTTTTTGGGGATCCTCTAATCTTGTTCTAACCATTTTGGTTTTGATTAATGTATAAAGATAAGGGAAATACATAGTTCATCTTTTTTGGATTATGTGATTATCTATAAATTGATTCTAGCACTTCAGGTGTGACCAATAAATCTAGAATACTCATCTTTTCGAGAAAAGATGCGTTTGTGGTAGAAATTTATTAAAGGATGAAACTCTACTTATAAAGTTATTATAAATTCTTATGTTCTTAGTCAATATCATAAATAAATTATTCAACATTATGAAAAGGAAATTAAAACAAAAATGTTGTCTGTATACTCTTCCCACTATGTAATCAAATATCGTTTAACCCATCACAAGTTTATTGCTTTCAGATTGTTAAATTTATCCTAATAATATTCTCTATCACTCTACATCAAAACATGATGGTTAGTTTTCTCTTCTATATCCATGTTTTCTTACATGGAACCCTAGTATGTGTTATTTCTGGTAACCTTCATACTTAACTTTCTTTATTTTAAAATAGAGGCCTCATTAATCTATTTTTCGATGTGGGATTTCAACTAAGATATTTTGAAATGTCAAACCCCTAATTTTCAGCCCTGAGATTAAATTATGAGGAAAAAATTTATTGATGGTGGGGAGAATATAACACCCTAAGATTTCATAGTTTTTTATCACTTTAAAGTAATTTAATAGCTTATATTACATGCAACACCTACTTGGCTAACATTATACGAAAGATTGAGTTTTTGCAAAACAACACATTAGTATTATAATTATTTAAAAGATATATTTATTTATCAATTAAATATTGTAATATGAATAGTAAAAAATAAATTTATAATTTTATTTATAATTTTTTCACATAAATAAAACATATTTATAATGAAATGTATAAGTTTTGTTAAAATAGTTATATATTTTGAAAAAAATTCTTAAAAGAACTACTTTGTATATCCTTTTGTGAACAATAATAAAAATAATTTTAACCACTAATAAAACTATAATTTTGTAAAATAGACTTCATTTTTTGAATTCAGAATTTCAAAATTATCTTAGGGTGAATTTTTTGTACTTTTTTGATAAATATCTTATTTAGATGAATTTTGAGAAATACAAAATTTTAATTAAAACAACATTTTTAATCGAAATAATTTATAGTCTTAAATTATGAATTTGAGTGGTTTAAAAGTTTAATTAGATTATATTTTTATCATTTAATATAATATAGTTCATTTTATGTAATTTGACATTTAAACTATACATAAACATATGTCAATATTTTGATAGTTTTTACTTCTTAAAAACCCGCTTTTTGGTTTTAACATCAGGAATTAATTTAAAATTTATTTTTGCAACCTATGGGTTTTGAATTTGGAAAAATGGATTCCATATTTGAAATTAGGAGGTAAAAATTATGTATATATGTAACTTTTATTTTTAGACATTATGAATAGTAACTTGAGTAAATATTTTATTTACCATGGTAAAAAGGTAAATCCAGAAAATAAGGGTAAAAAATAATATTATAATAATATTAAATTACTCTAACACATGTCTTAACCCTATTGGTTGGTACATGTCCGACCATGGGAATCTTTGGGTCAATTTTGAAACCCCATGGAGCCACTTGTAAGTGTAAATGACACTTTATAAAAATTAATTTAAAGTTTAGAAAAATGTAACATAAACATATATATTTTAGTAAAACAATTCTTATATGAAGTCATATAATTTATCTTTTAAACAATAAATAGTCATTAAAAGGATAAAAATATTTCCTACATTATAATATTTTATTTATAATTTTTATACATAAAATAAATATATTTATTTATGACACAATAATGATGCTGTATTTTCCTTATTAATGAAAGAATCAAATAAATGATATTATAAATATGAAATTAAATATAATTTTAAAGTTTCGATGTCATACACGAATTTAAAAGGTGAATATGACATGGTAGTATTGATTAAATTTATTGTTTAGAAGTAATCAAGTTGTGATGACATTCAAAAATACCAAATACTAAATAGTATCAAAATTGACATAAATGAGTTTTTAAAACAAATATTATTTTATTAAAAGATATAATATTCCTAAAAATATAATATTAGGCCAAAGGACTTATATTGGGTCAAATATATAATTAATGGTCCACTTTAGGTTCTCTTTTAATTTTATAGTAAGTTTATTAACCATGTAATATAAAAATACAAGAAGACATGGTAAATGTTAATCTATTTAACTCAGAGTTATGGTGATCTAAACTTGTATAAAACCTATTGATTGAGAATATTTAGACCCATAACCAATTTATTCATGAAATAATTCATTTTCATTTATTATAAATCGAAAATTATTTTATAATAAATTAATATTTTACGCTTTTCCAAAAGTGCCCCTCACCTCTCTTATAAAAGGGTACTTCCCCTTCTCTCAAATTCACAACTACAAAGACATTTGTCTCATAAAAAACCTGATAAGATATCCTCACAACTACCCTCAATTCATCCTTGATTTTTTACATTGATCAGAAAGACAACCTAAGGATCCCCTTTGATCAAATCAAAAGAAGAACTCGAAGAAGAGGTGATTATTACATAACATCTTTCAAAGTTCTTTTCATCTTCCACTTCCTCTTTCTTTGTTTTTTCCACACTAAAATAATAAATCTAGTACCTTCTAGATAATTAAATGTTTTTAAAAATATGGTACAACAAAATTGATTTTTCTATCCATCCTATGAATGACAAAGTCACCATACGTGCGTACGTACGGCTTACTATCTCCACGTTGTTGTGTAGTCTGTTATTCAACATATCATTATTTGGATGGGTATAATAATGAGTATAATTTGTGAAAATAATAAATATAACATGTTAATTAATCTTTATATATATTATACCATCCAATTATATATGATTTTACCATCAATAAAATGATATTGTGGCTCATGCGTGCGTATAACTTATCGTCCCCACGACACGATGAGATTTTGTTCCCCATCATAACCATTAAAGAATAATTTCTATTTGATGATTAAAATTAATGTTTAATAACTGAATATAATTCTAGATATGAATCAAATACATCCTATCCACAATGAACAAAACTTACGTAACAAAACATATGAAGGAAAATTAATCAGTTAACACCTGAAACAATGATACTGCTGAAATATTATTAACAAATAAATATAAAAGGATCATATATGATATAATATTTATGTATGTGGATATTTTATAATTAAATAAAAATTATTTAACTATTATACGGTAGGTTTATGTATCCTCGACTAATGAAAAGTACAAGGTAAGGGGTTTTCATCTCAGTTTTATTCCCGTGAGATTCATGCTATATTTTCCACTATTTATTTTTGTGTGGTTTATGTACTACCCATGATTATATTATTTCTGTAATATAAATTAATTTATGGGTATTTAAATCTTTTTTGTATGATACTTCTTTCATGGGGTGTATATTTTGTAAGTTACCAAATCGGTAAAGAAATTTCAAATTTCAATTTCCACTCATTGGGTTTTACGCATACTTCATTGATTATTTTACTCGAAGATTATGTGTGGAATAAATATTTATTTATTTATATAGTAATCTTAAATACCCTTTGTGTAGATATAATTTTGATACACATTATAACTCTATTGATAAATTCTCAATACATTGATATTAACTTCATAAGGGTAATCTTAACTCAATTTCCATTCATTGAGTTAAACATCCAAGTCATTGGTTTTGTTTTTACAAGAACGTGTGTGAATGTATTCTCATTTATTTACAGTGAATATCCAATCATATTGAGTGTATTTATATTTTTCAAACATAATTCTATCATTTATTTATCCTTAATATAATGATACATTCTTTACAAGGGATTTTGTCTTAATTTAAATTCCATTGAGACTTCTTTGTTGTTATGCACCAATTAACATTTATATGGTGTATATACTATACTTTGACATATTATATCATGAATACCTTTATTCTCATGAAATTATAAAGTTCTGATTAAATTTTATTCCTTAATTATTTTTATTCATTAGTCTCTCATTTGGTTAGGAACTCTTTAACTAAAATATCATTTTAAAGATTTATTCTTCTGAATCATTCTCATTAATGTCCATGATTTAAAAATGGTTTAAGGATTTATTTATATGGACATGAATGTTTTTAAATTAAAATTCCTTTCAAAAGATTCAAAGTGTTATGGGACACTTTTATTCAAAAATCTATTTTAGACAACTTCTTTGATAAATAGTGATATTTTTAAATGTTTTCAAGAAAAGGGGATATTTCTCTGAAATAATTTTACTGGTTATTTTCGTTGATCATTTTATTTTATACTTGATTGAGATTGATTTTTTATAATACAATATTCTATATTATATTGAATGAGTTATGATTGAATGTGGATGTGCTATTTTTATACCATTCATGGTTTGTGGTTAAAGTATTGACATTTCATATGCTAGTTTTAATACGAATGTCTAGATTATGTTTTACCCTTTTCATATGAGTAATGAATTGGACTTAGTAAGTGATGGGAAGGGCCCACTATAGCCCCTTGATGTATCGGTAGGTCTCATGAGACAAATTAGTGTCTTGGCATAAGTCCTTGAAAATATTTTTTTTATTTGTATTCTTGGCACGAGGTCTTGACTATGTGGTTATGATGTTTGAAATTATGCATTCTATCATTATGAAATTAGCTATTGATATTACAAGTGATTATTCGAATAGTATAATATCCATGTGAATAAGTAAATGTCATTATTTCATTAATCTTTTCCATATTATACCGAAGTTTATGTTTAAAAGTCTTGTGTTTTAGTATTATACATTGGATTAAATTTTTATGATTATTTATGATAGTTTCCACTATATTGTTATCCTTACGGAGCATCAGAGATCACCCCTTTCTTATGTTTAATTTTTTTCCCAGGATACGAAGAAGTATATTATGACTAACCTGCAAGGGTAGGCTAAGGGATATGATTGTTTCCAAAGGAGACACAATTTTTATTTTTTATATTTCATATTGTAATGTAAAATTTATGTATATATCTTGTACTTCAAAGTCTACTAAACTGGTCGGTCTTTTGAGACTTGATCTCTTGTGATCAAGCCAATGTTATGTAATAATTCACTCACTCTGGGTAACTGGGTTCGGGGTGTTACAACTAAAGAATATTCCTCTAAAAGATCCATAAATTAATACCCTAATAGATATACTTGACATGTTATTGAATACCTTGTCTATAAAAAATACCAATCTATGAAGGATTAAGGTTCATTCCAAAGGTGTTGTGTCAAAGAAGGGAAGTATTCAATTTCATACAACGTTTGATTTTTCTATTATTACTTCAACTTACCCCTCTTTATTTTCATAAAATAGTATTTCATAACGTGAAAGGGATTTAATTCTACTATTATATTAATTATAACAACATATAATTCATAAAAAACCATTTTATAGTCATTTATAACATTTCTTCTATCAAGGTCAGTTTTAACAACCTATATGGATGATGTTAGGAATCGACTAATATATCCTTATTTGGATAAATTTAAAATTGTATTTCCTGATTAAAAAAAATTTAAGACATTTTTAATATTATGAAATAATTAAATTGAGATTATATCATTAATATTAAAAATAAACAATCATGTCCATTTTAAGATCCAAAAATTGGCATATCAAGGTATATTTCATAATTTACAACAACTTTTGACCCTATAATGAACTATAAAGATATTATTATACTATAATTATGAATAACCTATACCTTTACACTTCTATATATCATGGAACTATTTTAAATCAACCTTAACCCTTACCATTATACTAAATGAATTATGGATCAGTTGTTTAAATAACCCCAAAATATTAACATATGAAATAAAAATATAATAAATGAATAGAAAATTATATCTAATGGATTTTAAAATATTAAATATAAATTATTTAATTTATTTATAAATCAAATTATAATCTCAATTAAACTATCTAGGATGTTTTATGATTTTCTAATTCAAGTTAAGAACTTAGGTAAGGGAACACCCAAGCTATTATTATTATATGTTATATATAAATAGTTCCTCTATATATATCTACTATATTTTATGATTATTTTTCATGGATATGAATGTTTTCAACTTCTCTTCCAAAACCATTTCTTAAAATCAAACCAGATAAAAAGGAACCTCTTAATTTTTTATTCCTTTTCATGTATCACCCTTTATAGTATTTTATCTTCTATTGTATATCAAAATAATTATTATTTTGAGAAGGAAAAAAATGGTTCATTTCTATTATTTAGGAAAAATATATACTCTTATCCTCATTCAGGATTCATTTCCACTATTTTATAAAATTGTTTAAGGATTTGAATTTTTTACCCTCTTCTTTACCCTTTCTTATGATTTTTCCTTCACTCGATCTCTATCTTCATGAATTATTTTAATTTATTCAATTATTAATGTAAAAAATTCCAAATACCTTATTTTCTTGGGAAATTTTATTATACATCAATTGTTTGTTCTTTCATACATGATTATGTAACTTATTTTCTTATCATTAATTTTTATCATGCTTATGATTTATATATGATTTATTCTTATATGGAACACGTGTGAATCACATGTTATGATATGATGGGCAGTCCTGGAATTGTATATACCTTCAATTGATTGGGTAATTCTTTATATATTATGTGCTTCTTAAACGAGTCCATAATTTGGTTAATTTTTTTCACAATGTTATACATGGGCAAGATGAAGTTTGTTGTTCCCATAATGTTATGATGTCTTAGCTGTGAGATTTGACTTATGTTTAGGATTTTATATCGCATGATTTTGAAAAATTATTATAATTATCCTTATTACCTTATTCTTATGTCATCATCTCTCTAATTCCATGTCTACATGATATGATTTATGATCTTCTTCTACTATGTATTTTCATTATTATTGTTGATTATTATCATATCCCACCCCATGTAAATCTAGATCATTACCTTACTATTTATTATAGGACACCCATTTATTTTATTTATTTCCCTATGATATTTTATGATGTGATAGAAGTAAAATTAAATCTTTATTCCTATATTGAATATAAAAATAAATGTTGATTTATTTTATTTGTAATTTAATGTATTACATAGCTAATATGTCGAAGAAACTGGACCTATAGATTTATAGGTCTAATTTATGGGAATTTATGATTAAAATGATGTAATAATATGTTTACGGTATATGGGTCATTATATTTGGTATAAAAACAAGGTCAAGTTATTTTTTGGAATATTTTAGTAATACTACTAGAAAATACACCACACATAAACTATATTAAAAACTAAAAAGTCATATATTAGGATATATAAGTGATTTATGAGTTATTATTCCAAAAGTTAATTATTTACCTTTCATATTCTAATATTTTGAGTTTCCCAAACACTAGAATTTCTTTGTTTTAGTAAATACATAGAGCTATGATGAATCACAAAAAACAATAAATGAGGTACATAGTGTAATGAGAGCCCAAATAAGATTCATGGTATGATTGGAGAAGAATTCAAGAACCTCATAGAGGTAATTTTCTGATAACTCATGTTATAAATTATAAATTTAACCATGATGAGTGTCTGACCTCTAAAAATAAATAAAAACTTGTTTTTTGTTTAATTTATTTAACCAATAAATTCCTCTTTTGGTAGATCATCTTATCCTATAATCATAGAGAAATGGATTAATTCTATTGAGAATATTTATATTCTATACTCTAATTATCCATGTAATAAAACATAACTTTTTTGTGTATAAACTTGATGAAGCACCTAATTAGTTGTGGAATTTGATAAATAACGATAAGAAAAATGAGGACATAAACTCGATGGAAATGTAATAATTAAAGAAAATGTTTTTTAATAAATTTTTCCCTTGCATTCTTCATATGATAATATAGATGAAATTTATTATATATAATCAATGAATGGGTGAATAAATTAATTAATATGAATAAAAATCCAAATGTTTTGAAACATACACCTCTGAATTTATCATTAAACTTGAAAGAAAAGGTTGACCACTTCTATAGTGACATTAATCCAATTCTATAAAAAGTATTACCAATTATATATTTTTATAACTATGATTAAATAGTTCAATGTTCCCTTAAGGTATAGATAGATATTGATGAATATCAATGGTAATATGAAACTAGAGAAAATAATAGAAGAATATATCTTAATTATATATGATAAACTAATGAACCTCAAGTTGGGAAAAAGATTCAACTACCCATGTTTCGAAAGAGTTGGTTGAAGTGTCTTGGAAACTGCCTTAAATTAATGGGTAATAACTTCATGATTAGAATATATGGTAATAAATTAAAATAATTTTGAAAGGATATGAATATACCTATCAACATTATAGATAAAATGAATTTAAACTCAACCCTCCCACCATGGTCCAATGTTACACTTATAAAGAACATGGACACTATAAAAAATAATGTACTAAATTGATTGTCATAGTGGATATCTAATGACCACAAACTCTAAATCCAAGGGATCAAAGAAGAGACTATGTCATCAATATTGATGAGTATGATAATTAAAATGGATTATTTATAGGTGAATTTCTTATTCATTCTATAATAGTGACTTTTCTATCTGATTTTGATTTTATGCATTCGTTCATATTACACACGTTACATGGAAATATTCAAATATTGCCTCATGATATAGAAGTAAAGTTATTGGTGAAAATACCAAGTATTTAAATCATTAAATATTATGTATATAACTCTTCCCCTATTCAAATTTTTGGGAAGAATCTCCCAACAAATATTTTTTTATACTCCCTTTGTTATAATTCAATGTTATAATAGGAATTGCGTCATTTTCCATATATAAATCCAATATTAACTATCAAGAGAGTGAAATAACTTCCCATATCTGAAACCATTCTCTTATTCTATACAATTGTATGTATAATTATTAATATCCATTATATGAAAATTATCTAGCATTTATATTATTTCATTATAAGAAATAATCTATATCTCATAGATTTATATAAAGGAAAGGATTAATTTTTAGGGAATTCCCATTTTAAGGGAATATTCAAATGTATTATTTGAAGAGTTGGATGGTCTCCATCCAAATTTAGAGGATAATTTCAATATAGAACTTATACCTAGTTATTTTCTCATATTCAATATTCCCTATAAAATGGAACTCATTGAACTGAAATAGTTGAAGAAGATACTTCATGAAAACTTCAATAAGGGTTTTATAAGCCTTAGTGATTTTTCATACAGTTCCCCAATACTCTATATAAATAATAATGATAGGATAATAAGCCTCTAAATTTATTATTCTGAGCATAAAAACATTAGGATAAAGATCAAATGTTCACTAACATTATCAATGGATTATTTGAACAATTATGTGGTGATTAGTACTTCATAGAGTTTGATCTTTGATTAAGATATCATCAATTAATGTTAAAGGAGGTGGATACTTCAAAGACTACCGTCCATACGAGATATAAACACTATGAGTTCATAGTGTGTAGTGACCCCAACCCCAAACGTCTAGAGTCAGTGTCAACTACCATTAGATTGGAATATGATACAAGGAATCACATCCTAAAGGACCGAAGAGTTTAGTAGTCTTGGTAAACTAGATACATACTTGATTCTTACATTACATTTGAATACATAGTTTACAAAAAAAAATTCTTTTATTTCAGGAATAACTTTATTACATTTAGCATATCCCTACATATCAGTCATAGTAAAACTTATAGAATCCTGGGGAAAGGAAGCAAAATAAGGGTGAGTTAAAATACTCATTAAGGGTTAATTACAATGGAATCTATCATGAATCAACAATCATAATAAATATGTAAAGTTAAATAATGAAGAACACATTCCATTTAAATAACTTGATAAGTAATAATCAATATGTAATGTTAAATAACTAATCCCTCATTCCATTTAAAAAACTGGATAAGGAATAATCAATATAGCATGGTAAATAATTAAGCACACATATCATTTAAATAATAGGAAAAGGAATAATCAATATGGAATGAAAAATAATTGAAAACACTTTTCATTTAACCAATAAACTAAGAATGAGTTTAATTTATAGATAATATCATATAAAAAGTATGATGGATAATAATAATTGAACTCTAAATAAAGGAAATGCTTAATTTTGGACATTGTGTTTCCCATGAACATGAAACATTTACTGTCAAGATCTGATCTCAATAAATTTTAAAATTAATTGGTAGAAACCCATTTAACTGAGGCTAGCCAACTGATTTATCTTATGAGACAACTAATTCATTGAGGGGATATTATTAACCAAGAACCACCCATGTCTTCAGGTCCAAATCATTCCTCATGTATCGAATAATCGATTTAATTCATAAATAATGTACCTTATCATAAAATATCCATATTGAGTAAAGAATGTGGATTTTTTAATATTTCCCCAGTCAATAAAATAATTAAAAAGGTAAAACATCGTATGTATAAATGAGATATAGTTTATGAAGTAAGAATATCCACGATAAATAATATGGATATTTTGGGTAAAATAAATGTTTAACGATCACAGGAAAGTTAATATTTCAAGGGGTTAATGACTACAAAATGAAATAAGGAAGTTAATTTCAATACCTTACATGGTAAAAATAATCATAATCCATCCAAAGGAAGAATAATGGTGGTATAAACATATACCCATTAAATTAATAATTATGTTTTGTTGTCATTAATTAATAAAAGTATTATAAACTGTTCTTTAAAATATTCTTAAGAAAAATATCCTTTTCATTTTGAAAAATATTTTAAAAATCCTTTATCAATGAAAATGACTTTTAAAAACATTTTCATTGAAAATAATCTCATAAACATGGAAATTAAGCTTCAAATAAATGATATTCATATTAGCAGGTAATTTGGTATATGTCATAAAGAACATTTATTTTGCATGATACAAAGGTATAAAAAGTTCCTTATTCTAAGGGAAACAATAAGATTACTTTTAAAACATTTTATAAAAATAAAAAATTGATAAAAATTTATTTTAATAAATAATTTTCTCAATTTTAAAAACATTTTTGAAATTTTTTTAGAAAATATGGTTTTGGGATAACAAATATTTCCCAATGAAGAGATCAATGAAGTCAGATTTTCTTAAAGCATTTTCTCAATTAATATAAGTACCAAAAATTGAAAAATGGCACTATTGCTTGAAAATAACATGAATAGCCAAAGGAGATGAAAATTAAATGTTTTATTAAATAATGATCAAATAATTTCCTTTATTGGGAATTCAAGAATAAACAATCTGGATTAAATTACGATCATGAAATGAACACTTAAAATGGTTGTAATGTTGTAGTGAGAATGATTCAATGAATTGATTAAATTTATCAAATTTAAACCCACATAAAATAAGTCTAAATACAAAAATATATTATAAAATTAATTAGACACATAGTCTTATAATATCCAATACAATTAATGATTATCACATTGTCTTATAATATCCAATACAATTAATAATTAGTATAACCCACTGAAAATAAATTGAGTTATAAAATCCTCTACCACTTGGTAACTTTTAATTAAAATACCATTAGATGAAATAGATAAAATTGAAACTTAAGAAACCATAAAGAATTAATTATTAAATATAATACATTTCAAAGGGAATTATATACCACATATAAAATAAATTACGTTCACAACATTATAATATACCATTGTGTAAGGAAATTGAGACGAAATTTGTTAAATTATGATTTGTTTTGGATGAACGCTCTTTAACCGCAAGTATATTGGTTTTATACATGTTATTAACTTACAACATAAAAATGATAATATTTACAATATCATATATGATTATTTTATATCATCTTATCACCCAATTCTTAATAATAGTTCATATTATCATTATTTTGGGTGTTTATTGCCTTGTTTCTTGAGTATGTTTTGAATTATTATTTTGTGTTCCTCATACTTATATCATGATTTCATCATTGAAAAAATGTAAATCACGATGATAATATCATATATATTTGATATGTATTTATTTATAGTAATCCATAAAAAATTTTGATAGGAAATGAAATACATCATTCATAGAGACGGTACATTGTATGTACACATGAATGTTGTTTCTGTTTTATTATCATATTAATGGATATAAAATTAAATAATATATATATATATTATTATTATTATTATAGTATTGTTTTTATTTCATATATTTCATATAATTTGTTAAAACCATCCTTAATACATTCAATGTAAAGTATGAATTAATCACATCACTTCATGAGGTGGTAGTTTGTCGTACACACAATCCATGATACCGTATTCCTACAAAATGGAAATAATGAATGTGTGATGTGATAATTAAAAAATAACTATAAAAACATAAAAATCATATATATAATATATAAACTATAAATACATAATTATTTCTAACCTTGAAATGTGGTAATGGAAAAATGAATGACATCGGTTCATGAGGTCGTAGTCTGCAGTACACACAAATGATGATTTTATAACATATTTGATGGAAGTGTGTGAAGTTGTAGGTTTTACCCTTAAAATAACAAAATATAATTATGTTTAATATAAATAGGTTATTTTATAATCATGGTATAATAGGAATTTAATGAGGTGGAGAAGTAAATATAATAAAAATGCTTTTAGAATAACATTGCCTCTTCTATGGGTATTCTCTTTAGGATTGCACTATAACCATAAATTTTCTTCCTTATTCTGAAAATAAGTATTCTAGGATGAGGGGAGTTATTTTTTGGAGTTATTTTTTCATATATTGGTCAGTAAAAATTGATGGAGAGGTGTGAATGAGTGAAGGTAGTAAGTTCTGTTTTACAGTTGAGGAGGATTGACATTATTGTAAATACTCAAATGTATTCACTCTTGGGAGGTATCACTTACTTCATGTGGCTCAAAAATTGAAAAATAATGGATTTTAGAGTTTTTTTGGTCAAAAAAACCTACACAGTAGAAAAATTAATGGATTTTTATATTGTTCTTTCTTAACTTCAAAGCTTCCTTACTTTTACCATTTTGGGTTTTCACTACGGTAACTAGTTTTCTAACATAGGTATTATATCCACTAAGAATAAATTAAAGTTATAATTATTAAAAAAATTAAATTTTTTTGTTACTAAATATGATATATAATTTATAAAACACAAATCACATGTATGTTGTAAATTAATTTTAACAGAAGCGCATGTAGTGCGTAAAAAGGCTGCTTTAACCTTAATCATGCTAACAAATTTTTTACTATTTTCGGATTAATATGTTCATTATAAAAGCAAAATTGGTTCATTAATGGATTATATTTTAAATATATTTAAATATTATAATTAAAAAAATAACTTCGAAGAATATGGTTTTTTAGTAATTTTAAATGATTTAATAAAATATCATTTATAATCAAATAAAATTAATGTTAATTTTGACATTATTTGTTTAATTTATTTTTAAAAATACCAATAAAATGATTGAATTTAAATATATTATTTTCACCTTAGTGTAACATTATTTAATAATCTATATGATTAATGGATCTCAATAATTCATTCAATTTTCATTACTTTTAATATTTTTAGTATCATTTATTGTATTTAATTATTAACAAAATAATTACTATTTTCAAATTTCGTATGCTTTTTAAGTAATTATTTTATCTATAAAAAAGTTAAAATAAATTATCCTAATAAAAAAATTAACTTTAAAAATAATATTTATAATTGAACATATGATATTTTATCCCTATCCCAAAGCTTTATAAATATTAAAGTCAAGGAAGGTTCCTTTATTGTTATTTTCCTTAACTTATTATATAGGTTACATTCAAGTAATAGTATCCTAATAACTCATAGAAATTTATCATAGGGAGTTTAGGTTCTAAATATTTCTATAAAATGTGTTTTGGACAAGTTTGTAAGTCAATTTACACATTATATTCTAAGATTAACAACTAAGTAAACTCATTTTTACCTTAATCATTGAAATTAATTTTAACAATTTTCACCAATAATTATAATAAAAAATTAAATTCCCCTTATTATATATTATAAATTATTCTTATTCCAGATATTTAATTCATTTTAACAAAGTTAACACACATAAGTGGCATGATTTAATTTAAAATTAATCCCACAGATGTGATGAGAAAGAGGGTTTCTAAAGTTAAATTTTTTAAATGTTTTCATAGTAACTATATGTAAATTCAATATGAAAATTATTACAATGGCCTTAATTTTATTAATTTATATAAAATTGAAATAATTTTTTTTAAACCAATTCAAAATATAAGTTAACAGTATAAATAATTCAAATAAAAAGTTGGTTTTCAATTAAATTTCTATATTTTTTTACTATTCATCAAAAAAAATTAAACTTCTGAGAAAAATAAAACATATTCACCATAAGATAATTTGGATATTTATCATTCAAAAATGAATTTTATTTTTTAAAAAAAATTCTAAAATTGGTAAAATTTAATTTTAAATTATCTGTTCCAAACACAATTATATTGTCTTTTAGAAGAAGAAAAATTGTTTTTCAGAAAACATTTATTTTTATTTTAAATGATTCTTATTTATATCTAATAAATTGATAAATAATAAACATGTGAAAACAATATATTTTGATAATTTATTTAATATTATTCATTTCCAACATTTCAATAGATACATGATAACTATCATATTAAACAATAATAGTAGTAGTATATTGTTGATCAGTAAAACTCAGTCTTATGTGTAATAGAAGCTATCGAAGGAACACATTCCTACATGTAACACAATCCTAAATAAATGTTTCATTTAGTTCAAGATAAACTCATAATTTCATTTCATATAAGCGAAATTGGTATTACGTATAGTGAAATATATTAAAGAGATTGAATTTATATAAAAATAAATATATCATAATGGCTCGAGGTGTTATTTTCCTTTATACGCTTGGTTTTTCATGTCATGTATTCTTTCAAATATAATGAATTTATTTTAAAATTTTGTAGTGTAACATTCTTGCCACTTTAAATAAATTTAATCCCCACAATTTAAACTTGATCGCACTAACACAAGGTTTAATATTTGAAAATTCCATTATTGAAAAACCCCACATCATAAAAGGGGTAGTAAAATATCTTCTTGACATGGTAGAAAGGGAAGTACCAAGGTCATATGGAATAAAAAATAACTATGTTTCCAAGTATGAGGAAATTAGTTTTAAGTGAATATATATACATGGATGAAAAGTGTAAATAATTATAGAGAGTGATTGAGGTCACTGATCAAAATCAAGTTAATGGTCAATGGTATGTAAAGAAACTCAAACCCATAAATATAATTGGTGTGAAAGGGGAATTAATTTCATCATAAATGATGCTAATAGGATATCATTTTATTTAAACATATTTTTTCTATAGTTGAGGAATTATTTTAGTATCTAATAATATAAGGAAATATACTTTTTATGAACACAATTTCATCCTTTTATTATGCATCGATCAAACTCCACTTCATCCCTTTCTTTTATGTATGAATATCCAAAAATTGTTTTTTTATTCTTGAAGAACTAAAATTTACTTTTAAGGGATCAAAATATCCATAAAATAATTTTTTATATCTTTATCTAACTATTTTTCAAAACTAATATGTTTAATACCAGTTATACAATATAATACATTAATCTACAAACCAAAAAAGTAATAAAACTAGTTCATTAGTAATATTTATTTCTCAAATCATATACCTAAAAACAACGAAATATGAACCATGACATCACGTAGGCCAATAGTTGTCAAAAAACTCTTATCATCCTTCATTCAAAGGTTTAAGCCCTACCTCCTTGCCTGACATGATGGGTAGTCACTTGGAATACAATTTTTCTATTATATATATATATATATATATTTACTATAAAGTTCCCAAAAAATATTATGTACATCCTTGAAATAAAGTTAATCATTAAATAACCTTAATTTTAATTATTTTAATACTACTTATTTTTTCAAAAAAATCTAATAATATTACTTATTTATTATTAAAATGTCATTAATGATCATATTAACCCTAAAGGTTATCAGTAACATAAAACTTCATCATATAAAATGTAAATAAATTATTCCTCAAATAAATTTTCCTCTAAAACATATACCATCTATAAATTTCTCTAAAAATTTATTCAATCTTGGTACACTACCATCACGTAAAACCTAAAATGGTTATTTAATACTTTTAACATATGATCAACCTTAAAACATTAACCCATTTTGTTATCCATAACTCTAAAGTTAATAAAGACTTGTATTTATCTAAAATTTAACACAATCATTATTTTTTTTTGATTCCAAAAAACAAATACAATTGGTAAAAATAATTTTAAAATTCAATTCTTGATTAACAATATATAAATACTTTTTTAATTTTATTTCCACATAATTCATTCCTTGGTCTAGGGTTTAACCTATTTCTATCATTATCATTAACTAATCAAATAATTTATAATGGTTTGTAAAAAATGTGAATTATCATAATAATATCCTTAGGGAGTGTCAAAATAGTTTTGCAGTAAGTCCCATTTCTGTGTACCAGGAAACAATCGAGTCAATCTTGATGCTCCCTTTTCAGAGTTATTACCCCTAAGTACATCTATTTTAAAACCAAATCCACTTGTACTATCCAAAAAGGAGTGTATTTGAAAGGAAAACCACATAATATCTAACTTACCAAATATCTAGTTTGTTCTTATATACTTATCCTCAAATTATATCACAGTTTTATGTTCCCTAATATATGTTTTCTTAAATTTAGTTCCCAAGGTTTCTAGTAAAATTCATTTAATACCAACTATAGTGACCTTGACCCCATAATTTTGGAGTTGATTCCTACTTCCATAACATTGGAATACGATACAAAGAATAATATCTCAATAGACCAAATGGTTTATTAGTCTTGTTAAACTAAATATATACCTGAGTCTTACATTATATCTGAATAAATAGATTACAACATTGTTTTTTCTTTTCATTTGAGAGTTATAATATTATATCTAGCATATCCCTACACATCAGTTATAGTACACTTCAAGGACTCCTGGGGAAAGAAAACAAAATATGTGTGATATTAACTACTCAGTAAGGGTTTAGTGAAGTGGAATCGACTATGTATCAATAAGAGTAATAAATATGGAAAGGTAAATAACTAAGAAAAAATTCCATTAAAATAACTAGATAATGAATATTCAATATGGAAAGGTAAATAATTGAGCACAAGTTCTATTTAAATATATGTATAAGAAATTGTCAATATTTAATTTTAAATAACTAACCACATAATCAATTTAAATAATTATATAAGTAATAATCAATATGTCATGGTAAATAATTGAAAATACATGCCGTCTAACCAATAAACTCCAAATGAAATGTATTTCTAGATAATATCATAGAGAAAAACTCATGGATAATAATAACTAAATTATGAATGAAGAAAAATCCTAATTATTAGATGTTATGTTTCTTAGGCGCATGAAACATTTACTGTCAATATATTATATCAACACAATTTACAATTGATCAGTATAAACCCATTTAACTAAGGATTTCTAACTAATTCATCTCATGAGACTACTGATGCATAAAAGGGATGCTAATAATTAGGCCCCACATAGAACTTCTAGTCCAAATCATTCCTCATATATTGAATAATAAATTTAATTCATAATACGTTTCCATATCATAAAATATCAATATTGAGTGAATTATATGGACTTATGAATATTTCCGTATTCAATCAAATAACAATAATATAAAACATTGTTTGTAAAAATTATAATCATTTAATTAATCATCATATACATGATAATTAATACAGATATTTAGTGGGAATAAAATGACTAATGATCCCAAGAAAGTGAAAATTTCAAGGGGAAGTTAATGACTATAAAATGAAATAAGGAAGTGAATATCAATACTATCCTTGGTCAAAATAATCATAAAACATCCATAGGAATAATAATTATGGTATCAAAATATACCCATTAGAGTAATAATAAAGGGTTGTTGTCATTAATTAATAAAATTATCATAAAAATATATTTAAAACATTCTTCAGGAAAAAAATCATTTTCCTTCGAAAAAAATTTTTAAAATTCTTTTTATATAAAAAAAACTTTTCAAAACATTTTCTTTGAAAATAATCACATAAACATGCAGTGGAAGCATCAAAGAAATAATGGTCAAGTCGGTGGTTAATTCTATACATGAATTAAATAACATTCATATAGCATGGTAAAAAGGTAAGAAATTTTCTTATTTCAAAAGGTTAACAAAAGATTCATTGAAATTGTTTTTAAAAAAATGGGTAAACTTGTCTTTTAATAATTCATTTTCAAATTTCATACCAAAGAGATAAATGAAGTCAGGTTTTCTTAAAACATTTTATAAATTAATTTAAGTACAAAATAGTGGAAAATGGTACTATTACTTTAAGAATATCATTTATAAATAGTGAATAATAAAATTAAATTTTTTTATTAAAAAATGATCAAATAATTACCTTTAATGGAAATTCAAGAATAAAAAATTTGTATAAAAATGAGATTGTGAAATAAACCCTTAAAATGATAATAAAATTGAAGTGAGAATGATTTGATGAATTGAATACATATTTCAACTATAACCCCATATAAAACAAGTATAAATAAAATAATATATAGTTAAAATTCATTATACACATGATCTAATAACATAAATGACAATGAAAGAGTAATATAACCCAGTGAAAATAAATTGAGTAATGAAATTCCCTACCACTTGGTAACTTTTAATTCAAATACCCTTAGCTTAAATAACACAAATTGAAAAATAAAATACTATTAATAATTAATTATTCATCATATTAAATTTCAAGGGGATGTATATACACAATATAAAATAAATTAGGTCCATAACATTACAACATGCCTTAATGAAATAAAATTGAGATGAAATCTCTTACATTACACTTTCTTTTGGTGTAAATCCCTTTAACCTCCTATATAATGGTTTTAATAATTATTTTAGCTTAAATAATAACCATAATAATATTTAAAATTTCATATATGATTCTTTTATGGAATCTTATCACCCGATTGTTAATAATCATTATTCATTTTAATTATTTTGGGTGTTAATTTCCTAGTTTTTCGAGTATGTTCTAACTTTTTATTTTTTTCTGCCTCCTACTTCGATCATGAATTAATTATCTAAAAAATGTAAACTATGGTTTAAAAATCATATATATTAATTATATATGTATTTATATTAATCCATAAAATCTCATGATAGGAAATAAAATACACTCTTCAGGGAGATGGTAAGTTGTACATACACATGAAAGTTGTTTCTATTTTATTATCATATTGAAAGATAAAAAATTAATATATATGTATATATATGTATCGTAATTTCAGTATAATTTTAATTTCATATATATTAATTTTTATTTTTTAAAGTGTCCTTAATACATTCCATGTAAAGTGTGAAAGAATCACATCACTTCACAAGGTGGTTGTCTGCCTTACGCACGAGCGACAATATCGTATTCCCACAAAATGGAAAGTATGAATTTATATGTGATATTATCATTACATAATCACAATAAAATTATAAATATAAAATATTTTATATATAAACTATAAATCTATCATTATTCGTAACCATGAAATGTGGTAATGGAAAAACAAACGACATCGGTTCGTGAGGCGGTAGTTCATCGTACACATGAATGATGATTTCATAACCAATTTGATCGATGTGTGTGAAGTTTTAGGTCTTAGACTTCACAAAAAAACATCTTTGTATGTGTAATAAATTTATTTTATAATATAATCATGTTATAATATGAATCAGAGGAGGTGGAGAAAGAAATAAAATAAAAAATATTTTATAAGAACATTACCTCTTCTTTGGGTATCATCCTTACGTTTTCACTAAAACATTAAAAGGATTAATTTTTTTCCCAAAATAAGGATTATAGGTTTTGGGTGTAATTTGGGAAGTTATTTTTGTAGATCCTTTTAGACCCAAATGGCTCGATATGTGTAAAGAAGTCAGGGGAGTTAGTTCCCTTTTATATTTGAGGAGGAGTGGCAATCTTGAAAATACTCAAAAGTATTGACTATTGGGTGGTCTCACGTACCATATATGGATCTGAAATTGAATAATGATGGATTATAGGGTTTATTTGGTAGATAAAAACCTCTAAAAAATAAAACAGAATTCATTTTTATAATTTTATTCCTTAACATCAAAGCTTCCATACTTTTACTATTTTGGTTTTTCATTATGATAATTAGTTTTCTATCCTAGGTAATTTATTCATTAAGAAAAAATTAAAGTTATAATTATTAGAAAATTTCAACCCAATTATTCCTAAATAGGATATATTATTTATTGAATTAAAATATCATGTGTATTAGAAAGTAATTTTAAAATAACCACACGTAGTGCGCAAAAACGATGCTTTAACCCTAAACACGATAACAAGATTTCTACTATATAGGGGTGAATATGTTCATTATAAAAGATAAAATGGTCCATTAATGGACAATATGATATATTTATTAACATTTTCATGTCTTATGGAAGAATATAGTAGTTTTAGTAATTTTAAATCAGTTAAAAAAATCTCATTTATATAAAATAACATTAATGTAAATTTTGACATTATCTATTTAATATGAATTTAAAAATATAAATACACTAATTTAATTAAAATATATAATTGTCATAATATTTTAATATAATTTAGTCAAATTTAAAATTAATTTAACACAATAATTCATTCAATTTACATGAATTTTAATATTTTTTGTATCATTTATTTTATTTAAATATGAACTAAATAATTACTACGAAGACATTTCTTAATGATTTTATGTAATTTTTTCATTTAAAAAAAGTAAAATAAATTATAATTATAGATAAATTAATTTCCATTTATAAATATTATTTATAACCAAAAATTTGATATTTTCTTCATATCCCAATGCTTTATAAATATTAAAAGCAAGGAAGGTTCCTTTTTTGTCTTTTCCCTTACCTAACTTATTATATATGTCAATTTAATGGAATATCATCCCAATAAATCATAAATATATATACGAAGGTGTTACAGGTCGAAATATTCCCATAAAATGGGTTTTGGAAATGTTGGTAGGTCATTTTAGAGCTTATATTCTATGTTTAACCAGTATGTAAACTTGTTTTTACCTTAATCATTAAAATTAATTTTAACTGTTTTCACTAATAATTATGGTTAAAAATTAACATGAATTTTTTATATAATATGAATTATTTTTAATCCAAAAATAAAATCCATTTTTTCAACTTTAACCCATAGTAGTTCCAGACTTTGATTTTAAACTAGTCTCATAGATATGATAAGAAAGAGAGTTTTAAAATGAAAATGTTCGAAAATATTTCAAATTTTTTACATATAAATTTAATATAAAAATTATTAAAATTGAATAAATTATATTAATTGATATAATAATTAAATAATGTTTCTATAAAACCAATTAAAAATATAATTTAACTTTATAAATAATTTAAATGAAAATTCAGGTTTCAATTAAAATTCAATAATTATCATTATTCTTCAAAAAATGTAACTTCTCAAAAAAACTCCAAAAACTTACCCTAAGATAATTTTGATATTATACTTTGAAAATTAAGTTTATTTTTTCAAAAAAAAATTAATTTGGTAAAATTTTATAAAAAATTATGTACGCCAAGCAGGACTTTAACATCTTTTAGGGAAAAAAAATTAGAAAACATTTCTTTACCTTTTAAATGAGTATTATTTTATTTCTAATAAATATATAACTAATAAACTTGTGGAAACTATATATTTACATATATTATTTAATTATATTCATTCCTTCCATTATAATGGCTAGGAGATAACTATCATATTAAATAATAATATTAATAGTATATTATTGTTTAGTAAAACTCGGCCTTGTGTGTAATGCAAGCTGTCAAAGGAACTCATTTCTTCTTCTAACACAAGCTAAGATAAATGTTTCGTGTAATTAAAGCTAAAATCACCATTCTTTTTAATGTAAGATAACATGGAATTGTATTTAACAAAATCTATTAAATATATTGAATTTATTTTAAAAATATATATATCATACGGTCTTAGAGTGCTGCATTCCCTTCTATGCTTGGTATTTCGGGTCATAAATGCTATCAAATACAATTTTCTTATTTTAATATTTTGGTTCATTATATATTGATTTCATTAAAACTCAAAAATTCTTTAGTAATATTCATGGTTCTGAGGAATAAAGTCTATATATATTGGCTCAACAAATACGAGGATGTATTTATAGGTGATATTCTAATATACTTCAAAATCATGGAAGAACATGACAAGATTTTGAGTAAAAGAAAAATAATTTTTTATAGTAAAATTTATATGTGAAATATATAAAATGTTATATATAATGAGAAAGTTACATTATTTAGTCATGTTATCACAATAAAAGGGATATCTATTGATCTTTCAAAGACAATAAAGATTAAGGAATAGTCTATACCAATTTTTATAACATAAATCTATAGTTTCCAAAAATTTTCTAGATATTATCGATGGTATATGAGGAGAACCATAATATTTTTAACCCAAGTAAACACACAAAGTATAAAAATTTTTTCTATATAAATGAATGTGAAGAGAGCTTAAAGTATTTGAATTATGCTAAATTCACTACACATTTACTCACCACACCCTCAAGTGGTGAGGTATTTATGATATAAAGTGATGATTAGAAAAGGTGTTAGGTTTTTTAATAATGAAAAATTAAAATTTTATATTATATACCTCAAAAAAATTGAATTTTTATGAGAAAAATGATCCAATGCACAATTTGAAGTTGGAAAGAGTAATATTTTCATTGAATATTTAAATTAATTATCATTATGGAGAGAAGTATGGTATATATATTGATTGAAAAAAATAAATTATATATTAAAATAAAAGGATCTCAATTTGTACCATCACTTATTTTATCACCCCAATATTTTATATATTTTTCTTCTAATGGATCTTTATAAATTTTATAGCTTTAATTTCATGCAACCCTAAGACTAAATTAATCAATATAGAGTAATCCTTTATACCCTAGTCATTTTTTAGTGAATAGTGGATAAATGCCAAAAAAAATTAGAAATTGAAATTTATTTTCAAATAAAGGTACCATTATTTTTTGAACTTTATATTAAATTAAAATAAGTCTATTTTAGTAATAAATTATCTTATTAAATAAATTTTAATCATCATTATTCTTTATTTTGGAATAAGTTCATTTTTTGGCTTAAAAACACATTTTTCTAAAAACTATTTTTATGCACCCAATATGTTTTTTATCTTACTAAATTAAACTAATCTTTATTTATTAATGGTTTTAATTAAATTTAAATAGTATATATTCAATAATTTATTTTATCATTAATCTTATTATTTTTATAAGGAAAGAAAAAGATTTAAACTTAGTTTTATTCTTAAAAATCATTTTTATTAAATGGGTTTTATTGTAGTTTATGACCTTTTTTAAAATTAAATTATACCAAATATATAAGTTTATTATGTAAATTTTTTTATATCTATATAATAAGATTAATTAATATAATTTAATTGGTCAAAATATTTTTTTTAGAGTGAATTGTAAAAAATATATAATTTTCTTTCCACTTTTAAGGTTAAAATGGGTTTACCTGATGTTAAACCAAGAGATAATGATGGTATTTCCACAAAATCCTATTTAATTTTTATTAGTTGAATATATTTTGACCTTATATAATCCTTATAATCCTTATTATTTAGGTTCCACTTTCACATGAAAATGACCTTATATCATTGAAATCATTTATGAAATCCCATGTGTGTTCATCCCTCAATTATAAAAGGGAACATCTTATCCTCCCTTACTCACACAACTTTAGACTTATATCTTCATTAATAGATAATAAAAAACATTAATATATTCCTTAACCCTATCATATAGATTATATTATTCTCTTAAGACCAATTCTTCAAGTCTTAAGTAAAAATCCAAAGGTGGTCTCTCAAATAAGAGCTGTAAATATTAACAAAACCCTTCAATTTTATTTCCTCTTCCATTTCCACTAATTTTTTAACCATAATAACTTTATTGATAAAATATAATAAATATAATAATTTTTTATAATGATTAGTTTACAACCATTTACCACCTCTTAACCATCAAATGGGAGATGAAAGTATCGAGCGTGTGTACATGTGGACTACCGCCTCCACATAGCGATATGATTCATTTTCCATCCCCATATTTCAATGTTTTTAATTATATTAGATTTAATGATTATATATTATATTTATTTTATAATAATGTTTATTTAAATTTTAATTTTAATTTTCCTTTCTTTTTTTCATCTATCAAAAAATGGAAGCATAACACGTGCATTTGTACGGACTACCATCTCCACATAGTGATGTAATTCATTTTCCATCCCTAATTTGTATGAATAGTTATATATATATATATAATTAATATATATTATTTATGTATAATGATTAAAATTTTGTATATAAATGAACCATGATCAAATGGAAAGGACATTAACTATCAAATATAAACAAAAATGAAAAATAATGCGGTTAACACATGATAAAATAATGATAAAGAATGATTATTAATGAATGGGCGATAAGATTTTTTAAGTAAAACAAGTATTTAATTATAGGTGTGATTATTTTTCTATTATATATTTATAATATATTTAAATCAATTATAGAGGAGGTTATAGTTTTTATGAATCCAGATGGACTTGAGGTAATAATTTTATGTAACAATCTCATTTTTACTAAAATTATTTATACTTAAATTTACAATGATTAAATTTTATGATATATCTATCTAAAATAAAACTAATTCTATTCTCCTATTTCAATTTATATTCATTACATGATTTCATTTTTTTATTCTCTTTAAGTACTCAAGATACTAAAAGAATGTTTTAGGGAAAATAGACTTTATTTCTCTCTTCAGTCAGAAATCCTTTCTTCCATATACATATTCTCCATAAAATGTTTTTAATAATTTTATTACTAAAATATAAATATTTATTAAACTCATTCTTTACCATTTTTTATTTTCTATAAAAAAAATTAAAGGAGTCTTGTTTTTATTTTTCAAGCAAGGTTCTGTTGATGTTTTACCAAAAATAGGAAAGGAATATTTTTTAATATACTCCACATTAACAAATTTTCTGACCATATTATATTCTCTTTTCATTAAATATTCCTTATCAATTATACATTTTTTTTCGAAAAAAAGTCTATATTATTTTGAAATTTTTTATATTTTAAATAAGTGATTTCAAAATGAAAATGGTATTTTCCTTATGAAATTTTTCATTTATATTTTAAATGAATTTTGAACTATAATAACATCCTTTAATGTTTCTTATTATTTAATGTGGATATAATCCAATTTTACCATCTTTATCCATTCCCTAGATAGTTTATGATTATCGTGGTGAAATTTCTATGAAACGAATATCCTTTCTACAGGTTATGATATGATATATGATGAATGTTGTATTATGTTGTGGAACACGTTTGTTTGGTTTTCATTATGTGATGTGTGTAAAAATAGTTATATATCCATCCAATGCCTTAGGTAAATATGGATATCTCTTGAGATAAAACATACTGGAATAGAGAGTGATCCTAGTTTAGTAATAGATTTTCTCCAATAAAATAGTATGGGGAGTGATCCTTGACTAAGGAAATTAATGAATGGGGAGTGAAACCAATCCACTATGACTATTTTGGAAATGATACATAACTAAAGAAATAATTTTATATGCTTATTTGTATTCCAAAAACTTGTGCCTTATTCTTATGTTATGTTCTCATAAAACATGTTTCATTATTGATGATTCTGCACTCTTATGAATTATTCCTAATTTTATGATAAAACCTTATTCCATGATTCATGGATAATGGTCCTTGAATGATCGAGTATGACTTTTGTATGTTATTATCATGTTATCATGCCCTTATGTTTTTCTTATGCTCATTTATTATTATCAATTGATATCTCTTATGTTTACCCTTACTGAGAATCTGACCTCACCCTTTCTTATGTTTTTATTACACATTTTAAGAAGAGTTGTTTTAAGTATGTTATTTATATGAAATTTTATATATGTAAATAACCTAATGGTAAATGATTTAGATATTTTATATATCCTTTTTTTATGTATCCAAAATTCCAAAGAAACTAAACCTTTATAGTTATGGCTTTGATAATATTTATTTGTAATGAATATTCTTATAAATAGATTTATTGTTTGCGTATGAAAATTATGGGTCACTATAGTTGGTATAAAATAATGGTTTAGTTGTTTTTGGAAATTTAAATGAGAAAAATTTAGTGGTAACCCTTTTGATAAGACTAAGTATAGGATAATATCCTATGTTATGTAAAATATACTAGTCTGGTTTTCATATAAATATGTGCATGTTTTGATATATAAGTGGACATTGTTTTGGAAAATATTTATCTATTGGTGATAACCCTAAAAATATTTGGTTGTGTATATCTCAGTTATCATTCTATTGTATAGTAAAAGGGGCCTTTCTTTATACCTAGTTTGACACTACTAGGGTATATTCTTAGGTTAATTCACATTTTCAATATAAAACATTATAAAATATTTAAATAGATATTGACCATGGATTACTTAGGATAAACCTGAGGCTTCATATATTGAAAATTATATTTTGAGATTTTGACATATAATAAATGATTTTTTTGATTATATGATTTCCAAATATTATTATTGGTTCTCAGACTATGATTTTTAGTTTCAATAAATGGATGGAACCAAAAGAAGTTTTGTTAACACTAAATATTATAGATATTGTAATGGTTTTACTAATAATAACCCAAATTAAATGGGTATTTGAAATGAAAAACATTTTTATTATTCCAAATCATCTATCTCATTATATGATTAAAAATATAAACTTGGGTGAGTTTTCTGAAACACCTAACAACAGAAAACTAGAGTTTCATGAATACTATGGAAGAGGGAAGATTTATCTTCCTACATATTGATAATTTTGGAAGAAAAAACTACTTAAATGTCTCAAAAAATGATAATTTGTTTTATGTGTGGAATAAAAATGCATAAAGTAACTAATTTTCAAGTAAAAATGACGAGTTCTATGGAGGAAAATGAAGTACATCTTTGGGAACCACTGTTAGTTCAATGTCTTATATATGGGGAACTTGGGAAATATTAATTCCAATTCCCTAATCCAAGGTTTAACTCCAATACCAATTATTGAATATGTTATTTATATCATTGAAGTGAATCATGATAATTAAGGTACACTTCAGAGTTAGGGATGTCATCTTGAAGTTTTTTTGAACTTTTCCTATAAAAACCTTATTGTTAATCCTTTAGTGGAATTTTATATGATTATTATCTTTGAATAAATCCATTTATATAGATCCCATATAAATTTCTAGAGTATGGAAATGACATTTAATATTATGAATCAAACTATGATTATTTATTAGTGTGAGGATAAACATGAACTTGTAATGGTAATTACTTCCATTGTATGGGTCATACTTCCTATAAATGAGAGATATTTATCTCAAATTGTGGGTGAGAAACTAAAAATTGAAAATTTTCCTATCATTCTTGAATATACAGGTTTATTTATTGAGTAATTTCTTAGTCTTTCCCTAAATCATAAAATTGAGTTTCAATAGAACTCATACATGGTGCAAGAACTATTTCAAATACTATATATAGAATGGTCATGACTGAGTTTCTAAAGTTGAAGAAGAAACTTTTAAAGAATCAATATAAAGAAATAATTTGGACTTTTGAATCACCATGGGGTGAACCAATTCCTTTTTAATAAAATATGGATTAACGAAATTCACTAATGATTATCAGGAACTTAACAATATCATGATTAATAATAAATATCTCTCGCCCCGTATTGATGATTTTCTTGATCTATTACAGGATTTTAAATATTTTTCCAAGATTTATCTTTTATTTGGATACTATCATTTGATGAAAAAAAGTGAATACATACCCAATATAGCCTTCCATTTGAGGTATGGACACTATGAATTTATAGTGATTCCAATTTTTATTACTAATTCCCCCATTACGTTCATGGATTTATTGAATATAATCATTAGAGACTAAATTGATCAATTTTTAGTAGTATTTAAATATGATATTGTTTTATATTCCAAGATGAATAAAGATCATATAGATCATAAAGATCACTTGAGGATTTTATTAAATTCCCTAAGGAAGGATAATTTTTATGAATAAATTATAATGTTTTGTTTCTGGCTTTGTAAAGTTTCATTTTCTATGTCATATATTCTCAAGTTAGGTTATATCATTGGATCCATCAAAGAATGGAAGTTATTGAACATTATCAAAAGGAAACCACTATAGTTGAGATCATTAGATTTCTTGGATTGTATGGCTATTACCAATTACTTATGAATGATATTTCCTAGCTATCTGATCAACGCATAAGTTAACTCAAAAGGTATTGAAGTTTCTTTTGATTGATGAATGTGAATAAAATTTCAAGGATCTAAAGAGAATGTTGGTCATTGTATTGGTACTCAAGCTTCCCTATAGTGTAGATGGGTTTTTCATTCAAAATAATTCATTGAAGAATAGAACGGGATGTTTTTATATACATAATGATATGGTGATACATTATTCCTCACACTAATTAATGGTTCCTGTGAAAAATTATTTGATTCATGATTTGGAGTTAGAAATAGTTTTCTTTTGATTAATGATATGGATGAAATATCTTCATGAATAAAGGTATAACATATATATTTATAATATAATTTTAAAGTATACATTTAGTTAAAAAGTGTTTAATATGAAATATTGAAGATTGTTATATTTGAATAAATATTATGAATACTCAATAAATTAACACTTTGGGAAAGAAAATATGGTGGATGATGCTTCGATTGAAAAGGATCATGCTATATTATCAATGATGTGGATCACAAAAGATAAAATATGTATCGATTTAAGAAGTATGGACCTTGAAATATTTAAGGAACGGGAGAAATATTATCCTACTCAAATTAGTGTTTAACCATCTATCCATTGAAGATTAAACAGGCCCAAATGAGTATGTAGACCTACAAAAAAGGTGAAAATGTACCTAATTTAAACCTTGATTGTGATGGAATGATAAGGTTAAGAAATTGAGTAGGATTCTAGAAAATACTAGAATTGAAGAAGGAGATATTGGAAAAATATCATAGCTTATCCTTCCTGGTTAATCCTGGAAGTTTAAAGATGTATAGGTGTATGAAAGAGTATTTATAGTAGGACAACATAAAGAGAGATATTGAAGAGTATGTATTATAGTTCTTTTATATCAGAAAGTTATGGAGGAAGATATAATTTTTAGGGGATCTTATAAAATTTATCTATACTATAATGTAAACAAGAAAACATTACCATTGATTTTTTCAATGGACTGTCTCCAACAGATAATGGCCATAATACTATTTAACTGGTAGTTGATTGACTTAAAATGTCAACACACATCATTTATATCAGAGAATATTTCTATATTGATAATATTTCCAAGATCTAAGTTTTAACTCAAAGTTCTAGACATGTCTTTAGTAATCTTAGGATATAGGGTTTTTTTCACTCATTCTTATAATACTTAGATTGAAGGTTATCCTAATAGGACTATTAAAACCATTTAGGATTTGTAGAGATCTTATTCTCTTTATTTTAGTGTTGGATAGTATCAACTCTTTTTTCTAGTTGACTTTTCATATATTAATATTTTTTACTCGAGCATTAAGATTGCCCCTTAGTAATACATATATGGAAATAAGTGAATAAATCCAACATTATGGGATAAAGTTGGAAAAAGAAAGATATTGGCACCTGAGCTAACTAAGGAAATGGTCGTGAAGGTTAGATCAATTCTACATCACGTCAAGGAAACATAGGGTCTATGAAAGAGTAATGTTCTCCTTCATTGATAACATCTTGAATTTGAATTTGGTGAAAAGGTTTTATTATGAATTTATACATGGAAGAAGTAATGAGACTAGAAATATGGGAAAGTTTATCAATTTATTTATTGTTCCCTTTAATAGTCTTGATTGAATAGAGAATGTAGCTTATTATTTTTCACTTCCACTGAACCTCTCTCTAGATTACAATGTGTTCCATCTATCTCATTCAAGTAAGTAAATTCCAGATCTTTCAAATGTATAGTACTGAGAGGTTGTTCTATAGGAGAATGATCTTTTATAAAAACAAAACCCAATAGAAATATTGTTTTTTATAGGTAATGTTCTACACAATAAAAATACTCACCGAGTTAAATTTACTTGGAGGAATTATACATTTGAGACAATGGATCCCAATAATGTGAAGAAGTAGAGATATCATCATTTATTTATATGAGAGTGATGAAATTTTGAGGATTAAATTTTTTTTAAGGGGGTTAGAATGTAACACCCCGAGATTTTATATATATTTCCTATGAAATAAACTTCTAGTATTTGATGGCTTACTTTACACGCAACCTCAAGTCTAAATGAATTGTGATATATTAATCCTCTATAACCAAGCCATTGAATTAGAATTTGTTATTAATACAAAAAAAATTATGAAAACATATGTGTAATGGTTTTAAATATTACAAATTTATTGATTAATTCCTGAAAAATAAATACTCAATTTGTAGAAATTTGATTTTATTCATCAAAAATATGTTTTCTTCAAAAATGGTTTTTATTACATTTATCATGCATAGAAATTATAATTAATTTATAAAAATTTTATAAATTTTATTTGATGAAATAAATATCATTTTTGAAATTATTAGGTTGATATTATCTCAGGGTGAATTTTTAGAATTTTTCTAAAAATATTTACATTTTAGTGAATTGGGGATAAAATACATATTTTTGTAAACAACTATTATTACATTTCTTGATAAGGGACCATTATTTTATGAATTAAATATTAAATTAATGTAAGAACTTATTAACTATTAATAAACTAATTAATTACATAATAATAATAATTATAATTAATTTTTTAAAATTTTCATTTTTTTCATTGAAACGCATTTTTTAAATGATTTTTATTTACATTATTTTTTGTATCTTAATACATTAAGTCAATTTCTATTAATTAGTGGTTTTATTGAAATTTATATGTTAAATATAAAATTATTTATTTTAAATTCATTTGTTATTGTATTTATAAGTCATTTAATGGATGTAAATTCAGTTTTATGCTTAAAATACACTTTTATAAAATAGGATTTCGTTTCATTTTTTGCACTTATTTAAAATTAAATTTTACCACGCATAAAAATATAATATAGTAAAATGGATTACATTTATCAATTATAATAATTAATATAATTTAATATCTTTAACTTAATTTTTTATATTGAATAGTAAAAATAGTAAAACATGTCTACCACGGTAAACATTAAAATGTGTTTACTGGGGGTTAAACCAAGAGATAGGGGTATTATTTCCAAAAAAACATTTATTATTATTATTTATTAAATTTATTTAAATATTATATTTTCCAAAATTATAATTTTTTTTAATTTTTAGAAATATTCACATGAATGTGACCTTATATCGTTGAAATCTTTGAAGAAATTCCTTGGGTGTCCCTCCCCTCACTTATAATAAGGTGCCTCTTCTCCTCCATTATTAAAAAAACTTGATCCTTCTATATTATTAAATATCTAGTAAAAAACCCTCACAGATTCATTCCCTCCATCCTATAGCTTATGTTCCTCTCATAAGACTAACCCTTCAAGGATTAAGGTGTGCCAAAAGAGGTTTATCAAAAAAGAATTATAAATCTTTTCAAAGCTCCTTTGATTTTTTTTATAATTCATCTATAAATTTTTTTTATCCCTAATAACATTATGAATAAAATACCATAAGTATACATAGTATTTATTTTTATGTTGGGTCAACCATTTACCAGCTCTTCTACATCAAATGGGATATGAAAGTATGGCTCATGCTTATATGTGGACTACCACCTCCACGTAGCGATATGATTCATTTTACATCCCCATATTTCATTATTTTTTATTATGTTAGATTAAATTTCTATATATTATATTTATTATATAATAATTTTTCATATAATGTAAATTTTTATTTACCTTTCTTTCATTTTATCCATCATGAAATGGATATAAACTCGTATGTACGTACGAACTACCATCTCCACATAGTGATATAATTCATTTTTCATTACTGATTTATATGAATAGTAATAAATATTTATATAATTATGATATATGATATTTATATCATGATTAATTTTATGTATATAAAGGATCCATGATCAAATTGTAAGGACCAAAACTGTTGAACCAAAACTTACGTGAAAAGAAAAGATATTGAAACCTGAAAAGATGATTATAATGAAATATTGTAAATAAATGTATAATAACATTTTATAAGTAAACCATTAATGTAATTATAGGTATGATTATGATTCTGTTATATAATTATAATAATATTGTAGGTTAGAGCACTTACGAAGCAAGATAGACTTCAGGTAAGGTTTTTTTGTTACAATCTCATATTTAATAGGATTCTTTTTGACTAAATTTATGATGATGAAATTATATGATCTATCACTGAAAAATATTATTCATTTTCTCATAAATATTTTATTTTTATAGAATACATGTTTTCATTTATTCTTTTTCTCTTTAAGAACATAAGATATTAGAATAAGTTTTTTAAGGAAAATCACATTTATTTCTCTCTTCATTTGGGAATATTTTCTTCCACATATATATTTTACATTAAATGTTTTAAAGGATATTTTAAATATTATCTAAATATTTATTAAATTCATTTTTATCCATATTTCTCTTTATATAAAAAATTAATCTTTTTTCGAACAAGGTACAATGGAATTTTTTTCAAAAATATGAAAGGAATATTTGTTTTAATGCACACTACATGACCTTATTTCCTCTACATAATGTATAACATTTTATTTGAATATTCCTTAACAGATATCTACATTTTTTAAAAAATCCATAATTTTTTGGAAAATTTTATATTCTAAATAAGTGATTTCAAAATGAAAATGTTATTTTTTTATGAAATATTTCACTGTTATTTTAAAGGTATTTTAAACAATAAAAAAATTGATGTTCCTTTTTCTTTACTGGGGATATTATCCAATGTTACCATATTTATTCTTTATCTCAATGTTTTATTACTATAATGATGAAATTTTTATGAAACATTTATTATTTCCATGGGTTATGATATGATATTATAAAGAATGTTTTATGTTCTTATGGGAATATGTATGGTTTTCATTATGTGATAGGTGGAAAAAAAATTATATAGCCCCCATTGTATTGGATAAAGATGGATATCTTATGACATAATAAGAACTAGATACAGAGTGAACCTAATGCAGTAAGGTACTTTTTTCAATAAGATAGTCATGGGAGGGAACCTTGACTATGTAAATGATGGAATGGAGAGTAAACCCAAACAATTATGATAGTATTAACAGTGATCCTTGACCAAGGATATTATTTTATATGATATGTTCATGCCACAAACATATGATCTTCATTGTCTCCACAAAAGTGAAAAAGGTGAAAAACATTGAAGAGAATTATCTGTTGTGATAAGAGAGAGATGGGTGAATTCTAAAATTCTTCCACCCATGATGAAAGGGAGGGTAGAGGGGGAACATTTATTTCCCAATTGAAATAAATTTATTAGTGGAATGAATATATACATTATATAAACTCATAACATAATTTAATATAAAAATCCATCTCAATTCCATATTAATTCCCTCAATTAAAATCCCCTCATAAAGGCCCAAATAGGCTAATAAGATAAGGTTTTATAATCTCCTAAGCCATATAATCATTACCATGGAACTTAGCTACCACATCACTATAAAATTTCATTTCCAAATTTTTTCCCACAAAAAATAAAAAAAATAATTTATTTTTATTTTTTTAAAATCATGAATATTCCTAGTCATAGGATTTAAAGACTTTATTTGAAAATTATACACATCCTAGAAAAATGTCCTCATTCCAGACACAACCATTGTGTATGAATTTCAATTTAGGACTTCGTTTAAGAGTTATGAAATGTTTTCCCTCAAGAGATAAATATATATTTATTTAATAAATGTTCTATATACCCAACAATATAACTTTCTCATAATTTAATCAAAATAAAACTCATATGTAAATTCTATATTTTGAGTTCAATGAAACTATCAAAAAAATTCCAAGTTCGACCACCAGGGTAAATTTATTATTTTACACTTTTTAAGGGACCTGACTCACAAAACTCAAAAATAAATTAAGTTCCACTTGTGAAAAATCTAGTTCACTACATTATAAGTTCTAAAATACCATGAAGAAATAACTCAATCAATTTAGCCTAATGTAAGTATAAGTAATCATTTTTAGTAGAACGTATTTTACATTATTTAAAAAATAAATAATGTTTTAGGCTAAAATTAAATATTAAAATAACCTAATTTAGAAATTTATTTTATAAAAATGGATTTCTTTTTTGGAATTAAAAATTATAAATTATATTAGAGTGAGGGTTTTTTAGGTTTCATAAATATTAAAATACATATGTGAATAGTGATGTATGATAAAATATAATATTAAACATTTTAAGTTAAATAAATGAATAATTGAATACTAGATGATGTAGGAAACAAGTATCTCAAACTCAAATTAATAAATTATTATACTTAGTCACATGAATAAATACTATTGATATTTAAAAAAATTAACTAATATTTTATTTAAAAAAAACCATCCCCTTCACCTATAAATACACCACTCTTTCACTCATTTCTGCCCACTTCTAAAATTTCATTGATTTATAAATCCCTACAAGAATATATATTAAACTCTCATATCCAAGTTTTTGAACCCCAATTTAACGAAAAGTCCAATCTATGAAGTCCTAACCTATATTCTAAAAATGTTTCATCAACGAGAAGAAGTATATCTTTAATTTATTACAATCTTCCATTTATTTTCACTATACCAACAACTTAATTTTGATTTTCATAAAATAATATTTCATAATATTATAAAATATTTACAACTACTTAAATATGAACTATATCATCATATAATTCATAAAAATCCATTTCAAAATCATTTTTAACATTTGACCCATCATGGCTAGTTTTAACCACCTATTTGGATAATGTTATGAATCAACTACTACTACCTTATATGGATGATGTAAAAATGGTTTCATAAATAAATATATTATTTTTGACATGATTCAAATATTTTAATGATTAAATGGGAATTATATAAATAATATTGAAAAACTCGTGGTAATTTTACAAACCTAAAACGATTGTATCGAGATGTGTTTCTTAATTTACCACCATTTTGGAAAAACTATTTAACTTTGGAAATTATATTCTATTGGAATAATGAATAACGGATATTTTTACACTCTTGGAGTTCATGGTTCTATTTTAAAACACCTTTGACCACTACCCGCATGTTAAATCATTGAGAATTTCACCGAACAACCCCAAATGATCGAAATGATAAACATAAATCTAATAAATGAATATCATGTGATAATAAATATATAATAAATTATAAACTATAAATTATTATGATTCTATATAATAAAATTAACATTTATAATTCAATTATCCCGGAAGTTAGAGGTGAATATAATCTGATTGAGGACACGATGTGACATCCCAACCTACAAGCCACTAAACCTATGCTCCGAACAAGTTCACCATAATGACTTAAGCATGCATCTCCATAAACTAGAGGATATAGAATAGAATAAAGGTCCTTATTTGTGTCCATGTAGATATAATTACCTCATATCTAAGTAAACAATAGTAGAAATAACTAGATATCATCCAAGAATTGAATAAACAGAGTGTAGAAGTAGTAAATAAACTAAAATTAAATAATGTTGATAAAAATTAATTGTATGATATAAAATCCATAATACACAAAACATATATACAACCTTATTCACCAATTGGTCTAACTATATATGAACGAGTACATAAAAGAAAATGAAATAAAAGTATAAGGCTCTAATACTAACACTGAGCCAGACTACATACCCGGTCTCCATGACACAACCAAGGTACTTCAACCTATTCAAATAAATATACATGAGTGTATTTGATACATCATTAAATATTATACCTCAATCCTATCCATAATCTAATATTTCATCGACCAATAAAATCATATATAAGGTCTTCAAGCACACTAAGGTGCACATACAAGGGTGAGAAATAATCAAAATAGGCCATCCCAATAATGATCCTATAAATATTACTTCATAAGTGAATTATCATTCAATATGATCATCCTAGCTAAATCACTAATAGAATAACAAATAAGGTAAAAAAATATCATAAAAAGGTAATTCCACAACTGGTCATTGGGTACATGAACCCAATCTTCTGGACAAAGTTCCATAATTTATAAACATATTTATGTGTTTATAAATATATTTCAATATATATATATATATATATATATGAGTAAGGTGAAAATAACATAAATCAATAGCAGTCGATCCTTGTTTATCTAATTCCCATCGTTGGGACATTTTTTGAAAAGGGAATTGAGCTAGATGTCAAACCACTAAAGCCATGTATAATTAGCCAATACTTGAGTCTGTAATCCTAATTGAAAATACCTTCATCATACATTTCCATAAATTCCTCTAATAAATCCATGTCACCATAGGGGGATATATGTTTTACCCTCGGATCACCTGTACTCACCTCCAAACACTATAATGAAGGATTCCATGTAATAATATAACATCATGTAAGTGGATTTTGAGCTAAAGTTCATACCACTCAAACCATGAAAATCCATTTTAATGTATGAATAATAGTTCATGGTATATAAGAAATCATGAAATCATGACTCAGATAATATATAATGGGATGACCCTTAGGCGATCTATAAAAGGAATTATCTTTGGATCCAAATACATGCTCGGTATCCATTCAAATAAGCAGCTCAACATCCCACTCCTAGAAAAGTCTGGTGATTTCAATAAGGGTGTATCCACCCGACCCTAGGAAGTATCCTAGGCATTATATGGGAAGAAAAATTCATCCATTGAATATATCTCAAATTTTGTTTGGAGCATCATGTTAAACCATCCCACCACTTAAGGCTCAAAATTCAGATCCTAGGAAATACCTCTTGGTATCCCCATAATATAATCCACATGTAGGCTTAATAATTTGATCTCATGAATTACATTTGAGCATAAAATTATTATAAAAATCAATAAAAAGTCTTATAATATATATCTCAGGAAGTACACATGGGTGTCCCTGATCATATATCGCATTCCACTAGGCTCATCGGCAAAAATCCATAAATCACCTCTAGAAATTATAACTGCATCTATAGTAAACATGTGTGTATATAATCAAAAGAGTGTTGGTGTACAAATTTTTAATCCCTCCAATTATTCCAAATTATAATGGGTTTAAATGTTTGTAATGAGTTCTAAGGTGACAACAGCTACCACCTCTACCCAAACCCAACATACTAGATCAGGTTTGGTCAAACCCGGAGGCCCCTGCTAGGTCCGTCATGTCAGAAAATTGAGAGGTAACCTACCTAGGATCCTCTATGTCCATATATAAGTGAAGGAATCCCTCTAGGGAACCTCGAAAACAGTAAGATACTCGAGGAATCCTTCATGGGGTCCTCAAAAGAAGTAAGTAAACAGAGGCATCCTACACAAGATCCTATAGTTTGAAAATAAGAGGAGGCATCCTATGTGGGATCCTTAAATGGTATACATAGAAAGAGGATCTGCTGGATCCTTGGAATAGTATAGGTAGGCAGAGTAATCCTATATGAGATCCCCAGGATGTCTAAATAGGTATATATCTATATATCCAAAAATTGATTCCCTAGGTCATCATGAAAGATAAGGTGTCCTATATGGGACCCTTAGAAATAGAAGTAAGGTAGAGGCATCCTACATGAGATCCTCTAGGTCAGAAGATTTGATAGCCTATTGGCCCAAAAGTAAAATTATTTGAATACTAATCTAGAGAGGTGGCTCAGGGCCAACCTTATATCAAGGGTCTCACTCTAGGTTAGTCTAAAAACCGAACCAAACTATCTCATTCCCATGAGAAAACTGGATCGAATTGTTGGAGGAAGAGCCTCTCCATTATATCTCATTCTCCCTAAAATTCCTTTTAAGACTCCTAGAATCACACTAAGGGTTCCACTATCATAATATATATTGAAAATGATAAATATGGACTACTCATGTGTCTAATTCGATCTTTGGGAAATGAAGATATGAAAAAACCCTCAAAAGGATAGTAAAGGAGGAGTATATGGCATGTGTACCATGGTACATGGCATATACCCTTGAATCCCAACCCAGGCATGTAATTCAGTAAGAAATTGTGTGTAAAGAGCATTTACATAGCATGTATACCATATACATAGCATGAATACTACATAAGTTACCTTCTTGTGTAAATTACATGGCCCGACCATGTATTCCTCTAAACATTGTACTTCTATATAGTGTGCATCCTAATTAAGGTAAGGTCATGTGCTTCACACTTCCAAGTTCCCCTATATGGGCTATCAGGACTAGTTTGAAGCTACATGTCTTAGTACTATTACATGGTATGTATGCCCTATACAATATGTGTACTCATAAAAGATCATCTTCCCAAACGAAAAGAAAACACGGTCTGTATTCCTAAACAACATGTTGTGTGATTTGGATTTCTGAATAGGAAACCACTCAAATTATCTCAAAAGCCCTTTTTTCTCCCCAAAAACTATAGATAGACCTCTGAGTGGTCCAAATAAGTAATAATAGAGAATTAAAACTATAATTTGGTAAATATATGTGGATTTTTTTGAAAAACATAAAAATGGGGAACCTTAGGGTGAAATCTACCCATGTTTCACCCATATCCACAGTTCATGGCCACCACACGATGATCTAGATCCTCCTGAGCTCCATGAAAGCACCAATATTACTCTCTCTATTTATCAATATCTCAATATTCCTTTTTCTCTCTCATTTGCATAACGGGGAATCCCACAGGGCGTTTGTTAGAAGCCTTGGGGAGGAGAAGAAAATGAAGAGAATAAGAAGAAAATGAAGAGAAAAGGAAAAGGAAAAGGAAAAGGAGTTCATGCCCAGCCCAGCACCCAACATGAGTTTATACCTCTCTTAATAAAAACTCCTCATTCCTTACTCAATAGAGGAGATATAATCTAAATATAATTCTCTATTCATAATATATAGTTGAACGGACCAACATGAATAAATTAATATTTAATTATCTAAATAATAAATATTAATTATTCCACTAAAATTAAAAGGAGTCAAGATTAAAATAAACTCATGTACTTGGGTAAACATTCTATTCCAGAACCAATGGATAGGTTAGAAAAATTATTTGCGACCATCTAATAGTGAAAATTACCAATTTACACCTTCTAAGAATCTAAAAGAAAAATTTCAAATTTCTTCTCAAATTCCATGTTTTGAAAAACATAGATCATTGTATCCTCCCCACCATAAACCATACCATCCCCAATAAGCCTTTGTGGTCAAACAGTAGCAATTCTCTCATCCCAGGCATCTACACCACTAATGTATCTTGACCGTCAAATGATCGGTATCCTAATGTTAACAACTCTTCCATCAAGGAATATGTTTAACTACAACCGATCTTATACTCCTCACCATAAGAATTCCCTTATCATAACCTCACAACTAATTTCTAAGCTGAAATACACACACTTTATCAATTATTAGACACAATGATTTGAGTGTCCATAACTACTCATACAATAGTTCCAATAAAGAATCATGAAAACATCGAACCTTTCATCCTCCCAAGACTTTTTGTTGTGGTAATATTTAATTTCAACTTATCATGAGGTGAACCACCATCAAACGGCCAATGGTGAACTCCCCTTCATATGTCTTACCTTATACCACTCCTTCAGTGTAACCTCAATATGCTCCTTTATCAAACTAGGAATGACTTTTAAAATGAAAATAAGTTTGGTGTATTGTAGATCCTCTCTTAGCATACTTAATATGATTTCATGATATAACATAAACATATCTAACTAAAAATACACTAATATTCCATTGATAGGATTTTATAGATCTCTCCAATCCACTCTCACATAAATCTAGGTTATACCTACCTTTAACTTACTTTTTAAAACCACATCTCTAGAAAATGTGTATCCAAGTCTAACCATTGGTCAACTATCTCATGGAACCCAGTCCATTATCAATATTTCCTCTACCATGGAGTGATATTTATCATTTAATCACATCTCTAAGAAACCATTCATACGTAATTTCAATAAAAATATTTTACCATGGCTCACACAGGGAAAATCACTATTTTAATGGTAAAAGGGTACCATGCATAACTGTTGTGTACTATTATTACACAACTCAAGATCCTTTGAGTCGTCCATCACAAAACCAAGTTCACTATGAAATGTAGTACATCATTATCATTAATCCATTATCTCCCTTGGAAATCCTCTTTTAAATCTGTCACATCATCTATGCCATTATTTATTCCATGAACACCAGTCACATGGCACATTTTGAAGTCATGAGTATCTACTCACACTCTGACAAGATTCTAAAAATCAAACATTGGTTAATAGTTTTAGGTACCAAATAGTCCTACCCATAAAAATCAACCTCTATACACAAGAACCCTATGTGTTGTATCAGAAACCAAAGGTATCAACCTACCTATATCATAAAACCCAATAACCTACCATTCATCGGTCTCATAATGAGTGTACAACCAGCCTGGATTCTTGAAAAGGCATCCAAAAACCTCGGAAAACTCTACTCACAAGTTTCCCTTGATCAAACTCAATGTCAACCTACAAAGGTATGATTCGCAACTAAGGGACTCAATTTATTCCACCCAGCGTTACTAATCAATTCTCATAAATGGGTCACTAGGTCCTACCACTTTTCCTAGAAGTTAAAATTCTCAACATGGTCACATCTCATGGAAATTCATTGGTGCACCTATCACAAAAAAAGTAATTGAAATGCTTTTCAAAACTCCCTAATAATGGTATGTATGAAACTGACCTCTGAGGGTTAATAAAATCGTACATCATCTTACATGGTACCCAATTCTATTCAATCATCCTCATCAAGAATTTCCTCTAGAGGTAATGATGTAAACATATAAAGAATGATGAATTGACACTCCCTGGGGAACCATATATGGAAATACCCCCTCAAGGTTTTAGTTCACTATAAACATTAAGTGTCTATCAGTATCATACAAAGAGACCTAACTAGATTCCCTAAATAGAGGTACCAATTGTAAATGTTGGCCTATGAGGGTAAAAAGTATGCATACAACGTCATCTCAATGATCCACGTCAAATCAAGAGTATGAGGTTCTATTAATTATAATTCTATTCCAAGATATATAGGGAAACATTGTATATGTGGTTATTGACCCTTTAAAAATCGAACCTAAGTAATAACACCCTATGATGGGTTGAAAAAATGGGAATAATATTCCCTATGGACCTTCTAGGGTCACTACAACTCCTCTACCTGAGGACTGATTCATCAACCTCACTGTAAAATGCCTCACTGTAGATCCACATAACCTTACATCAGATATAATAATATAGGTCGGCTCAATTTATTATAATTCCTCCAAGAAACTACATGGGAAAACACAATTTAGATTAATTTTTACACTTTGAAAAATTAACCTCTAATATTAGTAAAATTAAACATGAGTAGGACTATAATATGTTAATCCTATGTGACAAATATGATGCATGAGATGTCTCTTTCCCTTTCTGTCTAAGATTAAAAATCAATCAATGGACTCTTAACAACTACCAAGATCCAAAAACCCATTAATTACCTCTCACTAATGGGCTAGGATCCATAAATACATAGTAAGTCATAAACTCCAAACAACATGTGCATTGTTCAAAGATAAAATCATATAAAATAGTATCATAACATATCAAGAACATATAATCCCATATCCCTAGTAACCTTGAATTCTAACAAGAATAAGTGTTCTCGATTCGCAAGTCTAATATCCATCATAGATTCTAACAAAATCCTAACAGTCCTATTTATCATATCCCAAATAGTAATACAATAGGAAAAGAACACCTTTGATACCATTTTGTAACATCCCGAACCTGAATACACTAAACCATCGCTCTAAGATGGATCACCACAAGGCCTCATGTGCACCTCTACACACACCAAAGTTTGCTGACAAGAGGCAAGGGCTATAGGTGTGTCTATAGAGAGACTATTCCCTCATGTCCAAGTAAACAACAGTCAAAATAACTAGATATCATCCAAAAAGTGAATAAAAATATTTTAGAAGTATTAAATAAACTAAAATATAAGAATATTTATAATAATAAATGAAATTATGTAAAAAAAACATCCATTTCATATATACAACACTGGTCACCCAGTGGCCCGACTATACATACAGAAGTACATAAAAGAAACTAAAATAATAGTACAAGGCTATATTATTAACACTTATCCAGACCACATTCCCAATATCCATGAAAATATTAGGATGATCCATAATGATCAAAATAATCCACATGATTGTCTCTTCTTGATCATGAAACCCTGGGCCTCATCTCTATCCATCATATAGTCTATGATCAACCTGAAAATCAGACATAAGGTCTACATTCACACGGAGGTGTGTGTAAAGGAGTGAGAAATAATATCAGTAGGACACCCCAATGATGAACCTACAAATCATTTTTCATAAGTTCATGATCATGTAATATGTTCATCCAAACAAACAACTGGAATAATTAATAAGGCATAAAATTTCATAAAAGAAGTAAGTCTATAATTGATCCTTGGTCCACGATCCCGATCATCTGTAAAAAGTACCATCAAATATATATATATTTATTTGTATATATGTAAATATATATTCCAAAAAATATATACCTATATACATATATATATATATATATATGAGTATGGTGAAAATAACATAAATCAACAGTAGTCGGTCCTTTGGTTTTTAATCCTGACCATCTAGACATCCAGTGAAAAGGGTATTCAGTTGGATGTCATACTGGTCAAGTTGTGTATAATTAGTTGATCCTTGTTTATAAAATCTCAATAGATAATAAATTCTTTATCCAGTTCTACAAATGCCTCTGATCAAGCTATGTCACCATAGGGGGATACATGTCCTGGACCTAGGATTACTCATACTCACCTCAAATTACTATAATGAGGGATTCTAGGTAATAACTAGAAATTCTATAAATAGTATCTACGTTTGATACCATAAAACTCAAGACATGTAAATACAGTCATATATCTGAAACCTAGGTCCCAATCCATATAAAATCTCCACATTACAACATTGAGAATCCTGAAGGGATGTCCCTTAGGAGATCTGTAAAAGGAATTCTCTCTAGATCCAAGTATATGCTCAGAATACAATCAAATAAATGGATTAATATTCTAATCCCAAACAAGTATATAGATTTTTGTAATGGTGTGTCCACCTAAACATATAGGGAATCCTAGGAATCGATTGATGAGAGTGGAATCATAAATCAAGTATATATCAAAAAGGGTATGAAGTGACATTTTCCACCACACCATCATGTAAGGCTCAAAATCTGGATCCCAGGAAGTACCTATGAGAATCCCCATAATACAGACCTCATATAGGCTCAACAGCCAGATATAAGTAAGTATCTTCGAGCATCATAATAATATAACAATCAATAAAAAGGCATATAAGTTTGATCCTAGTAATTACATATAGGAATCCATAATAATAAATCGCATCATGGAGGGATCATCATTCAACATCTATAAAGCACCTTTGGAAATCATAACAGCATTAATAGTTTATAAGTGAGTATATAGATAAAAGCGTTTGGGTGTTTAAATTCCTAAATCAACCGCTTCTTCCATATCCCTATGAGATTACAAGTTTAGTAGGGGTTAAAATGTGACACTCTCTTCCATCTCTACTCAAACCCGATGTACTAGATACAGGTTGTCCAAACACTGACACACCCACTGGGTCACTCAGGTCAAAACACTAGAGATGTATCCAAATTTAGATCCAATATGTCTATAAAAAAATTGACAGAATCTCTTTGGGGAAACTCAAAAATATTAAAAACTAGAGGAATACTGTATGGGATCCTTGTAAAAAGTAAGTAAACGGACGCATCCTACTTGGGATTCCCTGGGTCAAAAATAAGTGGAGGCATCCTACATAGGATCATCAGAATGTTATACATAGGTAGAGGAATATGACATGGGATAATTAGGGAGAGTAAATAAGATTATGGATCCTATAACGGATTCCCTAGGTTAGTATATAAGTGTAGTCATACCATAGGGGACCCTCGAAAAAAACATTAAGGTAGAGGCATCCTACATGGGAACCTCTAGGTCAAAAGATAATACAACCTCTTAGACCAAAAAGAAAATTCATTGAATACTAGTCTAGATGTGTAGCTTATGGACCACCTCAGATCAAGGGTCTCACTCTAGGTTAGTCCGAACACCCAACCAATCTATCTAACTCTGAAGATATTACCAAGTCCAATTATGGGAGGAAGAACTTATCCATTATATCTCGTTCAATGCAAAAAAAAATTTAGGATTACTTGAATACCCTCAAGGGTTACACCATTACATTATCTGTTGAATATTATCAAGATTGACTAAGAATTTGTTGAATTTTATCTGTAGGGTGTGAAGATACAAAAAATCTTCAAAAGGATACTAAAGGAGGAGTACAAGGCATGTATAATCTTGTACATTGTGAGTACCCTCGAAGCCCCACCAAGGTGTGTATCTCAGCTGGAAATGTTATGTAAATCCCATGTACATGGAGCGTAAACCATGTAAATGATGAATATTCTACATGGGGTACCTTTATGTGTACCTCACATGGTATGGACATGTATTATTCTTGTCCATTTATTCTACACAGGGTGCATGTCGCCTGGGGTCTGGTCAGGTACTTCAGACCAGAAAGTGACAATAAACTGACTTTTTGTCTAGGTACTTGGATACATGGTCAAGTACCAGTACCTGAATTTTATACCCTATAAAAGGTATGTACAAAAAAATATCATCATTCCTAAAGGTAAAGAAAACATGACATTTTTTCTAAACAACACACCATTTGATCAGGATTTCTAAATAAAAAACCCTTGAAATCATCTTGAAACTTCATCTTTCTCCCCAAAAGAAATAAATCAACCCTCAAGGGGTCCCAAGAAGTGATAATAGGGAACTAAAACTTGAAATATTTAAATATATGTGTATTTAGAAAACACTTAAAAATATCCTACCTTTAGGTGGTATGTGATGAAGCTTCGCATGTATCCATGGTCCACAGTTATCTAACGATGATCTGACTCCTCCTAAGATCCACAGTAGTACCTCCCTTATTATCCCTATTTCTATATCTATATCTCCATCTCTATTTTTATCACTAGTTATCATGAAGGGGAAGATCCTAGGGAATACATGAGAATCTAGGGATAGGGGAATAAAATGAAAGAAGAAAACAAAAAAGGAAGAAAAAAAGTAAAATAAAAGGGGCTCGAGCCCAGCCTCAGTGCCCAACAAGATTTTATGTCTTCCCTATAAAAAATCCCCATTATAGAATCAAAAGAGGAGACAGAATCACAATATTATGATCCACTCATGAAATATGGATTAATTAACCCACAATACGAAATAAATATTTAATTATATAATTATTAATTATTAATTATTCCATTAAAATTGGAATGACTCATAATTCCACCAAACTCCAATACTTGGGTAAGAAATCTATTCCAAAAAAATGGAGAGATCAGAAAAATTATATGAGTTCAACTTCTAGGGGAAAATATAATCTTACCCCCTATATAAATCTGAAAGGAAAAAATTTAAATTTCTTCTCAAATTCCTACCATAGAAAAACATAGGACATTACACCCAAGGTTAAGGAACTCCAAAACTGACTTTCTTATTTTGGGTTATACTCTCTCTCTATCTTTATCTCTCTATATATCTCTCTCCATCTCTTTCTATATGTTTTCTTCATATATATTTCTTTGATGTTATGAATATATGTTCCCTCCCTATATACCTTGTTTCTTTTCTCTTTTGGGGGGATATGAAATTTTTTCAAGTTACCTTCCCATACTCTTATTTAAATCAAACCTGATAAATAATAAATTTTCTTCATCATATTATTTTTTATATAAAATATTTTATCTTTCATGGTTTCAAAAAATATTCATTATGTTATAGAAAAATATAAAGGATCATTTTTAGTTTTGAGGAATGCCCTATTCTATTATGCTTATTAATGGTTCTTTAACCATTTTTAAAAACATTATTTAAGGAATTCATTTTTTGTACCCACTTCATTAATGTTTATTATGATTTTTCCTCCACTTGAGCTCTATATTCCTGAATGATATTTATTTATTCAATTATGAATGTCTAAAATGAATTATCCTCTTATTTTCATTAGAAAAATTATAATACATCAATTGGTTATTCTTTGAGGCATGATTACATGACCCATTTCCCTCTAAGGGATTTTTCTATTCCTTATTATTTATGTATACTTTACTTATATGTGGATCATATATGCATGATATATTATGATACTATGGTTGTTCCTAGAACTATATATATCTGCAATTGGTTGTGTAATGATTTACATATCATGAAATCTATATTTTTGGTCATGATGTGGTTATAGTTCTTCATAATGTAATACATGGGAATAAAATTTTTAGATTTGTCTTTATATTATAATTTATTAGTGGTTACAATTGACTTATATTTACAATGAAATTTTTTGTTATTGTAAAACATTATAATTATTCTCATGATTATCATGTTCTTGGGCTATCATCTCTCTTATTATATATTTCCATGATACGATTTATGATCTTCCTCTTTTATGATTCTACATTATGATTATTGATTATTATCTTATCTCACCCTCAGGTTTTCCAAGATTATTAATTTACTAATATTTATAGATCACCATTTTCTTTTATTTTTTTCCCTAAGATATCCCATATTATGATTTTAGTTAAAATAAATATAGAATTATATTATAAAGATTAATATAAAAGAGGATAAAATTTTCTTAAAGTTGTAGTATTATATAACTAGTATCTCGAAAACATTATACCTCTATATTTACAGGTGTATTTCATGGGTATTTATGTTTTAAATAATGTATTAATATTTTTTGAGATGCATCTCATTATATCCCCAATCCTTGGTGGAGTGTAAAAAAATTATAAAATATGAAAGAAACATGTGTTATAGAATAATCTCATCACCAAGGGTATACATGACCCCATTCTGACTCAAATCATATCTCATAAACCCAATCATCTTCACTAAAAAGATAAAATACACAAACTACTCAATACATATCATGAATGGAAACAAATAGAGAATTTATTTTCATGATCATACTCAAAAGAACAATTTATTTGTCTGATTCCCATAACTAATAAATACATGATGGGAACTATAAAGGGGATAATAAAAAATATGTATTACACTTTACACAACATGTGTATCCTAAGAGTTTAACAAGGAATATACCTTTAGCTCAATCATGTCATTTTTAAAAATACGGTGTTTATTATATCTAAAATGGTGTATAAGACTCAAAGGTTGATAAATATCTACATTTATAGATTGTATCATGTCATTTGTTTAGACATGTTGTTCTCTTATCATCTACAAGTCATGTGTTCTCAAAATCTAATCAAACTTGTACTTCTGATGACCCGATCATTTTTATTTACTCAAAAATTAATTGTACTTATTGAGAACATTTTTTTTGACTATATAACATGAATTTTCCATACCTTCATATACCTTATCCAATGTTTTTTTTACCAGTGTTGACCTTTCCATTCAACCACACCCTTTGTTACACACTGGCTAGACAACTTCCCCACTTTCATCTTAAGTTGCCTCCTTTTCTTGATACTTGAGCTACCATCTTTTTATCCACTAGCTAACACCATTATTGATACCACCACTATATTTCATTGTCATGTATGATCCATTCCTCCCCTGACATTTCTTTATTCAGACCCCTTCCCCCTGATTTTTCTCTTGAAAACCAAATTTTGGATCCACTAGATTTAAAATACATGCCACATTGAGGTTTGGGGGTTGTTTCAGTCACTCTAAGAGTGTGGTAAGAGGAAGTGAGATAGAGGATAGAAATATTTAACTGGGGACACCCAAACCATCCTCATGTGAACAACCATTAGCAACTTCTAATTGCACCAAACTATACTAGGAAGAGTCCGAATGGTAGGGAAGAGGGGAGGATGGATAGTCATTCATCTTTAATGTTGTTAGTTCATCACATGATCTTTTAATATTATCATAGAAACCAAAAAAATTAAAAAAAATGTAAATTATTTCAATATTTATAAAGAATAGATCAAGAATCAATATTTCTACCCTACCAGTTTGGTGATTCACCAAATATTTGAAGTATGAGATCACGTCATGAATTAATTAGTATCTAATCAAATAATGTGTTGATCCAAAACCCAAAAACCACTCTGTTGTTTTACAAAAATTATGGTTAATCTAAAAATTATAAAAATATATAGGTATTTAAAGGATAGGTTTAAGTCAATCGGGTAAAATTTTAAACATCTAAAATGGGCCTGGTCCAAATCCTAAAACATAGAAAAAATTGCACCCCTCATAGATAAAACACCCTATCTTGTTTCAAACTATGATGAAGAATTATATATCTAGGGGTTTTTTTATAATTTATAGAAAATGTATCTATCTCCCAGACACATGGGCCAAAATTATTAACTATAAAATATTAAATATTTCTTAAGAGACCATAACACTATGAAATTAATCTTACCATATGAATAATTAACAAAACTAATAAAAATATTTAAAGGATTTAATAAAAAATTGGTTCTCAATATCCTACCCACCACGAAGAATTTTTATCCTGAAAAGAACAACTCACTCAGAGAAGTGAGGGTACTGAGAATGCATATTATTCTCATGCTTCCATGAACTCTCATAAAGATTCCCATTCTACCACAAGACATACATAGTGGTATAATCTGACCCCAAAGGGACTTCACCTATCAATCCTCTATCTTCATTAGGTACTCCAAAATGTTGGTGTTATCCTTAATGTCCATCTCACCATAGTTGATAATGTGGGATGGATTAAGTACATACCTCTTCAACTTTCATGTTTGGAAAAACAAATTACACAAAATATAGATATAGTGTCAAAGTAAAGATATAAGAAACCTAAACTACACTATACAAGATCTAAAATGTCCTGATGAACCTCAAAGATAACTTGTTTTCCCCTACTGAAATATTTTCAAGCTATGCCATGGAAAGGATTTCAAAAACACGTTTCTCCTTCCTCAAACTCTAAATATATTTATATTTATTTATTATTAGACATATTATGTGTAACAGCCTGAGATTTTATGAAAAATATCTTTTTTTATTTCACTAATGTCTTTTGTTGTACGCTACACCAAAAGGAGCTTGCACAACACGCATCCTTGACTTGCCTTGCATTACACGCAATCGCGACCTTCCTCGATAGCGTGTGTAGTATGTAATACTGAGTTTCACTAAACAACGATATGCTATTAAAATATTATTAAAACTAGCCGTTATGAATAGTAATAACCACTTTTTAAATTTTAGAAATTTTAACTCTCAAAATGGACTTCATTTTTGGATTCAGAGTATCGAATTTAGCCTAAGGTGAAATTTTGGTACTTTTCAGATAACTTTCATATTCTGATGAATAGTGAAAATTACTAAATTATAATTAAAAACAACTTTTTTTTAATCAAAATAATTAATAGTGATAAATTATTAATTTGAGTTGTTTTAAAGTATATTTAGAATATATTTTTACAATTTAATACAATGTTGGTCATTGGATGTAATTTCACATTTAAACCAGACATAATCAAGTGTCAATCTTTTGATAGATATTGTTTCTTAAAAACACGCTATTTGTTTTAACAGCGGGATTTAATTATAAAATTAATTAATACAATTTCTATGTTATGAATTTGGTAAAATAGACTTCATTTTTGAATTTAGAATATGAAATATAGCTTAGGATGAAATTTTGGCTTTTTTCTGAAAACTTTCAATTTTTGATGAATAGTGAAACCACTAAGTGGTAGGTTAAAAACTGAATTTTGCATAAAACTTAATTTTACCACTTCTGTGAATGGAATTTCGAAAATCCGAGAGACACAGTTAATATCAAGGACTAAAATGTGGTTCAATGAGATGAAAATAATTTTTGGTGAATAGTAACTTTTTACTTTTTTTACCACGGTTAAAAGTAAATAGGGTAATTAAGGGTAAAGATGATATTATTATTACCCTAACACATGTCCTAATTCTATTGGACAAGTTTATCCCGACCAAAAACAACCTTAAGTGTAAAATATTATCATTTAGGCCCACTTGGATTAGATTAGGACATTTATTATTATTTAATTCAAAGAAGAGTTAAAAGAGTTAAAATCAATGTTTATTTACTAAAACATTTTTAATATATGGTTATACATAAGATAATTTTGATTGTAAATATTCATTAGAAATATAAAACGATTTCCTACATAATGATATTTTATTTATAATTTTTAGACTTTAAATTAATTAATTTATTTATGACACAACGATGATGCAGTAATTACCCTTTTAAGGAAATATTAACATAATTGATGTTATAAATGCTCAAATGAATGTAATTTGAGACTTTTTATGAATTCCACTAATTTTATAGGTTACTATGATATATTAGTGTTGATTTAATCAACTTGGTTCGAACATATAATTCTGTTATGACTTTCAAAAAAATCATATATCAAATAGTGTCAAAATTGACACAAAATAGTTTTTAAATCAAATATTATATTATTAATTGTTATTTTATTCCTAAAAATATAAGGTTCGGCCAAATGACTTAGATAAGGATATATATATTAATAATATTCAATTTGGGGTTAGTTTGGCATGTTATAGTAAGTGTATTAACCATATAGTGAAAGAAAACAAAAAGACGCGGTAAAAGTTAAATTATTTAACTTAGAGTTAATTCTAATTGATAAGGTTAAACTAATACCCTAAACTTGTCTAAATCTTATTGGTTGATAGGATTTCGACCCATCCCCACTTTAGCTTCGAAATAAGACCCTTTGGAACCATTATAAACCGATTTTGACTTTAATATAAAATAATATTTTGAGATATTCCTAAGGTGCCCCTCTCCTCCCTTATAAAAGGACACCTCCTCCCCCTCCTCCTCACACCAATTTGAGCACTCAAGCTCGGCCAACACCTGCCAAAATCTCTTCTCCACTTCCCTAGCAACATCCTAGAGGTTCTGGTCTTCCTCAAAGACCAATTTTAGTGCCCTAAGAGGAGGTCTCAAAGAGGCGCTTCAAAGAAGAGGTAATTACCGTTACCAATTCTTTCATCTTTATTTCTTCTTCCACTTCTTCTTCTTCTTAGGTTGTTTCATTATGAAGTAATAACATCAGTATCACTCATATACGGATATGTTATTATAAGTATGAAACAACCCTATTTCACCATCTATCCATCCTACGGAAAAAGAAATCACCGCGCGTGCGTACGTACGGAATACCGTCTCCACGCCGTGGTGTAATCTATTTTCCACCACCACCATACATGGATGGGTATAATGGTGCAAAGAATAACTATACATAGTTATTAAAACATCATATTTATTCTGATATATTGTATAATCCACTCCAATTCAATTCAATATTTATAGAAATGATATCATCGCTCGTGCGTACGTACGGACTACCGTCTCCACGACGCGATGAGATTCATTCTCCATGTTAACCATTTAAGAATGATTATAATGTATATATAAGAAATAATAATGAAATATATGACATTATAAAGCTACTGGATTTATGTATATATATACATATGTATGTCATCTACTTACTTCCATTTCAAGACAATAAGGAAAGGAAAACAACGTTCATGCGTACGTACAGACTACCGTCTCCATGAACGGTGTTTTTCATTTTATTTATCTACCTATTATATATATATATATATATACTGAATATATATGATATATAAATCATATTTTATATTCTGGAAGTGAGTAAATCATGATATAAGTAATAATGATGTCAAGAACAACAAGTCAAAACACCTACGATAAATGAAACGATTTTACCCAAAACGCTTCTTTAACATGGAATTTACCAAAGAACGGGCAATATAATTTCATAAGTGAACCATATATGATATCATAACAATGAATATGATTATTTAATAAGTCAATAACATGATTTAAATCATTATACAGGAGGTTCGGACACTTACAAAGCAAGTCGGACCTAAGGTAAGGGAAAATATCACAATCTCACTTTTATCCGAGATTGTTTTTACTTTGGTAATTACCGGTGTGTATTTTATCATCCACATCCATGTTACCTAAATATGTAATATTATTTCCATCCTTCTACAATAGTTTATATCCAATTTTACCCTTCGGTGAGTTTTTAGTAAAAGATACGAAAGGAATCTTTTGTCGTTTTTCGTACGAGGTACTTTTTGACTTTTCCGACAAAAGTACGAAGAATGTTTTTTTTACTTATACGGCATGAGTGGATTTTTAAAACATTATATCCAAGAAGCTTCCTTTACAAGTTTTCAAGTTAATTTTTAATCAACTTATTTTATTTTAAAGTTGTAGGACATGTTATGAAAGGAAAAAAAGGTTTTTGAAGAACAAAGGATATTTTCCTCAAGAATGGAGTTCAAGTGTTTAATCAAAATTATTTTCCATCTAAGATAATAAAGGGTTCTGTTTTTATCCTTATTATTACATTGATTTGATCATGTTGTGATGGAATTATTTTTATGAATTCCTTTATCTTATATAAATTGATTTATGATGTCATGATGTTTCAAGAATCCCATTTTTGTTACATGTGTTATGCGATGATGTATGATTTATGATTATGTGGCACACATAAGAAAGGTTTCATTATAAGATGGGTGGGACCTATATCTCCCTCCAATGCATTGGGTAAAGATTTTATATCTCATGAGATAGACATGGCTGAAATGGTAGGTTATACCGGTTCAGTGAAACAGGACTGAAACGAGGGTTACTCGATTCAGAAAGGGACTTTGTCCACTAAGATAGTCTTGTCAATGAGTCATGACTAACAAGAAATGATTTTCTATGATTATGTGTGCATGCCACAAAGTTTCAAGTTTCATGTTATGATTATGGTGATCTCATTTTCACTTCTATGATTTATCCCATGTTATGATATTATGAGCTCTTTTGCAGGTTAAGATTTCCAAAAGCTATGTTCTTATGTATATGATGTGATTGATATTTCTTTTGTTTACCCTTACTGAGCATTTGAGCTCACCCTTTTATGTTTTCTTTTCCCCAGGATATAAAGAAAGGTTTTTAGGTAAAAAAAAAGGGAAGATCTTTATGGGAGATATTGAAGATCTTTCACCACGATTAGAAGATTACGTTCCGAGTTTCCAAAGACACTAAACTATTACGATCCTTGTGTGTGTGTTTTTGTTATGTAATAAGTATTCCGCAAAAGTAATGTAATGTCCATGTACGATAAGCTTCGGGTCTCTACAGTTGGTATCAGAGGAAAGGTTTAGTCAACCTTTGGAAACTAGGATGCGAAAACGTTAGTGAGATCCCTAGAGATATTTCTAAGGTATGTCTAGGGATGTCCCTAGGGATAAGTATACGTATAGGTTATAGTAATAGAATTACGCTAACGATCATAGAATTAAACCTAAGATGTTGGATATTGAAGGTACTCCCCCTTTATTATGTTGTTTTCCCTAGCATGATTTTTTCCTCTCACACTATTCTTTTTGGGTTTTAGACGATGGCTGGAACCCGAAGGAACCGTGTTGATCAATTCAATGGACAATGCAATGATTTCCCTCCTGAACAAACAAATGTTATGGGAGATGGAGTGCAAAATCTTATTGCTATACTTACACAAGCTATGAATCATTCTGGACTTCCAAATGAGCAGAGAAGGGAACAATATTCTATTGAGTCCTTCATGAGGCAACGTCCACCTTCTTTCAGTGGGTCTTCTGATCCACTTGTGGCTGAACAATGGATCAGTACTACTGAAAAGATATTTTCAGTTCTTCAATGTTCTGAACATGATAAAGTCATCTTAGCAGTATATCATTTGGAAGGTGAAGCTGATCAATGGTGTAATATTATCAAGAATATGAGGCCAAGAGATGAAATTGAGTCCATGGAATGGGACGAGTTCAAGAACTTGTTTTTCAGTAAGTACTTCCCTCGTATTCTTCGAACAAAGATGGAGAAAGAGTTTCTTGAACTGAAGCAAAGGGACGATGAATCTGTTGGTACCTATGAAGCAAATTTTACAAGACTTGCAAGGTATGCTTCTGGAATTATCATCCAACCTGAAAGTAAAGTTGATCGATTTTTCAGTGGCTTAAAACCAAGTCTTCGAAGGGCATTAGCTATAAGAGACTTCAGTAGCTATGAAGAAATTGTGCGTTGTGCTATCAAGGTAGAGATGGAAGTTGGTGTTACATATCCATCTCATGGTTTTGATAAGAAACGAAAGATGGAGTTCAAGGAGAAATCTCAGAATAATGGTGAAAAGAAGATGAATGTTTCCTTATGCACAAAGTGTGGAAAGAAGCATGGTGGAGATTGTCTTAAAGGGACTAGAAAATGTTTTAAGTGTGGAAAAGAAGGTCATCGAGCAGCTGAGTGTCGAAGTAATGGAAAAAGGGTTTCTAATGATGTGAATAAAGCAAACACTGCAGAGAACGCACCGCCAACACTTCAATGCTTCAAGTGCAAGGAAATGGGGCATTATGCTAATAATTGCCCTAATCCAAGGGTTAGTGATGATCGACATGAGCAACCGCTTAAGGCAAAGGACAAAGGGAAATCACATGCGATCACTATTGGAAATGTTGAATATGACAACGATGTGGTGGAATGATTAAGTGTTTATGTAATGGGATTCCAAAATAATGTTGTATCATTGAGTATTGCAATATTTATTGATGTGGTATTCAAAGTGATTGAGATATTTTTTTGGAAATAAGATGATATGCGCATAATGAAGACGAGAAAATGAAATGTTTAATAGTATTCATGAGCTCATGATTGATATAAGGACTAAGTGATATCATGGTTTGAGTATATAGAATTTTGAGGATTTTGGTATGTGGAAAGTGTTAACTTTTAACTGCACTCATGTTTTCACTAAGGTATTCAAGAGAATACACGATTAAGGACTTTGAATGTTTGGAATGTGGCCAAAAAGACATATCTTATGATATGTGGGGATCAACGACAGTATTAAATCTCTGGTAATCGTTGTCACTATATTATGAGAGTGGACTGCAGTATTATGTATAAGCCTAAAGATTAGACTGGATTATGTTGGACATAAGTTAGTATTGTTTAAGGATAGAAGTTTTTTCGATATTATTGATGGGATGTTATAGTAATATAGTTTTATAAAAAGGACAACCTGCAGGACGGGCGACAGCCCATCGCTTCGGACAAGGCTGTGGGAATCGAACCCACAACCGAAGTGCGACTGGCCTTTATCGCCTACCACTGACCTACAGGAAGTCCCTGTTTAGTAGAAACTAGTATTATTATATTAAGCAGTATGATATGTGAAGTATAAAGTCCATTTTAGGAACCATATATGATTAATCCCACTATAGATCGACTTATAAATTTTGCTAACCTTTTGAGACAGATGGAATGACCCGTCATTCTATCACATGATCTGCTAACACTTCATGAATAACAAATTCAACTTCATTTATTTAAGAGATGAAGTGGAAATTGTTCAAGGCACGAACAACAGTGAGATTGTACCAAAATAAAGTAAGTATTTATTCTAATTCAAATTCTTCAACTTTAGAGAAATGATCTTGAAAACCAAAAAAAAATGTTGTCCAAGTGATCTTATACCTGATGAATCAGATGGTACCTTATATCATCACAAATCTATGGATTTGTGATTACTGGATTTTCCATAGCCATGTTCTCTACCACTCTCCATCAGAACATGATGGTTAGATTTCTCTTCCATATCCATATTTTCACCTATGTGGAAACCCAGTGATTAGTTTATTTGGGTAATCGTTACATTTCATACTTTAGTTTTTAAAGCCAAGTTTTGGTATTCCTTTTTACGATGTGGGTTTCTATTAAAGAAACTTTCGAATAGTAAACCATTTATAACCCCGACGAATTTCGAGGGCGAAATTCATTTTAAGGGGGGTAGAATGTAACAGCCTGAGATTTTATGAAAAATATTCTTTTTTATTTCACTAATGTCTTGTGTTGTACGCTACACCAAAAGGAGCTTGCACAACACGCATCCTTGACTTGCCTTGCATTACACGCAATCGCGACCTTCCTCTATAGCGTGTGTAGTATGTAATACTGAGTTTCACTAAACAACGATATGCTATTAAAATATTATTAAAAATAGCCGTTATGAATAGTAATAACCACTTTTTAAATTTTAGAAATTTTAACTCTCAAAATGGACTTCATTTTTGGATTCAGAGTATCGAATTTAGCCTAAGGTGAAATTTTGGTACTTTTCGGATAACTTTCATATTCTGATGAATAGTGAAAATTACTAAATTATAATTAAAAACAACTTTTTTTTAATCAAAATAATTAATAGTGATAAATTATTAATTTGAGTTGTTTTAAAGTATATTTAGAATATATTTTTACAATTTAATACAATGTTGGTCATTGGATGTAATTTCACATTTAAACCAGACATAATCAAGTGTCAATCTTTTGATAGATATTGTTTCTTAAAAACACGCTATTTGTTTGAACAGTGGGATTTAATTATAAAATTAATTAATACAATTTCTATGTTATGAATTTGGTAAAATAGACTTCATTTTTGAATTTAGAATATGAAATATAGCTTAGGATGAAATTTTGGCTTTTTTCTGGAAACTTTCAATTTTTGATGAATAGTGAAACCACTAAGTGGTAGGTTAAAAACTGAATTTTGCATAAAACTTAATTTTACCACTTCTGTGAATGGAATTTCGAAAATCCGAGAGACACGGTTAATATCAAGGACTAAAATGTGGTTCAATGAGATGAAAATAATTTTTGGTGAATAGTAACTTTTTACTTTTTTTTACCACGGTTAAAAGCAAATAGGGTAATTAAGGGTAAAGATGATATTATTATTACCCTAACACATGTCCTAATTCTATTGGACAAGTGTATCTCGACCAAAAACAACCTTAAGTGTAAAATATTATCATTTAGGCCCACTTGGATTAGATTAGGACATTTATTATTATTTAATTCAAAGAAGAGTTAAAAGAGTTAAAATCAAAGTTTATTTACTAAAACATTTTTAATATATGGTTATACATAAGATAATTTTGATTGTAAATATTCATTAGAAAGATAAAAAGATTTCCTACATAATTATATTTTATTTATAATTTTTAGACTTTAAATAAATTAATTTATTTATGACACAACGATGATGCAGTAATTACCCTTTTAAGGAAATATTAACATAATTGATGTTATAAATGCTAAAATGAATGTAATTTGAGACTTTTTATGAATTACACTAATTTTATAGGTTACTATGATATATTATTGTTGATTTAATCAACTTGGTTCGAACATATAATTCTGTTATGACTTTCACAAAAATCATATATCAAATAGTGTCAAAATTGACACAAAATAGTTTTTAAATCAAATATTATATTATTAATTGTTATTTTATTCCTAAAAATCTAAGGTTCGGCCAAATGACTTAGATAAGGATATATATGTTAATAATATTCAATTTGGGGTTAGTTTGGCATGTTATAGTAAGTGTATTAACCATATAGTGAAAGAAAACAAAAAGACACGGTAAAAGTTAAATTATTTAACTTGGAGTTAAATCTAATTGATAAGGTTAAACTAATACCCTAAACTTGTCTAAATCTTATTGGTTGATAGGATTTCGACCCATCCCCACTTTAGCTTCGAAATAAGACCCTTTGTAACCATTATAAACCGATTTTGACTTTAATATAAAATAATATTTTGAGATATTCCTAAGGTGCCCCTCTCCTCCCTTATAAAAGGACACCTCCTCCCCCTCATCCTCACACCAATTTGAGCACTCAAGCTCGGCCAACCCCTGCCAAAATCTCTTCTCCACTTCCCTAGAAACATCCTAGAGGTTCTGGTCTTCCTCAAAGACCAATTTTAGTGCCCTAAGAGGAGGTCTCAAAGAGGCGCTTCAAAGAAGAGGTAATTACCGTTACCAATTCTTTCATCTTTATTTCTTCTTCCACTTCTTCTTCTTAGGTTGTTTCATTATGAAGTAATAACATCAGTATCACTCATATACGGATATGTTATTATAAGTATGAAACAACCCTATTTCACCATCTATCCATCCTACGGAAAAAGAAATCACCGCGCGTGCGTACGTACGGAATACCGTCTCCACGCCGTGGTGTAATCTATTTTCCACCACCACCTTACATGGATGGGTATAATGGTGTAAAGAATAACTATACATAGTTATTAAAACATCATATTGATTCTGATATATTGTATAATCCACTCCAATTCAATTCAATATTTATAGAAATGATATCATCGCTCGTGCGTACGTACGGACTACCGTCTCCACGACGCGATGAGATTCATTCTCCATGTTAACCATTTAAGAATGATTATAATGTATATATAAGAAATAATAATGAAATATATGACATTATAAAGCTACTGGATTTATGCATATATATACATATGTATGTCATCTACTTACTTCCATTTCAAGACAATAAGGAAAGGAAAACAGCGTTCATGCGTACGTACAGACTACCGTCTCCATGAACGGTGTTTTTCATTTTATTTATCTACCTATTATATATATATATATACTGAATATATATGATATATAAATCATATTTTATATTCTTGAAGTGATTAAATCATGATATAAGTAATAATGATGTCAAGAACAACAAGTCAAAACACCTACGATAAATGAAACGATTTTACCCAAAACGCTTCTTTAACATGGAATTTACAAAAGAACGGGTAATATAATTTCATAAGTGAACCATATATGATATCATAACAATGAATATGCTTCTGTAATAAGTCAATAACATGATTTAAATCATTATACAGGAGGTTCGGACACTTACAAAGCAATTCGGACCTAAGGTAAGGGAAAATATCACAATCTCACTTTTATCCGAGATTGTTTTTACTTTGGTAATTACCGGTGTGTATTTTATCATCCACATCCATGTTCCCTCAATATGTAATATTATTTCCATCCTTCTACAATAGTTTATATCCAATTTTACCCTTCGGTGAGTTTTTAGTAAAAGATACGAAAGGAATCTTTTGTCGTTTTTCGTACGAGGTACTTTTTGACTTTTCCGACAAAAGTACGAAGAATGTTTTTTTTACTTATACGGCATGAATGGATTTTTAAAACATTATATCCAAGAATCTTCCTTTACAAGTTTTCAAGTTAATTTTTAATCAACTTCTTTTATTTTAAAGTTGTAGGACATGTTATGAAAGGAAAAAAAAGGTTTTTGAAGAACAAAGGATATTTTCCTCAAGAATGGAGTTCAAGTGTTTAATCAAAATTATTTTCCATCTAAGATAATAAAGGGTTCTGTTTTTATCCTTATTATTACATTGATTTGATCATGTTGTGATGGAATTATTTTTATGAATTCCTTTATCTTATATAAATTGATTTATGATGTCATGATGTTTCAAGAATCCCATTTTTGTTACATGTGTTATGCGATGATGTATGATTTATGATTATGTGGCACAAATAAGAAAGGTTTCATTATAAGATGGGTGGGACCTATATCTCCCTCCAATGCATTGGGTAAAGATTTTATATCTCATGAGATAGACATGGCTGAAATGGTAGGTTATACCGGTTCAGTGAAACAGGACTGAAACGAGGGTTACTCGATTCAGAAAGGGACTTTGTCCACTAAGATAGTCTTGGAAATGAGTCATGACTAACAAGAAATGATTTTCTATGATTATGTGTGCATGACACAAAGTTTCAAGTTTCATTTTATGATTATGGGGATCTCATTTTCACTTCTATGATTTATCCCATGTTATGATATTATGAGCTCTTTTGCAGGTTAAGATTTCCAAAAGCTATGTTCTTATGTATATGATGTGATTGATATTTCTTTTGTTTACCCTTACTGAGCATTTGAGCTCACCCTTTTATGTTTTCTTTTCCCCAGGATATAAAGAAAGGTTTTTAGGTAAAAAAATGGAAGATCTTTATGGGAGATATTGAAGATCTTTCACCACGATTAGAAGATTACGTTCCGAGTTTCCAAAGACACTAAACTATTACGATCCTTGTGTGTGTGTTTTTGTTATGTAATAAGTATTCCGCAAAAGTAATGTAATGTCCATGTACGATAAGCTTCGGGTCTCTACATTATGGCTCTATGTTATCATCATATACTCATAGATTACATTCTCTTATTCTATCATAAACTTCACCATATCTAGCACCATACTTTATAACTCAGTAATATCTATCTAGAAAAGGCGAGATTAGTAGAATATCCCATAAAGGGACTTGAAAATTTTTATTACAATAATAGAGTGATATATTTTTTGATGAAAACTCCATAAGTGGTAGGTTATCACGTAGACCTTACCAAAAACAATAATGAAACTATAAAACAAATCCTATAGAGTCTGAATAGCCCTTGATTTGTTACATATATCTTAGGGTGGAACATTGTACTCAAATGAAACTAAACTATGAAAATATAATGTAATATTCTCCATGACTAAGGTGTAAAGTAATATCATGTTTCAAATAGATCATAGATGTAAATTTATAGAATTGAATGATCTAATTTCAATATAGATGTCTCAAATTCATCACAAAACTCTACTCCCGAATTGGAAGTAACTGAGAAAACATATTTATTATATTTATTATTACTCATAGAGAATAATTTACCATTTCAAGGAATAAAATAACTATTATAAATTATATCAACATACTATCTCAATTCAACTTCTAAAACTCAATATATTGGCTCAAACCGTCTAGGGATTGATGCTCATCATTCTCTAGATAACTGGGAGGTATCACAACACAAATTCTACAACAATTCATTTAATGTATGACCACCAATACAAATGTTTGAGTTCTTAGTGAATTTTAACAATAATATGATGTGCTAAAAAAGGGTTGTGAAACTACCTCTACACCCCCTTTAATAATCCAAAGATAACCTTTTTCCACCCTTTAAATAGGATAAAAGTTTTTCCCATATTCAAATAATATATCTAGTGTAATTCCTAAGAATATCAAATAATAAATATTGTAATAAATTTAGATAATAAGGGCCTCCATCACCTGGTGAAGAAGTGTGGGATCCACCACTATCAAATAAAGGTAGGATATATCTTATTCTTTCACCATGAATAATAGCATTGAGGTAAGATACTTCATCATGTTACACTCCTTAGATGTCTCAATCACCATGAGAGCTCAAGATTTCCTACTAAGGGAATCAGTGACCACATTTCCTTTATCATGTGTATAAATTATTTTGAATTAATAGTCCTATAATAATACTAGACATCGTCTCTAAATCATATTATGACCCTTTTAAGAGAAAATATACCTGAGAAACTTATATTCTCTATATAATATAAATCACTCTCTGAGAAGATAGTGTATCATAAGTATTCAAGAAGAAAATAACTAGTTTAAGTTCCATGACATGGATTTCATAGTTTCTCTCATTGGTTCTCATCTTCCTATATCCATAACCAATCACTTCCAACCTATACATCAATACATAGTCAAGATTGATTCAAGAGTTATCAATGAACACCATGTACTCAAATACTTCCTCTAGAAAACTTAAACCAAGGATAATAGTTAACCATCACTTTATATTGATAAAATCTCTTTGAAAATGGTCATAAAAAACAAAAGGCTTCCCATTCTGGGTTAGGGAATCCATGATAGCTATAATACTAAAGAAGTTTTCCACATATATAAGGAAATATATTTACTTCCCAAGAATTTTTTTCAACTTAAAAACATTATAAGGATTTTCTTAAGAAATCATAGTCCCAATATTCATGATTTTGACTACTTATCCACCCTATAGGATAACATGGCCCATTAAATAGACTTCTTAAATCCATAATTATAATTTCAGGGGTTCACCATGGAGACAATTACCTCAATGTATGTCTAAGATGATCCTAAAATGATTAGTATACATGTCTTATAACCCATAATAGTGAGGATTTAATCAATAAATAACCTCATGAATTAGTCCAAGAATTAGTAAAAGATTTTTTTATAACAAGATAAACCCATGATGAAAATATTATCTTCTTTAGGTCCCACTTTCTATCACTATTCTTTTATCTCAATAACTCTTGAAAAATTCCTTATGATTGGAGAGGTATCCACACCACCTTATAAAAGGTTGGTCTATTATCCACATCCTATGATGTGTTGTTTAAAAATAGGCTCATCCCACCCCATTGTGGGAAAAATTTACTCATTGGTTCACTTGTTAGGACATAGCTCTGATACCACTTTGTAATATCCTAACCCAGCTCACTCTAGAGTAATCGCAGAGAAATTATATGTGGCCTCAGGAATGCCTACCCATACTCTAGAGGCTATCAACTAGTAGTGATGTTTTATAGTGATACCATTGGGATTCTATACCAAAATATTATAGTAGAAAAAAATAATGGAAATAGCATACAATATTTCATCATGAAGCCCAATAGAATAAAACGAAATAGAATAACCATAGCTAACTAAAAGAATAACATACACCACATTTTATAAAAAATGAGTTGTCCAAAATGTAACAAAATTATAGTATATATCAAAAAGATATCTCATGGAAAGATCATATACAACAAAAACTAGAATTAAAAAAACCAAAAAACCACAACCCGATCTTGAGTCCCAACCTGGTACCATCTCCTAACTCTGTTTAAGTTACTCAACCCAATCATCTAATATTGAGTGTCAACCCTACCAACACCTATGATCATGAGGTCTTATTTTGTAAAAATGTATTAGGGACACCATAGTAGTGTGTGTAAACAACTTGATAGGCCATCAACAATGATGTACCTAACATAACTAGTATATACAGTGCATGTAAAATGTGATATGGGTATAAATAATAAATAAAAAATCTTATATAAAATATTTTTCATGACCATAGGAACTATCCTGGTACCTAGGTGTGACCATACATACTTTAGACATTATTGAATGTCTCTGATCATGATACATATATACCTTAAAGTAATAGAGACCCTCCTTAGTAGCATCTTATATATATATATATATATCATAATCATTAGGGGGGTAACACCCACCCTAGATACCACCATATATAATAATCATTGATGGAATTAGAGGCCTCCCTAGACACCACCATATATCATAATAATTGGGAGTAATAATACAACATAGGTATCACTATATATCGTAATCATCATTTATATAAGAATTCCTCTAATATTTCACCATATATCATTCTATCGGGGGATAAGTGGGCCACCCAGATATCACCATATATGATAATCATCTTGGGGGATAAGTAGAATACACGAATATCCCTATATACCATGATCATTGGGGGATAAGTGGATTTCGTGGATATCACCATATATCATACTCATCTAGAGATAACTATCCCTCTTGGATATCACCATATATCATACCTAGTAGGGGGATTAGTGGCCTGCCTTGATAACACTATATATCAAAAATACGTGGGTTGGAAACATTCCCAAATATGATATAATATGATTAGGTTGGGCTCTCATGAACACAATATATACCCATCACCACATTCATATTAGGTTACACTCATGTTATAATTCCCTTCAAATTCAACACAAGGTCGAGGTGTGCAATATGGTCCCCAAGGTCACATAAAGTTCCAGACACCCCATGTAGGATTTTTAATATCATTTAAAACTTATAGGTTCAAGGACCATCACTAAATTTTATTATAATACTTTAATACATCCATGATCGTTCCATGGTCTAATTGGATTCACAGGTAATGTAATATAAGAAAAACCTAAAAATTGATTATATAATGATCACATCACTTAGAATTAGGTTAGTACTCCCACACTCAACTTATATATAATCCTTTATATAGTAAACCCACTTGAATAAAAACATTCCAATGAGGGAGGAATACTATCCCTATACTCTGATCAACTAAGATAATGTCTATAAGGTAACTCAAGGTTCCATGTGGCCTACCCCTAGGATAACCATTTCTCATCTGTCACACTCCCCTACACAAAATGGGACTAAGGGAACCTATCCTAAGATTCACTACATTATATTCATATTCTCATACCTTTTATGTTTGATATGTTATATAACATGTACTTATGTTCAAAACCATGACCATTGGTAAAATAGGCCTCAAGATTAGTGTTTAAGTGTATATCGTGGCCCAAGAAACTTACGTTCTACACATGGGGTTCTTAAAGAAACAAATCTTTTTCAATTAAATTTTGATATAACATAACTGGGTACACCACATGTCTCATGCTTTATAACATAATTAATAAACCTTAGTGATTATTTTAGGGACCACATACCTCATTTTTAGTTATTACCTTTAAGAGAATCTCAGCCACCAATGTTGACTGAGCTCAATAAAACTCCATCATCCATCATCCAACCACATGTTTCTATAAATTCATATAAATTTATTCCAATTAATTATAATATCATTATAATTATTTGTAAATTTTAATTTTATAAATCAATCCTTTAATAATAAGTAATATCTTAACGGATGATGTAACGACACCAAAACCTCGGGAAAATGGGTATGAATAACTATAAACACACCTATGATCCCATTTAAAAAATATCTAACACCCTATATCGATTCATCGACCAATTAAATTCAAATTTGAATAAAATAAAAAATAATTTAGTGTAGAAACCTACCATAATGAAACCATATGGATCTTTGTAAATCCATCCTCCTAGAATACCTTCTTTGAAAGAAAACAAAATCCTAATCATATAATGATAGATTATACCATGATTTGGTGGATCAAACATAAAATAATTATATAATGAAATAAATATCCACCAATCACAATGGATCAAGGTGGTTGAAAGCGAGAATAGTAAGGGGATAAGAGCATAGACTTCCAAAGTTTTAACATCTTGAAAATCAATAATTACAAAGTATGTTTCCAATTTTAAATCCCAGAAATACTTTCCTTTATATAATTAAATTAAACTAAACAATATAACCATTGTAAAATGACCCATAAAGCTCAAAATGAAATGCATAAACCTTCAACACCTTATAACTTATCCCATTAGGTCGCAGTGTGGCATAACATTCTCGGATATAACGAAAAACATAGCCTCAATTCCCGGGGTCACATTTCAAAATAACCCTATAATTTATATTGAAAAAACCCACCTATAGTATCACAATGATACTACCTTATATAGACCAGTAATAGTGCCTCTCATCCACTGTGAGGTGATATTTCTCCTTGAGCAACCCTCATAGAATAGACCTCATCTTTGTTGCATCTAGTCCATCACAGTCATTTGTTTGGAAGAGTATAAATTTAACCTTACATATCAGAGTTAACCTTACATATAATATAGTAACCATTATATATTATATACTGAACCTTACATAAAATAATTACCATGATGTATCAAGGAAAACTCTTTCTACCCTTACATATCAAATACCTCATCTGTTTTCTGACTCTTATGTATTACAACCCTTACACATCAAAAAACTTATCAATACCATTATATATCACAATATAGATTAATAGTTTTCAAAATTTTCAATATTAAAGGTCTGGGAAAACTATATATATTTTCTTTTTTTCATAGGGAAACTATTACCTATTCCCTTTACCATAGGTTAACCCTTACTCATTGTCATTATCTTAAATTAACCCTTATATATTTCCTTTATCACAATGAAACCGTTATGTATTTCCTTTTCCATAGGGAAACCATTATGTATTTTCTTGAACCCAAAAAGAACCCATACTTATTCGATTTTGTCTCATTATACATGTATTGAAGAACCCCCATGTATTTAATATAGGTTCAATAACTTGATAAATTATTAATTTACCTTTTATGCATACTTACATATTCGCCATGCACATTTATGTATCCTTATCATAGAATATATATACCCATACATATTCTCTATGCACCCTTAATTCTCACATATCCCCTAAAGATACTCTTATGTAGTATACATCATGGTGTAAATCCTAGGTTTCATTGTGACACACCCATGGATTTTGAAATTCAATCACACGAAGAAGGTTCTTGGCATCATCTGATTCTTCATTATGTGACCTTATTCCATCCTTTAAAAATTTAATAATGTGAAAAATATGATAAACTGTAACAATCACTATTTGTGTCATGAATAGCTGCATATAGTATAAATCCATAGAAATAAAACCCTAATACTTATTTAAAACTCACCCAACCACCCAAGACACCTCTTGAACCTCCAATCGCATCCAAAAACACCTTAAAGAGACATTTCAACTCTCACAACCCCAATCTATGACCAAATTCTCAAAATATATCCTCCTTTGGGATCAAAAAATCAAATTTACCCTAATTTTTTTAAACCCATAACATAAGTTATTACATGTTTCATAATTCCCATTAACACAAAAATTATCTTCATTACTCTAAATTTAATTAGTATATACATATAAATCCCTTAGAAAAATAGAAAAATCATCTCTATAAAGTTCTCCACATGACCTTGAGGCTAGTGATATATGAACCTGAGGTTGATCATTAAGAAGCAGCATATCTAGGATTCTCTACTCACACTCCCATATGCCTTCTTAGAAAATAGAAAAGAATATATCCAATGGGATATAGTATTCCAAATTAAAACTTTCTTCAAAAGATATTTCAGCTCTAATTTTTTCCCTATGAGCTCAAAAGATTCTATCCAATAAAATAAAAAATAAATTATTGTAGTCATGGATATATGTTAATTTAGAAATTCAAATCATTATAAGGACTAAAACCTATAGCATAATCTAAAAAATATCCATGTAATTATACATAAGCATAGGATGTTTATCCTTAGAATTATCTGCTATAAAAAATAAGTTAATAAATTGGTGGGTAATCAGCTACAATTTCATAAGGGTCGTCCCCACATGTCCCATGTAAATATCCTATTTTCTAGTGAAAGTAAACTCCAATCCTTTTATATAATATAATTCACACAAAATGATATAAATCTACCCATGATATTATAATGGATAATTATTCTATAACAAAAATCGTGTCATATGGTCTCATATATGATATAAATAGATCCCAATAAAACATCTCTATTCTAAGAGAACGATCACACTGATGACATATGTGGGTTAGAGGATGATATCCCCCAGTATGATTATTTAGCTAAAGGGTTCATCCTAGAGGATGAACTAGTATTACTAACTCTTGGACTAATGATATAGTAGTAAAATAATCTCTCAATATTTTAAAAAAAAATAGTTTTAGAGTAGAAAGTACACTAATCATACAAAAAACCATATCAAGTTCATCCTTTTAAAATACCATTGTAGAATGATTCCACTTGTGGTCCAAGATTATTATACCATTCCTTTTTCATGGTATAAAGGTTAGAAAAAATATTGTTAAGAAATCAATAAGAAGATTCCTTTAGAAACATTAGTAAAAGAGAAAAAGGGTAAAAATGACTTTAATAAATAATTTTGTAGAGGTTAAAAAACATTTTTGAAAACAGTTTATTAATATGGGTTTTAGAGGAAAAAATTTTCTCCGAATAAAGAGAGAAATAAAATCATTTTTTCTTAAAAACATTTTTTAAAACATTTTGTGTACCAATGAATGGAAAAATGGTACTGTTAGTTGAAAAATATCATGAATAACCATAAGATAATAAAATGAAAAGGTTTACTGAAAAATGATCCAAAAATTTCCCTTGATGGAAGTTAAATTGTAAATAATCTCTAATAAAATGATATTGTAAGTTATATCCTTGAAAAGACCATAACATTGATGTAAAACTCAACCAGTAAATAGATTATGTGTGTGAAATTTGAATCCACATAAAATAAGTGTAAATTAAACAATAGATAGTGAAAAATGATTACACACATAACATTATAATATTAACGACAATGAGGAAGTAATATAACCAAATGAAAAGGAATTGGGTTATGAAAGTTTTTTCCACTTGGTAAGTTTTAACTCAAATCTCGTTATAAAGAATAATTCAAATAGAAACTCAAAATACCATAAAGAATGAATGAATTGTGATATTATAAGTATAATTGGAAGTATGTGAACCATATATAAGAAAATATGTGAAAACAATAAAGTGATTGTTTCAATAGAATGATAATAATCACAAAGTAAGTGAGATTTAAAAGATAATCATTAAGAAAAATCTTGAGGGAAATAATATTTAAACATTCAAAAGTGTCCCATATCACTTTCAAACCTTTGAATCATAATACCAATGAAGTAATGATATTAAAATAAACTTAGAATACCATGAGAATAAGTATATTCAGTATATAACATGTCAAAGGCTAGTATATATATTATATAAATAAACTAGGTGTATAACAACAAATAAGCCTCAATGGAATGTAAATTGATTTGAAATCCCTTACCTCGTATTTCCTTTCATGTGAATGTCATTTAAATTACTATATAAGGGTTTTAATAGTGTTAATAACTTATTAAAGAACCATATTATTTTTTATAATATAATATATTATCTTTTTATAATATCTTTTTACCTGTTTGATAACAATCTTTCATTACTTTCACTATTTCGGGTGTTAATTTCCTAGTTTGTCGAGTATTTTTTAACTTGTTACATATTATTCCTATAAAAGTTTCATCATATAGAGAATTAAAAACATGTTTTAAATATAATATATATTCATTATATATGTATTTTTAATAATAAATAATATTTGGAGAGAAAAAATGAAATGCATTGTTCATGGAGACGGTAGGTCGTACGTACACATGAATTCTTCTTCCAATTCTTTTCCATATTAAAAGAATAAAAATTAAATGATATATATATTATAATTATAATTAATATCTATGTAATATATTTTATATATTTTTATTAAAACCATCCTTTATGGGTTCCATTTATAGTGTGAACGAGTCACGTCATTTTAAGGGGGCGGTAGTCCACACTTCCACAAAAGATGTTATCGTATTTACCAAAAAATAGTGATCATAAAGGTATGTGTTATAAAAAAATTAACAATGTATAAATACATTATAAATATCATATATAACATAAAAAACATATTTTTCATCATAATTCACACCATGAGAGGTGGTAAAGGAAGAATGAACAATCATCATTTTGTGAGGGGGTAATTCATTGTACACATAAACGGTATGTTCATTACCCATTAGATGGAAGTGTGTTTAATTTTAGGTCTAAACCTTAATATAAAAACATATCATTAAAATTTGGATACGTTTTTTATAATCATGGAATATGAATATTTGAAGGGGTAATGAATGTAAATAAAACTAAAGAGCGTACTCTTCTTTGGGTAAGTCCTTTTGGTTTGCACAAAAGGGATTACTTATATAGAAGTATGACCAAGGTGAGGGTTATAGGTTGAGGAGAGGAATTTTTAGGAGTTATTTTTATAGATATTATTCAATACAAAGTGTCTTGAGAGGTGTGAGGTAGTGGGAGGAGAAGAGGGATTTTATAGTGGAGGAGTGGCACACTTATATATTTTGGAAAGGATATTTACACCCACGTTTTTTTATTGAAATTGGATGAAATAATGAACCAAATTCTATCCAAATGAGGATATGGTCGATATAGGTCAAAGAACAGTCTTTTGGACAAGTTCCTAGGTCATTTTGGCCCTTAATTTTCAGGTTTAGTCCTTTGTTAAGCTTAATTTCACCTTAATTGTTGTAATTCATCTTATTTACTTTCACAAATTATTTTGGAAAAAAACTATTTTGACCTTATCATATATTATAAATTATTATTATTACAAATATGGAATTCATTTCTCAAATTCTAATTGCATAAGTGGCAGAAAATAATTTAAATTTAATCAAGAAAACGGGACAACAATGCGTTTTTTTAAAGTAAAAATGATCAAAAGTTTGCTAAGTTTTTATATCAAATTGCAAAGTGAAATTGATTCCAATGAACTATATTGTATTAATTTATAAGAAAATTAATCTAATTAAACATTAAAACCAATTAAAAATAAAATTTAACATTATAAATAAATTTTAAAAAAAAGCATATGTGAATTAAATTTCATTATTTTTCACTATTCATTAAAAAATGAAACTTCACAAAAAAATATCAAAAAAACACTAGAATAATTTTTATTTTTATATTTAAAAAATTATGTATATTTTTATATAGAATTTTTATAAAAGTTCCAAAATTTAGATTTAAAATAGGCTCTCTATTAAAAGGCAGGAAAAGTTTCTTAATAAAAATATAGGTTTTAATATGTAATGTTGGGTTTGTTCTTATCTCATGATTCTAAAATCTATTGGATGAATATCAAAAAAATTTGATTGAATATAAAATATATATATTTCATTAATACCACTCACTAATTTTAATTAATATAAGATAAAATAACTTTTTGAACATAAAAATAGATTTTATAAAAATATTCTTTTTATATTCAATTGGTTCTTATATCCATTTATAATTAATTTGTAACAAATGAATTAATTTTATGTTTATGTAAACCAAATATTTTGAATATTTAGTCAATGATATTAATAAATTCTAGTTTATATCTTATTATATTAAATAAAAATATTTTAATAATATATAATTGTTTGAAAAAACACGGTCTTGCGTATAACGCAAGCCATTGAAGAAAATTGTTATTGCATGTGACAAATGCTAAATCAGTGTCGCATGAATTGAAAGATATAAAATATATTAAATTTATTTAAAATAGTAAATATTTTATAAATTATTAGGATATTATATTCCCTTATGTGCTTGGTGTTTTGTGTCATACATGCTATCAAATATAATGTTGTTACTTTAGATTTTCATGGAATCACATTCTCCCTGCGTTAATTAAATTGTGTCCTTGAAATTTAAACTCGATATTTATGATAGTTTTTTTGATATTTCATATGTTTTAATACCTTTATCATGAGAAGGTTTTGTAAAAAATCCTCTAGAAAAGAGTGAATGTGAAGCACAAGGGTCACATGAAATAATATATAACTACGTCTATAAGTAGAAGAACATTAGTGGAAGGTAGAGATATGTACATAGAGGAAAAGTGAAAATATTTATAAAGAGTTTTGAGGTAATAAATCAAAAATAATTGAATGATCAATGGAAATTTTATGTCCTCAAATCCCAAGATTCGTGATAATTTAGAATCCCATTGGTTCAACATAAATTAATGTATTTGGACAACATTTTTTTAAGATCCTTTTCTTCATGTTGAGAAACTCCTTTACTGGTTAAGAATATAAGAAAATATACTTAATTATATATTTATATAGAAGAAATGTTATCATTTGGTTGTGCTTTGATAAATTTCCAATTCATCCATCACATCAATAAATGGATATCCAAAAAATAACTTTGATTCCTTAATAACTAAGAAAATATTTTAACAAATATTAAGGCCCATAAAATAGTGAAAAGTCTATCGATTTGTCTCTAACTATTATCTAAATCCAATATGTTTAATACGTTAATTTATAAACCTACAATTAACACTACTATTTCATTATTGATATTTATTCACCAAAATTTTTTAACTAAAAATAATGACATATTAACTAGGATATTATGTAGGTTAGTGGTTGGCGTGAAACCTTTATCATCCTTCAGTCATGGGTAAAAGTCTTGTGGCATTACCATACATGATTGGTTGTCACCCAACATAAAGGTTTCCCTTTAATAAAACCATATTAATATAATTTCTAAAATAAATAGGATGTAAATCCTTAAAAAAATGTTAATCATTATATAGCCTTTTAACTAATCTTTTAAATACTACCTCAACAATTCATAAATTTATCTTCACATAGGCCCTTACTTGGAATAAGGTTTATCCTAGGTCATTAATCATCATTATCTGTTCAAATCCTTCATAATTGTTTGTAAATAAAATGATAATTGTCTTAAGAATATCTCCTATGAGTGTCAAACCAAGTCTACAATAAGGCTCGTTTTTGTGTACCAAGTTACTCGGAGTTAGGTCTAACACATCTTGTCAGATTTGTTACTCATAGGTACATTTATGCTAAAACCATGTCCACTTTTAGTGTCTAGAAATGGTTGTATTTCTAGGAAAACTATATAATTTCAATCTAACCAAAACTTTAGTATGTTATTCTATAATTAAAATCATATTCTACCATAGTGTTAGGTTCTCTAATCATTTTTTTCCTAAATCTAGTTCTCAATGTTTCTAATGAACTTCCTTTGATACCAACTATAGAAACCCAAACCCAAAATCCTAAAGCTGGTGTCTGCTACCATTACATTATCATGATTATAAGGAATCAAATTCCAAAGGGCTGATCTGTTTAGTAGTCTTTCTAAACCAGATACATACCCGAGTCTTGTATTATAAATGAATATACTAATTACAACATAATTTTTTCTCCCTTTCAAGGAAAAATTTATTCCATATAGCATATCATTGCTTATCTTTCATAGTATACTTCTTGGATTCTTGGGGAATGTAAACATAATAAGGGTGAGATCAAATTCTTAGTAAGGGTAAATTATAGTGGAATCAATGATGAATTAATGATAATAAAAATTATGGCATGGTAAATAAATGAACACACATACCATGTAAACAAAAAACTTGGAATGAAGTTCATAAACAATATGGAAAGGTAATAAATGGAAACACATTCCATTCAAATAACTAGATAAATAAATATGAATATGGAAATGTAAGAAACTAAAACGCAATCCATTTAATCAATAAACTGAAAATGAAATATTCCAATAGATATGTCGACATAAGATCTCATGGATAAATATTGTAACATACCGTCTTTAGTCAGGTATGAACCATTTTAATTTTTGTTCTCTAAATATTTAAAATGACCCATGGAGCATATTTTCACACCCCACTACAAGTCCCGAGAAGCCTTTTAAATTAATTAAATGACTGCAGGAATTTTATGAAAAATGTTAAATCACACTTTAGCACGGTGTTCAGGATTAAAATAATTAATTAAGGATTGAAAAGAAAATAAGAAGATATTTAAATAAAATTTAAAAGAAATCAAGAAGGGATAATAATAAATTTATAAATAAAATAGAAAGGGGATTATGGAAAAAGTAAAAAAATTAAAATGGTAGATTTCCATTTTTTATTATTTTTATCCTTTTTATTTTCCTTTTTTTCTATTTTATTTTTCATTTTCTTTTCCCTTTTCTTTTCTTTTTTTTCTTTTTTTCTTTTCTTTTTCTTTCTTTTCTTCTTTCTTTTTTTTCTCCACTCTTCCTCTCCTCCTCTCCCTCACGGCATGCCTCTCCCTAGGTGGCACATCACCCTACTCCCCCTTCAGAAGATCGCCATTCCTTTGTTTATTATCTTTTTTCATCACCATCAGGTGATGTGTAAACTTTAATTCAAGGCTAACCTTGTGCATTTATAATCGTATTATTTTTTTGAGTATCCTTCATGTAGTTTGTCACGAAAGTATTTTACCCTATTTTGGGGTTTTCCTAAAATTTTCTATTTTATTCAATTTTAGGTCAAATCAAATCCTACCACAGATCATAGAATCCTTTTAAACTATAAGGTAGGGTATATACTTGTTTTCCCTCTGTTTTGTTGTGATTTATAAAAATTCATATTTGTGTCATTCATCGTTGCCTACCGACTTCGTTCAATTTCACTCAATATTCTCAATTAAGTTTTTTTTATTAATTGTTTCAGAACTTTTATTCATAAAATAAATTGTTTAAATTATTTCAACATGATTATACACCCCTTTGGGCATGCCGACATGGATGGTATAAATTATGTTAGCTTGGGTATTTAATTTAATTAATTGCATGTGTTGCACAACCTATTTTTTGTGTTTAATTCAAAAAATTAATTTATATTAATTATCAACCTTAAATTGTTATATCTTTTGTTTTTGTTTGTGCTGATTTTTTTAGTCATTAAAAAGTGCATTTATATGCTTGTACTGATATGGTATCTTTCCTTGTTACATTTTTTATGTTGTAATGTTAAATTAATACCTTGTGTTTCATGGGTGTATTTGCTTATATTTCAAACTACAATTACATATGCATGCTATGTAATATATACTAATGTGAAACTTTAATTAAATTTAGGGTGGGGAAAGAATACGGGTCTCATATTAAGGGTCATGCTTTGACCTTCTATTCCTGACTGATTACCACTATGCGTCGTGGGGCGGTGTCTTTGGCTTTGTCAGACCGAGACTTCCCTGGGATTTCTAATACTTATGAGTGAAACCAATTCCAAAAGGGGCCATCAAGGATAGATCCATTGGAAATATAGCTAATCCAGAATTGGATTATACTCGACCCCTTTTTGTGAGATCAGAACGGACTCATGGTAAAGCCTTACCTCGATTAATACTTGGTCTTTCGAAATATTGCCTTAGACGGGCTCAATGGTATTAGATAATTTGAAGGATGTTCCGTAGAAATACCTTAGGGATGGGCTTAGACCTCAACACTCAACTTGAACCTTAATAATGATGAATTAAAGGCTTATATTAATGCTACCTTGAGTCTCTTGTGATTTGTGATATTTTTCTAGTATGTTGAAGAACACCTAGTTGAAACATGACTTAAACCCAAAGTTAAAGCACAAGCTTGGGGGTATATCTCTCACTTGTTTTACCTTTCTCTTCCATGATTTATATTTATGTAGATGTTCATTCTTCTTACTGATACTTCCTTCAGACTCTCAGCTTAGGATGAATCAGGTGATTAGAGACGGGTGTTGTTGGGAACCCGGTCCGAGTTATTTACTTCATTGCACTTAATTAATTAACTACATTCGTTATATAATAGAACACTACATTTTTCTACTGCCCAAAATGAAAAGGTTTAGACACTATGGGTGATGAAATATTGGGATTTTATCTCACACCCTGCTCAGGCATTGTTGAGACCCGAGTAGATTACATGCTTGTAGTTATTGACAAAGTGAAGCATGCTACTTTTGATGATTGATTTTTTATTTCTGCATATGGTGGAGACCGAGGTAGAGAACTGATCCTTTCTCATGATGTATTTGTTGTTTTTTTTCTATTATTTTTAGTTGATAGTATGCTTGGGTTTCTGTTTTCCATACTTTTAGTTTTGACAGACATCATAGCATGACATTTTCTTATGAGCTTTCGCACTGGATTATTATTCAGTTGGATTTTTCATATTGCTCATGCTTTAGTTTATTCATTTATATGCTTCCTCTATTTATTATTAATTGTTTTCTACTTCCTATGTGATAATACCTATTACCTATGAGGGCATAGTCTCCCCTGTGGCCACGAAAAAGTCCCTCACTACTAGTTGGCAGCCTCTGGCGTTCGGGGAGATGCACTTGACGTTATGTGGCCAACCCTACTCGGGGCACCCTTTAGGTGGCTACTAGGACGGGGATGCTACAAAGTGGTATCAAAAGGGTTTTTAATTTTTTATTACTGTTTGGGTTAGATAGGAGACTAGGATATAGGGATTTATAATTTTCCCCATGCTTAGACGTAGCTAAACCATGTACAGGGGAAACCCAAATTCCTGGGTTAGAATTGCAGTTATTGATTATTCTGGTTATTATTGATATGATTTCACTATTGGGTGACTCACTTTTTTTGCATTGTTATTAGTGTTGGTATTGTGGAGGTAATGTGTTTTTACCATTACAGCCCGATGATACGAGGGAAATACATTGCATGCATCATATTGGGCACTATAGGATTAAACTTCCATGCATATTGACATTCCTTGTCTACTTTTAGCATGCATTTTCCTATTTTCATGTGAGTTCTGTTGTGCCTAGTGGTAATTTTTTTTAATTATGGTTTTTTATAAATAAATTGGTGATAGTCTGTCAGATGTTAACTTGACTTAACCTAGGAATGGACAATATTCCTTTTTTAGTAATCCTTTTAAGTTGTCTCTTTCATATCAAAACTTAGCGCTTGAAGCGGGTTATCTGTTATGAAGTGCTCAGAGGCAGGCTATATACCTAACCTCTTTTTGTTCCTTACATGTTTTCCTATTATTCTTTACCTTTATTATAAAGGTGTGTGTTTGGATGTTGTAGACTAATTCTTCTGAGACGTCTTCATGTCATGCCTAAGGAGAGTGAAAATGAGCACATTCAGAGATGGTGGGTCTCGAACCACCAGTGGTACCTATTTTAGTGTCTCCTATGGTGCTACCTCATACTGACCTTACGGGGGACCCTGATGCATATTTTAGGGATAGTCTCCTCAAGTTTATGCAGTCAGTTTAGAGTATTCCTAAACCCACCCCATCTATGGAAGAACTCATGTGGGACATTCTATAGCATCACCCTCCCACTTTCTCGATGAGTGGAATCCCTCATGAAGTAGATTCATGGATAGAATCTATAAGGTCTATCTTTGACCACCTCAAGATGATTCTAGAGCTAAGGGTCAATCTTGCAGTCTACATGCTTCATGACTCCGCTAAGTGCTGGTGGGACGTTGTTTCTCAGGCTAAGCAGACCAGTGACATGGTTTGGGCTGACTTCCAAGTAGCTTTCAACAATAAATTTTTTCACAGACTTTGAGAGATGATCGCGCATGGGAATTCCTACATCTTCATCAGGGCTCTATAACTGTGTTAGAGTATTTTACTCATTTCACATAGCTTCGGTGTTTTTCCCCATCTCTGACTGGCGACGCACAAACTAATGTGATACATTTCAAGGACGGATTTGAGTATATTATTCACTCTCAAGTGAACTTATTCTATTTGAACATAGTCAAAAAGATCATAAATTAGGCTCTGATATCAGAGCGAAATGTCAAGGAAGCTAAACTGGTGAGCCAGGGTGGTTCAGTTATGCGACAGGGTGATGGATCATCTGGTAGCTGGAAGTGTCATTTTTAAAGTGAATTTGGGGAAAATCCTAGCCAACTAGTACATTTAGAGGGCTCTGTCACATGTTATCAGTGTAGAATAGATGGTCACGAAAATCCACAACACACAAGAGACCTGAAGGAGTGTCGAGCTTGCAGCAATATGGGTCACCTTCAGTGTTTCTATCGTTCCTTCTCTTCAGCATCTAGTGGCAGAGGATCTACACCTGTACCTCCGTCACGTATGGGATCTATGAATCCATAGTAGGTTAGAAGTTCTTTTTCCACCATCCAATCAGGCCAATGTAATGGTGGAGTTCGTGGTCAAGGAAATCAAGTTCTATATTATCAGCATCAGTAGAGTGGACCTGGTCAAGCCAACCAGACAGTGTCTTAAGATCATGGTTTAGGTCTCTTGTATGCAGTTCAATAGGCACCAGAGGAGCAGAGTGAAGGACCATCTATAGTTAGAGGTACTATTCTAGTAGCCTTTACTTTATTTTCTTCTCTTTTTTATATCATCACATCACACTCTTTTTTATCTATTGTTGTTGTTCAAACTCTTGGTTTTCCAATTGAGTACCATCGTGGCATCATGTCTCTCGACTCTCCACTATGAGTTAGTAAAGAGGGCATATGATAGTGCCAAGAGTGCCCCTTGAGATAAGTGGGTACCATTTCTTTTGTAATTTCTATATCCTCAACATGTCTGTCATCGAATTCATTCTTGGTATGAACTGGCTTACTACTTTTCATGCACAATTGGATTGTTATCACCATTGGGTGTCCTTCAAATCCCCTGAGGGCTATACATATCTACACAAAGAAGAATTGGATATGCAGGAAGACCGATCTAAGCCTAAATATGCAGGGTTGGGTAGAGTAAGAGCTCAGTTGGAAAGTCTCTTCTTCAGTGATCAGGGAACAAAAGTGGTTGAATTCCCTTCAGTTTTGGATCTTTTTTTGGATGCCTTATCTGACGATTTCTTCTGCTTAACTCTTATGAGGGATGTGGAGTTCACTATTGATCTTGTTCCATGTGTGGAACCAGTTTTTATTCCTCTTTATAATATGGCACCAACAGAGCTACAGGAACTCCAAAAGCAGCTTGAAGACCTCAAGGCTAAGGGTTTAATCAAATCTAGAACATCATTTTTTGCGTTCACCTATTCTTTTCACCAAGAAGGAAGATGGTACCCTCGGTTTATGCGTGGATTATCGTTAACTCAATTAGTTCACAGTAAAGAATTGATATCCATTGCCTCGTATAGATAATCTCTTTGACCAGATCCAGGGAGCAACTGTTTTCTCCAAGATTGATATATGGTCGAGATATCTCCATGTTCATGTGCGATAATATGACATACCAATTACGACATTCTAAAGCAGGTATGGCTTGTACGAGTATCTAGTTATGCCTTTCGGCCTCACGAATGCTCTGGTAGTCTTCATGGCTTTGATGAACCTAATTTTTCACTCGTATCATGATTCCTTTGTGGTAGTCTTCGTAGAACAAATCATGGTGTATTTGTGTTCTAGACACAACCATGAAACCCATATTGAGATCATGTTGATTACACTTAGAGAGAACCATATATACGCTAAGATCAGCAAATTCCACTTCTGGATTGATAAAGTTCACTTCTTGGGTCATATTATATCTGAATATAGAGTCTCAGTTGACAAAAAAAAGTGAGCACCATAGGTTTATGGGAGCATCCCAACAGTGTCTTTGACCTCTGTAGTTTCTTGGGACTTGATGGCTATTACAGGTGTTTCATCCAGGATTTCTCCCACTTAGTAGTGCCTCTTACAACCCTGACTAAGAAAGGAATAAAGTTAATCTGGCCAAAATATTGTGAAAGGTATTTTCAAGAGTTTAAGGGAAGACTAACCCCATCTTCGATCTTTATTCTTACTAAACCAGGTAAAAGCTATATTTTTTATTGTGATGCTTCAGGAATCAGACTGGGTGCGGTTTTGATGCAAGGTGGTCGAGTTGTGGCTTATGGATCCCTCCAGTTGATACATCACGAGCAGAACTATCCTACACATGACGTTGAGTTGGCAACTATTTTTCATGATCTACACTTTTGGAGACACTACTTATTGGGTGAAAAATTCATTGTTCACATAGAACATAAAATCTTAAAATATATCTCCACTCAATGAGACTTGAAACTAAGACAGTGCAGGTGGTTCGATTACTTTCATTAGTTCAACTTTGATCTTGCTTATACCCCTAGTAAGGTTAATTCCATGGAAGATGCTTTAAGCTGCAAGACACAGACAAAGATGTTCAGTTATCCAGCAGTGAGTGGAAGATAATGGCTTTGTTTTTGGGGATGCATTTGGTGGTTCAGGAGCAGAGTGGGCAACCTGTTCTAGAAAAAATTATAGTTTCGTACTCTCTTCTAGAGTAAGTTCACAGGCAACAACCGACTGATCTTAAGGGGCTAGTTTTGAGGGAAAGCATTGCAGGATAGAACCCGCCTTCTGATTGGGTAGTTGATGGCAGTGAAACTCTCCTTTTCTGTGTCCATGTATAGGTACCTTTGGGTATACGGGAAGAGATGATGAAGTAATCTCACACCTCTATTTGGGAAATTCATCCTAGGTAGACCAAGATGTATAGAGATATGTGTCAATAGTACTGGTGGCCTGGTATGAAAAAGAAGATAGTGGGTTTCATCGCTCGATGATCTACCTGCTAACAGGAAAAGGCAGAGCACTAGAGACCTGCTGGACTCCTACATCCTTTATCCATTTCTAAATGGAAATGTAATGACATCACCATGGGTTTTTCTATAATCTTTCCAAGCTCTCCTCGAGGCAGCGATGCAGTATGGTTTTCTATAATCTTTCCAAGCTCTCCTCGAGGCAGCGATGCAGTATGGGTGGTTGTTGATAGGTTGACCAAGGTTGCACACTTCTTACCTATCTGGGAGACCTTTATAATTAATGAGTTGGGAAGGATGTATATCCGGTAGATTGTGTGACATCATAGCGTACCTCATTCTATTGTCTCAAACAGAGATTCATGCTTTACTTCACAGTTCTGGAAAGGGTTTCAAAAGGCACTGGGTTTATTGGTACTTCTGAGTACTGCATATCTCCCTCAGACCGATGGGCAGTCCAAGAGAACTATACGAGTGTTAAAGAATATGTTACAGGAATGTATTCTTGATTTTGGAGGTTCTTGGGAGAAAAATATACCTCTTGTTGAGTTTACATTTAATAACAGCTTCCGAGAGACAATTCAAATGGCTCTGTATAAGGCACTCTATGGTAGACCATTCTGTTCACCTTTATGTTGCCTTGAAGTAGCTGAGGTAGCTATGTTGGGTCCTCATCTCGTTTAGGAGAATTCTAAGTAAGTTCAGGTAATTCAGAAGCATATGACTAAAACTTAGTCCATACAAAAGTTTTATACGATCGTCATCGAAGACATCTAGATTTTGAGGTGGGAAATCAACTCTTTTTATGTGTTTCTCCGAGGTTGAGTCACAGGCGTATCAGTAGATAGGGAAAGTTATCATGGAGATACGTAGGGTTGTTAAATATAGTGAATAGATTTGGGTCGGTAGCCTATCGGTTACTGGTACCTCAAAGGTATCGTGCCATGCACAATGTTTTCCACGTATCTCATCTTCTACAATATCATCCAGACCCATCTCATTCTTTTAACCCTGAATACATCGAGCTTGAGGCAGATGCATCCTTTGTGGAGCATCTGATCTATGTCGTTGACCACAGCATGAATGTCCTTTGAGGAAGGTCAGTCCTCCTAGTTTGGGTGTTATGGAAATACAGATGCGTTTAGGACGAGACCTGGGAATGAGAGATGGATGTACATACGCAGTGGTCTGATCTTTTCTCTGATGACGTTCCACTACCCTCAGAAGGGAAACTCGGGGATGATTTTTCTTAATGAGTGGCGGTTGTAATGTCCTAACTTTAGTTAGGTAAGGACTGTTTAAATTTTTGTTGTCTAAATCTTTAAAGCGACCCAGGGAACGCGTCTGCGGACCCCTCTATGGGTCTCGGGCATCCTTTTTTAATTAATTAAATGATTGTAGGAGTTTTATGAAACATATTAAATCACACTTTAGCGCGGTGTTTGGGATTAAAATAATTAATTAAGGATTGAAAAGTAATAAGAATAGATTTAAATAAAATTTAAAAGAAAGCAAGAATGGATAAAAAGAAATTTATAAATAAAATATAAAGGGGGTTATGAAAAAAGTAAAAATAATTAAAATGGGAGATTTCCTTTTTTTTATTATTTTTATCCTTTTTCTTTTAAATCATTTTTATTATATTATATTTTCCATTTTATTTTCCCTTTTATTTTCTTTTCTTTTTCTTTTTCTTTTCTTTTTTTTTCTTTTTTTTCTTTATTTTCTTCTTTATTTTTTTCTCCTCTCTTCCTCTCCTCCTCTCCCTCACATCGTGCCTCTCCCTCTCCCAAGGTGGCGCACTGTCAAGAACCGCCTTCACCAGAAGGAGGGAAGGGTCAATAGATTGTCATTCCCTTCCTTCTTTAAGTTTTTGGAGATATAATGACCCCTGAAACCCACCTTCAATAGGTCCCGGAGTGGCGACTTGCCACAAGGGTATAGAATCTCACACAAAATGGAAGTTATTGCCCTTTTTATTTTTATAGGATTGAGAGATAAGATAGAAACCCCAACAATACCAAATATGAAAGTAAAGGAAAATCCAAATGTAACCCTTTCCCATATGCATGTTCAACAGTAAATAATACAATCCTTAAAAACTAAAAAGGTAATGTACCAAGAAAAAGGAAAATGACAACAACAACTGCCCCAAGGTCCGAGCTAGTATGGTCTCACACGATCCCTGAAGTCCTTCTGGAAAATTGAAAGTAGTTTTACATGCGTAGGGTGAGCATACAAGTATAATCAGTAGGGAAAACCAAAAATCCCTCATGCATAAGTGGAGAGGCATTCTAATGCCCTGTGAGAAAAGAAAAAAAACCAAAACACATAGTAAGGAAAACTATCCACCCAAGTCTCACTAAGGCACACTCCCCAAATAACGCAAGGCAAGTAAATTATAGTAATAGAACATCAATATTTGGGTACCTTGCACCACTTTCCCACTGGTTATTGAAGGAATCCTACGCAACGAACCAATCCCACCATTCTCACAGCAGTCCCACTGCCAAACACCGTCCGCACACACCTGGGAAATACCTTCACCGCATTCCCACTGCCAAACCCCGGCCACACACACTTAGTCCACAACCTCACTACAGTCCCACTTCCAAACCCCTCCCACACACACCTGGGCCAGAACAACTACTGCCACACCCGAAGACACCTGGGCCTCATCCCGAAGACACTTGGGAAACAACCTGCCCGCAGACACCTGGTTCAACCACCACAACTACCCCACCTGAGGATTCTTGGACTAATAATAGACCTCAGGCCATCACATCCTGCCCGAAGAGTCTTGGGATATTTTGGAAAGGGATCAGAAAAGGAGTTAATAACCATCCCCTCATAGGAGTGTTGGGAAAAACACCCTCCCCCATTAAATGGGGGTGTTCAGCACTAAGTGCTAAACTTGGGTGGGGCGTGAATAAGAAAACATAAAAACAATAGATATATGTATAGTTAACAAGCACTCATCCCAACCTAGGGTTCCCAAATCCAACCTAAGCATAACACCCTTGTTACAATTCATTCATAAAAGAAGCCACAACACTCACGGCCAAGTCACAACTCATTCCCAAAACCAATTCCCCATTTAACCAATTGTCAGTTTCATGTTCAATTGATCCCATTTAAGTAAATTTTTCACTATTGGGTGACTAACAGGAGTAACCACATGCCAAGAAAAGAGAAACATTCAAACAGCAATTTAACCATTCACACTCGGTTCTCTTGTGAATTCACAACAACAAAGGGATAAGTGATATCCCTCAAAGTATTGGAACCAAACCAAGCCACAAGATAAAGCCCCACGTCCCCAAAACCAGGAACCCACGAATTCTCAATGATAGAGGATTCCACCCCAATTCGTGATACAAACAGAGAAACCACAACCCAAGATTCACAACCAGCAACCGTGTCACACCATAGGATCCTATCCTCGCCCACATCGCACCATAAGAAGAAAAACAGAATAATTCCCCTACTACCAAAAAAGATTATAGAAACATCCAGGTTTAAGCACATCATTCATTAGGTTCTTCTTTTTTTGTTAACCGGGGTGGTCACACAAGGAATCTTGTTTTACTGAACATCCATTTAAACCAAATGGGTTTACGTGATTAACCAATTTCCAGGTTAAGTCATTTAATCATCATAGAAAACAAAGTTTCATTAGTGCGCAAAGAAATACCACCAATGTCCATGATTTTCAGTGAGCATAGGCCCACACAATCCACAACACATACAAAATAAATGTAGTGTAGCAGAAACATCGATCACACCCCCCTTCATTATTTAAAATTCCATTCATCATATTCATTAAGTTTGGTTTCATTAATTCCCACAGAGGCAAAGAATACCCATCCTGCATGGTACACAAAAAGGATAGGTGAAAGAAAATCCTACTTGATTGATCAAAGATCAAAGTTCTTCTCCACGCGCCAAGAATCAGGGAAAAGCGTGACTTGCAGGGGAGGGACGTCGGGAACTCCAAATGTACTAAGACGAAAGGAAGTCAGTCAAGCGGTAGAATAAAGAATAATAAATTCCCATGTGATATTTCGATAAGATCTCGTTGTTACAGAAGATGGGGATTTGAATGGATTTAAATTTGGATCATGGTTCCCCACGCGGTTGGGTGGTTACACACGATGGAATTAATTGTTATTTAATTCTCCATTGAGGAGGTCCCTTGGGATTTATTGGGTATTAATTATAGAATTTTAAATGGATTTGAACCACTTAAAAAAATTTGGAAATCCCAAAGAAGCATTATTGGAAGAACTATAGAAGAGAAACCGACAAGGCTGGGTGACATCGATCGGTCGCGCTGATCAGTCGCGCCGATCGGTCGCCCTGATCGATTACATGCTGAAATGACGTCCTACCACCGATACATCACCCCTAGGATCCATAATTTGGAAAAGGCTTGGACCTCGAGGGTCCGGGTCATCACATCAGATACCTCTCAAAGCATTCTTGCCATCAAGAATTTAAAACCAGACCTGAAGAAATGAGGGGGGTTCTGAACAACTGCCCTAGAAGATACCTCTCAAGAGTGATCCCAAACAATTAAAATCACCATAAAACAAAGTATTGAACCGTCTTGTCATGTAGTGAGGGGTTTCCCTTCCTCCATGTTAAGATACTATCCACTTTGGGTGGTTCTGACTCGCCTGCACGGGTTTAGGTTCATCCACTCTAATGCGTCTTAACTAGGGATTAGGTCCTCCCCTCCCCACATCTCAGGATACTTCACACACATCCATAGAATAGGAAAACCACACATTCCATAGTTAACATGGTAAAGTGTTAGGTCACAACAAGTACAAAAATAGAACAGCACAAAACTCAAAACAACTCTGGGTACTGGGAACGCATTTGTGCTTCCCCTTCCCGGGTACTTTCCTCAAGCCCACCATGCCTCCACAATACATGAACCAAAGGAATGGTTCGTCCATGAAGCGCCTTCTCCTCACGATCCTCGGTCATCACTAGTCTCTCCAGAAACATTGCATTCTTCGATATCTAGCTCTCCCTAGTCAAGTACGTGTGAATCGTCATGCAGATACCAACAGAGCTGGGACACATGGAAGACGTCATGTATCCTCTGTACCGGTAGTAGTAACGGTATGTGATAAGCCACTTCTCCGACCTGCCGTAACACTTCAATGGGTCCGATGAATCTGGGAGAGAGCTTTCTCCCCCTACCGAACCTTCGTTGTCCACGCCGAGGGGAGACCTTAAAGAATACATGGTCCCTGACCCTGAACTCCAAGGGTCTCCTCCTATTATCAGCATATGACTTATGTCGGTTCTGTGCCACCTTCATCCTTTCCCGTATATGTCGAACCACCTCTGTCATGCTCTGCACTTCTTTCGGGCTAAGAACACTCACTTACCCAACTTTAGTCCAGCACACGGGTGAGCGACATGACCTCCCGTACAAGGCTTCGAACGGAGCCATGCCAATGGTAGAGTGATAGCTATTATTGTAGCCAAACTCTACCAGAGGCAAGTGTCACACCCACGATCCCCCAAAATCCAGAATACATGCCTGTAGCATGTCCTCCAAGGTCTGGATGGTGCGCTCTTTCTATCCATCTGTCTGGGGATGGAAAGCAGTGCTAAGACATAACTGGGTGTCAAAAGCATGCTATAATCCCCTCTAGACTCGTGAGGAAAACCACATATCCCTATCCGAGACTATGGATCTTGGAACTCCATGCAACCGCACCACCTCATCAACAAACCTTCATGCTAAAGAATCCACTACACCTGAATCCTTGATCGCCAGAAAGTGGGCCGATTTCGTCAACCGATCCACCACTACCCAGATAGCGTCACAACCTCCTTGAACCATGGGTACCCCCGTGACGAAATCCATCGAGATGTCCTCCCACTTCCACTTGGGGACATCTAAAGGTTTCAACAAGCTTCCTAGGACACGGTGTTCAGCCTTCACATGGTAACACACTAGGCACTTTGCTACAAACTATGCTACTGCCCGTTTCACCCCGGGCCACTAGAACTGTCTCTTCAGGCCCTGGTACATCTTGGAAACTCTCAGGTGCACCGCTAGGGGTGATTTGGGGAACTCACTAAGAACTTTGTCACACATTTCCTCTGGAACTAACATATTTCCTTGGAAAAGCATTTGGTTCTGACCATCCTTCGTCCACCCTTCCGAATCATTGCCCTGGTCAACTCGTTCATGCATCACTTCTCTTTCAGAGTTTCCCCATTGGGGATCATCTACATGCTGAAACAGAGAATATTGCACCGTCATTTGATATAGGAAACTCTACCACCTTCCATCCTAGCATCCAGGTGCAGGGCAGCCAACTCCTCCATCTCCTTCCAAGTATCTCCTGATTCTCGGACTACATCCTTCTGTGACTTCCTGCTCAAAGCATCAGCCACCACATTCCCCTTTCCCATGGTGTAGGAAATATCAAAGTCGTAGACTTGAAAGAATTCCATCCACCTTCACTGTCATAAGTTTAGGTCCCACAGGGATAAGATGTACTTCAAGCTTTTGTGATCTGTGAAGACCATGAAGCGCTCCCCAACGAGGTAGTGCCGCTACAACTTTAGTGTGAACACGGCCATCGTGAGCTCTAGGTCATGGGTGGCATAGTTACGCTCATGGGGACATAACTGCCTAGACCCATAGGAGATCACCCATTTCTACTGCATTAATACACATTTTAGGCCTTTCCTTGAAGCATCACAGAACACCTCATATGTTGCCCCTTCTTCTGAAAACCTCAGCACTGGGGAACTAACCAACTTCTCCTTCAGATAGCTAAAGGCTACCTCGCACTGGTCGTCCCATACGAAAGTCTGGTCCTTCTTGGTCAAGGCTATAAAGGGTGCAGCAACTCGGGAGAAGTTGGGCACGAACCTCCGGTAGTAACCTGCCAGCCCGAGAGAACTATGAACCTCCACCACATTCTTAGGTGCTGCCCAAGAAACAATCGCCTCGACCTTCGATGGGTCCGCTGCTATCACCTGCTTGGACACCACGTTCCCAAGGAAATGCAGTTCTTGCATCCAGAAAGTGCACTTGGACAACTTCCCAGAGAGCTGGTGCTGTCGGAGGACCTCTAAAACCGTTCTCAAGTGCTCAGCGTGATCATCCTCTGATCTTGAGTAGATCAAGATGTCGTCAACAAACACAACTACAAACCGGTCCAGATATTCTCGAAAGATGGAGTTCATGAGACCCATGAACATGGTTGGAGTGTTTGTAATGTTGAACAGCATGACCAAGAACTCAAATTGTCCATATCATTTTCAAGATGTCACCCTCCTTTACCCTCACTTAGTGATATCCAAACCGCAGATCAATCTTCGAGAACCAACCTGGTCCCCTCAGGTGGTCAAAGAGATCATCTATCCTCGAGAGAGGGTAGCGATTCTTGACCATCACCTGATTCAGCCTCCTGTAGTCTATGCATAGCCTTAGACCACCATCCGCCTTATTTGAAAACAAAACAAGATGCCCCACGGTGATGCACTTAGCCAAAAAAATCCTTCTTCATTAGATCGTCAATATGGATCCGCAACTCCCACAACTCAGAAGGTGACATCTGATAGGGAGCCATCGAAATTGGATGGGCACCAGGTTCCAAGTCTATCTCGAACTCAACATCACATCGAGGGGGCAGAGTTGCCACCTCTTCATGGAAGGCGTCCATAAACTCACTGACGATCCCTAGGACTTCCACCATTTCGGCACCCACAGACTCCACTGACAGCTCAGCCAGCAAGGAGAGGAGGGGTTCCCCTTGATTTCTTCTTCCCTAGAAACTCTGATCATCGATGAAAGTCACTCATAGGCCACCCAAGTCTGAAAACAAAACCTTTCCTCAAAAGCAGTCAATGACGGCACATACAGAGAACAACCAGTCAATGCGTTGGATGACATTGTATGGTTGTATCTGCAATAGTAGAAGATCCCTGACTGACTGATGTGGCCCTATCATTAGTCTGCACCCTCGAAAAACATACAACAAGTCGGTCTGTCCTCCGACTGGTGTGCTCAGCACCAGGGGCACTTGACGTCTCTCAGCGTCTAAACCGAGAGCATGGGACAGACTAGGTGTAACAAAGGAGTGTGAGGCTCTTGTATCGAACAAAGTATATGTAAGGGTACTAAACAAGATGATTGTACCTCGAACAACCTCTGGCCCTGCTGGAACTGCTGCCTCCATGGCATGCAACTGCACACGCCCATCTCCTCTGCCTCTTGGCTATCGACCACCTCCCCGACCATTCTCGGGTCGAGGTCCCTAAGGAGGGCCCTGAGGTCGGCCTCCTCCTGCAACGTCTGCCCTTGGTGGGGCAGGAGCCTGTTGCCCCTGCTGCTCCTGTTGAAAGGGCCTATCTGGGAACTGCTGCTAATGAGGTGGGTGATGGACCTGCCCACTCCCACTGTACTGGAACCTGTCCAGGAACTGGTTTCGAAGGTATCCATGGCTGCCATAGATGAAGCACCTCGGTCCCAGGCCTAAAGGAAAAGGGAGAGGACCGAGAGGTCGGAACTGGAACTGCTGCAGCCTGCTCCCTGATGGTCGAAACCTAGAGGGCCCTGATGCTGGAGGCCTGCTGCTAATAGCCTTCCCCTTTGACGAGCACAACTGGATCCCCTCTCGTGACACACCTCCCAGCGTGTGTATCCTCTCCACCACTTCATCCTTCTTCTTCGCCTCTAAGTATGTCGGTAGGGTGAAGGGGTAACAACATACTGATGATAAGGTCGGAGTGCCTCCTCTAAACATCTCGCCCGAGACTCCTCATCCGGAAAGAGGTTCGGAGCAAAGTGAAGGAGATCCTTGAACTTGATCCCCAACTCTCTCACTGACATACTCCCCTACTAGAGAGAGAGTATCTCCTTCCTCTTCTCGGCCTTCATCGTGGAAGAGAGGAATTCTGCCCGGAACTCCTTCTCGAAGTCAACCCACACAACCCCAGCTTCCATATTCTCTCTAAGATAAAGCGTCCACCACTGACGTGCTACTCCCCGCATCTGGCTCACGGCCAGAGGAACCCAATTCTCCGTCGGAGCCCGGATCAAGCCAAAAGTTATCACCAGCTCTTCTAGCCAGCTCTCTGTCTCCATATATGAGGTTCTTCCCTCATAATTCCCGAGGGTCTATCGCGGAAAGGATCGAAGCATCTTCTACCACTGATCATTCTCCTCATCTTGGTCGGTCCTATGCTGATCAAACAAGTCAACCTCTTGGGCCTCGATCCCCCGCACAACTCGTGGTCGCCTCCCAGGTGCCATAGCTGTAAGGTAAACAAGGAATGCCTAATCATGAGTAGTGTCAAATATTGTTCTTAAATTTTCGTAGACTCCTTTATTTATTTTTTAATCCCCAAGAAACCCATGAAACATAAGAGCACAAGTCATTATGATGCATGTACCTTTCCTTGGGTCTCTACCCTGCAATCAGTGTAGCCTCAGTTGGTCATTCGGTAGGTCCAAAGTACTTGCATCGGATCACGGGGGGCCCTAAAATCCCATGTCCTAGCAAGTCTTACCTGGCCTAATTCACACACCAAGGTCACCCAACACTGTTTCCCTACCACCCCATGAAATCATCACTGCGCCTAACTCCAAAATCCATAATATCTCTCAACTACAAACCTCTCCTCTGATACCATTCTTTCATGACCCGCCTTCACCAAAAGGAGGGAAGGGTCAGTAGATTTCCAGGACCTTCTTTCTTTAAGTTAAAGTAGAGATAATGACCCTCGAAACCCGCCTTCAATAGGTCCCAGAGTGGTGACTAGCCCCAAGGATATATAATCTCACACAAAATGGAAGGCATTACCCTTTTTATTTTTATAGGATCGAGAGATAAGATAGCAACCCCAACAATACCAAAGATGAAAGTAAAGGCAAATCCAAAAGCAACCCATTCCCATATGCATGTTAAACAGTAAATAATACAAGCCTCAAAAACTACAAAGGTAAAGTACCAAGAAAAAGGAAAATGACAACAGAAACTACCCCAAGGTCCAAGGTAGTACGGTTCCGCACGATCCCTAAAGTTATCCTGGAAACCTGAAATCAATTTTACATGCGTAGGGTGAGCATACAAGTATACTCAGTAGGGAAAACCCAAATCTCTCGTGCACAAGTGGAGAGGCATTCTAATGCCCTGTGAGAAAATAAAAAAAACAAAGCACCTAGCAAATAAAACTATCCACCCAAGTATTACCAAGGCACACTCCCCAAATAACGCAAGGCATGTAAAGTATAGTAATAGCACATAGATATTTGGGTACCCCACGCCACTTTACCACTGGTTATTGAAGACATCCTATGCATCAAACCAATCATGCCATTCTCACCGCAGTCCCACTGCCAAACCCCACCCGCACACACGTGGGCCACAACCTCACCGCAGTCCCACTGCCAAACCCCGCCCGCACACACCTGGGCCAGAACAACTACCTCCACTCCCAAAGACACCTAGGCCAGAATAACTAATGCCACACCCGAAGACACCTGGGACTCATCCCGAAGACACTTGGGAAACAACCTGCCCACAGACACATGGGCCAACCACCAAAACTACCCCGCACGAAGATTCTTGGGCTAATAATGGACCTCAGGCCATTACAACCTACACAAAGAGTCTTGGGCTATTCAGGAAAGGGAGCAGAAAAGGAGTTAATAACCAACCACTCAGAGGAGTGTTGGGAAAAACACTCCCCCCCCCCATAAAATGGCGGTGTTCGGCACTAAGTGCTCATCTTGGGTGGGGCGCGAATATGAAAACATAAAAAAAGGTATATGTATAGTTAATAAGCACTCATCCCAACCTAGGGTTCCCAAATCCAACCTCAGAATAACACCCTTCTTACTATTCGTTCATAAAAGAAGCCACAACACTCACGGCCAAGTCACAACACTTTCCCAAAACCAATTCCCCATTTAACCCATTCTCTGTTTCATGTTCAAGTGACCCCATTTAAGTAAATTATGCACTACTGAGAGACTAACAGGCATAACCACAATCCAGGAAAAGAGAAACAGCCAAACATCAATTTAAGAATTCACACCCAGTTCTCTTGTGAAGTCACAACAATAAAAAGATAATTGATATCCCTCAAAGTACTGGAACCAAACCAAGCTACGAGATACATCCCCATGTCCCCAAAACCAGGAACCCACCAATTCTCAACAATAAAGGATTCCACCCCAATTTGTGATACAAGCTGAGCAACCACAACCCCAGATTCACAACCAACAACCGTGACACACCATAGGATCCCATCCTCACCCACATCGCACCATAGGAAGAAAAACAAAACAATTCACCTACTACCAAAATAGAGTAGATAAACTTCCAGGTTCAAGCACACTATTCATTAGGTTCTTCTTTATGTTTGTTAACCAGGGTGGTCACACAGGGATTCTTGTTTTTCTGAACATCCATTTAAACTAACTGGGTTTATGTGATTAAACAATTTCTAGATTAAGTCATTTAATCATCATAGAAAACAAAGTTTCATTAGTGCACAAGGAAATACCACCAACAGCCATGATTTTCAGTGAGCATAGGCCCGCACAATCCAAAACACATACAACATAAAAGTAGTGTAGTAGAAACATTGATCAAACCCCCCTTCATTCTTTAAAAGTCTGTTCATCATCTTCATTAAGTTTGGTTTCATTAATTCCGAAAGAAGAAAAGTGTACCCACCCTGCATGATATACATAAAGGAGAGGCGAAGGAAAGCCTTAATTGATTGATCAAAGATCGAAGTTCTTCTCAACGAGCCAAGAATCAGGGAAAAGTGCGACTCACAGGGGAGGGACATCAGGAACTCCAAGCGTACTAAGAATAAAGGAAGTCATCCAAGAGGAAGAAGAAGGAATAAGAAATTCTTGTGTGATATATAAATAATATCCCACTGTTAAGGGAGATGGGGATTTGAATAGATTTAAATTCGGATTGTGGTTACCCATGAGGTTGGGTGGTTACACACGATGTAATCAATTGTTATTTAATTCTCCATTGAGGAGGTCCCTTGGGATTTATTGGGTACTAATTTTGTAATTTTAAACGGCATTGAACCACTTGAAAAAAAAAAGTTGAAAAGCCCAAAGAGGTGTTACAGGAAGAACTATAGAAGAGAAACTGACAAGGCAGGGTGACACTGATCAGTCGCACCGATCAGTCGCCCCAATCGGTCATGCACCGAAATGACGCCCTACCACTGAGACGTCACCACTAGGATCTGGAATTTGGAAAAGGGTTGGACCTCGAGGGTCCAGGTCATCACACGCACCACCCTTATCCCCGTTCAGAAGACCGTCACGCCTCCATTATTCATCTGTTTTCTTTTTTGTTAGGTAAACTTTAAGGAAATGATAACATTGCGCATTTGGAATCGTAGTATTTCATTGAGTATCCTTCGCACAGTTCGTCACAGAAGGATTTTACCCTATTTGGGGTTTTTCAAAAATCATCTATTTTAATCCATTTTAGGTCAAATAAAATCCTACCACAGATCATAGAATCATATGTGACCATAATGTAGGGTTTTTACTCTCTTTAACTCCATTTTGTTATGATTTATAAAAATGAACATTTGTGTTGTTCGTCACTGCCTACCAACTTTGTGAAATTTCACCCAATCTTTTCAATTTGATTATTTTGATTAATTGTTGAAACACTTTTATTCATGAAATAAATTGTTTAAATTGTTTCAACATGTTTGGACAGCCCTTTGGGCGTGCTAATGTGGCCAGTATAAATTATGTTATCCTAACTATTTAATTTAATTAACTGCATGTGTTGCGCAACCTATTTTTGTTGTGTTTAATTTAAATAATTAATGTAGATTAATTATGAACCTTAAAATGTTGTATACTTGGTAGTTATTTATGTTTATTTATTTATTTACTAAAAAGTTCATTTATCTTCTTGTGCTGATATGGTATCTTTCCTTTTTATGTTTTTTATGCTACAATATTAAATTAATACCTTGTGTTGCACAGGTGTATCTTCTTAGATTTCAAACTTCAATTACATATGCATTCTATGTCAAATATACTACTATGAAACATTAATTAGATTTAGGGTGGGGAAAGAAGCTAGGTCCCATATTAAGGGCCATGCTTAGACCCTCCGTTCTTGACTGGTTACCACTATGCGTCAGGGGGCGGTGTCTTGGTATTTTCCAGACCGAGACTTCCCCCAGCTTTCTAATACTTATGAGTGACACTAGTTCCAAAAGGGCACATCGAGGATGGATCCATTGACAATGTGGATAATCCAGCCTCAGAGGATGATCAATCCCTTTTTGCGAGATCATAACAGACTCATGGTAAAGCCTTACCTCGATTGATACTTGGTCTTTCGAAATATTTGCTTGGACGGGCTCGGTGGAATTGGATAATTTAAAGGATGTTCCATAGCAATACCTTCAGGAAGAGATCAGACTCCAACTCTAAACTTGAACCTTAATAATGATGCATTTGGAGGTTTATATCAATGCTTCCTTGAGTCTCTTGTGAATTGTTATATTTTTCGGGTATGTTGAAGCACACCCGGTTGACACATGACTTAGACCCCAAGTTAAAGCACAAGATTTGTGGTATGCCTCTATCTTGTTTTACCTTGATCTTCCATCATTTATATATATATATGTGTGTGTGTGTGTGTGTGTGTGTGAATTATAGTTATAGGTATTTCCTTTAGACTCCCAGCTTAGGCTGAAGTAGGTGATTAGAGACGGGTGTCGTTGTGAACCTGATCCGAGTTATTAACTTCATTGCACTTAATTTTTTAATTGCATTCGTTATATAATGGAACTCTATATTTTATTACTACAAAAAATGGAATGGTTTAGAAATTGTGGGTTCCGACCTACTAAGATTTTATCTCACACCCTACACAAGATTTTTTGACACCCGAGTAGATTACATGCTTGAAGGTATTGACAAAGGGAAGCATGCTGCTTCTGATGCTTGATTTGTTTCTAACTGCTTCGGGTGGAGATCGAGGTAGAGGACTGAGCCTTTATCATAATGTATTTTTTTCTTTGTGTCTTTTCTTTTTAGTTGATAGTATTCTTGGGTTTCTATTTTTGTACTTTCAGTTTAGACAGACATAATAGCATGGCATTGTTTTGAGAGCTTCCACACTTGATTATTATTCAGTTGGATTATTCATATTGTTTCTTCTGAATTTTATTCATTTATATGCTTCTTCTATTTATTATTAATTTATGTTTACTTATTCTATGATAATACTTATTACTTATGAGGGCATAGTCTCCCCCTCAGACACAAAAAAAGGCCCTTACTGCTAGTCATCATCCTCTGGCATTCAGGGAGATGCGCTTGAGGTTATGTGGTCAACCCGGCTCGGGGCACAATTTAGGTGGCTCCCAAGATGGGGATGATATAAATAATAACTGAATATAAATGAGGTAAATTTTTAATTATTGGACTTTATTTTTTCTAGGTACCTAGAACCATTGTCGTAAATACCTTTCACAAGACAGTTTAGTATATCTAGTAAAAACCCATCTAAGGTTGCTAGCCAACTAAATTATCCCATGATACTATTGATGCTTTGAAGGATATCTACAATTGGGCCCCACCTATGTCATACCTTTCCAAGTAATTCCTCATATATTGAATAATAAATTTAACAATGCACCTTATGGAATATCCATATGGAGTAGAAGATACGAATTTATCAATATTTCCCCAAATAATCAAATAAATTTCATAGTAAATGCCATACGAAAGATGGTATATGGTTTAGAAATGAACATATCCATGATAAATTATACGAATAATTAGGGGAAATCCAATAATAGATGATCATATGGAATTAAATATTTCCAGGGAACAAACAAAGGAATCAAGTAAATGAATTCAAATATTATACTTGGCCAAATAAATCATAAACCGTCCATAGGAAGAATAAGTATGGTATCAATACAACATATCCCATGTTAAGTAAAAATAAAGTATTTTTTATCATTTATGAATTTAAATACCATAAAAATATATTTTAAAGATATTCTTGTGGAAAATAATCTTTTGTTTTGAAAAAAAAATTCTTTGAAATTTAATTTTGAAAACATTTTCTTTAAAATGTAACCTCTCAAAAATGAAAAGGAAGCTTATAATAAATGATAGTCGTTAATTTTTTACATGTTCTGTGAGGTAAAATTATCATTCCTTTTTCATGGTAAAAATGTTAGAAAATTCCTTGTTTAGAAAGTGATAGAAAGATTCCTTTGAAAACACTAGAACAAGATAAAAAGGGTAAAAATTTATTTAATGAATCATTTTGGAAAGGAAAAAACATTTTTGAAAACATTTTATAAAACAAGATTTTTAGAAGAAAACATGTTCTCTGTTTAAAGAGAGAAATAATGTTAGGTTTTCGAAAAAACATTTTCTAAAATATTTTGGGTACCTCAAAATAGAAAAATGGTACTATTAATTGAAAAAGTTTATGAATAACCAGAGGATAATAAAATGAAAGGGTTTACTGAATAATGATCCAATAATTTATTCTGATGGAAATTCAATTGTAAACAATCTCAAACAAAATGAGATTGTAAGGTATACCCTTGAAAAGGCTATAAATTGATTTAAAACTCAACTAGTGAATATATTATGTCTTTAAAATTTGAATCCACATGAAATTAGTGGATAAAAAACAATAGATAGTGAAAAGTGATTACAAATGTAATCTTATAATTTTAATGAAAATGAGTAAGTTATATAACCCAATGAAAAGGAATCAGGTTATGAAATGTTTTTCCACTTGGTAACTTTTAAATCAAATACCCATGGAAGGAATAATTCAAATTGGAACTCAAAATACCAAGAATAATGAATGAAATTTGATATTACAATTAATATTGGAATTATATAAACTCTATATAAGAAATTTGGTTCCCAAAAGTAAATTGATTGTTTCATGAAAAATTTAGCAATCACAAAGGAAGTGAGATTGCAATGATAATCATTAAGACCATTCTTTAGGGAAATAAACATTAAACATTCCAAAGTGTCTCATACCACTTTGAAACATTTGAATTATAATCCCCATGAAATAATGATATTAATTGAAACATATAATATCTTGATAATAAGTATATTCATGATATAACATGTCAAAGGGCAGTATATACACCATATGAATAAACCAGGTTCGTAACAACAATTAAGTCTCAATGGAATGTAAATTGAGACGAAATCCCTTACGTTGTGTTGTATTTTGGGTGAACATCATTTTAATTATTATGTAAGGGTTTTAAGAGTGTCAATAACTTATTACAGAACAATATTTAAGTTTATAATACAATTTATTATCTTACTATAATATCTTGTTACGGGTTTGTTAACAATCTTTCATTATTTTTACTATTTCTGGTCTTAAGTGCCTAGTCTGTGGAGTATGTTTTAACATGTTACTTTTTGTTCCTATCATGGTTTCATAATCTAAAGAATGTAAACCATGAATTAAATGAAATATATATTCAGTATATATGTCACACCCCGAATTTTTGATTTATTTTTATTTTACTATTTCTTGGCTCCGGGTCCTCGCGCCAAGGTCTAGGAAGGGTCTCGAAATAAAAAAAATTGTCATTTAATATTTTAGTGGTTTTCATACCCATGTGTGATCACGACACAGTGGGCAGTAGCCACATGATTTCCCATGTGTTTGTGCATATTCCCAAGTGGTCTAGGTTGAGGCGTCTAACTTGCGAGCAGTTTATTAAGCCATGTGATAAGCACGTGGTGACCTGGTTTTCAGAATAAGATAAATAAACATATTAAAATTTAAAAGAAAAGAATGTTCTATAATAATAATAATATTATGTTGTTATTTTTATTATTATTTTGATTATTATTAAGAAAATTAAATTTTTTAATAATATTATTATTATTCATTATAATAATAATAATTATTATTATTATTTATAATATTATTATTATTATTACAAAATGACTAAAAAAAAGTGGTGAAACCCTAGCTAATCCCCCCTTCCTCGTTCCCTATGAGAGCTTCCCCTACCCCTCCCCTTCGTCTGCTTGCGTGCCCCCAAAGCCCCGACCCCTGGCCTTCTCCTGGTCCAGCCATGCCTTCATGGTCCCACCATGCCTCACCCTCGATGGTGCACTCAGCTCCAGCCTCCTTGTTCGCCCCCTCCGCGCTCGCCCGAGACCACGCACCACCCTGTCATCTCCGGTACCCGCCGCCTAGCCGACCCAGCTATCCTCCTCCCACATCTAGCTGCTTATGATGCTTCTGAACCGCACGCCTGCTCCTGGCCGGCCTCACCCTGCTGCTCCGGCCCATCTGTGCTCACCCCGACCTCCTCAATTCACCCCTTTAGCACACACCAGTCGACCCCTCCCAACTGACCGGTGCACCTGAATCCCTATGTTGTCCCTTTGCTCTGATGGTCAACAGTGGAAAACCTAAACCCATGTGCACGCTGTTCTCCAGTGTCCAGAGCCCCCTACATGCGCAATCTTCTAACAAACCCAACCCCTATTTTCCAACGGTCTTTCGGTGCTAATTGCAGTATGACCGCCTCCACCCTAGCAGTCGATTTCCTCCCATTTGGTGTGTATTCTTTGTGAATTGGATTTTTTCATCAATTTAACAACATATAATGCATTAGGTTGTGTTCTCATGTTTCTCTCATCGTCTAAGGTGTGTGGTTGGTCTGAGACATTCTGTTATTCCTTCTACTGAAGTGTTGTTCCGTCCGCGCTTGGTTTGAGGTAGGCGAATCCAACTATTCCCTTTCGGACTAATTTCCTTGTCACTTTCATGTTTTCAATTGCTCTCAAATATTATCCACACCTCTGTGGCACCCTTTTTTATCTTATTACATTGTTTTGGAGTTCATTTAATTTGTTAAAAATGCGTTTTCATGGATATTGGTGTGAAATGCCTCATTTTATCATACCTCGTGGGTTTGATTTAACTTCTATAGTTATTCTAAGGATAGAACTGGGGGTTTTATGAAAATTATAGCTTTAGCGATATTGGGATGATAAATAGTTGGTTTGCAAACTTATTATGCCATGTTCGACTGGGTTCTTTTATAGCTTTGTGTGATTATATGAAAATGTTTTAAAAAGAGTTTTATGGTGGCACTCGGGTTGTTTTATGCTTTCTATGTGAGGTGGATAGTGCACCATGGTTTTATGATAAAGGGTGGGTTTTGTGTAAGTGTTTTGGAAAATACATGGTTTATAATTTATCCTTTAAGGTTTAGTCATTTGGTTTGAAAAATGTTTTGGTGTGGGATGGAAAAAGGATGTTACACAAGAACCTTGATTTCTCAAATGTTATCACTCCCCTCTCTCTCTCTTTTCCTTACATCTAAAATGGATCTTTGATTTTTAAATAGTGTATTGGTATTATATGTTTCTTTAAAATGTTTTTTTATTTAAAATTTGAACTGTGGAGCATTTTGGGACACAGTTGGTTTCAAAAGTTTTAAAGGAACATTTGATATAGTATACATGGAAATGGTTTTAGAAATGATTTAGAACTATTTTGGTAAATGTATTTTGGTATGTAGACTTTAAGGACCATGTGGTGTTATAATTCTAAAGGTTATGTTTTGTGGTGATTTTTGAAAATAATGTGATTCGGAAAAAGTGAATGCCTGTTTGGAAACTTAAGGTGATTTAAAATATGGATTGAATGCTTATGTGATGTGACAGCCCAGTTGTAACTTTGTAATGTGAAATGATTGAATGTGTATTTGGGGCACTTCTGTCTAGGGTAAACCTTTATGGGTGAATGCACAGGAAGCATCTGTGTTTGGGGAAGGCAAGTGCGGTGAGGTGAGTCACATGTGCGAGGGTCTTCCTACTTACACAGTATTATTATAACCATCATGGGTTTTTTGGGAATCTTTTAGATGATCGAGTGATGGTTTCTGATCAACCTCAATAAGATGGGTTGGTACACCCTAGACTTGTTATTAGGAAATGCAGGATTTTCCATTTTATTGGTCAGTTATAGGGAATCCAGTTGGTTATAGACATAGGGGATTCACTACATGCCAGCAGGTGGTTCCGAACCGAGTACGTCCAGGGGTCTTCTAGGGATGTTAGGATCAACCATGGTTACTAGATTATTTACATTGCTTGTTTAATTTCCATTACAATAATTTACTTTTAGTTTTCACTTTTTACTTGTATTACTCTAGCCCATCTTTGGTATATTCTGTTTTAGATTTTATTTATAAAATGAAAAATGATTTCGGAAATGGTGTGTATCATTTTTTGGGTTTTTAAATGGAAAAAAATACATGTTGCTTATTTTAAAATGTGAAAATCCTAATATTATATTTTTATTTCAAACTTGTTTCATTAGACTGTTTTGGGAAAGGGAATACTTCAATTTCATGGTTATATGTGGAATCCCTACTGAGCATCTCGGTTCTCACGCCTATCATATTATTTCAGTTGCAGGTTTAGTTCTTATTCAGGCTCCTGGTTCAGCTACTTAGTGTTGGAGCAGGCTTGAGTTTGAGTTGGGTGGTGACCTTGATGGTCACAAAGAGGTATGGTCAGTTTTATTTTCTTTCTTCTTCTAGTTTTTATTTTTATCGTCAGTTTTTTTATCTGTTTTTCTTTTTTCATGGGTCAAATCATTCCCAACGATTAAATTTTGATTTATGGAACTGGTTGTCAACCCGTGGGGATTGAGAACGCCCTTCGGGCCATGTCGCGGACTCGCTCGGGTGACTATTTTAGGGTCTAACTGGGTTGGTTTGTGGCAATATATGTATTTATAGTAATCTATAATATTTGGAGATGAGAAATGAAATTTATCATTAATGGAGACGGTTGGTCGTACATACGCGTGAACGCTGCTTAAATTTCTTGTTTGTATTAAAATAATTAGAATTAAAGGATATATATGTATATTATAATTCTAATATCATATATATGTCATATATGTTACATATATTTATTAAAACCATCCTTTATACATTCTATGTATAGTGTGAACGAGTCAGATTGCATTGAGGGGGCGGTAGTCCACACTTCTACAAACGATGTTATTATATTTACAAAAAACGGATTTTATAAAGTTATATATTATAAAATAATTAAAAATGTATAAATACATTATAAATATCATATATAACATATATAAATAGATTTTCCATCACAATTCTCACCATGAGATTTGGTAAAGGACTAACAAATAATCATCATTTTGTGAGGCGGTAGTTCGTCGTACACAAAATTGGTATGTTCGTTACCCAATAGATGGAAGTGTGTGTAAGTAAGGGTATAACCCTTAACATAAAAACATATAAATATATTTAGGATAATATTTTTTTTAATAATCATGGAATATAAAGATTTTAGGTGGTGGAGAATCGAAATAAATCTAAAGCGCTTAAGGAAAGATGTTACCTCTTCTTTGGGTAACTCATTTTGGTTTACACCAAATGGATTACTTGGATGGATTTAAGAAAAATTTTAGGATTATAGGATTAGTTTAGGTACTTTTAGTATCTTTTTGGGTATATCTTAGTTTATCCAAAGTGTCTTGAGAGGTGTGATGAAGTGGGAGGAGAGGAGGCATTTTATAGTAGTGGAGGAGTGGAACTCTTGTAATTTTTTGAAAAGGGAATTTCACCCATGTTTTTTCCATTTAAATTGGATATAATAATGTAAATAATTCCATAAAATGGGGTATAGGGTCTAAATATGAATATATAATAGTTTTAATACAATTTTATAAGTCATTTTGGCACTTAAGTTGATGGTTTAGTCCCTTGTTAAGCTTAATTTCACCTTAATCATTGTAATTAATTGTAATTAATTTCCCTAATATTATTGGTAGAAAAATAAGTTGAACATATTAGACATTATAAATTTATCTGATTCGAAATATGAAATTCATTTCTCTAAATTTCAATCATAGAATTAGTAGAAATTAATTTAAATTTAATCATGTAGACAAGACGATAATGTGGTTTTTTAAAGTAAAAACATCCAAAAGATTGTGGAGTTTTTATATACAATTTCAAAGTGAAATTAATTAAAATCACCTAAATTGGATTAATATATAAAAAAATTCTTATTAAACATTAAAAAACAAAAACAAATATAATTTAACCTTATAAATAAATTAGAAAAAAACATTTTTGAATTAAAATTAATTATTTTTCAATATTAATTAAAAAAATTAAACTTCATAGAAAAATACCAAAATTTCACCTGAACCTAATTTTTAAGTTTTTATTTTAAAAAATAATTTTATTTTTACATATAAGGTTTATAAAAGATCCAAATTTTATATTTAAAATAGGTTCTCCATTAAAAGGAAGTAAAATTTCATTAATTAAAATATAGGTTCTTATATGTAATATTGGGTTTGTTCTTATCTCAAGATTATAAAATATATTGGATGAATATCAAAAATATTTTATTGAATATTATATATATATATATATATCATTAATATCACTCACTAATTGTAATTTATTTATTTTTATAGGATAAAACTACTTTGTGATCATAAAAATAGTTTTTTATGAAAATATTCCCTTTATATTGAAATAGTTTTTTATCTATTTATAATTAATTTCTTGCCAATGAATTAATTTTATATTTTTTTAAACCATATATTTTCATAATTTAGTTAATTCTATTCATAATGTCTAGTTTACATCTTATTATATTTAATAAAAATATTTTAATAATATATTATTGTTTGCTGAAACTTGATCTTTCATGTAACAGAAGCCATTGAAGAAACTTGGTGTTTCATGTGACATGATCTAACATAATGTTGTGTGCATTGAAATCTATAAAATATGTTTAATTTATTTAAAATTGTAAATATATTATAAATTCTCAAGGTATTATATTCCCTTACACTCTTGGTGTTTCATGTCATACATGCTATCAAATATAATGTTCTTACTTTAGATTTTCAGGGTGTTACACTGAGCCCTCCCCCGTAAACCAAGGAATTGTAACAAGTATCAAAAATTCATATCACACATGGAAGGTCTTAGCATAATTATAACGTAAAACATATACACTTATCCAATAAAAAATATAACTAATATCCATAGATAACATGTGAATAACCAAAATATAGGAAACATATTAAATAATGAGATGGAAACTATTCAAGAAAAAAGAGATATAGGTAGACTCCAATATAAATAAATAAAAGTTAAGTGTATCAAAAAGTTTGAGAGTCCAATGACTAGTGAAAACACCATCTTGCAATAACAAGGTGGTATATAACAATAAGATGGATCAAAATCTAATTATGGGAGAAATTTAGAAAACTCCAATATGATTTTAGAATCAAGAAACTCAATGATATGGTAATCCCTAGTTTCAAAAACACAAATCCACTAAGGTAGTATCTAGTAGATAACTATAGATAATCCCATGTTTCCTTTATCAAATAATTGTGGGGGACCCTCACCTATCCAAAGTATGCATGTTGGTTGAGTGTGTACTAACCACTATGGAAGATCTGTACCTCATCAAGGGAAATGTATATCAATAAAGGGAGAACTAAATTGATGGATATTGGAAACATGACTTGTATCATGGGGAGTACCTGACTCAATTGGTTATTTCAAGGTTTCTTTCCATGTCATGAGAATCATAATTAATAGAGTATGTAGCACTATATCTAAAATAGACAACCCATTCCTCGATCCTCAGGGAAGTAAAGAACTCCATAATGCATTTGGAGGACTTTATCCCTATAATAATCTCATTATAAGGGGAGTATCTCACCCCATTACTTCTCTAATTGAATCTCCCAACCCCATTTGTTGTCCCAATGTGGTAAACATACTCAAAAAAATCCTGATTTCTCTTAAACATTCTCCAATATATAATAGTCTTTAAATATTGTGAACTACATGGAAAAAACACATAATAAACTATTTTTTCTAATTAATTCACATAGGAATGAATATGTGAAAGAAACCAAAAAATGAAAATTACACATCAAGTGATATACTTTATGTGGTGTGTTTTTTTTCCGGTGTCAACTAGGTGTGAACCTCTATAGCCCATTCATTTCATTTCAATATACATGGATTATTGTTTTCTCTTGTATTTCATCCAAGACTCGAGGGTAGTTGGTGTGTATTGTCTTGTCTTGGGTATTGTATTTTACTAAATCACAATTTGAACATATAAATCATGTATTATGTGTGCGTAAAAGGTAACTAAGTGTATACTTCCCATGTCTTGGTCATGTTTGTTTACTTATACATGACATGTACTTATTGGACATATATCATGTCATTACATAACCCAAATTTTTCATCCCTTAACAAATAATAGTGGGTTTTACCCCTTGCTACTATTAAACTCACCACACCACTTCCACCTTCTTTAGGTGTTGATATTATTTCCACCTTACCACAATCCTAATCCATCACATTTTTAGAGATTGTGCTACTATTATTTAATCCTTTATCCAAAACCCCACCTGATTCCACCATCCTTTTCCCCTACTATAAATAAACCATGTTTCCCTCACTATGCCACCATCTGACCCGCTACCCTAAGTGACCTCCATCAAAAACCTCATGCATGAACCTCCAAATTTGAACATCTAGACACTATGATAGTTAATGGTGGTTTCAATCACCATAAGAGAGACGTGAGAGTGAATGATGGAGGGGATGGGAATATTCAATTTTCAATCACTCCAACTACCCTCATATGAACAACCAATAGCTATAGAAAATGGAAATTAACCATGTTTGGGAGATCAAAACATAAGAAATAAGAGGTGAGGGTGGTCATTGATTCATCCAATCACTTTTTATTCATTCATAAAAGGGACTTCAATTGTAACAGCCCGAGATTTTATAAAAAAATATTCTTTTTAATTTCATTAATGTCTTGTGTTGTACGCTACACCAAAAGGATATTGCTCAAAACGCATCCTTGACTTGCCTTGCATTACACGCAATCGCGACCTTCCTCGATAGTGTGCGTAGTACGCAATACCGAGTTTCACTAAACAACGATATGCTATTAAAATATTATTAAAACTAGCCGTTATGAATAGTAATAACCACCTATTAAAATTTTAGAAATTTTAGCTCTCAAAATGGACTTCATTTTTGGATTCGGAGTATCCAATTTAGCCTAAGGTGAAATTTTGGTACTTTTCGGATAGCTTTCATATTCTGATGAATAGTGAAAATTACTAAATTATAATTAAAAACAACTTTTTTAATCGAAATAATTAATAGTGATAAATTTTTAATTTTAGTGGTTTTAAAGTATATTTAGAATATATTTTTACAATTTAATACAATTTTGGTCATTGGATGTAATTTCACATTTAAACCAGTCATAAACAAGTGTCAATCTTTTGATAGTTATTATCTCTTAAGAACACGCTATTTGTTTTGACGACGGGAATTAATTTTTAATTAATTAATGAAACTGATATGTTTTCAATTTGATAAAATAGACATCATTTTTTAATTCATAATATCAAATATATCTTAGATCTAATTTTTGGTATTTTTCTGGAAACTTTCATTTTTTGATGAATAGTGAAACCACTAAGTGGTAGTTAAAAACTGAATTTTTCATAAAACATAATTTTACCACTTCTGTGAGTGGAATTTTTAAAATACGAGAGATACGGTTAATATCAAGGACTAAAATATGGTTTAATGAGATGAAAATAATTTTTGATGAATAGTAACTGTTTACTTTTTTTTACCACGGTTAAAAGTAAATAGGGTAATTAAGGGTAAAAATGATATTATTATTACCCTAACACATGTCCAAATTCTATTTGAAAAGTGTAATTCGACCAAAAACAACCTTAGGAATAAAATATGACCATTTAGGCCCACTTGGATTAGATTAGGACATTTATTATTAATTTATTTAAAGAAGGGTTAAAATAGTTAAAATCAAAGTTTAATAAGTAAATAATTTTTAATATGGGGTTATACATAAGATAAATTTGACTATAAATATTAATTAGAAATATAAAAAGATTTCCTACATAATGGTATTTTATTTTTATTTTTTATACATTAAATAATTTAATTTATTTATAACACAAAGATGATGCAGTAATTATATTATTAATGAAATACTGACATAATCGATATTATAAATACCTAAATAAGGATAATTTGAGACTTTTTATGAATTAAACTAATTTTATAGGTTAATATGACATGTTAGGATTAAGTTAATGAACTTTTGTCGAAGTAATCATTCTGTTATGAGTTTCAAAAAAATCAACTATTGAATAGTGTCAAAATTGACATAAAATAGTTTTTAAAACAAATATTATATTATTAATTTTTATTTTATTCCTAAAAATCTAAGGTTCGGACAAATGACTTAGATAAGGTTATATATATTAACAAAACACAACTTGGGGGGTCTCTTGGATGTATATGGTAAGTTTATTAACTATATAATATAAAAATACAATGTGACATGGTAATGTCAATCTAATTAACTAAGAGTTAAAACTAAAAGCTAAGGTTAATATAGGAACCTAAACTTGTCTAAATTCAATTGTATGAAGATTATTTCGACCCATACCCACCTTAGCTTCGAAATAAATTTATTTGGAGCTATTTAAAACCGAATTTGACTCTATAATAAAATAATATTTTTTGTTATTCCAAAGGTACCCCTCTCCTCCCTTATAAAAGGGCACCTCCTCCCTCTCTTCCTCACACAACTTTGAGCATTCAAGCTCGGCCAACCCCTGACAAATTCTCTTCTCCACTTCCCTAGCAATATCCTAGAGGTTCTGGTCTTCCTCAAAGACCAATTTTAGTGCCCTAAAGGGAGATCTCAAAGAGGTGCTTCAAAGAAGAGGTAATGTCCATTACCAATTCTTTTATCTTTATTTCTTCTTCCACTTGTTCTTCATAGGTTGTTTTATTATGAAGTAATAACATAAGTATCACTCATATACTTATATGTTATTATAAGTATGAAACAACTCTATTTCACCATCTATCCATCCTACGGAAAACAAAATCACCGCGCGTGCGTACGTACGGAATACCGTCTCCACGCCGTGGTGAAATCTAATTTCCACCACCACATTACTTGGATGGGTATAATGGTGTAAATAATGACTATATATGAATATTATAAAGTGATATTGATTCTGAAATAGTATACATACACTCCAATACAATTCCACGATCATAGGAACGATATCATCACTCGTGCGTACGTACGGAATACCGTCTCCACGATGTGATGCGACTCGTTCGTCATGGTCTTCATTTCATAATGATTATATAAATGAATTGAATGAATGAATATGATATATATTACACTAATACCATTATGGAAATGAGGTATCTATAACCTAAAGAGAAGAATAATAATTTATTCGACAAAACATGCATAAGAACAAAAAGTAATAAACACCCGAATAACAAGTAGTAATGAAATATTACTAATAATAAGCTAAGAATATGACCATATATGATATCATAAAAATAAGTATGATTCTGTAATATGTCAATAACATTATTTAAATCATTATAAGTGAGGTTTGGACACGTAAAAAGCATATCGGACCAAAGGTAAGGGATAATTTTTCAAATCTCATTTTTATCCGAGATTGCTTATTCGTAAGTATTTACGGGGGTTATATTTATCATCCATGTAAAAATTTTATAAAAATGTTTTCATGAATGTTTAAAGTACTTTTTACCCATTTTTGACTCTTACTACATGGTATGTAAGGAATCTTTCTTTTTTTTACGTTACAAGGTACTTTTTTGACTTTTCTGGAAAAAGTACGAGAAAAATGTTTTTTTAACTTATACGGCACGAACTGATTTTTAAGGTTTAATAAAGACTTATTTTCATGAAGCTTCATCCAAATGATTTCATTACTGTTTTCAACAAAATATCTTTCTTTTAAAATTTCCTGACGTTTTTTGAAAAGAAATTGATTTTGAAGAAGAAAGGATATTTTCCTCAAGAATTTTTTTCAAGTATTTTATCAAAACCATTTTTCTTCTAAGATGACATTATTTCATATGTGTATGTTTCAAGTATCATGTCTCTATGATTTAAATGGTTTCACTTTTCTTATTATGAAATGATATCCATTTATTTTATATGGATTATGTGATGATGGAATGATACTTATGAAACCCATTTTGTTTATTGGGTTATTATGAATGATGTATGTTTTTTCTGTGGCACAAGTAAGAATGATTTCATTATGAGATGGGTGGGACCTATATCTCCCTCCAATTCATTGGGTAAAGATTTTATATCTCATTAGATAGACATGGCTGGAACGGTATGTTATACCGGTTCAGTGAAACAGGACTGAAATGAGGGTGACTCGGTTCAGAAATGGACTTTGTCCACTAAGATAGTCTTGAAAATGAGTCTTGACTAATAAGATATGATTCTCTATGATTATGTGTGTATGCCACAAAGTTTCATGTTTTAAGTTATGATTATTGGGATTTCATTTCACTACTATGATTTATCCCATGTTATGAAATTATGCACTCTTTTGCAGGTTAAGATTTTCAAAATGTTATGTTCTTATGAAAATGATGTGATTGATATGTCTTTTGTTTACCCTTACTGAGCATTTGAGCTCACCCTTTTATGTTTTCTTTTCCCCAGGATATAAAGAAAGGTTTTAGGTAAAAAAAGAGGAAGATCTTTGTGGGAGATGTTGAAGATCTTTCACCACGATTAGAAGATTATATTCCGAGTTTCCAAAGACACTAAACTATTACGGTCCTTGTGTGTTTGTTTTTCTTATGTATTAAGTATTCCGCAAAAGTAATGTAATATTCATGTACGTCAAGCTTAGGGTATTTACAGTTGGTATCAGAGGAAAGGTTTAGTCAACCTTTGGAAACTGGGATGCGAGAACTTTAGTGAGATCCCTAGAGATATTTCTAAGGTATGTCTAGGGATGTACCTAAGGTTAAGTATAAGTATAGGTTATAGTCCTAGAATTACGCTAACGATCGTATAATTAAACCTAAGATGTTTGATATTGAAGGTACTCCCCCTTTATTATGTTGTTTTTCCTAGCATGATTTTTGCCTCTCACACTATTCTGTTTGGGTTTTAGACGATGGCTGGAACCCGAAGGAACCGTGTTGATCAATGCAATGGACAATGCAATGATTGTCCTCCTGAACAAAAAAATGTTATGGGAGATGGAGTGAAAAATATTATTGCTATACTTACACAAGATATTAATCATTCTGGACTTCCAAATGAGCAGAGAAGGGAACAATATTCTATTGAGTCCTTCATGAGGCAACGTCCACCTTCTTTTAGTGGGTCTTCTGATCCACTTGTTGCTGAACAATGGATCAGTACTACTAAAAAGATATTTTCAGTTCTTCAATGTTCTGAACATGATAAAGTCATCTTAGCAGTATATCATTTGGAAGGTTAAGGTGATCAATGGTGGAATCTTATCAAGAATACGAGGCAAAGAGATGAAATTGAGTCCATGGAATGGGATGAGTTCAAGAACTTATTTTTCAATAAGTACTTCTCCCGTATTCTTCGAACAAAGATGGAGAAGGAGTTTCTTGAACTAAAGAAAAAGGATGATGAATATGTTGGTATATACAAAGCTAATTTTACAAGGCTTGAAAGGTATGCATCTGGATTTATCATCCAACCTAAAAGTAAAGTTGATCGATTCTTCAGTGGCTTAAAACCAAATCTTCGAAGGGAATTAGCTATAAGAGACTTCAGTAGCTATGATGAAATTGTGTGTTGTGCTATCAAGTTAGAAATGGAAGTTGGTGTTACTTATCCATCTCATAGTTTTGACAAGAAACGAAAGATGTAGTTCAAGGAGAAATCTCAGAATAATGGTGAAAAGAAGATGAATGTTTCCTTATGCTCAAAGTGTGGAAAGAAGAATGGTGGAGATTGTCTTAAAGGGAATAGAAAATGTTTCAAGTGTGGAAAAGAAGGTCATCAAGTAGCTGAGTGTCGAAGTAATGGAAAAAGGGTTTCTAATGATGTTAATAAAGAAAAGACTGCAGAGAATGCACCACCAACACTTCAATGCTCCAAGTGCAAGGAAATGGGGCATTATGCTAATAAATGCCCTAATCCAAGGGTTAGTGATGATCGACATGAGCAACCACTTAAGGCAAAGGACAAAGGGAAGTCACATGTGATCATCATTGGTGATGTTGAATATGAAAACGATGTGGTGGAATGATTATGTGTTTATGTAATAGGATTCCAGAATAATGTTGTATATAGTATCGTGGAATATTGGAATATTTATGTTTTGGTCTATTGTGGTTTTCAATAATTTTATGGCATCGGTAACCATGAAAAGTGATTGAAATATTTTTGGAAAGCATATGATATGCACATAATGAAGGGATAAAGAGAATCTAATATGTTTGATAGTATTCACGAGCTCATGATTGATATAAGGACTAAGTGATATCATGGTTTGAGGATATAGAATTTTGAGGATTTTGGTATGTGGAAAGTGTTAACTTTTAACTACATTCATGTTTTCACTAAGGTTCAATGGATATTCATTCTTCAAGAGAATACATGATTACGGTATTCACATGTTTTTAATTTGACCAACAAGATATATCTTATGATATATGTGGGATAAATGATGGCATTCACGTGACCATTTTCTTTATACTATAAGCTTGGACCGAAGTATTTTAGATAAGCCTAAGGATTGGAATGGATTATGTTGGACATAAGTTAGTATTGTTTAAGGATAAAACTTTTTTGATATTGTCGATGGGATGTTATAGTAATATAGATTTAAAAAAAGGACAACCTGCAGGACGGGCGACAGCCCATCGCGTTGGACAAGGCTGTGGGAATCGAACCCACAACCGAAGTGCGACTGGCCTTTATCGCTTACCACCAGCCTACAGGAAGTCCCTGTTTAGTAGAAACTAGTTTTATTATATTAAGCAGTATGATATATGAAGTATAAGTCAATTTTAGGAACTATATATGATTAATCTCACTATATATGGACTTATGTATTTTTTGATAACTTTACTAACCTTTTGTTTGAGATATATGGAATGACCCATCATTCTATCACATGATCTTCTAACACATCACGAATGAAAAATTCAACTTCATTTCTTTAAGAGATAAAGTGGAAATTGTCCAAAGAACGACAAACGGTGAGACTATACCAAAATCACGAAAGTATTTCTTCTAATTCCAATTTCATCAACTTTAGGGAAATGATCTTGAAAACCAAAAATGTTGTCCTACTGCTCTTATATCTGATGAATTAGATGGTACCTTAGATCGTCAAAAATTTATGGCTTTGTGATTGCTGGATTTTCCATAGCCATGTTCTCAACCACTCTCCATCAGAACATGATGGTTAGATTTCTCTTCCATATCCATATTTTCACCTATGTGGAAACCCAGTGATTAGTTTATTTAGGTAATCGCTACATTTCATACTTTAGTTTTTAAAATCCAAGTTTTGGTATTCCTTTTTACGATGTGGGTTTCTATTAAATAAACTTTCGAGTAGTAAACCTTATATAACCCCGACGAATTTCGGGGGTGAAATTCATTTTAAGGGGGGTAGAATATAACAGCCCGAGATTTTATAAAAAAATATTCTTTTTAATTTCATTAATGTCTTGTCTTGTACGCTACACCAAAAGGATCTTTCTTAACACGCATCCTTGACTTGTCTTGCATTACACACAATCGCGACTTTCCTCGATAGCGTGTGTAGTACGCAATACCGAGTTTCACTAAACAATGATATGCTATTAAAATATTATTAAAACTAGCCGTTATGAATAGTAATAACCACCTTTTAAAATTTTAGAAATTTTAGCTCTCAAAATGGACTTCATTTTTGGATTCGGAGTATCGAATTTAGCCTAAGGTGAAATTTTGGTACTTTTCAGATAACTTTCATATTCTGATGAATAGTGAAAATTACTAAATTATAATTAAAAACAACTTTTTTAATAGAAATAATTAATAGTGATAAATTATTAATTTGAGTGGTTTTAAAGTATATTTAGAATATATTTTTACAATTTAATACAATGTTGGTCATTGGATGTAATTTCACATTTAAACCAGTCATAAGCAAGTGTCAATCTTTTGATAGTTATTATCTCTTAAGAACACGCTATTTGTTTTGACGACGGGAATTAATTTTTAATTAATTAATGCAACTGATATGTTTTGAATTTGATAAAATAGAAATCATTTTTGAATTCATAATATCAAATATAGCTTAGATCTAATTTTTGATATTTTTCTGGAAACTTTCATTTTTTGATGAATAGTGAAACCACTAAGTGGTAGTTAAAAAACTGAATTTTTCATAAAACGTAATGTTACCGCTTCTGTGAGTGGAATTTCGAAAATCCGAGAGACACGGTTAATATCAAGGACTAAAATGTGGTTCAATGAGATAAAAATAATTTTTGGTGAATAGTAACTTTTTACTTTTTTTTACCACAGTTAAAAGTAAATAGGGTAATTAAGGGTAAAAATGATATTATTATTACCCTAACACGTACTAATTCTATTGGACAAGTTTAATTCGACACAAAACAACCTTGGGAATAAAATATGACCATTTAGGCCCACTTTGATTAGATTAGGACATTTATTATTAATTTATTTAAAGAAGGGTTAAAATAGTTAAAATCAAAGTTTAATAAGTAAATCATTTTTAATAATGGGTTATACATAAGATAAATTCGACTATAAATATTAATTAGAAAGCTAAAAATATTTCCTACATAATGGTATTTTATTTTTAATTTTTAGACATTAAATAATTTAATTTATTTATAACACAAAGATGATCCAGTAATTATCTTATTAATGAAATACTGACATAATTGATATTATAAATACCTAAATAAGTATAATTTGAGACTTTTTATAAATTAAACTAATTTTATAGGTTAATATGCCATGTTAGTATTAAGTTAGTTAACTTTGGTCGAAGTAATCATTCTGTTATGAGTTTCAAAAAAATCAACTATTGAATAGTGTCAAAATTGACATAAAACAGTTTTTAAAACAAATATTATATTATTAATTGTTATTTTATTCATAAAAATATAAGGTTCAGTAAATTGACTTAGATAAGGTTATATATATTAATAAAACACAACTTGGGGGTCACTTGGATGTATATGGTAATTTTATTAACTATATAATATAAAAATACAAAGTGACATGGAAAATGTCAATCTAATTAACTAAGAGTTAAAACTAAAAGATAAGGTTAATATAGGAACCTAAACTAGTCTAAATTCTTTTGTATGAAGAGGATTTAGACCCATACCCACCTTAGCTTCGAAATAAATCAATTTGGAGCTATTTAAAACCGAATTTGACTTTATAATAAAATAATATTTTTGGTTATTCCAAAGGTATCCCTCTCCTCCCTTATAAAAGGGCACCTCCTCCCTCTCTTCCTCACACAACTTTGAGCTTTCAATATCGGCCAACCCCTGACAAATTCTCTTCTCCACTTCCCTAGAAATATCCTAGAGGTTCTGGTCTTCCTCAAAGACCAATTTTAGTGCCCTAAAGGGAGATCTCAAAGAGGCGCTTCAAAGAAGAGGTAATGTCCATTACCGATTCTTTTATCTTTATTTCTTCTTTCACTTCATCTTATTAGGTCGTTTCATTATGAAGTAATAACATCAGTATCAATCATATACTGATATGTTATTATAAGTATGAAACAACCCTATTTCACCATCTTTCCATCTTATGGAAAACGAAATCACCGCGCATGCGTACGTACGGAATACCGTCTCCACGTCGTGGTGAAATCTATTTTCCACCACCACCTTACTTGGATGGGTATAATGGTGTAAATAATGACTATATATGACTATTATAAAGTGATATTGATTCTGAAATAGTATAAATACACTCCAATACAATTCCACGATCATAGGAACGATATCATCACTCGTGCGTACGTACGGAATACCGTCTCCACGATGTGATGCGACTCGTTCTGCATGATCTTCATTTAATAATGATTATATAAATGAATTGAATGAATTAATATGATATATATTACACTAATACCATTCTGTAAATGAGGTATCTATAACCTAAAGAGAAGAATAAGAATTTGTTCGACAAAACACGCATAAGAACAAAAAGTAATAAACACCCGAATAACAAGTAGTAATGAAATATTACTAATAATAAGCTAAGAATATGACCATATATGATATCATAAAAATAAGTATGATTATGTAATAATTCAATAACATTATTTAAATAATTATACAGGAGTTTTAGACATGTACAAAGCATATCGGACCAAAGGTAAGGGATAATTTTTCAAATCTCATTTTTATCCGAGATTGCTTATTCGTAAGTATTTACTGGGGTTATATTTATCATCCATGTCCAAATTTTATAAAAAAAATTTCTTGAATGTTTAAAGTACCTTTTACCCATTTTTTACTCTTACTACGTGGTATGTAAGAAATCTTTCTTTTGTTTACGTTACGAGGTACTTTTTTGACTTTTCCAGCAAAAGTACGAGAAGAATGTTTTTTTTAACTTATACGGCACAAACTGGTTTTTACGGTTTTATAAAGCCTTATTTTCATGAGGTTTCCTCCAAATTATTTCATTACTATTTTCAAAAAAATCTCTTTCTTTTAAAATTTCATGACGTTTTGTGAAAAGAAATTGATTTTGAAGAAGAAAGGATATTTTCCTCAAGAATTCTTTTCAAGTATTTTATCAAAACCATTTTTCATCTAAGATGAAATTATTTCATATGTGTATGTTTCAAGTATAATGTCTCTATGATTTAAATGGTTTCACTTTTCTTATTATGAAATGATATCCATTTCTTTTATATGGATTATGTGATGATGGAATGATGTTTATGAAACCCATTTTGTTTATTGGGTTATTATGAATGATGTATGTTTTTTTTGTGTCACAAGTAAGAATGATTTCATTATGAGATGGGTGGGACCTATATCTCCCTCCAATGAATTGGGTAAAGATTTTATATCTCATGAGATAGACATGGATGGAACGGTAGGTTATACCGGTTCAGTGAAACAGGACTGAAATGAGGGTGACTCGGATCAGAAATGGACTTTGTCAACTAAGATAGTCTTGGCAATGAGTCTTGACTAATAAGATATGATTCTCTATGATTATGTGTGTATGAAAAAAAGTTTCATGTTTTAAGTTATTATTATTGGGATTTCATCTCACTACTATGATTTATCCCATGTTATGAAATTATGCTCTCTTTTGAAGGTTAAGATTTCCAAAATGTTATGTTCTTATGAAAATGATGTGATTGATATTTCTTTTGTTTACCCTTACTGAGCATTTGAGCTCACCCTTTTATGTTTTGTTTTCCCCAGGATATAAAGAAATGTTTTAGGTAAAAAAAAGAGGAAGATCTTTATGGGAGAAGTTGAAGATATTTCACCACGATTAGAAGATTATATTCTGAGTTTCCAAAGACACTAAACTATTACGTTCCTTGTGTGTTTGTTTTTCTTATGTATTAAGTATTCCGCAAAAGTAATGTAATATTCATGTACGTCAAGCTTCGGGTCTCTACATCAATTATTATCACACAAACACCATATTTTTAAAATAATATTAATAGTAATAAAACATACTCACGATAGACTATATAATTATAATTATTTAATAACTATAAAATCTTCCAAACATCATGAAGGATATATTAAGAATCAAAATTAGGTCCCTACCATATTGGTGATTCGTTGAAGCTTCAAAGTTTGTGGTCACTTAACAATTTATTTATCTCCTTCTCAAATAACGTGATCATCCCAAACATAAATTCCCTTGGGGTTTTCTCATATATGGTCTATTATCTATCGATTATAGATAAAACATTGTATTTAAATGGTAGGGTTGGGTTAATATATAAAATTTTAAAGGTAATAAATAAGCCTGATCTGAAACCTGAAACCCTGACATGAATTAAGCCTCTTTGAGCTAAAAACCCTCATCACAAGTCAAAATTTAGTGATGTATTTTTCATTTGAGGATCCATTTAGTTGATATTTATAATTGTAATCGATCTTGGTTTTGTGGAGAAAAAATATTATATTTGAAAATATTAAATATTTTCTCAAGATCCCATGAAACCAAAAAAATTATTCTAGCCATGTGACCACATAATAAAATATTAATATATAAATTATTAAAATAAAAATTTGGGTCGTTATAAACATATCCAATAGAATTATCTATGCATTGGGATTATTTACAAAGCGGTTAAAGTGAAATAATATCAAACAAGGAGATAAAATTATAAAATTTCCTCTAAAATTTAATTATTAAGTACTCAAAAAGGAAGATTATTTCATGAATATAAGAGGGAAGTATGGATAGTCGGTTGATCGCGAGATGGAATCATAATATAAAAGATGTATTTTTATTCTTTTTACTTATTAATTTGTATGGTTCAATATGTAAGGATTTTGGATGCTTTAAATGATATTATTTAAATATAGCATATACTCTAGTTTCTTATATTGAGTTTATCTAATTTGTGAATAGAGTGAATAGATAGTATTAATTTACTTTTAATGATTCATAAGTATTTTAGTGTAAATAATTTTATAAGAAACTAAGTGGTTATTACTTAGATAAGGTTTCTAATAAAACATAAAAGGTGATCTTATTGAACCCAGAATAGATGTTTTTACATTATTTGTGTCTATTAGAAAAAAAAATAGTTGAGGGATTACTCAAATTAGAGAAGTGATTAAATTTGGTTAGGGAAGCAGGATTTGAAACATGTTGTGTTCAGATAATTTTTCTTAATGTGATTTTATGTATGTAGATGAACATAAATTTTGGAGTATATATTCTATAAACACGTAAAATGTTTTAGTAAACTGGAAAACATAAGTTCAAAATATTTTGTTTCTATATGTTTTTTCATTGAGTCACAGTATATCTTTTACATATTTATTTAGGGAGTAAGGGATTTTCATTTTGTTATTCTGAAGTTTATTTTTTATGACTTAGAATATATTGAAAAAATGAAAAACAAGAAGTCTCCTTATAATTTTTAATATAATTTTTTAAAGTGATAAAAAATTTTGATTTTAGGATTATAGTGAAACAACAGAACATAGAGGTAAGACTTCCATGGTGATATTGAATCTCAAAAAAATATAGTAAAGAGGTAACCATGTAATAGTTATGTTCAATTAATAGAATATGGAGAGATCAAGTGTATAAATGTGATCAAATATAAATAAATATATGGTGGAATATAAAGAAAAACTTATTTTTGAGAGTATTTTCATGAATCTTAGAGGGAATTCAATATGTATTACGCTCATGAGACTACTTCAATGTTTTATTTAATCATGGTTTGGAGGTTTGGTTAATCTATAATTATTTTACACACTCTATATGAGGGAATAGTGTTATAGTTTTTGAGGCATTTTTGTAGAAAAAAAGTTGACTAAAAAACATATATCCAAGTGGAAAACATCATCATGGATAAAGAGATAAAATAATAATGTTTGAGATTTCTTAGTTAATTTTCTCATAGGAATTTATTTAAATAAATAATATATTTGGGGTCTCTTTAACTAAAAAATCATCCGTTGGTGAATGGTTAAATTCTATAGATTTTTAGATCTATTAATAGATTTATTTAACCTATGTTCTCAACATATAAAATTTTTTTGGACTTAATTGGGTAAATATTTAATTAAATTAAATATATATTTGAAATATATTTGAAAATAATTTGGAAATAGAAAAAACAATGTTAGGAATAAGATTTAATTTAAAAATTGAACATATATTTTAAATAGAAAACATGATTTATTTAAGAAACAAGGGTGTAATTGGATAATGAGAGCTCCAGAAATATAGATTTCTCTATCAAGAGAAAAAAATATTATAGAATTATCAATGTAATAAATTGAAGTTGAATAAGAGATAAAAAAGATTAATTAGACAATATATAAATTATAAAGAAGATAGATTAATTAATTTAGATTTTTTTAATGATTTTATATTTTTTAATATTATTTAAGGAATTTATTGTAATGCTTGTTAGTCAATCTGGTTAGAGGGAGGTGATATGGAGTCACAATGGGTCTACTAAAATTTTTAATAATAATTTTTTTTATAGTTATTCAGGTGATAAAGAAGAAATATTCTCTTGATTTTTATTTTTTAACCATGTTGGGGTCAAACCTAGTAACATTCATGTGTTTTTCTGTGTTATAATCATCTTACTCCAATATATGAAATAATAATAAAATGAAACCATTGTTTTATAACAAACTATAATAACTGAAATTATCAAACCATATTTCAAACCCCACTTAGTGTATTTCTCTTATTGTATTAGAAACAAATGTTTTATTTCATGAAATATTCACATTCTATACTGAAATTTTCAAGTTCAACACTTAAAAGTTAATTTTATATGAATATAAATTAATTTTTTATGTTGAATGTTATATGTTTTTTTACATTTTGATCCCATTATATGCTCTCTATTTCATTATTAATACATAATTTTCTCCATTATATACCCAAAATCATATGTGTTTTTCTCACATGAATATTCTATGGGATATAACTTATGTTATATATGATGGAAGATTTTATTTTTTTAATATATTTTATTTTATGTCGTTAAATTCTTATGTTTCATGATAAATAATTAAACTTTTAATATATATATTTCATGTTATGAGATCAATTTTCCTATATTTTATGATACATACTGTATGTTTTATATTGAAATGGATATGTTATGTGCTCAAACTTTTATATATCTCATTATTATTGGATAAATATCTCATTTTTTTCATCCATATAACATATTCGATAATTCATGTTCTATGATCATTATGAATTTCCAACATTATTATGTCTCTTAAATCCTTTGATTCATTAAATTTATCTTTGATAATAATTATTATTATTGTCTCTATTTATATAAAATTATTAGTCACCCTTGTATTCATTGTTATTAAATATATATATATACATTATTAAATGGGGTATAAGTATATAATATTGTATATGAGTTATATTTAATATTATTAAAACTCTAACTTATAGTTTACATTCATTAATATTTGTGATATATATGATCTATAATTGATATTATGGTTCATGTATGTATATATTAATTTGATATATTAACAATTTTGATTATTTAAAATTTTTATTATTGTGTAAAATTTTCTAGATTTCTGATCATTTAAAGATATATATTATTGGGGAAAGTCTATAAATTCCTTATTTTAATAATTACATATCATGTTTATTGAGTGTTCAGTCTATTCACATTATCTAAAGGAAAAAAATCATTGAAAATATTTTTACTTTCCTAAAATTTAATATAGTTTTAAATGCATATCACATAATTTTTATTATAGTTGATGTGATAATATTTTTACAAAATGAAACAAATAATGGATGTGATTTTGAATAATTCTATGAATATCTTGATATTTACTTATTAAAATATTTATTTTAATGGATTCATTAGTTATAGTATAATTTAAGTAGTTATGGGATGTTTATTAGATGTAGTAATTACAGTTACAAAATGCACCAAATGAGTATATTCTTCCTAAAAAATAATTAGAAAAATTTTTATATTATATTTAAGAAAATGGACCATGAAGAATAATTGAATCTATTTTATATCCCTTCTATTATAATATTGAAGTAATTTTTTATTTTTCCATTAATATAGATGAACTATTCTATATATTCAGATCAAATGATCTTAAAATTTTCAAATTATCAAAGAGGTGGAAGTCCATGTAGTTAAATCATAATAGGAAAGACTATTATTTTTAACAATTATGGAAACTACGATTGATTAATCCCTTTTACGTTAAAATATCGGATGAATCTTTCAGATCAATTTCCCCAACTATACAGTTCAGGTAATCATTCAAGATAAAAATAATTAATGTATTTTTATGTAAGGATTCTAATTGTAATTAGCGTATAATTAATGGAATTTAATTTTATGATCTAGAGTGATAATCATGTTACCTACTCTGATATTTGGGTCAATAATTTTATCATTATTCTAAAATGGATATTTTTCTAAAGAAGAATCTTTTTATATGGGAAGAAATCCTATGGAAAATAATTTTTTATGTTGAATAATTTATTACTCTCAAGAGAAACCTATTTTTTGCAAATTGTTTTATAATGTGAAAAAAACAAGGTTTTCTAGTATTATCCAATTAGACTCACTTATATAGAATAATTTATAGGCACTAAGAGGATATATTATATCAAATTCATATTCATCATATTCAAGAGAAAATAGATATATACTAATAAATCTTATCATCTTACTCTCTTTATAGTGTTAACTCAAGTTACCAAGGGATGTCCAGGTACTCAGTAGGCACCATTGGTTTTTATTGATGATTTTAATTTATTATATTTGGTATAATGGGATAAAAATCTAGAAATTTATAGAGGAATCAACTAGAATTAAATCTATATATTGTTTCATGAATCATGCTAGGTAGTGATAAGTATGAACACATAAGATTTCATACCATATTGTATAATTTCATGTGTTTGTTTATCTTTAATTGGAATCAATTTGAGTTTCATATATAATGAAACATAAATAACATGTATAAATAGTTTTTTCATATGTATATATATTACTGATGATCAGGTTAATATGTATTAATAGTTTATTCCTTTGATTGTGATAACTCTACTTATTACTATTAATATATAGTTTTTCCTTTTTAATAGGTCACTACTAAGAATTCATTGGTTTTATATGTATTTTATTATTGATCATGTCACTTCTTATTTAATTCCATATATTGTGCTTGCCTTTGTTTCCTATCTATGATTTCATGGAAATCATGTTACTTATCTTGTTTTTTATATTTTTCTATGATTTTAGTTTTTTAATGATAATATCAATAAGATTGAGACTATTTTTTATAATATTTTATTTATGTTGATTATATTATTTTTTATATTTTTTATCTTACTATGAAATTAATTTTTTGACATTTTTAGTATCCTGTTACTAATCATGCCATTCATTCTCAATGTAGTGATATGCTTCTAGAACAATTTTTGGAAATAAAACAATAAAACATGTTAGTCACTATTTTCTTGTCAAGTAAAAATATAAACTATTACATTTAGTGTGAGTGATTTTATGGACTCCACTAGTGTCATTAAATAAGGAATTTATTTTATAACTATAATTTTTTTTCAAGGTGAACAGAGATTTTTATTTCTTAAAAATGTATTTTTATGTCATTAACATTGAGAAAACTTGATGTTTTATAAATGAAATATTAGTTTTAGATCTTGAATAATTTTCAATGAAATATAATTTCAAATAAAATTATATTTTAAAATCATGGATTTTTGAAATTGAATGTGAATGAAATTTTGAAATACAATTCTGTTTTGGTTTTAAAATTAAATTTAAAATGAAATATATTTTTTTTATAATATATATTTTAAATACTTAATGTTTAAAAAGGGAAGAATGGTGTGTTTCCTTTAAAACTAGAGATTTATGATTATTTGTTTTCATAAAATGTGATTATTTAAGAACTATATCAATATGTGGTTTTGAAATAAATCACGGTTTTCTATAAATATTCTGCTAAATGAATCTTTCGGATAAAATGAAACTTAATAGAAGATCATGCATAGGCAGACCCTAGTGAAATCATATGGAGGGGAGTATATGAACTTGTGTAGATAATATTATTAGGATCATAAGGTTGTTGATACATCTATTAGTATTGATGTTTCATGGTGTTTTAGTGTCTGGTTTTGGGGTTTTTATATTTTTAAATTGAAATTTTGTTATGGAATTGTGGTACATATTAGTGTAATAGTTGAGGATGAAATAATTTCATGCTTTTTAGTGACTTTGATCAGAATTAAGAGTTATGAATTATAAATGTGATGGATGATTTTATATATTATTTTGGGTGTGTATTGAGTTGTTTATTAGAGATGTGGTTATGATGTGGTGGTTTGGAAATCATTTATAAGTTCTACATCATGAGTTTAGTGGCTGCCTCGATTCATACATTGGATATTTAGTAGTTTTAGGTCTTCAGGTAAGTGACTCTTGGGGATTCTAAGGGATGATAATTCATTTGGTGGGTAGGTTGTAATGATTGGATATTTCCATGATTAATTCATTATTATGGTGTTAGATGGGGTTACAAGGTTGTTTAATCATAGGTTCATTTTAATTTTTGATTCCAATCTAGAGGTTATTTTTTATCTAAGGATTTATATTTTAATTTGGGTGTTTTTGCATGGATTGTATTGTGATTTTATATTAGTTTTATCTTTTCATTAGATTATAATGATTTCATGGGTGGCCAAGAGGTGAAGCCACCTGTAGTTTAAAACTACTAGTGGTATCGAGTACCTATTAGAGGGTGTCAAGTACCCAATGAGCCGACAAATAGTGGTGATCATTTGTAGGGACCATTAGTTTTCTAGTGTCCCTATAATGGATACATGGTATTTATTAGCCAATTTTACCTTAAAATAAGGTCATTTATATCTTTTACTATAAAACCAATTTACCCCTTATTTATCCTACATCGATGCAGACTTCTTACCAACTGTGGAGAGCCCCTCTTATAGAACTCCTTGATCTGCCTCTCCTATTCCTTTATGACCCTTTTATTCATGGTGATTTTATTAGATATTTTTACTATGAACACCCAATATTTTAAGATTTATTTTATTTATAAAATATATTTGATAGTGTGTAGTATACACAACATTAATCTTAAATGAACTAAAATATACTATTATTTAAATATGAATGTTATAACTTATTCATTGTCTTGGAGGGTAATAATAGAAGTGATTTTATTATAAAATATATTTAAAAATATTTCCCTTAATAAATTAATAATTGATAAAACATTGATTAACAGTATTTTTAAAAGAATAAAAGATCTTACAAAGGTAAAAGATAGGTTTTTCATAAAATAGTTTTATGTGTGTAATGTGTTTTTATCTTAATATATAAATTAAATAACTATTGATAAATTATTATAATGAAATAATTAGATTATATATATAATTAAATTAATTAACATTAATTAAATTATTTTTATTAGTAAAGGAATGATGATAATTTCATTTTAGTCCTCAAAAAAACATTTTCTTCAAAAAAGGTTTTTTTGTATTTTTTTACGATTATTATAAATAATTTCTGAAACTTTTAAAAAAAATTATTTGAAAACATGGAAATAATTTTTGAAATCATAATTTCATAATAGTCTATGGATGAATTTGGGATTTTTTTTAAAAATATTTATTTTTGAGTGAATAGTGAAAAATAACGATTTTTGCAAAACTTGCACTCATTTTCTTTAAATAAAGTAGTTTAGAAGTTTCATTCTATTATGAATTTGTATGAAATTAACATAATATAATTTTTAAAAAAAAATATAAATAATTCCACAATAAAAACATTATATTTGACTTTTTTTAAGTTTCTTTTTATACTTAAAAACACAATTTTCTAAAAATATTTTTTTATTATGTTTTTCAAACTTATAGTAAAAGTAATTTATAGAAATTAGTAAAATTTAATATTTAAAAATGGGTTCCATATTTGGAATAATGTTGTTGAAATTTAGTGATTATTTTAATTTTATTTTTTTTCACTATGAATATTAACCATGGTAAAAATATGCCTCCATGGTAAAGGGTAAATCTAGCTAATAAAGTTAAAAAATAAGAAATAAGGCCACAAAATATTATCTCAATTATTATTGTATGATTTTATTTGGAACATTATCATAATATTTTATATTTTTTATATTTTTTTAGCCACTTTACCATGATTAAGACACTTACAATATTTAAATGTTTAGAAGAAAATATAAGTGTCTCACTCCCCTAACTTATAAAAGGGAACCTCCTCTCCTCTCTTCCTCACACCAATGAAGCACTCTAGCTTGGAAATCCCAACAAAAACATCTCCCAAGAGTCTCTCCCCATATCCTATATGTCCTAGTCTCACCAAAATAAAAAACCTAGAAGTCTTAAGTTTTAATCCAAATTAGGTTTTCCAATGAAGAGGTTTAACTCATAACTAAGAGTTTCCTGTTTATTTCTTCTTATACATCATTAAAATAATATTTAACCAAACTAATATAAATATCTTAAATATAATTAAATTTTATTGTTTTTATTTAAAAATAATTTTCAACATATTTTCCATCAAATGGAATCTAACATGCCGAGTTTTTAAAAGGAAACACTATGTTTGATTGCATACATGATAAGCAACATTTAGCTTAAATGAACAACTTAATATTATTATTTTATATGATAGTTATCAAATATCCATTAGAATCATAAGAATTTAAGGGATTAAAAAATTTATGAAAATATAGTTTATTCATGTTTATATAATGATTAATTGGTTACAAAATTAAATAGGAAATTAAATAAAAACCAATTGAATATGAACAATGTGTTTTTCTAAAAATATGTAAATGCAAAATAAGTGACTGTATAAAATAATAAAATCACCCTTTTTGGGTTTTATTAACGAAATATATATTTAATATATTTAATTTAATGTTTCAAATTCATCTTATATGTTTTATAGACAGTATATAAGAACAAATTCAATTTTCTGGATAAAAGGAGTATTTTTCTAAAAATGTAGTTTTACCGTCTTTTGATGGTAAAACCTTTTTAAATCTAGTTTTTCTCACTTTTATATATTATATATGAAAAAATGAACTTCTTATTTAAAATATGGATATAAAAATTTACATTTTTTTGAATTTTTTTATTTTTCTGATAAAATTCCTTTTTAATGAATAGTGAAAAAATTCTGCATTTTAATTCAAAACTGCATTTTCATCTAATTTAATTATTTAGTTAGATTATCCTTTTAATTGGTTTTAAAGTATAGTTAAATATATTTTGTATCATTTAATCCAATTTTGGTCATTGGATGTAATTTCATAGTGAAATTAGATATAAACGCATGTCAATCTTTTGATGGTTTTTACTTCCTAAAAAACCTCATTTGCTCATTTGGACAAGAGGGGTTAATTTTTAATTAATTTCTTAAAATTATATGTTTTTAATTTATAAAAATGGATTATATATTTGTAATTATAAGTTAAAAATTTTTTAAATAGGTCCCTTTTATTTTTAGACATTATGAATAGTAACTTTAGTAATTATTTTTATAACCACAGTTAAAGGTAAATCAGGTAATTAAATATAAAAATAATATTATAATAATATAATCTACGCTAACACATGTCCTAGTTTAATTGGATGAGTGTATCCCAACCATGATCATCCTTGGGTGTATTTTAGGACAACTTGGATCCACTTGGATGACTTTATTGCTGATATAATATTATATTCAATAAATAGTCATTTTTGTTACACTTTTGTTTTTAAAAAGTAAAGTATTTTAATATGGAGTTATAGAGGGGATATATTCAACTATTATTAGTAATTGGAAATATAAAACTATTACCTACATTGTGATAACTTATTTATAATTTTTATAAATTAAAAAATTAAATTAAATTATGTCCTAAAGATGATGTAGTAATTTATTAATTAATGAAAGAATCAAATAAACGATTTTATAAATATTAAAATAAATATTATTTGACTTTATTTATGTCATACACTATTTTTTTGGAAAATTTGGACACATTTTTAATTATTTGAAGGAGTTATTTAGAAATTATCTTCCAGTTATGATATTTTTAAAAATCAACCAATGAATTGTATCAAAATTGACACTCTTGGTATTTTTAAAATATAAAATATTTTATTAAATTATATTAAATTCATAAAAATATAATACTCATAAAAATGGTCATGATAAGTCCAAATATGTAATAAATGGCACTTTTTGGGTCTTTTTACATGTTATGGTAATTACATTAACCCACAAAGTGTAAATAACATAATATCATGGTAAGATTAAAAATGGTAAAATAAGGGTTAAACCAAACATATAAGGATTAAATAATATTAAAAACGAGTAGAATTTTAATTTTATTATGTAGATTCGAAAAAAAATAATATTATATTCTAAATAAATTGTTTTTGGACCATTTTAAACCAAAATTTAATTTATATTAATTTCATATTTTAAGAGTTTCCAAATGGTTCCCCTCCCCTCTCCTATAAAAAGATGCCCACTATTCTTTAATAATCACACTTCCAAAGCATTATGGTTCAACAAATATCTACCCAAGCCCATTATTAGGATCTATCTCTACATTCTTTATGACTTATTTTTTTTTAGAACACCCTCCTTAGATGTGTTAAGGTGTTCTTCAAGAGTGATCAACTGAAAAAAGATGTATCGTTTTCTTTTAGTATTTCTATTTTATTTCTTCTTCCACTTCATTTAAATATAATCCAAAAATGATGAAATAATAACTCCAATGTACTCAATATACTTATATTTTATTATGTTAATATCATCACCTTAATCCATTTCGAATTTCATCAAATTAGAAATGAACTTTTCGTTCATGTGTACGGCGGACTACCTCCTCGCAAACCGATATAGTCCATTTTTCATTATCATCTATCATGAATAGTAATAATGATGGAATAAATGTTTATATATGATATAAATAAAATATTAATCATTTTAAAATAATAATATTTCATTTATTTTCTTACCTTCCATGTAAATAAACATGATAAAACCGTTCAAGCGTACGTGTGAACTATCACCTCCACGATGCAATGTGAATCGTTTTTATTCACCACATCACTTGTATGATATATTTAATTATATTTAAATTATTATTAAGATTTTAATAATATTATTATCATTCTGTAAATATAAAATAATAATTATCTTATTTCCATAATGATCAATGAAAAATGAAAATGTTTCTCATGCGTACATACAGCCTACCGTCTCCATGAATATAACGTTGTTCATTTTTCATAAACATAATTAATGGTTTTATTTTAAAAATTATGAGTAATGTATTAAAGTTATTATTATTTCATTAATAATATTCTTGATATGATTTACTTATGACCACATGGACCAGTGACATCAAAACCATGTTCATTTTCGACTCAAGTACCGAATATCAACAAAACATCCGATATGAAATTAAATAAACATGTAATTGTTATAATATGGTAGTAAGTGATATAAAAGGAATAATAAAAATTAAAAGGTTAAAAATAAACTATAGAATAACCTAATTTTATAATTTAGGATTATAAAGATTGTATGTGATAAGTCAGACTCAAGGTAAGAGATTTCATCTCAATCTCCTTTCATTGAGACATTTCTTGATGATATGAACCTTTATTATTTTATAAGGTTTATATACAGACCCTTTGACATTAAATATCCATATTATATCAATACTAATGTTATTTAATGTTTTTTAAAATTTTATAATTTCATGTGGCCTATAATTTAATTATTTAAAATGGTGAGTTATTTTTATCTAAAGCATTATTTTAATTGTTTTAAATATTTATTCTTATAAATCATTCCCATTAATGTCCATTTTTATAAAATGGTAATAAGGATTTAATTATAGCATCATTAATGTCTTAAAATGTTAATTCTTTTCAAAAGTTTCAAATTGGTATGACACACTTTGATTCAAAAATCTTATATTTAAATGTTTTAATTGTGTTTTAAAAATGGATTGATTATATCAATATTTTGAAATAATATCTTGTTATTGCAATGTGGAAATATTATTTTTTTCCCTATATTATTTTTAATAGGTTGTGATTATTTTATGGTTCTTGGTCATTTCTGATGTATATGGTTGGTTCCGTAATAAACTGAGGGCGGGTGAGTCCGTGATAGCTCTCCAATTCATTGGGTAATAAAATAAAGTTAAACGATAAGGTTTATCCTATGAGATTTAGGGAATATACTATGATGGGTATTCCAAACAAAACCATGAATGTTAATCCCTATGTAGATGTGAAATCTACAATGTAAGTATGATATGGATTCCACAAGTTACCTTTATGATTTATGATTGCTATAACATGTTTCAGGATTCTCATGAGTTCACAGGTTTATAAATATTCATGGACTAACAATTTCTTTCCTTATTTTATATCTCTTACTGGGATTTTTTTTCACATCCCAAGGTTTTAAAATGTTTTCAAAGGGTATAATTATAGTTAAAATAAATGAATTAGTTAAGAAAATTTTAATCTAGAAAAAAAATAATGTTTACTTTTAAATGTTTTATATTATGTAAGAAATGGATATTGTATTAGTTGTATCCACTTTGTATGTAATAGTTATGGCCTAATTCATTAAAAATATAAATCTAAAAATATCTTCAATTTTAATTCATGACTTAAATCAAGATTATGAAATGTTTAAGTTTTGGGCTTTATAATTGGTATCATAGGTCGTTTTAGATAAATTTAGAGGTTTGGGTGTTATTTAAGCCTCTGTGACAAGTGGTATATAACCACAATGGTTATCATATTATAAAGATTCATAATTATTTTAGATAAATTGAATGAGATTTAGATAACATGAATAAGTATATCTTAGTGTTTATCTTTATCATAAGATATTATATAATTATTTTTTTGATATACTCACACTAACCTTTTTGGTTTTAGTAAATAGATAGGAGGCACCAAAGTAACAATGGATGTGAAGAAAAATGTTGTGGTTATTTGAATAAGAAACCAAATCAAATTATAGCTACAATTAGAACTCTAGTGGTTATTCTAAACCAACTATCCAGATTCATGATTAACCACTTGAACCATAGTGATATTTCTAATGCATCATATATGAGAGGAACGAATACTTATTGAAGTTCAGGTAATAATGATCATAAAGGTATGTATATTCAATGACATGTTTGTCCAGGATATGGAAATAAACACCTACGAGAATTCTTTAAAGGGACGGTAATATGTTTTATTTGTGGAAATGAAGGTCATAAGGCAACAACCTACCAAGGAAATAGGAAGAGTTAAGTTTACTCTAGGAAAGGGAAAGAATATATTTCTGATTTATCAATTGAATGTTTCAAATGTGGGGAGTATGGTCATTATGAAAATAGGTGTTCTATGAAGAACATTCTGGAATGGGATCATTAGGACCATACAAATATATTTTTATCAATACCTAATTTCATTCCAAATGAATATGAGGAAAATGAAAATGACCTATGAAAAGTATAGATTATTTCTTATCTCATGTTTTGACATTATTTAATCTTAGTATATGATTCATGTTTTTGTTTGTAGGAAATAAGTATTAAGTAATAAGATTTAAAATCATGGTTAGGGTACCATGAATAATGAAAAATGGTTAATAAGTATTCATATAATGGATTCAAGAGTTATGGTAGATTGTAGGATGATGAAATGTTTAAAAGTAATAATGCTCTTTTGATGATGTGATTAATTTGGAAGAATTTTTCTAGTATGTGTAACCCTAAAGTTTTTTATGTGAAAATTTTATTCAAGGAATAATTATCTTTTCTTGTGTGTACATAATAATAAAATTAATAGCTACCCTTTAGGGTTTATATGATCTTTTGTTTTAGAGGTGATTAAGGGTTATTACATTTTTTGATGCAAAATAAAAGGTATAAGATAACCTTTGAGGTTAAAATAGGTTATGATTATTTTTAGGATATTATCTTATTTTTTATAATGTTATAAGAATGGTGTAGTTTTTAAAAAATGGAAACCCATAGGATGGGTAACAACCCATCGTGTCTGGAAAGTCCATGGGAATCAAACTCACAATCGAAGGTTGATAAGGGCGCATCGCCTAACATTGTCTTATGTGATGTCCCTGGTTAGTATGACTTCTTTATTTTTAGTAAAATTATTATATGAATTAATAATAATTTTATTTGGGAGACATATATTTTATAGAATAGATAACCATGGTATTGGAAAATTATTTGGTGATTAAGTGATATATGTTATTTTGAAAGATGTGATTCTACACTTTGGAACTATATTCTTGAAATTTTTGGTTGAAAATAGTTGGTTCTTGACTCCGTTAAGACTCAACTAAAAAATGTACAGAAATGGATGGCTCTCAGCAAATCAATAACCACTTCCTAGTTGTAGTTTTTGAGCTCCATCATCTGATCTGGTATGATCGGAATTCTATTTTTCATAACAATTACTCACTAAATCAAAATGTAGGTCGGATGTGGATCCTCATTTCCATATAGGAAGACACTTTGATGAAAAATGGGCATTTCCACAATACTGTGCATGAATTTGAAATCCTACGACATATTTAGATTAACGGAAATTATTATCAACCTTGTCACACTCTAGAAGTTTTCAAGAGAGCTCTTCTTCCTGGATGGATTAAAGATAATATTTATGGTGCCTCCAAACGAAATCTAGGCTCTGCGGGTTGCGGTGCGATCTTCAGGAATCACCTCAATTAGATCCTTGGATGCTTCATGGGGAGTTTTGGCATCTTCACCTCTCTTGAAGCTGAGATGACGAGTTTAATACTTTCTAATTCCTTCACCAAGCTCCTTGGTTGGAACAATATCTGGATTGAAAGTGATTCAACTACCATCGTGCAAGTGATTTGGAATGTCATAACACATATTTCATGGTTGATTACTACTCGTTGGATGGACTACACCCATTCTCTTATCGATCTCAACTATATCATCACACATGTTTATTAAGAAGCAAACATGGTGGTAGATGTCCTGGAAAACATGTGTTTAAATCAAGACATTTCCTAGTTCAAAGACTTCCATTTTGTTTTACTTACTTTGCATGAAAAATATTATAATATGATCCCATATTTCAGAATCCGGTAAAGTATTTATTCTATAATAATTGTTCTTTGGTCGTTTTGGGCCAAGGCATCATCTATTAAAAAAATATGAAAACGTTCACTATTTTGGGAACCCTATATGATCAAGGTAAATAGAATACTATGGGATTTTAATGGAGTAATGGGTGAATTATATTTTGGAATAACCTATGATTTAGTTGTGGAGTTATTGTGATTTGGGTTATTTATTGAAATGATTAACCTATAAGTGAGAATGTGTGATTAAGAAATTACTTTTTAGTATGATACATTAAGAGTGATTTATGGACATAAATGTTAAAACATATCCTACAAGACTATGTGATCAAATGCTTCTAAATTTTGGGTTTCAATCTTAGTTTATATTATTTTAATTAATTTTGAAGACATTTTTAAGTTGAATGGTCTATGTAGAACTTTGGTAGAACTGTTGAATTTTTTAGATTAAAAGTAGTCATTCTCCTTATAAAGGATTGTTATTTTTTGGTGGAATTATCTGATCATGTACTAACCATTTTGGTTGTGGTTGATGTATAAGTACAGGGGGAATATATAGATCATCTTTTGTGGTTTATTTGATTCCCTAGAAGTTGTTTCTAGTGCTTCAGGTGTGACCAAGTCATCTTAAATACTCATCGATTATAGAAAAATATGTGTTTGTAGTGAAGTTCAATTAATGGATGAAAATATACTTTTAATGTAAGTATATTTACTTATATTATTATTCTAAGTAGTAAAATAATTCCCCAACTTTTTTAAAATGATTTTAAGACAAAAATATTTTCTATTTACTTTTCCTACTATGAAATCACTAACCTTTTAACCAATCACAAATTTATGGTTTTATGATTGTTAAATTTCTCTTGATCATGTTTTTTGTCACTCTCAATCATAACTTTTAGTTATTTTTTACTCCATATCCATGTTTTTATATATGGTATCCTAGTAATTGTTATCTTTGGTGACCTTCGTACCATATTTTCTTTCCTTAAAAGTGGAAGTTTTGTTAATCATTTTTCTGATGTGGAATTTAAATAAAGGTATTTTGAAAATTAATACCTTAGTTACCAACCCCAAATTCAAATTTTGAGGAAAAATTTTACAAAATGGGGAGATAATGTAACATACTGAGTTTTTTAAAGGAAACACTATGTTTGATAGCATACATGATACGCCACATTTAGCTTAAATGAACAACTTAATATTATTATTTTATATGATAGTTATCAAATAGCTATTCGAATGGTGGAAATGAAAAGGATTAACTAAATTATGAAAATGTGGTTTATATATGTTTATATAATGAGTGATTGGTTACCAAATTAAATAGGAAACTAAATAGAAACCATTTGAATATAAAGGATGTGTTTTTTTGGAAAAAAAATATTGAAATGAAAAATAAGTGAGTTTATAATAAAATAAAATCACTCTTTTAGATTTTTATTAATGAAATATACATGTAATATATTCAATTTAACATTAAAAATTTATATTATATGTTTTGTATACTGTCTCGCGGTGCATGACAGGGTCATGGGGAAGAAACGTGCACTACCCTACGGTTGATTATAGAAGGTTGGGTTCTGTTTAATCACTCATATCAGGTGCACCATTTTCCACCACGAAAATCCCAATGGTTCCATATCCAGTAATACATGGACCTGCTTTCCAAAGGCAGGAATTCGCTGAGTGGTTTGACCCGCGATGCTTAAGAACTCACATTGATCGAGAGGATGGGATTTCGGGCTCATCACACCCTTTTGGGGGGAATTATTTCCTGTTTCGGTACTCTCTTATAGAATTAAGACATGTTAATATGCTCACGAATCTTTGGTTTATAACCAAGCATAGTATCCATAGATTATTAATGGTTGGAAATGGTCAGCTTGATGCAGGGGTTCAGAATCATTTATGCCCGAGGTTTACCATCCCTCATTGGATTAATGACCCTGAGGAGTCTGGACTCATTGAGGCAGCACTATGAGTGGTGCGGTGAACCGACATGAAGATAGTCGGATTGACTGGTTGTTGGGCTTAAACCTCAGGGAGGCTTCCTACGTACCCTGCCTAGGAGACAAGGATCAAAGTCCACGTAGTTTGAATTGGGGTGTCGGAGAACCGACATGAAGGTGGATTCGGGGGTCCAATGGTGATCGGGTTTGAACCTCATATAGAGGCTTCCTACGTATCCATGTGGTAGGGAATCAAAGTCCTTGTAGTTCGCATTGGGGAGTTAGAGAACCGAAGTGAAGGTGGACCCGGGGGTCCGATGGTGATCGGTCTTGAACCTCATATAGAGGCTTCCTACGTATCCCTATTGTAGGGAATCAAAGTCCTCGTAGTTTCCATGAGTGGGGTTTACGCTCTGAGGCCTCCCATAAGTGGATTTCATGGTCGATACTTACCTAAGCCTACGTGATTCATGCTCGGTGTGAGAAACAAGAGGCAGCAGGGACCAGACGATCATGTCACGAAAGGTGCATCTGTGGGAAGTAGAGTGGGGCTTACTCATAGAGCAGCCCATAAGGTCGGAGCTTACTCCAAGATGGACGCCCGTGGTGTCTTCCTCATGTCTGGCCATGAGGGCATCCCAACTCACTGGTGGGTTGAGGCATATAATGGGGGCCAACGCCTATGCGCAAGTGCACTAGCGGGATAACACCAAGGGCGTTGTAATCAGTCCAAACAAAGGGAGATGAAAAGTGTGAATTACATTCCCAACATTCAAAACGCAATGAGGGTGGAATGGTGATGGAGGATAACTGTTGACCGTGTTCGAAACACAACATCCATATCGCATTAGCTTGAAATGGGGACAAAGAAATGAGTGTAGACTTCTGACCATGTTTGAAACACAGGACCTGACTCGAATTGTTGTCAAAAAGTCTTATGGGGCATTGGCCCAGGATGGTAGGTGAGACGATGCGGCATGGGACTAAGCCTTTAGGGGGTCCCTTCGGACATGGAAGTGGATGAAGATCTGAATGAAGGATACACAAAGCATGAGGCGGAGTGATGTAATGTTTGAATAGATTATAATGATCTTGATGGTATGCCACTGTGATCATGGAATTCGGAATCTTATTCTTGGAGCATAAGGCATCTCTTGTTTGGATCAAGAAGCATCCCACGTTTGGAACATAGGGAACACTACAGTTAACATTCATGTAGATAGGACTGTTTCCATATAGTTTAATGTCATATGTGTAGGATGAGGTCCATATAGTTTAATGTCATGTGGTCAGGATGACTAGGTAAGAGATACCTAGAAATGGTTGATGTGGGACTTATGCAAGGGCGGCCCTTTCTGGATGAACCTAGAAAAAGGAGCTAGGAAATGGGGTTATTGGAGAGTCATGAGGAGTAGCTCGACTCATGACCTGTATAGGATAGATGTTGGGGCGGCGCAAGGGGTGCAATGTAAAATATTGTTGACCCAGCCCGAAAAGTTTGCGGTGCGACTCTCCATTTTTCATGGGGGTCAGTGACGGTAGCGAAGAGACCGGACTGGAGGGCCGGGACCGCAGCCCGGTACTGTCCCCGAGCAAGGGTGCGGGGGCGCAGCCCCCGCCTTATGGACCAGCGAGTGCATGGGGTTTTCCGCATGGGGCGGGCCACGTAGGAGCTGGCCGCGGAGGAGCTGCCCGCGAAGGAGCTGTCCACGAGGGACTGGCTGCGGGGGAGCTACCCATGAAGGAGCTGTCCGTGAAGGATGTTCGCAGATGAGCAGGCCGCGGAGGAGACAGGTCGTAGAGGAGGTTGTCTGCGAAGGGTGTCCGCGGGTGAGATGGCTGCCCGTCCGACTTCACGTCTGCGGAGGGGTTCCCGCCTTCATTTCGCGAATGACGATGTTCCACGAAGGGGATGGCCATAGAGGGACTATCCATGAAGGGAAATGGCCGCATGTGGTTCGTGATCTGGTTTTTCATCTACGTGGAAGAGTTCATCCACGAACGATATGGGGTCCGTGGAGGGTCACGGGACTTTATCGCTGGGAGAAATTTCTCCTGTGTCTCCCCATGGGTTTTCACCCATCCTCCTCTCTCAATTTTTGGTGCCCCTCAGTGAATATTTATAGAGTCACGAAGGGGATATGGCACACGGCACTTTTTTCGGAATCCCATGAAGGAATCCCCACCCGCGAACGACTCGGTCAACCAGCGATTTTTGGAATTGAGATTCGAGGGATTGCTCTGCAGACGTGAACCACTCCGCCTCTATTCCGAGAACGACAGCACTCCTTAGAGGGGGCGGCTTGTGGTGGTGTACTGACCTGACGTCCGGCGGTCTTCCTGGTTCGTGCCCGCGTAGGCGCTCCAACCCCATTTCGCGAACGACAGTGTCCGCGGGAGGGCGGTTTGTCGAACCGGCCACATACTGTCGCTGGGAGCCGGTACACGGACCGGTTCGATCCTTTTCCAAGTCTCGGGGTAGTTGGATTTCCCCCTTGCGGAATTTTCAGGACCCTACATAGACATTATATAAGAACAAATTCAATTTTACGGATAAAAGGAGTAATTTTCTAAAAATATAGTTTTACTGCCTTTTGATGGGAACCCTTTTAAATCTATTTTTGTCAGTTTTATATATTCTATTTGACAAAATAAATTCTTATTTAGAATCAAGAAATAAAAATTTACCCTTTTTGAATTTTTTGTATTTTTATGATAAAATTCATTTTTTAATGAATAGTGAAAAATTACTACATTTTAATTCAAAACTGTCTTTTCGTAAATTTTAATTATATAGTTATATTGTCCTTTTAATTGGTTTTAAAGTATAATGAAATAAAGTTTTTATAATTTAATATTTTTTTGGTCATTTTAAGTAATTTAACATTGAAATTAGATATAAATGCATTTCAATCTTTTGATGGCTTTTACTTTTAATAAAACCATCATTTTATCATTTTGACTACATGGATTAATTTTTAATTATTTTATGCCAATTATGTGTTTTCAATTTTGAAAAAAGGATTCCATATTTTTAATAATAAGGTCCAAATTATGTAAATAGGTCCCTTTTATTTTTATACATTGTGAATAGTAATTTTAGTAATTATAATTAATACCACAGTTAAAGGTAAATCGGGTAATTAAAAGTAAAAAAACATTATAATAATATAAAACTACCCCAAAACATGTCATAATTTAATTGGATAATTTTATCCTGAACATGATCATCCATGGGTATATTTTAGGAAAACATGGATCCATTTGGATGAGTTTAATTCTTTAATAATATTATATTCAATGAATAGTCATTTTTGTTATACTATTGTTTTTAAAAATAAATTATTTTAATATGGAGTTACATAGGGGATCTTATAAACTAAAAATATTCATTTAAAATCTAAACATATTACCTAAATCATTATAATTTATTTATAATTTTTATAAATTAAATAATTAAATTAAATTATGTCACAATGATGATGTAGTAATTTATTAATTAATTAAATAATAAAAAAATGATTCTATAAATATTAACATAAATATTATTTGACATAATTTATAACATCCAAGAATTTTATGGATATTTTTTACATATTTTTTATAATAAAAAGTGTTTTTTAACTTATCTTCCTATTATGATATTTTTAAAAATCAACTAATGAATAGTGTCAAATTTGACACTATTGGTATTTTTAAATTATAAAATATTTTATTAAATGATATGAAATTTTTAAAAATATAATATTTATAAAAATGGTTAGGATAAGTCCAAATATTTCGAAAATGACACTTTTTTGGGTAGTTTGACATGTTATGGTAATTACATTAACCCAAAAAGTGTAAATAACATAATATCACGGTAAGATTAAAAAGGGTAAAATAAGGGATAAACCAAAAAGATAAGGATTAAAAAATATTAAAAACTTGTATATTTTTAATTGGATGATAGGTATTTAACCAAAAATCATCTTATCTTATAATTTAATTATTTTGGAACCATTTGGAACTAATATTGAATTTATATTAATTTAATATTTTAAGTGTTTCTAATGGGTGCCCCTCCCCTCTCCCATAAAAAGGTACCCACTCTTCTCTAATACTCACACATCCAAAGCCTTTTGGTTTGGCCAATATCTTCCAATAACCCTTAATAGGATCCCTCCTAACATTCTCAAGGAATTATTTTATGAATAACACCCTTCTAATAGGTGTTAAGGTTTTTTTCAAGAGTGATCAATTGAAGAAGTGGTATCGTTTTCTTTAAGTATTTCTATTTTATTTATTCTTACACTTACTTTAAATCTACTCCAAACATGATGAAATAATAAATATAGTATCATAAATTTACTTATATATTATTATGTTAATATTATTACATGAATCCATTTACAATTTCATCAAATGGAAAATGAACTTTTCGTTTGTGTGTACAGCAGACTACCGTCTCGCGAACCGATATAGTTTTTTTTTCATTACCGTCTTTAAATAATGGTTATAATGATGGAATAAATGTTTATATATGATATTTTTGACATATTTATCATTTTAAAATAATAATATTTCAATTATTTTCTTACCTTCCATGTAAATAAACACGATAAAGTCGTTTTTGCGTACGTGTGAACAATCACCTCCACGAAGCGATGTGAATCATTTTTATTCACCACATAAATTGTATTATATATATAAGTATATTTCAATAATTTTTATCATGTTAATAATATTATGATAATTATATAAATATAAAATAGTAATTACCTTATTTCCATAATGATCAATGAAAAATGAAAATGTTACTCATGCGTATGTACGGCCTACCATCTCCATGAATATAACATTGATCATTTTTCATAACCGTAATTAATGGTTTGATTTAAAAAATTATAATTAATGTCTAAAATTGATGATTATTTCATGAATACTATTTTATATATCATGTTCTTATGACCACACGGACTAGTGACATCAAAACCATGTTCATTTTCGACTCAAGTTCTGAATATTGACAAAACGTCTAATATGAACTTAAATAAATATGTAATTGTTGTAACATGGTAATAAGTTATATATAAGGCATAATAAACATAAAAAATTTCTAAATATATTATAAATTAACCAAATTTTATTATTTATAATTATAAATATTTTACGTGATGAGTCAAACTCAAGGTAAGGGATTTTGTCTCAATCTCCTATCATTGAGGTATTTTTTAATGATATGCACCTTTATTATTTTATAAGGTGTCTATAAAGACACTTTAACCTTAAATATCCATATTATATCTATACTCATGTTATATAATGTTTTTTAAAATGTTATAATTTCATGTGGCTTATAATTTAATTGTTGAAATTGGTAAGAGGTTTTTATCTAAAGCATACTTTTAAATGTTTTAAAGATTTTTTATTCTAAATATTTCTCCTTAATGGACATGTTTTGAAAATTGTATTATAATTTTAATTATTTGGACATGAATGTTTTAAAATTCTGAATCCTTTTAAAATTTTCAGAGTGATTTGAGACACTTTGATTAAAAATATTCTTTTTAAATGTTTTAATTGTGTTTTAAAAATGGATTCATTATGTCAATATTTTGAAATGATATCTTGTTATTATAATGTGGAGATATTTTTTTTCTTTATTATTGCTAATGATTTATTATTATGTTATTTTTATTGGTAATTTCTTATGTTTACATGTTGTTCCATAATAAACCAAGGGTGGGTGAGCCTATGATAGCTCTCCAATGCATTGGGTAATGAGACGGAGTTAAAACATAAGGTTTCTCCTAAAATATTTAGGGAATATACTGTTATGGGTGTTACAAAGGAAACCATGAAGGTTAATCCCTATTTAGTTTTGATTTCTACAATTTAAGTATGATATGGATTCCATAAGTTAACTTTATGATTTATGATTTCTATGAAGTTTTTCAGAATTCTTATGATTTCATGGGTTTATAAATATTCATTGACTAACGTTTTCTATCCTTATTTTATATACCTTACTGAGATTTTTGTGATCACCCCAAGTATTTAAAATGTTATCATAGGGTATAATTATGGGTAATAGAAAGTAATAAGTCAATAATATTTTTATCAAGAAAAATAAATCATGTTTACTTTTAAATGTTTTATATTATGGGAGAAATGGATATTGTTTTAGTTGTATCCACTTTTAATGTAATAGTTATGGCCTAATTATCTAAAACTCTAAATTTTAAAAGATCCTAAATTTTAATTATTTACATAATTCAATATTATTCAATTTTTAAGGTTGTGTCCTTAAATAGAAAATGGAATCATCGTTCATGTGCATGTATGAATTACTATCTCCACATACTGATGTATTTTTTCTTAAACGCCTCATATGCATGGATAAAATGATATATAAAATGAATTTTTATGATACTTATGACATAATTATAAATTTCTAAAGATCATATATTACTTACCTTCTTACCCATCCATCTATTGTAAAATGATAATGGTGCTTATGCGTACTTTTAGACTACCACCTCCACAAAGTGATGTGATTCGTTTTACATTAATTACTCACATGGATGGTAATAAGTATGGAAAAAATGAATAAATAAGAAATTTATAACAATATTAAGATTCTATAAAATAAAAAAAAATTCTAAATTACTTTTTTCTACCAATTAGAAAAGTGTAAATGTCTCTCACGTGTACACGAGGACTACTACATTCATGATATGACGTATTTCATTTTTCATGTATGACTTTCATGGATGATAATACAATTTTATTTAAATTATATAAAAATTAATTATTACATGATTAATATTCCATTTATGATAGAACCATGATCACATTGACCATAGTCAACTTATATAATCCAATTTGGACTTATAAACTGAATGTCGTCAAAACGTCCAATGTGAAGGTAACTATTTTAGTAACAAAATAAATTATGTTAAAAAATAACATAACATGATTTAAGATAATGGAATAAAAATAAAAAAAATATAATTAAATTAGATAACTAATATAATTTTATTATTTTTGAGCTATAAAACATATGATGTTGGATGGTATATAAGGAAATGGATTTCTTATCTCAATTTCCTTTCATTAAGACTAATTCCATTTTCATGAAATGTTTTATTTTTTGTGGAGTATGAACTAACTTATACATGTATTTTATCATTAATTTACTGAAATTAATGTGGTTTACAAATCTATTTCAAGTTCTATTATTCAAAATAATTTTTTTCCAAAGTTACAAATTATTTAAGGGGTATTTCTTTAAAGCCATTTTTTAAAGTATTATTTTCAAAAAAATATCCCTCCATGTATATGTTGTTTAAAATGTTTTAAAATTTTCTTATTTATACATAAAATTTTTTTAAATTTAATTTTTTTAAAATACTTAATTTATATATAAATTTTTTAAAAAGGAATTTTTTTAATATTTTCAATACGGATAAATTTTTAATCCTTTTAACAAAGTGAAAAAATATATTTTTTTTAACATATGTGGCATGATATAAATTCTTTATCATTAGGTCCTTTATTTTTTATTAATATTAATCATCATGGATTAATGTTTTTGAAAATAAAAAATAATTCCCAATATTTTATGAAATTTTCATTAAAATAGTTTTTAAAATAAAAGATATATTTACCCTCATTTTTATATGACAACGAAATTTGTTTTCCTTATGGGTTTAAATGGGTTTTTTCAGGGTTTTAGGATGAAAAAGTAAAATATTGCAAGTAATTTTTTATGATATGGTACTTGATAATTATAGATTATGATGGGTGAACTTGATAAATATAATCATTCTAGTTGATCCCATTATATTTGTTCAATGAATTGGGTAAAGATTCAGTCTTCTAAGGTGAAAAGAAATGGATATAATCTCATAAGTCACTCCTATAGAATTATATGAGATTCTGTTATTTATTAAATGGTTTAAAAATTCATAAATAGGGTTTATTAATATTATTCTCCTAGATACTAATATTATAATTTCTAAATATCTCTAGGAAATATTTTAATTTCATAAGGTAAAGAAAGTTTGTGAACTTTAAAAGGTAAAAGGTTTGTCTTTCAAAGAAATGGTTTCATGATGACTCCATGGTTTGCTAATTCATTCTAACAGTTTTAAAATATTTTGTTTGAGAAAATTTATTTTATCATTTTGATATTTTTTTTATATGCACAAGGTTTTATTGTTAATAAGGTAAGTGTTTTTATAATTTAACTGGATTAACTATATTCCTTTATTTTTATTTAACTTAGTGAGATTTTTAGGATCATCCATAGTTTTAAAAAAAATTGCATGACCTAAATATGAGTAGTATGTATTTTTATGTCTATATCAAATTAAATGAAATTATAATTGAACAAATAAAGTGTCTCATGAATAAAATAGAATTTTAAACTTAAGAATCCTAGTTTTATGGAAAATAGTGAATATTTTGTATTGGTATTCCCTATTTAATGTAATGGTTTTTCCTAATTCTCTAAAACTCTAAACCTAAAAGATCATGGGAATATATGAAAGGTAATACTTTTACTAAATCACATAATTATGGGTTTATTATGATATGAATAATTATAATTATACTAGATAAAATATTTAGATAAATTTAGAGTCTATGATGAATCAGATGAGGATATGTCAATAATTTTAGATATAATCATGGGTTAATAAGTATAATATTGATTGTAAGTTTAAATAAATAGACACCATTTTTGATGTTTTATATGATGTGAGTACTTTAGGAGAATTTTTTTGATTTTTCATAGATGTTTGAGGTTTATATAACACTTAAGATTAACTTTTCTTTTTAATGAAAATGTTATTTGAGGAAGAATAGTTTTATTTTTTTATATAATTTGAATGGTATGTATATCTATTTTGGTTAATATGAACTTTGGTGTAGATATAATTATGATTAACTGGGATAAAAGGGTTATTATAGTTTTAGAGAATACATTTTATCATATAGATTACCATGGGATTGAAAAGTGATTTTGTGACTAAGTGATTATAGTTATTTTTTAAGAACTTATCTATATGTGGAAAATTATATGATTAAGGTAGATGGAAATGTTTCTGGCTAATAATTGATTTTATTTGAGGTATACAGGTTTTTTTTAATCATATATGATATTTATTATAAATGTATGGTGATTATGGTTATTTATGAAAAAATATTATCATGTTTTTGAGAATATAAGAATGGGGCTTATAAATTTTTGGTATATGACTTTATGAGTGATTAACTTTGTTTAGAGATAAATTTATAATTGATCTCTTAAGAATATGTGATAAAATCATTTTGATATTTGGGTTTTTAACCTGGTCAGGAATATTTTGAAGAGTTTTAAGGTTAGTTATTTATGGAAGGATTTTTTTCTTCACATAAAGGTTTATTCATATTGGATATTATATTAACTTGTCATAACTATTATGGCTTTTGATTAATGGATTGAAATAAGTGGAATAATTTTTCATCCTTTTATGAATCTTAGGATGAATTAAAAGTTAATTTTAAATCCTCGTGCATGATAAATTCAGCTGTAATATTCATTGCTTAGAGTAAAATATGATATGTCACATTTGAGTGGGAGTCGGCGGATCCAGATGATTCGGAGGATGGAGATGTTGGAGATTTTGACACATTTTGACTGGCACTGTTGTTGGGGGTGCTTTCATATCATTTCATTTTCTTTGTACTTTGTACTGATTTTTCTTTAATAGATTCTCATGGGACCAGGCATTCGGCCTGGGCCTGCATCTTTATGGTTAGAGTAAAATATGATATGGATGTAGAAAAGCTTCCCTAAGTACAACCAAAGGTTGAAATTGTTATAATGGGATGGAATTGAATAAAGTATGTATATTTTCTTATGTTAGCAATCTTGATAGAAAAATATTCCCTTAACTCTAGAAACAAAGCTTGAAAATTAAAATTCTATCCTTTTATGATCATTTATAATGAGTTGATGCTCTCTTATCTTCTAATAAAATTATAATTTTATCACTTAAATGCCCCTTATTTACACATCCATATTTTCACTTCCCATCAATTTTCTCCCTATTTCAGAACCCTATTACATTTCAATCCATGTGAAATTCATATTCTACTTTTCTTATTTTCAAAAGGACGTTTTATTATCCATTTTTATGATATAGGATTTAGAGGAAGGTATTTTTGAATATTAAAATGTTTTTCCTTTCAGGATATTATGTTTTATCATCCACTCCTTAGAATTGATATTATAAATGTTTCGAAGAATTTTTTACCAAAAATGAGATAAAATTGTAATAAAAAGATTTATTTAAGGGGTTTACAATGTAACACCCAAATATTTTAGAATTTATTTTCTTTATCTAATATATTTTATATCATGTGGTATATATAATAATAATCTTAAAAAAACCTCTGTGTACTAATATTTAAATATGATTATTATAAACTAGTAGTTGGTTAGGAAGGTATAAATAGGAGTAACCGTATAATAAAATATAATTTGAAACATTTAAATCAATAAATTAATATTTAATTATTAACTAATTATCAAATTATTTGTAAATAAATACAAAAACTTATTAAAGTAAAAGAGATATTTTTTCATAAAACTATTTTAATGTGTGAAATACATTTTTATCTTAATTGATTAAACTAATCAATATTTTTTTAATGAATATAATTAAATAATTATATTATATTTCCAATTAAATTAATTAATATTAGTTTAATTATTTTATTAGGAAAGGAATGAGGATAATTTCATTTTATGCCTCAAAAATACATTTTCTTGAAAAGTTGTTTTTATTGTATGTTATGCATGTATATTATAATTAATTTCTACCATTTATAGAAATTTTATTTTAAAAAATGGAAATAATTTTTAAAAAAATCATTTCATAATAGTCTTAAGATAAAATTTGGTATTTTTTCAAAAATATTGATTTTTGAGTGAATATTGAAAATTACTGATTATTACAAAAAAATCATTTAATTTAATTAAATCAAGTAATTTAGAAGCCACCTTGTGTTTTTTATTTGGTTTTAAATTAAAATAATATCTAATTGATTACAAATAATCCAAATAATTCCATATTAATCTCTATTATGTTTTATTTTGGTTTATGTTTATTTTGTAGGCTTAAAAATGAAATTATCTACAATTTTTTGTTTCATTTTGTGAACTTAGATTAAATGTAATTTCATCCAATTATACAAATTAAATATTGAAAAATGGATTCCATATTTTAAATCAATAGTTTCAAATTTATTATTTATTTTAATTTCATTTTTGATCATAATGAGTAATAACAAAGGTAAAAATGTGTCACTGCATTAAAGGGTGAATAGGGTTAATAAAGGTAAAAACTAAGTGATAAGGCCAAAAAATATTTTATTAATTATTTTTGGATGATTTCATTTATAAAATTATCACCATATATTATAATTTTGTTTTTTGTTCACATGACTATGAGTTTGACATTCATAATCATTAAAATTTTAGAAAATTTACAAGTGTGAAACTCCCCGCACTTATAAAATGGTACCTCTCCTCTTATCTTACTCACACATTTTGAGCACATTATATCATCCAATACCTACCCAAATCTCTCAAAAAATCTCTCTTAAATTTTTATATGTCTTAGTCTCACAAGAATACAAAACCTATAAGTTTTAATGTGTAAACCAAAAGTGGTTTTCCAAAGAAAATGTATGTCTCTTAAATGAGTGTTTTCAGGTTTATTTATTATTTTAACTCCTTAACATATTCTTTAACCATTATAATATAAAAAACATAATTATACTCCATATATTTAAATGTTATCATATTGATTTCACAACCCTTTTTCATATTCTTTTCATTCTAATGGAAAATGAAAGCATCATTCCTGCGTATGTACACACTACCTTCTCCATGTAGTGATGTGTTTCATTTTTCATAACTTCCTCATATAGATGGATAAAATTTTGAGTAAAATGAATATATATTAAATTTGTGAAATAATTATTCATATTTAAATATAATATTTTACTTACCTTCTTACCCTTCTATCTTTTAGAAAATGATAACATCGCTTATGCGTATGTTTCAACTACACCTCCAGAAAGTGATATGATTTTTTTACATTAACACCACACATGGATAGTCATAAGGGTGGTAATAATTAAATAATAATAAATTTATAACATTATTTAAGACTCTTTAAAAATTAAAATATTATCTAATTTATCTTCTTTCCACCCAGTATAAAATTGGAAACACAAATCGTGCATATATGTAGACAATCGACTCCCTAACACAACATATTTCATCTTTCATGCCCTCCATTCATGGATGGTTGAAAAATAGTATTTAATGTATAAAAATTATAAGTATGTAATAATTAATATTCTTGTGATTATATAACCATAATCTCTTTAACCTTAGTCAACCTACTAATTCATTTAGGACTTATAAACCAAACGTTTTCAAAATGTCCAAAAGAAAAGATAACCATTTAGGTAACTAAATAAAATAATTTAGAATATTAAATAAAGAGAATAGTTATAATAGAATTAAAATGAAAATGGTTCTTAATAAATTAAAAAAAAAATATAATTTTATTATTTATGATTTAAATAACATGTGATGACATATAGTATTTAAGGTAAGGGATTTATCGTCTCAAATCCCATTATTTGAGAATTATGCCATTTTTAATACATGGTTTCTTTTATGTGGTGTATAAAAATCCTTATAGATATCCTTTATAATTCATTTACTGAAATTAAAAGGGTTTAAAAATATATTTAAATATATCTTGTTCAATATGCTTTTGTTTCAAAATCTGAAGAAAGCTGCATGGTTTTTTTCTTTAAAAACTTTTCTTAAATTATTCCTTTCAAATAACTTTCCTCAAAATCCATATTATTTAAAATATATCAAAAAAATCTTATTTATACTTTAAAATAAATTAAATTTCAATGTCTATTACCTTTTAATTTCTTTAAAAATGTTTAAAACGTTATGTTTTTTATATTTTCCATACGGATCACTTTTGATTATTTTTACCAAAGTGAAAAAATAATTAACATATATAATATGAGAGGAATTTCTATATTTCATCTACGTTATTTTATATAAAGATTACAGTTCATGTTTTCATGATTTTACAAAGAAAATTAAATTCTCATTTTATTGGGGATTTCTTCATTTTTAATAGTTTTCAAAAGTAAAGGGATGTTTATTCATATTTTTATAAGACGAAATAAAGTGTTTTTTTATTGGTTTAAATGAGTTTTTAATGGGTTTTTTGGTGAAATGTGAAAGCTTATAAATTTTTTGTTCTTGATATGGTAATTAATCATTATAAATGATAATGGTTGAGACTAATATATCTCCTGATGATGGGTAATCCTAATATAGCTCTCCAATTAATTTGGTAATGATTTAGTCTTCAAAGGTGAAAGTAAGGGAGATAAATAGATATGTTACACCATGGAATTAACTGGGGTTTGGTTATTTCCTACATGGGTTAAACATGAGTGAACATCGTTTATGAATATGATTATCCAATATAATGATCATATTATTTTTAAAAGTTTTTATGGAAATTTATTTATTTCATAAGGTAATTAATTCTTGTAAACCTTTAAAGGTGAAAGGTTTTTTTTTCAAATAAATGCTTTCATGATGATTTTATGGTTTTTGCAATTCTTTCTAATGGGTTTTGAATGTTTTATTTTACAAAATTTTGATTTTCTAAATTGGATAAAAAATATTATGTGTTCAATTTTTTATTATTAATGAGGAAAAAAATTTCATGTATTTTCATATTTTTCAGTAGACTAATATGGTTCCTTTATTTTTATACCCCTTACTAGTATTTTTGTGCTCATCTCGGGTTTTAAATTTTTTTTAATTGCCTAAATATAAGTGGGAACTATTTTAAAATATGTCTCCAAATAAAGGAAAATTTCCTTGAACAAAGTAAGTGTTTCATGAATGAAATAGTAGTGTAAACATTAGAATCTTGTTTTTATGGGGCAAATGTGCGATGTGTGTTCATATTCACAAGGTAATTTAATACTTTTTCCTAATTATATAAAAATATAAACCTAAAAGATCATTGGAATGTAAGTATGTGAAACCACTTTCCTAAATCATGTAATTCTATGTTGATTATGATATAGAGAATTTTATTTATATTAAGACAAGTTAAAACTCTATCATCCTCTCTTATTCCCTCTTATTTCCATTTCTCATAATTGTTTTTGTTAAAAATTGGGGTTTTATGATGAATCCTTCCATATCATGGGGGGATTCATCCAAAACTGTTGGTATTACTCTAACATTATTTCATAAATTCTCATATAGGTTTTATTCCACCTTTCCATCATTTTTTTAATGGAAATATATTAATTTTTGGTTCTCCCTAAGGTTTTTTTATTATAGGATGGAATTTGGGAATGATTTCTTGAAATTTTTTATGGCTTAATGCTATGTAATTTAGGGGGAAATCTCTAAAGTTGATCATGTTGGTTTTCTTTTTTGATTTTTTGGATCATTTATTATAGATATAATTTTATATGATATATTTTTTCTTTGAAATTGTTTTGATGGTCCTTTAGTGATAATGGTGTTTGATGGAGTTATTAAAGCTCATTACTCGTATTAGTAGGTGGTCTCAAACCTCCAGTTTATTCTTAGGCTATTATTATAACTTAAATGCCTTATATTTTTTGAAACTAATAATAAAATTTAATTTATGTTATATTAATATGAATATATGGTTTTCAATAATAATTTGGTATAAATACTAAAATGTTTTCAATGATTTCATATGATACCTCATTTTTATATTCATCCCCTCTTAATTATTTTGTGAACTGTGTTATTTCTATTTTTATTTTGTTACCCATGGAAATTATTTACCATTATTAAAAGAGTTACCCATGAAATAATAATTCAGTAACCTATGTTTAATTTATGTCACATAACCCTCTTTTCAAAAATTCACATGTACTTCCTTTGATATTAACCGTGGACTGGTATGGGAAACCTAGGTGTGTCTTCTATGTTATCAAAAATTGAGTAGAGCCTATAATATAGAATTTTCCTTGACCTAAAACTTCTTTTTTTTAATATTATAGGTAAAGTAATTTTCCATGATAATTATTTATGTTTTATGATTAATATCACCCCTTTCACCTAAACCTAAGTAAATTATATGTCAATAAACCACATATAACTCTTGGTAAAGAGAGTATTTCAATGGAGATGTGGTGGCTAGGTTAGATCGATGAAAATATGTGTTTGATAAAAAACAACTGCCTTAATATTAATCTAAGGTTTTGGTAAATAATAATTTCAATGGTTTTAATAGGAACCAAATTTAAGTGGATTTTTCCATAAAACAATGTTTCTGAGTAGAAAATCTTTAAAACACTTATGTAAATAAACCCATATCATATTATTTCTTTTAAAGGATTTTACAAAACGTTTTTATAACAAATTAATATTTCCTTATTTAAAATCAAGGTTTCATAAGAATTTTAAATTGAGATTATTTTAAATATGATGTGAAATATAGATATAGATTATCAATTTAACTTGGTTATGTCTTTCCCTCATTCCTTCAAGTGATATTACTTTTATACACAAGTAAGTCCATTTTATGACTCTAATTATTTCAAGATCTACTCTCTAGGTCTTGGTTGGTGCCTTGTTTTGAATCTCCCTAGTTTCCATGAGAAATGAGATTGTCATTCCCTTGTGTTTCATTTGATATGACACCATAATGTTTTATTTCTATATGGTTATATTTTATTTCTTGTGAATCCTATTACATTTTTTATTATTTCATTCATTATTATTGATAATAATCTTAAATAACATTTTTAACATGAATATTGATCATGGAAATAGTTTTAAGATATTAAATTGGTTGTTTTACTATACTAATCATGGATATATATTTTATATGTTGAGTATTTCATTGATTATTGTACCAATAATATTAATTATTATAGTTTGTAATCAAGTCTTAATCATGGATACTACTTTAATAACTTATGAGTACATATGTAAGGGTTGTTTCGTTAATCATGTTGTTATGGAATAGTTCCACTTTGGTGACCTATTTATTCTTATGATATCCATCGAATGTCAGTATGATGGATTTGATTTGTAAATTTTGATATGATTATCATGATTAGGTACTCCTTATATGGAGAACTAATCTGATTGAGTGTGATGGGCCACAGATCCTAGACACGTTCTAACCCCTTTCCTTATTCCCAAAGAGATAGGTTATAGATTCATATTTTTTATATACCATTTCCTTTCACTTACGATGGTTTTAGAACCCTGAATTGTTTTTTCACATATCTACATATATACGTGTGTTGATATATATACATATTTAGTTTATTCATAAGTACTTGTATTTTCATATCAAATTATTAGATAAATATCAAAGATGGAATTATGGGTGTAAATCCTCCAGTATAGGGATTATTAGTATAGAGAATGTTAGTTTAAAATTTTATCCACTATTTACCAACTTATATTATCTATTTTTTATTTCCAAGATTATATGTTTAAAAATTTGTATACATGTTTATGAATTCACTTAATATATCACTATTGTGTTGAGATACCATTGGTGGTTCCCTAGGAGTATTATTATCCACATCTTGCATGAACACTTTGGTGGAGATGAAATTCACTTGGCTTATTTCAAGAACCCAATGGTATGACCACAGAGTTAGACATCTTTTTTTCTCATTTCACATACCTTTAGAGAAAAATATATTCCCAATTCATAGCTAGAGTGGTTAATATGTTTATTGGATGTTGTGTTTGGAACAACTCCTTATCTTATTGCCCTTCTCGAAACATAGACTATTTTTTCCATGTTTTTATTTAGGACCTAATTATATATTGTTTTCTATATATTGATTGATCATATATGTATTTATTTATAGAGGGTTTGGGTATTTCATTATCGTTTCTTATTTTCATATCGCTTGTTTGGTTCCATAATTTAATATTTGGTATATACATCTTATAGATAAAATAAAACCATCATTAATAGAACCCAACCATGTATTCTATTTATTAAAAAGGTGGGTAAATCATTACTCAAATGTATATAGATACTCGAGGAACTGGTCATTATCCCTTAGGATCAGGGAGTTCCCTTGGGGCTAGTAACATCATGATTTGGGTGTCGTACAAGTATTTAAGTTAGGTTTTCTATAGAACCACTATATATAACAATATTCCCTGGATCCCTCTATGAAATTGATAGATATAAATAAATAAATTATCAATATTCTTGGGACTATGGAATAACCAATCAAAACTACTTTTGGGTTTCCCCTATTCTTAATGTTATTTTATTCATCTCATTACAAGAACAACATCTTCCATGAGATCATTTCCTTGCATTGTTTCATTCCTCATCACATAACCCTTTGTCTGGATAATTTCCAAAATGAAATTTTAATTGATAATTTGATTTTTCATTAAAATAAATAATTATAGATACAAAAATACTAAATTTAAATATATAATATTAAATAAATTTTTATAATTATTAAACTACTAAATGATTATCTGAATTTGTACTGATTAAACTATATTTTTACTGGTTTTACTAATATTATTAATAATTAATTAAAATATTATTATTATAATTATTATTTCATAAATACATTTGTGGTTATGTAATGTTAAAATATAAATTTATACTCATTTAAAATTAGACTACTAAAATTACATATTTAATTATGTTAAACTAAAACTTACATTAATTAAAAATATATGGATATTTTTATTATGATTATGAATATATAGATATATAAATAAAAGTAAAAATATATAAAATTATTTTTGATAATATATAAAATTATAATTCAGTTATATAAAATTATTACTAATAATGTTTATAAATATAAAAAATATTAACTAAAACTCATTTAGATTACAGTACAACTACCTAATTAAATACATATAATTATTAGGTATCAAATACCCCCATACTTATTGATTTTTTTGCCCCCAAGAAAAAATATCAAAAATGAACTCAAATAAAATACACCTTAAAACATGAAAATATTTCTTGAGATGAGAATATATAAATATTTATTAGTGAAAATTTCAAAGAGACATTTTAAATAAAAAATTTAATACCAAATTCCCTAGTAATCAAGTTACTCACAAATAGAACTAAACTTCATTTTCATTCTTAAAATCATATTTTTGGTAATAAGAATTTAAATTATTTATTTCAACTCATATTCAAATAAATTTCTATTCTAACATATACATAGGAACAAGATGAAAAATTCTTTAACTTGATCAAATTTATTATTATTTTTATACTTATCTTCATATTTATTTTTTAGTGAAATCATATATAAGAATTATTCATCACTTTTACCAATTTTATCATCTAAAATCACCTCTAAAAACTTGTTGTAATAGTTAACACATGAAAGAAAAAAACATGGGAATGGTTATAAATAATTATAAAACATCATTAGAAGTCAAAAAATATAGAACATTTAATCATCACCATAAATTTCTCCTTAATTTTATTTTTGAATCTAGTTGCGCATAGGAGGAAGTTATGCCATAAATAGTTTAATCTAATGAAATTTTATTATTTTTAACATTATTTTTAATATTTTTTATATGATCTTTCAAAAAAAATTCTCAAAACATGTTATTAAGTATAAATCAAAATTTAATTTTTTTATCCAAATTTTAAATTTCACAAAGAAATCATTATTATCAAACCCATAATTTTAATAATAATACATAACTTTTCTATTACTCAATAAATCAATAAAGTTAAATATTAACTCATAAAATAAGTTGAAGTTCTCTTTGGATTTTGATTGTATTTTTTATCAATGTATTAATTAGAGTAAATTGAATTCTTGTGTTGAAGTTGGGTGATGGAGTGAGGGACCACCCAAAGGACATTAATTAATTTACCATGAATTTAGGTTAAGATTAATAAAGAGTGAGTCTGATATCTTGGAATACCTATATAGATATATTATAAGTGGAATTTATCATATTATATTGTTATTTGTGGTTGTTTTTATGGATATATGATAAGTATAATGGGAATGTTTCTACCATTATCTATAACATGTTACAATTGTAGTTGAAGGATTTAGTTTTTAAACTAGATTGTACTCGATAGATTGTATATCTATATTTAAAAATATGAAACATATTTGAATTATTGATAGTAGTTGTATAAAGTTGCGGAGAACCCATACTTAAAGTACCTAGCTTGAAATCTGTTTTCATCAATGTAAAAAAATTATTTGATGAAGTCCAAAATAAAAAGGTATGAGGATATAATTTATAGGTATTTAAGTACTTGAAATTTTATAACATGAATATTTAATATAATAATAATTACCTTGGGAACAAGATAAAGTGGTATGGGATTATTCTGATAATCCTTGGAATTATTTGAACCTGTTAATAGGTGATTTGAAGTGATTGAAGAATACCTAGAATAACTTTAAGTGACTCATTTTTTATTTAAAGAAAATTTGATTTCTTGAGTTGTGGATAGAAAATAGATACATCTAGGTGTCAATATATGAGTCATTCAGACTTAGCATATGATTAATTTTGAGATATACCCATGACTATGTATGATTCATTCCCATAATATTGATGAAAATTTGAAAAAAAAACATGAAAACTCAACATTTGTGTATGATTCATTGCAACACTAAATTTTATACATTATGAATCTGCATATGTGTCATTTAAAAAATAAATATGTGTAATTTACAAGAAAACATAAAATATGGCTAAGTCCTAGACTCTCTATATAAATCATCATTCCACTATGCATGTGTCATTCTTGAGTAGCGTTTTATTCATTTCTAGATATGATATTAAAATTAGAAAAGGAACCAGGTCTATGTATGATTTATTCATAACTATGTTTGAGTCAATATAATTGTTTTATGTGTCATTATTGTACTCCGTATGATACAACTAAAAATGTCTCAAATTCTAGACTATGTATGAGAAATATAAAGTTACATATGATTCATTTTTACATGTGTATGAGTCATCTATACCTATGTACGATTCATTTGGCATTTCATATGAGTGATTTTAATATATATATGAGATGTTTTTATTGGTGTATGAGTCAAAATTTAGAGAAGAATTGATATTTTTTATAAAATGAAAAAATATGGGTTTTTATAATTAAATTTAAAATAAAAACACATTTTATAATGATAATGTTTCCATTTAATGATAAAAATATCATAATTCTTTGTTAAGATATGATTCAAGATTGGGATGAAAAATATTGAATGAGAAGACGATATGATATCACTATTCCTTTATTTTTTTATTTTCAAATGATAATATTTAAAAATAAATTTTAGTGACAAAAATTGATAAAATTATAAGAAGATAAATTTAATGATACATGGATTGTTCATGAGTGTTTAAAACATTGTAAAATTTAATTCAATATGGTAATGATTAGAATAATGGAGTTGTGATTCTTGGTGGAGTATACATATTCAAGCTTGACTCTATACTAGATTTTTTGTAGATCCCACACTATAAAGATTTGGTTTATACCTTAACTATTGTTAAATATTTATACAGTTGTCATGAATGATCATTTTTTAATATTATGGAAACATTTTGAAAATATAAAAGTGTTGAGGCTTCTGAAATGGAGGATATATGATCAGTTCAAAGAAATTTATAAGGAAAAAAGATATGTATTTTTGGTATTCTACTGGAGATAATATTTGAGAAAATAATATTGAGATTTTGAAAAAATATTGTTGTGTGTGGTTTTTTCTGTTACAAGAAAAATACCTAAAATGATTCTATTTTAGGTATATTTAAAAATAACCCATGAAATGATATTTATAGAAATTTTTGAGGGATGATGTTCCAAGGTTTAATAATGATTTTCTATATTTAAAATATAGAAAATATATTTTTGTGAAAATATAATATAAAATACTTGATAAGAGAGAGAGATGTGGTATTTATCACCTTATCTATGCACTGTGAAGAAAAACCACTCATGAAAATAAAAATGAGAAGATGTAGTTGAATAATAATAACAATAATAATAATAATAATAATAATACATTGAAGTAGATGCACCATAAGTGTATCAAAGAAGAAAAATAAGAGGAGAAACAAGCTCACTAGTTCTGCCTAAGAGAAACTAGTTTATTGAATTAGTTATTGAAAGATAGAAATAATATGAAAAGTTTGAGTAAGACCAACATGCATGCATCATACATGATCATATATAGGTATTTCTAAACATTGAGGTTTGAGAGATTGAATATAGTGAGAAGATTATGAAAAATATCTAGAAACTGTACTTAGAAATAAAGACTGGTTTACATTCATTCTTGAAGAATATCTGAAGTCATTTTAAGAAAAGGTGTTGAGAAAGATGGATATCTGATATTGAAGATGTAGTAACCTCAAGTTATTAGTGGATATATACTTCAAAAGATGGAAGGATTTTTTGATGACCAATTATGATAGTGGATAATAAAGGATGTAGTATAAATATCCCTTAACTTGTGTAATATAGTGAAATATCACCTAGTTAATATGATAATATTGGGTTTAGGTTGATAACTATCCAAACCATTTTAAATTTATGAAAATATTATTAGTGGATAATCTTTGACATGGTGAAAGCCTTATTATAGAAAATAATAGGTTTCCCACATCATGGTTGAACCTTGTAAAAATATTGTTTGCTAATATCTAATTTATTTATAGTATTACATATTATGTATGTGATTAGGTGAGGATAAGTAGATTCATTCACATACCAATAGGTGATAGAGGTTCAAATTCCAAAGGGGTAAAAGGTTTGTAAGATTAATATAGAATTTAGTAAAAGTTTCTAAACACCTAATTCAACCCCCTATTAAGTGTCTACATAGATCCTAGGTGGAATTTTAATAAGTATCAGAGAAAATATTCCTCCTAATTGGATATTTTTTTTACATGGTTATTTAATTTAAATCATAAGTAGTGTATATTTTAATAGTGTTTGTAAGATCTATAGATAGAGAATTTAGTCTAAATCCCTGTCAATTCTGATTCAGAGGATTTGAACAAGAATATGAAAAATAGTAAGAATGGAGTATTCAAGTATATGAGAAATAAATCATATGTAAAATATGAAAAAATACTTGTTGAATGTGTTCATAATGGTAAATATATTAATAAATTTATTAAGAAAACTATCAAAAGTGATTCCATAAATAAATAGATTTCAATCTATGATGAGAAGAATATATTAGACTTGTTAAATCTATAAAAGACCTCTACATTAAGGTTAGGGAATATTGTAATAAAATCTCTTCTGAAGTTTTTATATATTTATTTGTATTTATCCAAGATTTATTTAATGAAAAATAACAGTTAGAAGATGTTTCTAAAACAATGTAAAAAAGAATTGGCATGAAAATTGAAATAATGAAACTCTCACATTAATGATATGAAATATAATGATAAATCCCTAAAAATAATTAGATAAAATTTCTTAATGGTTGAAGATAAATTTAAATACATCGTTGATAAAAATCCAATGTAAGAAAAGTTGGTGAATAAAAGATACTTGCATTATAAGAATCGCATAAAGTTGTTATGGGAGTCAAGAATGCTTAATTAATGATTAAATACAAAAAAATAAATGATATTTATAATACCTCATATGAAATTATCAAGATCCATGGGTAACATACCCTGAAGATGAAGAAATATTAGGAATTTATATTGAGATCAGTTGAATTTGAGGATAATTTTTTATCTTAAAGTGTCTTGATATGGAAATAAAACTAAAAAATATAGAAGATAATAAACCAAGAATGTCCTAGAAAGTAGATAACAGAATTTATACCATAAAAAACTTATTTTAACACCCCAATACTTTATAATATATTTATCTTAGAATAACTTTAATTTCATAGATGACTTGTGATGCACACAACACCAGGTTTAAACAAAACAAGGTTAAGTCACACTTTTCAAACATAATTAAAAATTAAATTTTACCACTTTTAGAAAATTTATTTGAAAAAATAAACTTCATTTTTTAAATTTGAACACCAAAATTATCTTAGGGAGAATTTCTATGATTTTTTTTAAAGTTTCATTTTTTTATGAATAGTGAAAATATTGAATTTTAATTGAGAACTTCATTTTTGATTAATTTATTTATAAACATAAATTATATTGGTTTTAAAGTAAAAAAACATTTTAATAATATTTAAATTTATCCAATTTAGGTTAATGGAATAATTTTCATATTGAAGGTTTATATAAAAAAAATTTAACTTTTGAATATTTTCTCTTTAAAAACCTGCATTCTCAACATGTTTGTGGGATTAATTTTAAATTAAAATTTTCCACTTCATTGAATTGAATTTGGAAAAATAAATTTCACAGTTGGAATAAGTATATTTTATAATTTACAATAAGGTAAACGTAATTTTTTTACCAAAATAAATAGTGAAAATATTAAAAATTAATTATCGTGGTCAAGGTAAAAATGGGTTTATCAAGGGTTAAACTAATGGGATAAGGGTTAAATTGATATACCAAATAATCCAACACCCATTGTTTGGTCATATTTCGACCCTTTTGACCTTAGGATTTGTTTTTATGTGTTTTTGGGCCACTTTTAAAAGATATTGACCTATAGTATAATTTAAGTGAAGAAAAAGAAAAAAAAGAACCATTATTCATTTTAATACTTATAATGATTTGGGATAGGGAAAAAACAAAATAGGTTTGTTCATAGATAATATTTTAAAATATAAATGAGTTTATTTTATTATAATAATTTATATTTAATTTATATATATTAAATAGTTACTTAAAATGCTTAAGAAATGTAAACACGTTAATTATTTACTTAATAAAAAAATAATTGATACTAAAAATAATAAAGGTAAAGTAAATTAAAAGAATAATTTTGTTCCATTAATTTTGTAGATGAAAATATCATATCAAAAATTTGTGATCAAAATATATTCAGATTCCATCATTTTATTGATATTTTTTAAATTTAAATTAAATGAATAATGTCAAAATTGACATTAATGTTATTTTATAATAAATAATATTTTTTAAAATGATTTAAAATTACTAATAAACATATATTATGACAAGTGATTTTTAAATATTAAAAAATAAAAAATATGATCCATTCATGTTCCAATTTATCTTTTATAATTAATAAATTGACCCCTAAAAAGTAAAATCTCTCTTGGTGCCGTTAAATTTAAAGCAATGTTTTTTTACGTTACATGCGGTTGTGTTAAAATTAATTTACAAGACACATAATATTTATATTATATAAATTATATATCATATTTAGAATTAGTGGGTATGAATTAACTAATAATTCTCATTTTATTTTATTCTTAAATGATAAATTACCTAGGATAAAAAGACTAGGTACCATAATGAAAAAACTAAAATGGTAAAAATAAGGAAACTTAGAAGTTAAGGAACAACATGTTAAAAACATGTTTTTATTATTTGGTTTAGATTTTTCTTGACTACATCATCCCAATACTCATTTACTTATAAATTTTGGATCCACTTTAGGTAATATTAACCTCCCAATAGTCAATACTTTTGGGTATTTTCAAAAACGCCACTCCTCAACTATAAAAAGGAACTCACCCCCCCCCCCCCATCACTTATTCACAATGTAAAACCACTTTTTTCATACAATAAATATCCAAATCACTTCAAAGATTCCCTAAACTCATCTTATAAGCCTTATTTTTTCCATAAATCCAATAATTAAATATTTAGTGTAAACATAAAGAGGATACCCAAGGAAGAGGTAACATTCTTCAACGAGCATCTTTATTTTATTTCTTTCCCCCACCTCTTCCAATTATTATTAAACCATGCATATATAATAACCACAGTATCATACATATACTGGTATTTTATTATTTTAAGGTTATGACCTAAAACCCTCTCCTCTTCCATTAAATGGGTTATGAAATAATCGTTCGTGTGTAGGGCAGACTACCGCCTCGCGAACTGATTTCATTTTCTCTTCCATTACCATCATTCACGATTGGGTATGATGATAAATCTAAAGTATATATATGATTTTTATAAAATATTTATACCTATTAATTAATTATTTCATATATATATATATATATACCTTCCATTCCATAGTATATACAGCAACATTTCTCTTGTGTACGGTGGACTACTACCTCACAAAGCGATGTGATCACTCTTTAACTAACACTTAGCGTAAAAGATGATAAAGATACAGTTAATGATTATATGTGATATACATGAAATAATTATAATATTAATTAAATACTTATTAATTTATAATAATAACATATATCATTTCCTTTCTTTCTTTTTCACTCACATAAATATGATAACCTCATTCGTATGCGTGTGGATTGTCGCCTTCATGAAGCGATGTGACTCGCTTTTCATCACCACACCACATGGATGATATATATATAAGTATATAATATGTTATATATTATATTATGATCAATATATAAATATTATATATTAATTAACTTCTTTCCATATTAATAATTGGAAAATGGAAATGTTACTCATACATACATATGGTCTGTCATCTCTATAAATGCATCATGCTTAGTTTTTCATAACCATATTTCATGATTAGTTTTAAAATTAAAATTGATGTAAAAATATGATAATTATTTCATGATTATTATTCAGTAGATGATGGAACTATATAATATGCAAAATAACTAGAACTTTCATAATAATGAATTAATTAGAAAATCAGGCAATTAATACCCGGAACAATGAAAATAATGGAACGTTATTAATAAACAGATGATGGGATGTTATAAAATGATCATATATGATATCATAAATACTAAGATGATTATTTTCTAATTTAATAACATGTTATAAACCACTATACATATGGTTAAATAATATACACTCAAAATGAAACATGAGGTAAGGGATTTCTTCTCAATTTACATTCCATTGAAACTAATTTTTTATTATGCAATGATTCACTTTTATGTGGTGTATATAATACCCCTTGACATGTAATATCATGATTAATTAGTAAATTCATGGTATCTTATTTTTTAATTTGAATTATTTCTTCTAAGGGTATTTTACATGAAAATTACCAATTGGGAAAAATTATTGTATAATCTCTCTTTCTTTTGTGTTTGTTAATTTTATCTTGAAACAATCACTTACTTATAATAATTTTTCATTAAAAATTACATTTATATTAAATATAAATATCATTTTATATTGGATATTATTATTTCCAAAACCGTGTACCATTTTTACATATAGTTTTTACTTTTAATTTTATTTTTTTATACATGGAAATATTGATAAATCAGTATTCTTTAATCAATATGGATATTTTATGATAAGACACATTGTTTATGAATTAAATAGTTTTTTTGATATATGAATAATGCTTTGAAAATGGAATAAATGGGTTGGGGACTATTTATAGATATCCCCTCAATGCATCAGTAGTCTCATGAGATAAATCTGTTGGCCAAATCATAATGGTTTTTTCCCAGTATATTTTAAACCATCTTGTGAAAGGTCTTGGAGGTAAAGGTATCATTTTCATGGGAAACATGTTGTAAAATAATTTTTAACTTCCTTCATGTAGAATTATGTAATTGTTTTCCATGACATTTTCACAATGATATTATCTCTGGATTCATTTCATTCTCAGTTTATTAATTAAATGGAATGTGTTTTTAGCTATTTACCATTCCAAATTAATAATTCCTTATCCAGTTATTTATTTGATATGTGTGTTCAGTTATTTACCTTTAAATATTGATTATTCTTATTAATTCATGATATATTACACTATACTTAAACCTCATTATGCATTTCATCTCACCTGTATTTTTTTTCTTTCCCCGAGTTATGAATAATAGATCTTTAAAGGGGGTTTCAAGGATGCATTTTATTTTATATTGATTTATATTATGTTTTATTTTATTTTCCCAATGTAAAGTGGGTATCATTTATATATCTTTTTATCAAAAACTACTAAATTGATTAATACTTTAGGATTCAGACCATTGTATCTACACCAATTTAATAAAGCATACATCGGCTCTGGGCTACTAGGGGTGGGGTCGTTACACTTGATACCAAAGGAAGTTTAGTATAAACCTTGGAAAATAGATTTAAGAAAATATATATTATAGAAAATAAACCTATGATATAATTTTAGGATAAGTATAGAATAAAATCCAAAAAAATTTGTAAGAAAGAGATTATGTGGTTTTTCCTAGAAAATGCATCCCTTTTGGATACTACAAGTGGACATGGTTTTAGCACAGAGGTATCTAGGGGTAATAAATCTAAAAAGGAGTCATGGGGATTGACTTTATCATTAACTAATGTATAATAATAGGACTTGCTATATATTTTTTTTGACACTCTCAGGGAATATAATTAGGATAATTCATATTTTATTTACAAACCATTATGAAGGATTTGAAAATAAAGATATCCCCAAAGAAACAAATTTTATGATTTTGAGAATAATATTGCATAAATTTTAATTTATTTTAAGTGTTTCACTACATATGTAATTATAAATTATGATTTAAAATTTATAATATTATGAGCCAGTTGAGTGTATGAAATCATTTAAAAATGGTGCCTAATAAAAGGAATGGGGACTATATAAATGCAAATAATACAAAGAGTAAGAACGATCGTTTATTTGATGGGTTTAAGCTAATATTTCAAAGTGAACTAGTCTCCCAAACATTATCATCATATGAGGATATAGTATAATGTTATAACAAGATAGATAAGTATTATCTAAGTATTTTGGCATTAATGTAAGAACAACAAAAAGAAGACGGCTTGGAAAATATAAATATAGGAAAAAAGAGAAATAATGATTTTACCACAAGTGATAATTGTGGAAAGAAACACCCTAGTACTTGCTTAAAAAGAATGTGAGTATACTAAAAGTGTTGAGATAAAGGCCAATGTGTTTTTGATTTCAAGGATAAGAAAAAATTTCTAATTTATAGTTCTTCAATTATAAGGAAATGGGGAACTATGTAAATAAATGCCCCAAGTGTTAAGGGAATATACCTCAGAAGAAGATAAGGGATCATGGTTAGGCTTATCCCATTGATACAACTGAAATGGAATGATTAATGTGATTATGTATTTGGATCCAATAGAAATGACGTGAAAGAATTTTATTTATGATATTCTCTTCATAAGTATTATGAAATATATAAATATTGTACGTTCATACTATTTCATTATAGATTTGAGAGTATATGTTGAATAGTACTAATGAACAAGAAAATTGATTCAGTGACAAGTTTAACTTCATGGAAAACCAATGATTGATGGAAAGAAAACCCTTGATATGTTCTTGATGTTGATATAATGATGGTTAGATAAAGGAATGATTGATATGGATAAATTAAATTGCATAATACTGACCACCTTGGAATTTATTTATTTTTTTCTAATAATGTGGTATATGTTTAATGGAGTTTATATAATTTTTGGATTTAATAAATACATAAAATAATATATTTTTTACTTAAGGATTAATTAAACATGCATGTTTTTAATAAGTATTTATAGTAATTAGGATTATTTTCATGTTTAAAGAGAATACGTGATGAAGGTATTCACATGTCTGGTATGAGACGATTAAGAGCTACTTCATGTTGTTTTGGGTATTAATGATAAGTTCATTTTGGGAATTCAATGACTTGTGTTCTAAATATATGTATCTTAATATTTTTCAAGGGATATAAGGTTAACCATTTATGAACTTGATTGAGTATAACTTTGGAATGATGTTTATAGATTAATGTATTATATGGGATAACTTTTAAGAACCATATTAGATTTAGAACATAGTATGAGACATATTTATGGAGTTGTCACTATTTTATAGATCTTACGGTCTGTTAAAAGTTAATTTTAGTGTTTTGATGATAAAAATAACATTTTTAGTGAATTGAAAAATGATAAAGTCACAACCAAAGGATGAGTGTGCGCTTATGAAACTGAATGAAATCAAGTAGGTATATTTCCTCATGAAAATTTATCAAATTTATGAAAAGGATATTGAAATAAAATTATTTCCTATTACCATCATTTATGATGATATCAATGAACTTTTCACACCTATTTGTTTTATGGTTTTTTTGTTTTTAACCTTCTCTGGATCACCCATTTTTATGTGATCAATGAACTCTGTCACTCCCCATTAATCCTTGAGAGTTAGTATTCTCTTCCATGTACATGATTTATTTTCCGACCTATGTTATCCTATTTTTAAATCTACTATGTATTATTCATTATAAACTTTGTATATCCCTTTCTCTATTATGAAGAGGTCGTTTTATTAAACTTTTTACGATATAGGGTTTTCAATAATGGTATTTCCAAATATTATACCATTGATTACTAAGATCAAGTTTAAATTGCAAGGAATTAGTTTATTTAATGTGGGTATAATGTAACACCCAAATAATTTAAAATATATTTATTTTAGAATAAATTTAATTTCATCATTAGCTTGTGATGCATATAACATTGGGTTTAAATAAAAGATGGTTTAGTCATGATAAACGCACATAATTTAAAATTAATTTTTTCCAATTTTAGAAACTTTATTTGAAAAAAAACTTCATTTTTGGATTTGGAATACCAAAATTATCTTAGGGTGAATTTTTGAGATTCTTCTAAAAAATTTCAGTTTCTGATGAATAGTGAGAAATACTAAATTTTAATTGAAAACTGTTGTTTCATTTAAATTATTTATAAAGTTAAATTATCTTTGCTTTAATGTAAAATGAGTTAAATTATATATCAAAAAATCCAATTTAGTTCATTCAAATCATTTTTGTATTGAAGGTTTATATAAAAACATTATAAACTATAAAACATTTTCTCTTTAAAAACCCATTATCACGACATGTTTGTGAGATTAAATTGAAATTTAATTTCTCAAATTATGTGAATTTAATTTTTAAAAATGAATTAATTATTTGGAATCTTTATATTTTATAATGTACAATAAGGTCAACATAATTTTTTACCAAAATGAAAGTGAAAATAGTAAAAATTAATTACCACGGTTAAGGTAAACATGGGTTTATCGGGGGTAAAACTAAGAAGATAAGCGTTAAAATGACCTACCAACTTGTAAAATCCCAATTTTATGGTCATATATAGAACCTTATGACCTTATTAACAATTTTTATTATTTTTCAAGACACTTTTACAAGAAATTGGCCAATATAATGAGTTAAGTGAAAAAAAAGAAAAAAAAAGGAACCTTTCTTCCTTTTAATATTTATAAAGCTTTTGTATAGGAACAAAACAACATAGGTTATGTTATATAAATTATTTTGAAATATAAATTATTTTTTTATCATAATAATTTATCTTTATTTTTTAGATATGGAATAATTACTTAACATGCTTAAGAAATGTCAATGTAGTAATTATTTATTTAATAGAAAAATAAAATAAGTGATGCTAAAAATAATAAAATTGAAGTAAATTGAATGATTTATTTTTTCGAAATTAATTATGAAGATAAATATATCATTTTAAACATGTTTTAAAAATATATTTGGATTCCATCATTGTATTGAGTTTTTTTTAATTCAAATTAAATGAATAATGTCAAAATTAACAATAATGTTATTTTTATAATAAATGTTATTTTTTTAATGATTTAAATTAATAAAATTATATTTTATGATAAGTGATTTTTAAATTTAAATAAATACCTAATATATTCCATTCCTATAACAATTAATCAATTTTAATTAATATATTGACCCCTAAATAGTAAAAACATTGTCAGAGTGGTTAAGGTAAAAGAAGTGCTTTTGCACATTACATGCGCTTGTGTTAAAATTAATTTCCAACACACATAGGATTTACATATTATAAATTATATATCATATTTATAATTATTTTTTATAATTTAAATAATAATTATCATTTTATTTTATTCTTAAAGGATAAATTACCTAGGATAAAAATAACTAGTTACCATAGTGAAAAAAACAAAATGGAAAAAATAAGGAAACTTAGAAGTTAAGGAACAACATGTTAAAAAATGAGTTTTATTGTGTTTTGGTGGTGTTTATCAACCATATAATCCCACCAACTCTTTAATTATAAATTTTTTATCCACTTGAGGTAATATTGACCTCCCAATAGTGAATAAGTTTAGGTATATACAGAAACACCACTCCTCCTCAACTATAAAAGGGAACTCACTCCCCTCACTTCTTCACGCATTAAAAAAACATTGGTTCAGACAATACATTCCCAAATCACTAAAAAAATCATCCCCTCATCCTAGAATCCTTATTTTCAGTATTAATCCAACCTAAAAACTATTTATTACAAACCTAAGGAGGATACCCGAAGAAGAGGTAACATTCATCAATGAGCATATTTATTTTATTTCTTTATCCACCTAACTCAATTATTATTTAACCGTGAAAATATAATAACTATTTTATCATATATAAAATAGTATTTTGTTATTATAATTTCTTGACTAACAACTATATTCACTTTTATAAAATGGGTTATGAAATCATCGTTTGGGTGTACGGAGGACTACAGCCTCGTGAAATGATGTCATTCTTTCTTCCATTACCACCTTTCATGGTTGGGTATGATTATGGTTCTAAAGTATATATATGTTTTTATAAAATATTTACACCTTTATACTTATTATTTCATATATATCCTTTTACCTTTCATTCTGTAAGAGATATGATAACATCACTTGTGTGTACAGTGGACTACTGCCTTGTGAAGCGATGTGATTCGTCTTTCACTAATGCTTCGCATGGAGTGTGATAAAGATAAATTTAATGATGATATGTGATATAAATGGTATAATTATTAAATTAATGGAATATTTATAAATTTAATATAATAATATATATCATTTTCTTTCTTTCATTTTTCACTCATGTAAATATGATAACATCGTTTGTGTACGTTTGGATTACCGCCTTCATAAAGTGGTGTGACTCTATTTTCATTACCACACAACATAGATGATATATAGGTATATAGGTATATAATATGGTATATATGATATTATGATAATTCTATAAAGAATATATATTACTTACCTTTGTTCCATAACGATCATTATAAAATGGAAAAGTTACTCATGAGTACGTACAACCTACTATCTCCATGACCATAACATACTTAATTTTTCATAACCAAATTTCATTATTGGTTTTAAATTAAAAATTAATGTAAAAATATAATAATTATTTCATCATTAATATTTTGGATGTGATGTAAATATATAATATTCCGAAGAACTAGAACTTCCATAATAATTCATGAATGAAAAGGCTATGCAATTTACACCTGAAATAATGCAAATAATAAAAGATAATTAACGATTGGGTGATGAGATATTATAAAATGATAATATATGATATCATTAATACTAATATCATTTTGGTATAATTTAATAACATATTTAAAAACACTATAGAGGAGGTTAAATCATGTTCTTCCAAAAAGATACATGAGGTAAGAGATTTCGCCTCAATTTACATTCCATTATAACTTATTTGTTATTATGAACGAGTTAAATTTTATGTGGTGTATATACTACCCCATGACATGTAATATCATAAATCCTTAATAATTCATGTTCTTTTAAGATTCAATTTGAATTATTTCATCTAAGTGTATTTGATATGAAAATTACCATGTGGTAAAATTTATTATACAATCTCACTTTCTTTTATGATTTTTAAATTTATATTGAAAAAATAACTTCCTTGTATTTATTTTTCCTTTTAAATTACATTTATATTGAATATATATCTTATATATTGAATATGATTATTTTCTAAACTTCATGCCATTTTTATAAATGGTATTTATATTGAAAGATATTTTCTTATCTTGGTAAATATTTATAAACCTGTATTATTTTCTCAATATTGATATTTGATGATAAAACATATTATTTTTTAATTAAATAGATTATTCGATACCTGATTAATTATTTTTACATTGAATACATGGGTTGGGGACCATTTATAGAAATCCTCTTGATGCATCAGTAGTCAACTGAGATAAATCAGTTGGCTAAAAAAATATTGGTTTTTCCAAGTATTTTTAAATCGTTTTTTGAAAGGTCTTGACAGTAAAGGTATCATATGCCTGGGATACATGAAATCATATAATTAATAATTTCATTCATTTGTAATTAAGTTATTATTATCCATTATATTTTCACAATGATATTATCTCTAGAGGCATTTTATTCTCAGTTTAATGATTAAATGGAATGTGTTTTCAATTATTTACCTTTGCATATTTATTATGCCTTATCTAGATATTTAAGTGGCATGTGTGTTCAATTATTTACCTTTCCATATTGATTATGATTATTGATTCATGATATCTTCCACTATACATAACCCTTACTGATCATTTTTTCTCACCATTATTTTGTTTCCTTTCCTGGGGATATAACGAATAGATCTTTGAATGAGTTTTCAAGGATGCAATTTTTTTATTGGTATTCTGTTGTATTTTCTTTTTACAATGTAAAATGGTTATTATATATCTATTTGTTTATCCAAAAATACTAAACCAATTATTCCTTCAATATTTGACCCATTATATCTATGAAAATGTAATAAAGTAGACACCGACTTTGGGATACTGGGGTCAGGGTCATTACACTTATATAGGGATTATTTAATTTAATAAGACTCTTCTTATTTGAAATAATATATTATAATCATATCTTACTCAAAACTCAGAATTATCTTATAATGAAGTATCTGACATCCCAATTAAATATTTTTACATTAAATCTATTTTACAAACTAGGGTGGGAATAAAGCTAAAATCTAGGAAAATGTGGATGATTAAAAATTCTAACATTTCAATAAATATATCAATTATGGATGTGAATAGTTTCAAGAAAATTATATCCAAAAAGAAATCCTAAAATCATGGGTTTTATACCAAACAATAATAAGCACAAAAAAATGTTAGAATGTATCAACAAGAAAAATAAGAAATTTGGTAAGCCATTTCTAGTGATATTAATGGTTTAGAAACATTTCTATATAGTGTTGGCATAATATGTCAATATATTAAATTTATAAAGGGGATGAATCAAGGGAGAGAAATAATAAAACTCTGAATAAACCAAGTGTCTTTAAGGAGACACTATAGAGGAAAGAAAAACTATATTTCAAAAATTGATTTTGTTATTTTCGAAACTTCAATAATTATTAAAACATGGGAGGTCATTGATATAAATAATTATAGTATGTTTGAATCCAACCTAATTAGTTTTTTTGATTTGAATAGAATAACACATCTAAAAAATAATCATGTTATGAAAGAATATAAGTCTTCCTTGAGGAGTGTGATAAATAAAAATGTTGAAATAAACCTCTTTGAATTTAGAAAAAAAAAGATGATGTAGATGTAAAATAAGAGTGAAGATTCATATATTATGGTAAGAAATTCCATATCATATACCATTTCAATATGGCCATGAATATCAATAAAAAAGGGATTAATCAATAATAAAAAATGGAATCCATCTAAGAAAGAGATAACCAAATTTATATGTTTGTTACCACTTCTACGAAAGAATTTGGGAAGCTTCCTAAGAAGGGAAAATAGAATATTATTGAAAATATGAGTGGAAATTGAAATAAATCATGACACATATATACCTAGTTCATGAAATTCATTCCTAGTGAGAATAAAATGATTAGTGATAAGGTTAAAGTACTACTGAATCATTGTATCAAGGTTGTTTTTTCTAAAAAATAACCCCTATACATAAATAAGGTTGACCATTTATAAACAGAGTGTTTGAAAATATAGTCATCCTAGTTGAAAGAGTTAAATAACATGGAAAAAGATGAAAAGAAAAGAATTTTTTTTTATTTCTAGTGTAAATAAAAATATTCCAGCTAATAAGAAAGATTAATTTAAAAGGAAATGAATGATACCTAAAGAAGTTAAAATCGAGAATGTTAAACAAAAAAAGAAAACATGAAGTGTTCCAGAAATGTTGGAGCTATAAAGAAAGGATTTTTTTGGTTTAAAATACATTTCTCAACTATGTTTCTCTAACTAAGTATATTATTAAGAACCAACATATTCTCATACCTATCTAATTTTACCACTTTTAATAGGGAAATAATGGTAAATGAATAAATAAAGAATTTATGAATGTTGTGATGTCTATACAGCTAAGGAAGTACATTCATCATATGTAATATTTTAATTGGTGGTGTATCCTTGAAACAAATCACTTAACATATCTTAATTGTTATTATGTGTCAATAGGCTTCAAGAATTCTTGGAATATATTTTATAAAGAAGTAAACAACATGATAATGTTTATTTGAGAGAATCCCTTTAGGGGGAGATTACATGAAATTAAGATGGAATCAATTTATCTATTTTTAAAAAATCGTAAAATTTGGATAAAATTGATGAAAACTGAAGCTTTAGGTATAATGATCACCTTCCTATGTCTATTCTTGTTTATAATAAATGTGGTTATAAAGGGGGTGATTTTATAACAAAATGGTGGATAATTTCCTTTAACTTGAAATATTTTTATATGTTTTATATAATTGAGTATGGGTTTAAAAAACTTATTAAAAATCTTCCTAAACAGCCCCTAATAAGGGAAATACAAAAGTGGTATAACATTGTGATTTGTGTATGGATAGCCTTTTTGAATAAATTGATCACTCTTGTTTTCTTCACCAGGATATCCCAAGTAGACGTAGAGTTGATTATTTAATGGAACATTTATAACAAAAATGTGGTACCACCGTTACCTCATGTGGGATTGATCGATTCTCTCATGAAAAGAGGAATAAAAAATGGGAGAAGATGTTTTCTAATATCTAGAAAATAAAGGGGGTATATTTTTTCCTTAGAGGACCTTCTCTTATTTTCATGGAATCTCAATAAGGTAGAAGAGAATATATTGACCTTTTTATTTAATGTTAATAGCGGGAAGTAGAAAGAAATTGAATTTGGAAATAAATTTGGTATTGATAACAAATACAAAGGAGGAGATTGAATTATCCTTCGGACTGTGGATGATTTTTTTTCAATACAGTTGTTGGAGGAAATTCAATATGCGTGTTGAATTGGGGTGATGGAGTAGAGTGAGGCACTATAGACACACACTCCTATATATGATGTTAAAACACATACCTTAATTACTATATTTGAGACCAAATAAGTTCAATCAATTCAAAATTACATATATTTCAAAAATTCATAAATCACATCTCATAATGATCACACAATCCTAGAACCAAAATGTTTTCTGTCATTTAAGATTAGCGACATAAAAATATTATTTTACATAATTGTGAACATTTATCCATAATTAAACCTTAATATACCCCCTTATAGTCATATCATATGTTATACACATATTTGTAACCTGGGTAATTAAAAACATAATAAAGGGTAAGCTCAAATTTCCAATAAGGTAAAACATATCAACATGTAAAAATATGTTAGATCTTAATAATATAATAAAATAAGATCATGGGAAAAATATCTGATTAAAATAAAATAAAGCAATAATAGGTTTCTATAAGAATGATAGAAAAAAATTATAACCCCAAATGAGAAAATATGTACCATATTGTGAGAATTTATATACATGAAATGATAATCAAGTTTCATGGGTTATATCATTGGCACATAACATTAAAATATGGAATAATATAGCTATGTAAATTATAACATAGTGGATCAATAATTACTTCATCTTTCCCTTAGTGAATCAAAAATCACAACTAATTTATCATTGTGGAACAAGTATCATGACCTATTTTCCATTCTGTATCAGGCATCATAACTCATTTCCTATTATAGATTAGGCATCACAGTATTTTCTGATAGTGGATTGAGAATCATTACTTATTTCCCCTTATTATATCATTATATATAAATATTTAACTAATGTAATATAGGGTTACATAGTACCCATAAATTATATAATTACAATCCATACACATTTGTTCCACAAGAAATCATTTATAAATCATATCATGAAAATCCCAAGGAAAGATAATGGATTGTATATGTCACACCCTTTTTTTAGTCATTTTATTTATTTTATTTTTCTTGGCGTCGAGTGATTTTGTGTAGGTGTGGGTGAGTCTCGGTTTAAAATTTTAATTTTGAGATGATTTTATGGTTTTGGATAGTGCACGAACATTGTACGTTTAAGACGCGCAGTCCGCTTGGGCATGTGCTTTCTGCTTGGGTACCGCATGGTGCGCGAATACCGCACGGTCATCTAGTTTTAACGTTATGTGTATAGATATATGTATATGTATGTATTTATGTTTTTATATGTGTATATATCTATGTATATATCTTTGTATATGTTTATGTTTTAATGTTATGTATATATATGTGTGTGTGTGTGTTTATATGTGTATATATATACACATATTTTTTATAAATATAAATATGTTTTAACGTTATAATCTTATGTGTATATATGTTTATGTATATGTTCAAATATGTTTTTATGTTTATATATATATATATATATGTGTGTGTGTGTGTGTGTGTGTGTATCTATGTTTATATAAGTATGTTTATATATGTTTATATATATATGTATATATGTTTATAATAACTATTATTATTATTATTATTATTATTATTATAAGATAAAGAAAAAGAAAAAAATAATTAAAAACCTAAACCTAAGTCCCCCCCCCCCTTGTCCAGTGTGACCCCCCCCCCCCCTCCCCTTTCTCGTTCGGTGCAGCAGCCCCCCCCCCCCGGTTTGGCACCTCCTGCACGCTCCAGCCAGCGTCCCGGCGCTCTACCTCGCCGGCCACCTCCGCCTCACTGTCCGCCTCCGTTAGCCGTCGTCGGCCCACCCCATGCTCGCTCACCTGACCACGCCGGCGCCGCCACCTCCCCTTTCCCTTGGCTCCGCCGCCGCCGCCTCCCCTTGCCCTCGGCTCCACCGCACGCCGCCCTCCCCCTTTCCCTCTGGCTCGCCATCGTGCGCAGCACCCCCATGCTGGCCTCCTCCGGTTATCCCCCCTATTCTGGCATTGTCCGGCCAACCCCTCTCCATCACGGGTTCTGGCGCCTCCCGCACCCCCTACCGATGCGATTTCCGGCGCATCTCACCTCCTACACCTTTTGTCTCGCTCGACCAACCTTCTGTAGTTTCGCAGCAGGTGCATTCTACCATGATTATTTGTTTCCTCTATTTTTTAAGATTTCATATTGGGGTTTCGAGTTGTGTTTGGTTCAATTTTGATGTTTTTGGTTTGATGTCTTGATTTTAGGGTTCGATTTGGGTTGTTGGTAGTGTGAATTGCATGCGATTGGAAGTTTCACACCGAATTTCAGGGTTTCGACACAAAAGGTAGGTGGTTCCATGTATAAGAATTTCTTGATGAATTCTTTTTCTTATTTAATTAATTTAGAATATACATTAATTAGTTTACTTGGTGTGAATTTAGTTTTACTTGATCTTTAATATTCATTTATTTATTTAGTAGCATGTTTATGTGATATGAGTGCTATTTTTTTTGTGAAAACCCATTTCAAACTATTTATCAGTGTTTTCAAGTGTGCATTTAGTGTCTTATGAAGTGCAGATGGTGTAGTTTACTTTTTCATGTGGTGTCAAAATGGGTTTTGTCTTGAAAGAGGTTTTAAGTGAGCTTTGGACCTTGAAATGTTGCCTCATGTTTGAAAACTATTTAATAAATTTTCTTAGTGGTTTGTTTAATCGTGAAAATGGTTTCTTTGGCTATGCAGATTTTTTTTTTGATTGCGTAAGTGGTGCAAATTAAGTTTCAAAACGGTTTGGTGTGTGTATGATTTCAAAAGAGGATTTTGTTTTTGTTCTTTGTGTAAAGGGTTTATTTAAATTGTTTAAATGGTGTGAGTCATGTTTTGGCAAGGTTTTTTTGCGCAGTTGGTTCTAAGGTGGATTTCTTTAGTTGGTTTAAAGATTCCTTCTAATTTTTGTGTAGTGCGTATATGGGTAGTGCGAAGTGGGTTTGAGCTTCTGTCGTATGAGCTGCGTATTTGAGGTAGGTGTTTCCAACCATTTCCTTTTTTGATTCAAACCTTGAGCACTTGAATATTTTCAATTAATTCTTATATAGTATTTTCATCTCTATTGTATACATAGAAATCATTTGACATGATCTTAGTGTTGTTTTAAATTTCTAAAAGTGGATTTTTATTTAAGTTTATATGGAATTCATAGGTTCTTGCTAAATATAATTGATCTCCTTGTGATGTGTTTGGTTGTAATTGATGGCAACTGTGTTTTTGAAAATGTAAAATTGGTTTGGTTTGTTTGTTTGATAAAATGATGAACCAATGGGTTGTTTTAGAAAAGTTTTGGACATAGTGGTTGGTTTGAAAGATGCGATTTTCTTTTATAAAGTGTTGTGTAAAGAATTGGGTTTGGTTTCAATTATAAATTGTTGTATGAAAATGGTTTCTAAGATGATTCTTCTAAAAACTAGATGTCCCATTGGATGATGGCACATCCATGGGAGCACTAGGTGATCACATGGATGTGCCTCCAAATGAAAATGACACATTAAAGCTATGTTTTCTTAAAACTAGGTTTCAGGAAAAAAAATGTGTTATTTCAAAGGGAATTGAAAGAAGTTGGCCCGGTTGGCTTTTGGGGTGAGCTAAATGGTTTTTTTTCTTAAATGAATTTTTGGTATCTTAAGCCTCAAGGAGTGGTTGTGTTGACTTCTGAGATAGGTGTGTGTGTGCCCGATTGGAAACTTAACTCATTTGTGAAATGTTTTGAAAGTTTACATGCTGGGAAGGCCCAGTTGGCACCTTGTTGAATGTGAATGAATCTCAAATATACATATTTGTGGGGCATATCTACAGGGGGACTTCCCTTAGAGGATTGTCGTGTAGTGGTGTCCGTGTAAGGGGTTGGAAAGTGCAGTGAGATGATTCATGCGTGCGAGGGCCTCCCACTTAAACAGTATTACAAAACCACCATGGGTTCCTGGGCATCCTTTAGAATATCGAGTGACGGTTTCTAGCCAGCCCCGATTAGACGGGTTGGTTCCCCCTTGGTTGGTAGGCCTTTTGGGGCGTTCCACTGGTTGGCTATTAGGGCGTCTAGTTGGTTATTGACTATGGAGTACCACACTGGTAGGTAGTCTGAAACCGAGTACATCCATGGTTTTTCTAGGGATGTTTAGGATCACCCATGGTTACTGCTGATATATGCTTGTTACTTTTACTTGCACTTGGTTTTCAGCATTTACTTACTCCATATTCTTCTTTTGCACAAATGTGATACACATGGATTTGAAATTCAGTTTTTAATAAATGCATTATTTTGGAAATAAAAAAAAACAGGTTGTGGTGAGTGTTGATTTTGAAATGGTAAATTAGGAACCTTTTTCTTTTAAAATGTGAAAACCTATTTTATATCCTTGTATGTGCAAACTAGTGTTTTGGGGCTGTTTTTGGGAAGTGGACATGGTTGGATTCTGTGGTTTACTTTGGCATCCCTACTGATCATTTTTAATGCTCACGCCTATATTATCATTTTAGTTGCAGGTTCCTTTGATCAGGTCTTTATGGCCGAGTTTCTCGTTATAGGAGCAAGGTTGGCCTTAGTTGGGAGGTGACCGAAGGGTCACAAGGAGGTATGTACAGTTTTTTTTATTTCTGCTTCTAGTTTTTTTTATCGTCAGTTTTTATTTGTCTGTTTATCTCTTTCTCATGGGACAAATCCATCCCAATGATTAAAGTTTTGATGTCTGGCACTAGTTGTCATCCCGGGGGATCAGGAACGCCCCTCGGGAATTTTCGCGGACTGGCTCAGGTGACCGGCTCAGGGTCAACCCGGGCTGGTTCATGAAAAAATGGTATTAGAGGCAGCCCTTGATATTTGGGATGTCTGGTAGATGGAGATTAGGATTTTTGGGGCTTAGAAGGTAGGTTATGGGTCGGTGCTTGATTACCACCGCCCGTGACGAGACCTGATTTACCAGGGGTAGTCCTGGTTTTGAGTCTTTTGCCTTTGGTTTTTCCGGTTTGAGGAATGATAATGAATGTGAACTGGTTCATGTTGTGGCCTCACATGGGGTGGTGACCCATGTGGAGTCCAAGTGTTCAGTTCAATGTCCTTTTAGTGATATACCTTACCTGGTATATGGATCACCACCATGTCACTGAGTTAGGCATATGCACTAGTTCCTCGTTCCTGTGGTTTATCGCTGATTGTGTTTCGTTTTGATCTCAGTCGATGTGTGTGTGTTAAAAATGAAAATGTTTTTAAAATGGAAAAGTGTTTCTCTTTAATTGTTTTGAAATTAGTGAGTTGGGTTTTTAAAGTGGGAGTGTTTTGATTTGGAAAGTTTTAATGTGTGCTTGGATTTGATAAGGGAATGAAGTATTCAAACCTTGGTGTTCTTTATGGAGGATCACATGTACATCGATATGTGTAGAGAGTGTGTGAGATCACTTGTTCGTGAGTGATGTAACCGGGATTGGGTGAACACACATGAGACAGTCCATAAGGTTCCATAGGTGAGTTTTAAAAATTTAAAAGAAATGTTAGTTTTTGGAAAAGTAATTTTTTCTTATTCCTGGCTTATGTTCCTGCTTCCCTTGGCTTGGGTTGTTTCTTTGATTGAGTTTTGGCTTGATGCTGATTCAAGTTGTGTTTTTTGTGTTGTTCTGAGTATGTCACCCAAAAAGGTCACTAAGGTTACTAACGATTCATGCCCAGTTTTGAGTTCTTTTTGCATATTGGCTATCTATCAAAGTAATCAAAGTACATTAACGACAACTGTGTGGTTGTGTAATTAGACTAGGCCTTCGGGTTGGTAACTCCCAGGGTTGTTAGGGTTCGTACCGCCTCAGATTTATTTGAGGGTCCAGTTCTGGACTAGTAAAGGTGAGATGTCTTTCCATCGTCGAAGTTGGGATGTGTTTATTGGTAATTGGCTCTGGCGCCGGTTCCCCATCTAGCAAGGAGTGTATGCCGGAGGAACCTGTCGCCAAGACACTATCTTTGTCGGTGCCGACTTCCAGTTGTCTGACCGTCCTCCCCGTGCGCCACTAGTATGGCCAGCTCGGGAATTCTAAGCCATCATCTTGAATCCCTTTTAAAATGTGTCACTATTGTGGTCGTTTTAATCGTTGAGAAGAAGAAGAAGTTTGGTACTGGATAATGAAAATGCCTGACTATGAGGTAGGAAATGCTTCATCCATCAGTACCCCAACCACAGGTCTCGGGAGAAGATCGTGCATAGTGAAAAATTGTTGAGAGTGTGTGGAACCTTGATATGGTCCATGTTTTTACCTTTCTGAAGGGGAAATATCCAAAGTTTTATTGTTCAATTCTTGTCGTCGTTGTAAGCTCACTTTTGTTGTGGTCGCATGATGAGCTTGTTCTACCGTAATCCAAGCTACCTCATCTGCTCTTAGTGTAGTTTCTAAATCATTCAGTTTCCTTTAAAGTTGTTGGGTTTGAGAATAAACGAGCGCGTTTTGACTTGGAGTTCTGTCACTGTTTTGTTCATTAGGGGAATGTTTGGTTCCATGAAATTAATAGATGTTGATTCAGGGACCTTTCTTATTTTGGACGCCTCTCCGTGGGTTTCCACTTATTGTGATTGAGTTTTGTAAGAGAATCCCCCTTCCTAGTGTCTCAGTGTGTCGGTTTCTTCCCAAAGTAGTTTTAATCCTGGTAGTGGAGTTTTTTCGTTGTCTTTGAGAGGTTAGGATGAGTTCAGTCGAGGAGTTCCCACGTTTCCCCCCCCCCAAGGGTGGTGGGTCCGAGTTTCAAGGATTTCGTGTAAGTAAATTCTTGTGGTGGGGAGAACCCTCTCGTGTTCTCCCCTCAACCTCGAACAATGATCATCGTACTCGAGTTGGTCGGGTGTGACTTGTGTTGGTAATGGTCACCCTAAGCCTCTCAGTTTCTTCTGTTTTTTCCTGGGCACAGACTCGAGTTATGATAACTATTAGCTTGATGACTTTCTGGGGGCAGAAAGTGTCTGTGGTGGGGAGAATTGTCACACCTGTTTTTTTAGTCATTTTATTTATTTTATTTCTCTTGGCGTCGGATGATTTTGTGTAGGTGCGGGTGAGTCCCGGTTTAAAATTTTAATGTGGAGATGAGTTTATGGTTTTGGATAGTGCACGAATGTTATACGTTTAAGACGCGCAGTCCGCTTGGGCACGTGCTTTCTGCTTGGGTACCGCACGGTGCGCGAATACCGCACAGTCATCCAGTTTTAACGTTATGTGTGTAGATATATGTATATGTATGTATTTATGTTTTTATATGTGTATATATGTGTGTATATATGTTTGAATATGTTTATGTTTTAACGTTATGTATATATATATATATATATATATATCTGTATGTGTATGTATGTTTATATGTGTATATATATACAAATATTTTTTATAAATATAAATATGTTTTAACGTTATAAGCTTATGTGTAAATATGTTTATGTATATGTTCAAATATGTTTTTATGTTTATATATATATATATATATGTATATATGTATCTATGTTTATATAAGTATGTTTATATATGTTTATATATATATTTATACATGTATATATGTTTATAATAACTGATTTTATTATTTTTATTATTTTTATTATTTTTATTATGTTTATTATTATTATTATTATTATTATAAGATAATGAAAAATAAAAAAAAATAATTAATTAAAAACCTAACCCTAAGCCCTCCCCCCTTGTCCAGCGCGACCCCCCCCCCCTCCACTGTAACAACCCGAGATTTTATGAAAACTATTCTTTTTAATTTTATTAATGTCTTGTGTTGTACGCTACACCAAAAGGAGCTTGAACAACACGCATCCTTGACTTGCCTTGCATTACACGCAATCGCAACCTTCCTCGATAGCGTGTGTAGTACGCAATATCGAGTTTCACTAAACAACGACATGCTATTAAAATATTATTATAACTAGCCGTTATGAATAGTAATAACTACCTTTTAAAATTTTAGAAATTTTATCTCTCAAAATGGACTTCATTTTTGGATTCGGAGTATCGAATTTAGCCTAAGGTGAAATTTTGGTACTTTTCGGATAACTTTCATATTCTGATGAATAGTGAAAATTACTAAATTATAATTAAAAACAACTTTTTTAATCGAAATAATTAATAGTGATAAATTATTAATTTGAGTGGTTTTAAAGTATATTTAGAATATATTTTTACAATTTAATACAATGTTGGTCATTGAATGTAATTTCACATTTAAACCAGACATAATCAAGTGTCAATCTTTTGATAGATATTGTTTCTTAAAAACACGCTATTTGTTTTAACAGCGGGATTTAATTATAAAATTAATTAATGCAACTTCTATGTTATGAATTTGGTAAAATAGACTTCATTTTTGAATTCGGAATATGAAATATAGCTTAGGATGAAAATTTGGCATTGTTCTGAAAAACATCAATTTTTGATGAATAGTGAAACTACTAAGTGGTAGGTTAAAAACTGAATTTTGCATAAAACTTAATTTTACCGCTTCTGTGAATGAAATTTTGAAAATCCGACAGACACGGTTAATATCAAGGACTAAAATGTGGTTCAATGAGATGAAAATAATTTTTGGTGAATAGTAACTTTTTACTTTTTTTTACCACCGTTAATAGTAAATAGGGTAACTAAGGGTAAATATGATATTACTATTACCCTAACACATGTCCTAATTCTATTGGATAAGTGTAATTCGACCAAAAACAACCTTATGAATATAATATGACCATTTAGGTCCACTTGGATTAGATTATGACATTTAATATTATTTTATTTAATGAATAGTTAAAATAGTTAAAATCAAAGTTTAATAACTAAAACATTTTTAATATGGGGTTATACATAAGATAAATTAGACTATAAATATTCATTAGAAAGCTAAAAAGATTTCCTACATAATGATATTTTATTTATAATTTTTAGACTTTATATAAATTAATTTATATATGACACAACAATGATGCAGTAATTACCCTTTTAAGGAAATATTAACATATTTGATGTTATAAATGCCTAAATGAATGTAATTTGAGACTTATTATGAATTCCACTAATTTTCTAGGTTACTATGATATATTAGTGTTGCTTTTATCAACTTGGTTCGAACATATAATTCTGTTATGACTTTCACAAAAATCATGTATCAAATAGTGTCAAAATTGACACAAAATAGTTTTTAAATCAAATATTATATTATTAATTGTTATTGTATTCCTAAAAATCTAAGGTTCGGCCAAATGACATAGATAAGGATATATATATTAATAATAAACAATTTGGGGTTCTTTTGGCATGTTATAGTATGTTTATTAACCATATAGTGAAAGAAATCAAAAAGACACGGTAAAAGTTAAATTATTTAACTTAGAGTTAAATCTAATTGATAAGGTTAAAATAATACCCTAAACTTGTCTAAATCTTATTGGTTGATAGGATTTCGACCCAACCCCACTTTAGCTTCGAAATAAGACCCTTTGGAACCATTATAAACCGATTTTGACATTAATATAAAATAATATTTTGAGGTATTCCTAAGGTGCCCCTCTCCTCCCTTATAAAAGGACACCTCCTCCCCCTCCTCCTCACACCAATTTGAGCACTCAAGCTCGGCCAACCCCTGCCAAAATCTCTTCTCCACTTCCCTAGCAACATACTAGAGGTTCTGGTCTTCCTCAAAGACCAATTTAAGTTCCCTAAGTGGAGGTCTCAAAGAGGCACTTCAAAGAAGAGGTAATTACCGTTACCAATTCTTTCATCTTTATTTCTTCTTCCACTTCTTCTTCTTAGGTTGTTTCATTATGAAGTAATAACATCAGTATCACTCATATACTGATATGTTATTATAAGTATGAAACAACCCTATTTCACCATCTATCCATCCTACGGAAAAAGAAATCACCGCGCGTGCGTACGTACGGAATACCGTCTCCACGCCGTTGTGTGATCTATTTTCCACCACCACTTTACATGGATGGGTATAATGGTGTAAAGAATAACTATACATAGTTATTACAACATCATATTGATTCTGATATATTTTATAACCCACTCCAATTCAATTCAATATTTATAGAAATGATATCATCGCTCGTGCGTACTTACGGACTACCGTCTCCACGACGCGATGAGATTCATTCTCCATGTTAACCATTTAAGAATGATTATAAAGTATATATAAGAAATAATAATGAAATATATGACATTATAAAGCTACTGGATTTATGTATATATATACATATGTATGTCATCTACTTACTTCCATTTCAAGACAATAAGGAAAGGAAAACAGCGTTCATGCGTACGTACGGACTACCGTCTCCATGAACGGTGTTTTTCATTTTATTTATCTACCTATTATATATATATATATACTGAATATATATGATATATAAATCATATTTTATATTCTGGAAGTAAGTAAATCATGATATAAGTAATAATGATGTCAAGAACAACAAGTCAAAACACCTACGATAAATGAAACGATTTTACCCAAAACGCTTCTTTAACATAGAACAGGTAATATAATGTTGTAAGTGAAACATATATGATATCATAACAATGAATATGATTCTGTAATAAGTCAATAACATGATTTAAATCATTATACAGGAGGTTCGGACACTTACAAAGCAAGTCAGACCTAAGGTAAGGGAAATATCACAATCTCATTTTTATCCGAGATTGTTTATTCGTAAGTATTTACTGGGGTGTATTTTATCATCCACATCCATGTTTCATCAATATGTAATATTATTTCCATCCACCTACAATTGTTTAAATCCATTTTTACCCTTCGGTGAGTTTTTAGTAATATGTATGAAAGGAATCTTTTGTCGTTTTTCGTACGAGGTACTTTTTGACTTTTCCGACAAAAGTACGAAGAATGTTTTTCTTAACTTATACGGCATGAATGGATTTTTAAAACATTAAATCCAAGAAGCTTCCTTTACAAGTTTTCAAGTTTATTTTTAATCAACTTCTTTTATTTTAATGTTGTATGACATGTTAAGAAAGTAAAAGTGTTTTTGAAGAAGAAAGGATATTTTCCTCAAGAATAAAGTTCAAGTGTTTTATCAAAATTATTTTCCATATAAGATAATAAAGGGTTCTGTTTTTATCCCTATTATTACATTTATTTGATCATGTTGTGATGGAATTATTTTTTTGAATTCCATTATCTTATATGAATTGATTTATGATGTCATGATGTTTCAAGAATCCCATTTTTGTTACATGTGTTATGCGATGATGTATGTTTTATGATTATGTGGCACACATAAGAAAGGATTCATTATAAGATGGGTGGGACCTATATCTCCCTCCAATTCATTGGGTAAAGATTTTATATCTCATGAGATAGACATGGCTGAAATGGTAGGTTATACCGGTTCAGTGAAACAGGACTGAAACGAGGGTTACTCGATTCAGAAAGGGACTTTGTCCACTAAGATAGTCTTGGCAATGAGTCTTGACTAACAAGAAATGATTCTCTATGATTATGTGTGTATGCCACAAAGTTTCATGTTTTAAGTTATGATTATTGGGATTTCATTTCACTACTATAATTTATCCCATGTTATGAAATTATGCTCTCTTTTGCAGGTTAAGATTTCCAAAAGTTATGTTCTTATGAATATGATGTGATTGATTTTTCTTTTGTATACCCTTATTGAGCATTTGAGCTCACCCTTTTATGTTTTCTTTTCCCCAGGATATAAAGAAAGGTTTTAGGTAAAAAAAAAGGGGAAGATCTTTATGGGAGATATTGAAGATCTTTCACCACGATTAGAAGATTACGTTCCGAGTTTCCAAAGACACTAAACTATTACGATCCTTGTGTGTGTGTTTTTTGTTATGTACTAAGTATTCCGCAAAAGTAATGTAATGTCCATGTACGTGAAGATACGGGTCTCTACAGTTGGTATCAGAGGAAAGGTTTAGTCAACCTTTGGAAACTGGGACGCGAAAACATTAGTGAGATCCCTAGAGATATTTCTAAGGTATGTCTAGGGATGTCCCTAAGGATAAGTATACGTATAGGTTATAGTACTAGAATTACGCTAACGATCATAAAATTTAACCTAAGATGTTAGATATTAAGGGTACTCCCCCTTTACTATGTTGTTTTCCTTAGCATTATTTTGCCTCTCACACTATTCTTTTTGGGTTTTAGAATATGGCTGGAAACAAGATGATTCACGATAATGGAGGATATGATGGACAATGGAATGATATTCTTTATGAGCAACCAAATGAAATGGGATTTGGAAGTCCAAACATCATTATTATGCCGAATCAGCAATCTCATAATATGATCAATAAAGTAAAATTTGGTAAGTTTCCTGACTCGGCTAATAAGAGAAAGATGGAGTTTCATGATGATCATAGAGGAAAGAAAGTTCAATTTCCCCTATGTAAATCATGTGGGAAAAGGCATCAAGGAGAATGTTTCAAGGGAACTGGAAGATGCTTTGGGTGTGGAAAAGAAGGACACAAAGCAAGTAAGTGCAAAAGAAAAGGTTCAGTTAACACCATGGATGAGGATAATGGTATTGCTACGACATCAAAAATGGTTAAGTGTTTTAAATGTGGAATGTATGGGCATTATGCAAACCAATGCCCTAAGGGAAAGACTCATGAAGAGAATCAGTATGGTCGTATGGGAAGTATTTATGTGGATGATGATGAAGAGACTACAAATGATATGTGAGATGAAAGAATTGTTGAATCTCGGTCAATGGATTAAGAATGTAGTGGAATGACTACATGTTTATCATGTGTAATGTTGTATAAGTAATCTCATGGTACTATGGATTAAAGAGACATGTAAGGATTGTTACACTGTTTTCTGATTAATGTTACCAGTATCCATGAAAGGTTATTCAGATATTTTTGGAATGTAGATGATATGCGCATAATGAAGTAATAATAAGATAATGAGGTATTTGATTGTATTCATGATCTCATGACTGATATAAGGAGAAGGTTATATCATGGTTTGAGTATATAGAATTTTTGGATTTTGGTATGTGGAAAGAGGTAACTTTTAACTGCATTCATGTTTTCACTAAGGTTCAATGGGTATTCAAGAGAATACGTGATTAAGGCCTTTGAATGTTTGGAATGTGACCAACAAGACATATCTTATGATATATGGGGATCAACGACAGTATTAAATCTCTGGTAATCATTTTCACTATATTATGAGAGTGGACTGCAGTATTATGGACAAGCCTAAAGATAAAAATGGATTATGTTGGACATAAGTTAGTATTGTTTAAGGATAGAAGATTTTCGATATTATTGATGGGATGTTATAGTAATGTAGTTTTAGAAAAAGGAAAACCTGCATGATGGGCGACAGCCCATCGCGTCGGACAAGGCTATGGGAATCGAACCCACAACCGAAGTGCGACTGGCCTTTATCGCCTACCACTGACCTACAGGAAGTCCCTGTTTAGTAGAAACTAGTGTTATTATATTAAGCAGTATGATATATGAAGTATAAGCCCATTTTAGGAACCATATATGATTAATCCCACTATAGATCGACTTATGTATATAAATTTTGCTAGCCTTTTGAGACAGATGGAATGACCCGTCATTCTATCACATGATCTGCTAACACTTCACGAATAACAAATTCAACTTCATTTATTTAAGAGATGAAGTGGAAATTGTTAAAGGCACGAACAACAGTGAGATTATACCAAAATAAAGTAAGTATTTATTCTAATTCAAATTCTTTAACTTTAGGGAAATGATCTTGAAAACCAAAAATGTTGTCCTAGTTCTCTTATACCTGATGAATCAGATGGTACCTTAGATCGTCACAAATTTATGGATTTGTGATTACTGTCTTTTCCATAGCCATGTTCTCTACCACTCTCCATCAGAACATGATGGTTAGATTTCTCTTCCATATCCATATTTTCACCTATGTGGAAACCCAGTGATTAGTTTATTTGGGTAATCGTTACATTTCATACTTTAGTTTTTAAAGCCAAGTTTTGGTATTCCTTTTTACAATGTGGGTTTCTATTAAAGAAACTTTCGAATAGTAAACCATTTATAACCCCGACGAATTTCGAGGGCGAAATTCATTTTAAGGGGGGTAGAATGTAACAACCCGAGATTTTATGAAAACTATTCTTTTTAATTTTATTAATGTCTTGTGTTGTACGCTACACCAAAAGGAGCTTGAACAACACGCATCCTTGACTTGCCTTGCATTACACGCAATCGCAACCTTCCTCGATAGCGTGTGTAGTACGCAATATCGAGTTTCACTAAACAACGATATGCTATTAAAATATTATTATAACTAGCCGTTATGAATAGTAATAACTACCTTTTAAAATTTTAGAAATTTTAGCTCTCAAAATGGACTTCATTTTTGGATTCGGAGTATCGAATTTAGCCTAAGGTGAAATTTTGGTACTTTTCGGATAACTTTCATATTCTGATGAATAGTGAAAATTACTAAATTATAATTAAAAACAACTTTTTTAATCGAAATAATTAATAGTGATAAATTATTAATTTGAGTGGTTTTAAAGTATATTTAGAATATATTTTTACAATTTAATACAATGTTGGTCATTGAATGTAATTTCACATTTAAACTAGACATAATCAAGTGTCAATATTTTGATAGATATTGTTTCTTAAAAACATGCTATTTGTTTTAACAGCGGGATTTAATTATAAAATTAATTAATGCAACTTCTATGTTATGAATTTGGTAAAATAGACTTCATTTTTGAATTCGGAATATGAAATATAGCTTAGGATGAAAATTTGGCATTGTTCTGAAAAACATCAATTTTTGATGAATAGTGAAACTACTAAGTGGTAGGTTAAAAACTGAATTTTGCATAAAACTTAATTTTACCGCTTCTGTGAATGGAATTTTGAAAATCCGACAGACACGGTTAATATCAAGGACTAAAATGTGGTTCAATGAGATGAAAATAATTTTTGGTGAATAGTAACTTTTTACTTTTTTTTACCACGGTTAATAGTAAATAGGGTAACTAAGGGTAAATATGATATTACTATTACCCTAACACATGTCCTAATTCTATTGGATAAGTGTAATTCGACCAAAAACAACCTTATGAATATAATATGACCATTTAGGTCCACTTGGATTAGATTATGACATTTAATATTTTTTTATTTAATGAATAGTTAAAATAGTAAAAATCAAAGTTTAATAACTAAAACATTTTTAATATGGGGTTATACATAAGATAAATTCGACTATAAATATTCATTAGAAAGCTAAAAATATTTCCTACATAATGATATTTTATTTATAATTTTTAGACTTTATATAAATTAATTTATATATGACACAACAATGATGCAGTAATTACCCTTTTAAGGAAATATTAACATATTTGATGTTATAAATGCCTAAATGAATGTAATTTGAGACTTTTTATGAATTCCACTAATTTTCTAGGTTACTATGATATATTAGTGTTGATTTTATCAACTTGGTTCGAACATATAATTCTTTTATGACTTTCACAAAAATCATGTATCAAATAGTGTCAAAATTGACACAAAATAGTTTTTAAATCAAATATTATATTATTAATTGTTATTGTATTCCTAAAAATCTAAGGTTCGGCCAAATGACATAGATAAGGATATATATATTAATAATAAACAATTTGGGGTTCGTTTGGCATGTTATAGTAAGTGTATTAACCATATAGTGAAAGAAATAAAAAAGACACGGTAAAAGTTAAATTATTTAACTTAGAGTTAAATCTAATTGATAAGGTTAAAATAATACCCTAAACTTGTCTAAATCTTATTGGTTGATAGGATTTCGACCCAACCCCACTTTAGCTTCGAAATAAGACCCTTTGGAACCATTATAAACCGATTTTGACATTAATATAAAATAATATTTTGAGGTATTCCTAAGGTGCCCCTCTCCTCCCTTATAAAAGGACACCTCATCCCCCTCCTCCTCACACCAATTTGAGCACTCAAGCTCGGCCAACCCCTGCCAAAATCTCTTCTCCACTTCCCTAGAAACATCCTAGAGGTTCTGGTCTTCCTCAAAGACCAATTTAAGTGCCCTACGTGGAGGTCTCAAAGAGGCACTTCAAAGAAGAGGTAATTACCGTTACCAATTCTTTCATCTTTATTTCTTCTTCCACTTCTTCTTCTTAGGTTGTTTCATTATGAAGTAATAACATCAGTATCACTCATATACTGATATGTTATTATAAGTATGAAACAACCCTATTTCACCATCTATCCATCCTACGGAAAAAGAAATCACCGCGCGTGCGTACGTACGGAATACCGTCTCCACGCCGTGGTGTAATCTATTTTCCACCACCACCTTACATGGATGGGTATAATGGTGTAAAGAATAACTATAAATAGTTATTACAACATCATATTGATTCTGATATATTGTATAATCCACTCCAATTCAATTCAATATTTATAGAAATGATATCATCGCTCGTGCGTACGTACGGACTACCGTCTCCACGACGCGATGAGATTCATTCTCCATGTTAACCATTTAAGAATGATTATAAAGTATATATAAGAAATAATAATGAAATATATGACATTATAAAGCTACTGGATTTGTGTATATATATACATATGTATGTCATCTACTTACTTCCATTTCAAGACAATAAGGAAAGGAAAACAGCGTTCATGCGTACGTACGGACTACCGTCTCCATGAACGGTGTTTTTCATTTTATTTATCTACCTATTATATATATATATACTGAATATATATGATATATAAATCATATTTTATATTCTGGAAGTAAGTAAATCATGATATAAGTAATAATGATGTCAAGAACAACAAGTCAAAACACCTACGATAAATGAAACGATTTTACCCAAAACGCTTCTTTAACATAGAACGGGTAATATAATGTTGTAAGTGAACCATATATGATATCATAACAATGAATATGATTCTGTAATAAGTCAATAACATGATTTAAATCATTATACAGGAGGTTCGGACACTTACAAAGCAAGTCAGACCTAAGGTAAGGGAAATATCACAATCTCATTTTTATCCGAGATTGTTTATTCGTAAGTATTTACTGGGGTGTATTTTATCATCCACATCCATGTTTCATCAATATGTAATATTATTTCCATCCACCTACAATTGTTTAAATCCATTTTTACCCTTCGGTGAGTTTTTAGTAATATGTATGAAAGGAATCTTTTGTCGTTTTTCGTACGAGGTACTTTTTGACTTTTCCGACAAAAGTACGAAGAATGTTTTTTTTAACTTATACGGCATGAATGGATTTTTAAAACATTAAATCCAAGAAGCTTCCTTTACAAGTTTTCAAGTTTATTTTTAATCAACTTCTTTTATTTTAATGTTGTATGACATGTTAAGAAAGTAAAAGTGTTTTTGAAGAAGAAAGGATATTTTCCTCAAGAATAAAGTTCAAGTGTTTTATCAAAATTATTTTCCATCTAAGATAATAAAGGGTTCTGTTTTTATCCCTATTATTACATTTATTTGATCATGTTGTGATGGAATTATTTTTTTGAATTCCATTATCTTATATGAATTGATTTATGATGTCATGATGTTTCAAGAATCCCATTTTTGTTACATGTGTTATGCGATGATGTATGTTTTATGATTATGTGGCACACATAAGAAAGGATTCATTATAAGATGGGTGGGACCTATATCTCCCTCCAATGCATTGGGTAAAGATTTTATATCTCATGAGATAGACATGGCTGAAATGGTAGGTTATACCGGTTCAGTGAAACAGGACTGAAACGAGGGTTACTCGATTCAGAAAGGGACTTTGTCCACTAAGATAGTCTTGGCAATGAGTCTTGACTAACAAGAAATGATTCTCTATGATTATGTGTGTATGCCACAAAGTTTCATGTTTTAAGTTATGATTATTGGGATTTCATTTCACTACTATAATTTATCCCATGTTATGAAATTATGCTCTCTTTTGCAGGTTAAGATTTCCAAAAGTTATGTTCTTATGAATATGATGTGATTGATTTTTCTTTTGTATACCCTTATTGAGCATTTGAGCTCACCCTTTTATGTTTTCTTTTCCCCAGGATATAAAGAAAGGTTTTAGGTAAAAAAAAAGGGGAAGATCTTTATGGGAGATATTGAAGATCTTTCACCACGATTAGAAGATTACGTTCCGAGTTTCCAAAGACACTAAACTATTACGATCCTTGTGTGTGTGTTTTTGTTATGTACTAAGTATTCCGCAAAAGTAATGTAATGTCCATGTACGTGAAGATACGGGTCTCTACAGTTGGTATCAGAGGAAAGGTTTAGTCAACCTTTGGAAACTGGGACGCGAAAACATTAGTGAGATCCCTAGAGATATTTCTAAGGTATGTCTAGGGATGTCCCTAAGGATAAGTATACGTATAGGTTATAGTACTAGAATTACGCTAACGATCATAAAATTTAACCTAAGATGTTAGATATTAAGGGTACTCCCCCTTTACTATGTTGTTTTCCTTAGCATTATTTTTCCTCTCACACTATTCTTTTTGGGTTTTAGAATATGGCTGGAAACAAGATGATTCACGATAATGGAGGATATGATGGACAATGGAATGATATTCTTTATGAGCAACCAAATGAAATGGGATTTGGAAGTCCAAACATCATTATTATGCCGAATCAGCAATCTCATAATATGATCAATAAAGTAAAATTTGGTAAGTTTCCTGACTCGGCTAATAAGAGAAAGATGGAGTTTCATGATGATCATAGAGGAAAGAAAGTTCAATTTCCCCTATGTAAATCATGTGGGAAAAGGCATCAAGGAGAATGTTTCAAGGGAACTGGAAGATGCTTTGGGTGTGGAAAAGAAGGACACAAAGCAAGTAAGTGCAAAGGAAAAGGTTCAGTTAACACCATGGATGAGGATAATGGTATTGCTACGACATCAAAAATGGTTAAGTGTTTTAAATGTGGAATGTATGGGCATTATGCAAACCAATGCCCTAAGGGAAAGACTCGTGAAGAGAATCAGTATGGTCGTATGGGAAGTATTTATGTGGATGATGATGAAGAGACTACAAATGATATGTGAGATGAAAGAATTGTTGAATCTCGGTCAATGGATTAAGAATGTAGTGGAATGATTACATGTTTATCATGTGTAATGTTGTATAAGTAATCTCATGGTACTATGGATTAAAGAGACATGTAAGGATTGTTACACTGTTTTCTGATTAATGTTACCAGTATCCATGAAAGGTTATTCAGATATTTTTGGAATGTAGATGATATGCGCATAATGAAGTAATAATAAGATAATGAGGTATTTGATTGTATTCATGAGCTCATGACTGATATAAGGAGAAGGTTATATCATGGTTTGAGTATATAGAATTTTTGGATTTTGGTATGTGGAAAGAGGTAACTTTTAACTGCATTCATGTTTTCACTAAGGTTCAATGGGTATTCAAGAGAATACGTGATTAAGGCCTTTGAATGTTTGGAATGTGACCAACAAGACATATCTTATGATATATGGGGATCAACGACAGTATTAAATCTCTGGTAATCATTTTCACTATATTATGAGAGTGGACTGCAGTATTATGGACAAGCCTAAAGATTAAAATGGATTATGTTGGACATAAGTTAGTATTGTTTAAGGATAGAAGATTTTCGATATTATTGATGGGATGTTATAGTAATGTAGTTTTAGAAAAAGGAAAACCTGCATGATGGGCGACAGCCCATCGCGTCGGACAAGGCTATGGGAATCGAACCCACAACCGAAGTGCGACTGGCCTTTATCGCCTACCACTGACCTACAGGAAGTCCCTGTTTAGTAGAAACTAGTGTTATTATATTAAGCAGTATGATATATGAAGTATAAGCCCATTTTAGGAACCATATATGATTAATCCCACTATAGATCGACTTATGTATATAAATTTTGCTAGCCTTTTGAGACAGATGGAATGACCCGTCATTCTATCACATGATCTGCTAACACTTCACGAATAACAAATTCAACTTCATTTATTTAAGAGATGAAGTGGAAATTGTTAAAGGCACGAACAACAGTGAGATTATACCAAAATAAAGTAAGTATTTATTCTAATTCAAATTCTTTAACTTTAGGGAAATGATCTTGAAAACCAAAAATGTTGTCCTAGTTCTCTTATACCTGATGAATCAGATGGTACCTTAGATCGTCACAAATTTATGGATTTGTGATTACTGGCTTTTCCATAGCCATGTTCTCTACCACTCTCCATCAGAACATGATGGTTAGATTTCTCTTCCATATCCATATTTTCACCTATGTGGAAACCCAGTGATTAGTTTATTTGGGTAATCGTTACATTTCATACTTTAGTTTTTAAAGCCAAGTTTTGGTATTCCTTTTTACGATGTGGGTTTCTATTAAAGAAACTTTCGAATAGTAAACCATTTATAACCCCGACGAATTTCGAGGGCGAAATTCATTTTAAGGGGGGTAGAATGTAACAACCCGAGATTTTATGAAAACTATTCTTTTTAATTTTATTAATGTCTTGTGTTGTACGCTACACCAAAAGGAGCTTGAACAACACGCATCCTTGACTTGCCTTGCATTACACGCAATCGCAACCTTCCTCGATAGCGTGTGTAGTACGCAATATCGAGTTTCACTAAACAACGATATGCTATTAAAATATTATTATAACTAGCCGTTATGAATAGTAATAACTACCTTTTAAAATTTTAGAAATTTTAGCTCTCAAAATGGACTTCATTTTTGGATTCGGAGTATCGAATTTAGCCTAAGGTGAAATTTTGGTACTTTTCGGATAACTTTCATATTCTGATGAATAGTGAAAATTACTAAATTATAATTAAAAACAACTTTTTTAATCGAAATAATTAATAGTGATAAATTATTAATTTGAGTGGTTTTAAAGTATATTTAGAATATATTTTTACAATTTAATACAATGTTGGTCATTGAATGTAATTTCACATTTAAACCAGACATAATCAAGTGTCAATATTTTGATAGATATTGTTTCTTAAAAACACGCTATTTGTTTTAACAGCGGGATTTAATTATAAAATTAATTAATGCAACTTCTATGTTATGAATTTGGTAAAATAGACTTCATTTTTGAATTCGGAATATGAAATATAGCTTAGGATGAAAATTTGGCATTGTTCTGAAAAACATCAATTTTTGATGAATAGTGAAACTACTAAGTGGTAGGTTAAAAACTGAATTTTGCATAAAACTTAATTTTACCGCTTCTGTGAATGGAATTTTGAAAATCCGACAGACACGGTTAATATCAAGGACTAAAATGTGGTTCAATGAGATGAAAATAATTTTTGGTGAATAGTAACTTTTTACTTTTTTTTACCACGGTTAATAGTAAATAGGGTAACTAAGGGTAAATATGATATTACTATTACCCTAACACATGTCCTAATTCTATTGGATAAGTGTAATTCGACCAAAAACAACCTTATGAATATAATATGACCATTTAGGTCCACTTGGATTAGATTATGACATTTAATATTTTTTTATTTAATGAATAGTTAAAATAGTAAAAATCAAAGTTTAATAACTAAAACATTTTTAATATGGGGTTATACATAAGATAAATTCGACTATAAATATTCATTAGAAAGCTAAAAATATTTCCTACATAATGATATTTTATTTATAATTTTTAGACTTTATATAAATTAATTTATATATGACACAACAATGATGCAGTAATTACCCTTTTAAGGAAATATTAACATATTTGATGTTATAAATGCCTAAATGAATGTAATTTGAGAGTTTTTATGAATTCCACTAATTTTCTAGGTTACTATGATATATTAGTGTTGATTTTATCAACTTGGTTCGAACATATAATTCTTTTATGACTTTCACAAAAATCATGTATCAAATAGTGTCAAAATTGACACAAAATAGTTTTTAAATCAAATATTATATTATTAATTGTTATTGTATTCCTAAAAATCTAAGGTTCGGCCAAATGACATAGATAAGGATATATATATTAATAATAAACAATTTGGGGTTCGTTTGGCATGTTATAGTAAGTGTATTAACCATATAGTGAAAGAAATCAAAAAGACACGGTAAAAGTTAAATTATTTAACTTAGAGTTAAATCTAATTGATAAGGTTAAAATAATACCCTAAACTTGTCTAAATCTTATTGGTTGATAGGATTTCGACCCAACCCCACTTTAGCTTCGAAATAAGACCCTTTGGAACCATTATAAACCGATTTTGACATAAATATAAAATAATATTTTGAGGTATTCCTAAGGTGCCCCTCTCCTCCCTTATAAAAGGACACCTCCTCCCCCTCCTCCTCACACCAATTTGAGCACTCAAGCTCGGCCAACCCCTGCCAAAATCTCTTCTCCACTTCCCTAGAAACATCCTAGAGGTTCTGGTCTTCCTCAAAGACCAATTTAAGTGCCCTACGTGGAGGTCTCAAAGAGGCACTTCAAAGAAGAGGTAATTACCGTTACCAATTCTTTCATCTTTATTTCTTCTTCCACTTCTTCTTCTTAGGTTGTTTCATTATGAAGTAATAACATCAGTATCACTCATATACTGATATGTTATTATAAGTATGAAACAACCCTATTTCACCATCTATCCATCCTACGGAAAAAGAAATCACCGCGCGTGCGTACGTACGGAATACCGTCTCCACGCCGTGGTGTAATCTATTTTCCACCACCACCTTACATGGATGGGTATAATGGTGTAAAGAATAACTATAAATAGTTATTACAACATCATATTGATTCTGATATATTGTATAATCCACTCCAATTCAATTCAATATTTATAGAAATGATATCATCGCTCGTGCGTACGTACGGACTACCGTCTCCACGACGCGATGAGATTCATTCTCCATGTTAACCATTTAAGAATGATTATAAAGTATATATAAGAAATAATAATGAAATATATGACATTATAAAGCTACTGGATTTATGTATATATATACATATGTATGTCATCTACTTACTTCCATTTCAAGACAATAAGGAAAGGAAAACAGCGTTCATGCGTACGTACGGACTACCGTCTCCATGAACGGTGTTTTTCATTTTATTTATCTACCTATTATATATATATATACTGAATATATATGATATATAAATCATATTTTATATTCTGGAAGTAAGTAAATCATGATATAAGTAATAATGATGTCAAGAACAACAAGTCAAAACACCTACGATAAATGAAACGATTTTACCCAAAACGCTTCTTTAACATAGAACGGGTAATATAATGTTGTAAGTGAACCATATATGATATCATAACAATGAATATGATTCTGTAATAAGTCAATAACATGATTTAAATCATTATACAGGAGGTTCGGACACTTACAAAGCAAGTCAGACCTAAGGTAAGGGAAATATCACAATCTCATTTTTATCCGAGATTGTTTATTCGTAAGTATTTACTGGGGTGTATTTTATCATCCACATCCATGTTTCATCAATATGTAATATTATTTCCATCCACCTACAATTGTTTAAATCCATTTTTACCCTTCGGTGAGTTTTTAGTAATATGTATGAAAGGAATCTTTTGTCGTTTTTCGTACGAGGTACTTTTTGACTTTTCCGACAAAAGTACGAAGAATGTTTTTTTTAACTTATACGGCATGAATGGATTTTTAAAACATTAAATCCAAGAAGCTTCCTTTACAAGTTTTCAAGTTTATTTTTAATCAACTTCTTTTATTTTAATGTTGTATTACATGTTAAGAAAGTAAAAGTGTTTTTGAAGAAGAAAGGATATTTTCCTCAAGAATAAAGTTCAAGTGTTTTATCAAAATTATTTTCCATCTAAGATAATAAAGGGTTCTGTTTTTATCCCTATTATTACATTTATTTGATCATGTTGTGATGGAATTATTTTTTTGAATTCCATTATCTTATATGAATTGATTTATGATGTCATGATGTTTCAAGAATCCCATTTTTGTTACATGTGTTATGCGATGATGTATGTTTTATGATTATGTGGCACACATAAGAAAGGATTCATTATAAGATGGGTGGGACCTATATCTCCCTCCAATGCATTGGGTAAAGATTTTATATCTCATGAGATAGACATGGCTGAAATGGTAGGTTATACCGGTTCAGTGAAACAGGACTGAAACGAGGGTTACTCGATTCAGAAAGGGACTTTGTCCACTAAGATAGTCTTGGAAATGAGTCTTGACTAACAAGAAATGATTCTCTATGATTATGTGTGTATGCCACAAAGTTTCATGTTTTAAGTTATGATTATTGGGATTTCATTTCACTACTATAATTTATCCCATGTTATGAAATTATGCTCTCTTTTGCAGGTTAAGATTTCCAAAAGTTATGTTCTTATGAATATGATGTGATTGATTTTTCTTTTGTATACCCTTATTGAGCATTTGAGCTCACCCTTTTATGTTTTCTTTTCCCCAGGATATAAAGAAAGGTTTTAGGTAAAAAAAAAAGGGGAAGATCTTTATGGGAGATATTGAAGATCTTTCACCACGATTAGAAGATTACGTTCCGAGTTTCCAAAGACACTAAACTATTACGATCCTTGTGTGTGTGTTTTTGTTATGTACTAAGTATTCCGCAAAAGTAATGTAATGTCCATGTACGTGAAGATACGGGTCTCTACATCCACTTTCTCGTTCAGCGGAGTAGGGCCCCCCGGTTCGGACCCTCCTGCACGCTCCAGTCGGCATCCCGGCGCTCCGCCTCATCGGCCTCCTCTGCCTCGCCGTCCGCCTCCACCAGCTGCTGTCGTCCCGCCCCCTGCTCGCTCACCCGACTGCGCCGGCGCCGCCGCCTCCCCTTTCCCTCGGCTCTTCTGTCACCACCTCCCCTTGCCCTCAGCTCCGCTGTGCGACACCCTCCCCCTTTCCCTCTGACTAGTCGTCGCGTGCAGCACCCCCATGTCGGCCTCCTCCGGTTATCCCCCCTGTCCCGGCGTCATCCAGCCAGCCCCGCTCCGTCACTGGTTCTGGCGCCTCCCGCACCCCCTGGCGATGCGATTTCTGGCGCATCTCACCTCTTACACCCTCTGTCTCGCTCGACCAACCTCCTGCAGTTTTACAGCAGGTGCGTTCTACCCCAATTATATGTTTCCTATATTTTGTAAGATTTCATATTAGGGTTTCAGGTTGTATCTGGTTTGATTTTTATGTTTTTGGATTGATTTCTTGATTTTAAGGTTCGATTTGGGTTGTTGGTAGTGCGAATTGCATGTGATTGGACATTTCACACCGAATTTGGGGGTTTCGACACCAAAGGTAGGTGGTTCCACGTATAAGAATTTCTTGATGAATTCTTGTGATAATTTAATTAATTTAGCATATACATTAATTAGTTTACTTGGTGATAATTTAGTTTTACTTGAGCTTTAATATGCATTTGATTAATTTAGTAGCAAGTTTATGTGATATGAGTTCTTTTTTTTGTGAAAACCCATTTCAAACTATTTATCAGTGTTTTCAAGTGTGCAGTTAGTGTCTTATGAAGTGAAGATGGTGCAGTTTACTTTTTCACGTGGTGTCAAAATGGGTTTTGTCTTGAAAGAGGTTTTAAGTGAGCTTTGGACCTTGAAATATTGCCTCATGTTTGAAAACTATTTAATAGATTTTCTTAGTGGTTTGTTTAATCGTGAAAATGGTTTCTTTGGCTATACAGATTGTTTTTTTGATTGTGTAAGTGGTGAAAATTAAGTTTCAAAAAGGTTTGGTGTGTGTAGGATTTCAAAAGAGGATTTTGTGTTTGTTCTTTGTATAAAGGTTTTATTTAAATTGTTTAAATGGAGCGAGTCATGTTTTTGCAAGGTGTTGTTGCGCGGTTGGTTCTAAGGTGGCGTTCTTTAGTTAATTTAAAGATTCCTTCTAATTGTTGTGTAGTGCGTATACAGGTACTGTGAAGTGGGTTCGAGCTACTGTCATATGAGCTGCATATTTGAGGTAGGTGTTTCCAACAATTTCCTTTTTTGATTCAAACCTTGAGCACTTGAATTTTTTGAATTAATTCTTATATAGTATTTTCATCTCTATTATATACATGGAAAGAATTTGACATGGTCTTAGTGTTGTTTTAAATTTCTAAAAGTGTCTTTTGATGTAAGTTTATATGGAATGCATAGGTTCTTGCTAAAGATAATTGATCTCCTTGTGATGTGTTTGGTTGTAATTGATAGTAACTGTGTTTTTGAAAATTTAAAATTGGTTTGGTGTGTTTTCTTAAAAAAATGATGAACCAATGGGTTGTTTTAGAAAAATTTTGGAAATGGTGGTTGGTTTGAAAGATGTGATTTTCTTTTATAAAGTGTTGTGTAAATAATTGGGTTTGGTTTCAATTATAAAGTGTTATATGAAAATGGTTTCTAAAATGATTCTTCTAAAAACTAGATGTGCCATTGGATGTTGGCACATACATGGGAGCACTAGGTGCTCACATGGATGTGCCTCCTAATGAAAATGACACATTAAAGCTATGTTTTCTTAAAATTAGGTTTCAGAAGAAAAAAATGTGTTATTTCAAAGGGAATTGAAAGAAGTTGTCCCGGTTGGATTTTGGGGTGAGTTAAATGGTAGTTTTTCTTAAATGACATTTTGGTATCTTAATCCTCAAGGAGTGGTTGTGTTGACTTCTTAGATAGGTGTGTGTGTGCCCGATTGCAACTTAACTCATTTGTGAATTTTTTTGAAAATTCACATGTTGTGAAGGCCCGGTTGGCACCTTGTTGAATGTGAAAGAATCTCATATATACATATTGTGGGGCATACCTACAGGGGGACTTCCCTTTGAGGATTGTCGTGTAGTGGTGTCCGTGTAAGGGGTTGGCAAGTGTGGTGAGATGATTCATGCGTGCGAGGGCCTCCCACTTACACATTATTACAAAACCACCATGGTTTATTGGGAGTCCTTTAGAATATCGAGTGACAGTTGCTAGCAATCCCCGATTAGACGGGTTGGTTCCCCCTTGGTAGGTAGTCCTTGTGGGGCATTCCACTGGTTGGCTATTAGGGCGTACAATTGGTTATTGACTATGGTGTACCACGCCGGTAGGTAGTCTGAAACTGAGTACGTCCAGGGGTTTTCTAGGGATGTTTAGGATCGCCCATGGTTATTGCTGATATCTTCTTATTACTTTTACTTGCACTTGGTTTTCAGCATTTATGTACTTTATATTCTTCTTTTGCACAAATGTGATAAACATGGATTTGAAATTCAGTTTTTAAGAAATTCATTGTTTTGGAAAGAAAAAAAATAGGTTGTGGTGAGTGTTTATTTTGAAATGGTAAATTAGGATCATTTTTCCTTTAAAATGTGAAAAACCTATTTTCTATCATTGTATGTGCAAACTAGTGTTTTGGGACTGTTTATGGGAAGTGGACGTGGTTGGATTCTGTGGTTTACTTTGGCATCCCTACTGAGCATTTTTAATGCTCATGCCTATATTATCATTTCAGTTGCAGGTTCCTTTTCTAAGGTCTTCATGGATTAGTTTCTCGTTATGGGAGAAAGGTTGGACTTAGTTGTGAGGTGACCCAAGGGTCACAAAAAGGTATGTGCAGTTTTTTTTCTTTCCGCTGCTAGTTTTTTTTATGGTCAGTTTTTATTTGTATGTTTATCTCTTTTGTATGGGCCAAATCGTTCCCAATGATTAAAGTTTTGATGCACGTCACTAGTTTCCATCTCAGGGGGATCGGGAACGCCCCTTGGGACTTGCTGCGGACCAGCTCAGGGTCAACCCAGGCTGGTTCGTGATAGTATATTTCTTTTATAATGATATAGCATAACATGAAAATAAGAATCGGATCAGTTGATACTAAAATTAAATTACCCAAAAATAATATCTCACAATTGAATTGATAGGGTGATTCATAAAATCATAACTTCAAAGAAGATATAACTTTTTGAGATAAAGAGGTAAATGGAATCAAAACTATGAAAAAAAATATTTTAGAACAAATTTCTTAACATTGTTGTAAAAAGATAAAGTCACGAGCCACTTTAAGAAAACATTTTCAAAAATTTAACATGAAAACATTTTTAAAAACCACTTTAAAATAAATACCAATAATGGATCCTTCAAAACAAAATATAAATTTAATCCAAAGGAAATGTGGAGTGTAAGATAAAATATATGATCGTGAAATGAAAATCACTTTAAAATATTTTAAAATATTGTTGTTGAAACCCATATCATAGAAAGGAAAATAAAATTTACTCTAAAAATAGGTAAAGAGAACTAAGATGATAAAATGAGATAATAAATATTTGGGTTTAAAACTAAGAAATAAAAATATAAAAATAAATAATAAGGACATGGATGAGAAATATCCATCAAAGAGGATGAGAATTGCTCTTAATAATGTCACATTTTTATAATGAAATAAGTCCATCAATGAAGAATAATTAATGTAAAAATAATTAAAAATGAGTTTATGAGAAAAAAATTTAAATCACTAAAGACATAAGATAAAATAAAATATAATTAAATCATAAGGTTGAATTTAAAAATAATATAATAATAAAGTTTAATAAGTTTAAGAAGAATGTCCATAACTCAATGAACAAAAATTGAGTTAACAAAACCATTACCTTTACTCTTGAATTCCACATATGTGATTTAAAATCCTCTAAAATAAGCATAATCATCATAATTAATTATTTCCAAGAATTATTATTATTTATTTCTTTTCATAACCTTTAATTATAATTATTTAATAGTTAGTTATTGTTTATTTTTATCATTTGATGTTAGTGATTTTGATTGTTTCACACACACTTTACAACGTCGAGTTGATCCCTACGTTTTGATACCCAATTAATTATTCCAAGATTATTTAATTTAATAAAATATATTATGTATAATTATTTTTATAATTCTAGTTCCATTCTACAAGTTTTTTAATTATGGTTCATGAAGATAAAATTGGTGAAGAGCATATTTTGGTAATTTTTTAATGAACAAAAGGTGGTGTATTATTAATGAGTTGTAAGTATTAATATTACCCTTATAAAATTTTAATCATGTCATAAATATAATTTTTATTCATTAAATACCTTATTATAACCATCCATGTAAGGTGGTGATGAAAAATAAAATGTGTTGTTGGCGTTTTCATTTCCCATTGGACAGGAAGGAGATAGATAATAGTTGTTCTATTAAAATAATAAAATTTCAGTATAATAATGATATTTATGTCATTATTTTAGTTTTGTTAGAATAGGTTTATATGATGGTGTATAGGAAATCTATATAAGAAAAATATTCGGAATGGATAATACTCACGTGGGAATTTGAATCTTATCTTGATAGATCCATTGTAAACAGAGAACTTGGATCAATTTATTCTAAAAAATGGATTAAAAAAATGTAAATTTACTCTAGGATAGGTAAAATGAATTTATTTTCATGATTAATTCTACGGGTGAGTGTGGATTGAAGTGGGTTCATGTGAGCTTGTTTTATAGGTAAAAAATATATACTTTTCTTTAGAATTGAATGTTAAGTGAGGAGTAAGTATAGAATCACATTCGAGTTTTTTTAGTTAGGTGAGTAAATAATTTTGATACATGTGGGTATGAATTTATATCCTAAAACATTTATTCTATAATTTATAATTTCCATGCAAACTTAACAAAATTTGTGCCACTTTAAGTTACCCATTTTTACCCTTATTAACCTTGATTAAATATTTCTCCTTATAATTAATTTTTTACTAAAAATATAAAATGACCCATTATATATAATTAAGATGTGATATATTCAAATTTTTAATCTATTTAATCATATTAAATATCTATATATGAGAAAATTTACTTTAAAATTAAAAGATGATATTTATAGAAAAACTATTTTTGTAGAAGAATTTATTTTTATACATTAATTATTTTTATTCTCTTTTCCTATAAATTACTAATTAAATTATTGTTAATATATTGTATTATATTTTTAAATATTATATTATTTTCATAATTTCAATGAGATAAATTTATTTTATTTAGATAAAATTTAAAAAAATGTTTCTAAAAACAATTCTTTAAAAATAATTATTTTACCATGGTAACTAATATTTACTTTGGTAACATATTTTTAAATTAGAACTAAAAATAAAATTATTTATAAAGTTTTATATACTAATTAAAAATATGAAATAAATTTTATTAAACACAATTTATAGAGTTTATAAAAATTAATATAAGCACGCATAATTTAGAAAAAAAACTATTTTTAGAGAAAAAAATATATGTTAACCATAAAATTAATTTATTATTATTACTTATATATTAATAAATATTTTATATTTGTATATATTATCAATATAATTGTATTAATAAAACCTTATTTTCCATTAAAATTATAAATGTGATGTGTATAAAAATATAGTTGATATATATACAAGATTTATTACAATGATAATTATATGTTTATATCACCCTAATATCTACTTACATAACCCATCAAAATCTCCATAAAATACCTAATAATATGGTAATAATTAGTGCTTTTCATTGTTTATGTTTTAGATAACATGGATATCATAGTGATTTTTACAAGCTTTAACTTTTCCCACAATCAATTTCACTTATGTCGTGCTTGTAGGAGTTCGGATTATGCTTGATCAAGGGAAAACCTAGAGAAGATAACTCCCTTACAAGATCAAAAAAAATGATCTTTATAAGGAATAAATTTATTAATTTATTTCATTTATTCTACTTTATTTATTTATTTCACAATATGGTTACTTCTATTTAAACTGACTTGTTCAATGGTTATGTTATAACTATCATATTTAAATTATAACATTGTTCATTTTCATTCAGTTTTGTGTTTAAAATAGTTGATCATAACTTTAAGGTATTATAAATTATGGGAGGTTAAAAATGGACCATCCAAAGGACATAAAGGTACTTCTTAGGAATTTGGGTAAATATAAATGAAGAGTGAGGCTATTATCTTAGAATTTCTAGTTAGACGGGTTCTAAGTAGTAGTTATCACATTAGATGATTGTTTGATGTGGATTGTATGAATATATGAAAAGTATTTGTTGAAAATTTCTTGAACTTTATAATTCATGTTACAACTATAGTTTAAGGATTTTGATACTTAACTATATTACACAAGATATATTTTATAGTTGTATTTATAAATATTAAAAAAGGTTCTAAATATTGATATAATCTAGCTGAAGTTGTGGAGAACTCATCCTTAGAGTATCTAGATTGAATACTATTGTAATTAGTATAAAAATATATTAAATTATGGGTGAAATTAATGAGTATAAATCAATAATTTTTTTTATTTAAGTATATGAAATCCTCTAACATAGGTATTTAATATATTTCTAAGTGACTTGGGAAAAAGACAAATTGTTATGAAATTATTTTGATAATTTTTAAAATTATCTAAATTTTTTATTAGGTTATTTTGAGTGATTAAGGAATCCCTAGAATTAAATGAATTAACACTAGAATTATTTAAATAAAATATGGTTTTTGTAGTAAAGAGTGGAAAATGGCTAAGTATTGGTGTCTATGTATGAATAATATTGACTATGTGTTTGATACATTTGGAGACACATCCATGAATTCGTTTGAGTGATTCCTAGATGACTATGAAAATTTTTCCAGGGGTATGAATACAGAACATTTTTATATGAGTTATTTCAACACTATATATGATTCATTATAACTATGTGTATGTGTCATTTATAATCTGTGTATGTCTCATTACCAAGTAGAAATGAAATGTGGCTAAGTATAACACTCTCTATATAATTCATCCTAACACTTTTATTCTGTAATTATTCCTTTTTGTATAATTAGTTTCTGAATCTAGGAAAAAAATGAAATAAAATACCAAATTTTCATATGATTCATTATAAAATCTTTATGAGTCAATCTAAACTATTTATGTGTCATTGTTGTACATTTTATGAGTCAACTAAAAATATGGATAATTTTAGACTGCATATGAGTCATTTAAATCTATTTATGAGAAAATATGATCTATGTATGAGTCACCTAGACCTTTGTATAATTCATCTAGATCAGTGTGTGGGTGATTTATATAGCATATGAGTAATTTTTAGTTGTGTACGAGTCAACATTTTGAGAAATTTTTTAATTTATATAGAATAGAAAACATTAGTTTCCAAAATTAAATTCTCAAGAAGAAAGCCACAATTAATGATGTTAATATTGTTCTTTAATGATAAAAACATCATTATGATTTGCTAATATATAATCTAATCTCAAGATGAGGACTTTGAAATGAAAAAAAAGAGTAGAAATCATTGTTCCTTTATTATGTGATTTTCAAATGAGAATATTTGAAAATCTATATTGGTGATCAAAATTAATGAAATTATCAAAATCTAAATCTGATGATACATCTACTATTCTTAATTATTTAAAACACCATGAAATTTGATTCAAGATGGTAATTAGAATAAGGATGTTGAGTTTCTTGCTTGAGTGTATGGAATCAATCTTGAGTATATACTAGTTTTTTATGTAGCTCTCGTGTCACAAAGAGCTTGTTCATGAAATAACCACTGCCTTATAATTATATAGATATAATTAATGATCATTTTTTAATGTTGTGGAAAATTTTCAAGATGAAGAAAATGTCTAAGCCTTATGAAAATATAAAGACGTGTCATGATGAGAGAAAATGGGAAGAAAATTAAGAGTGGTATTTTTGTTATTCTACTAGAGACAACAGTTTTGAAATGAATATTAATATAATGTAAAAATATGGTTATGTGTGGTTTTTTATCCTTGCATGAAAAATACATGAAATTTTTTTAATTTTGGATACATTGAAAAATAACCCATAAAAATTCATTTAAAACAATGGGTTATTGATGTTGTATCGAGATTGAGTGAAGATTTCCTATATTTAAAATATATAAAATATATTTTAGTAGTATAGAATATAAAATAACATTGAATAAATATAGAGTTGGTATTATGTTCCTTATATGTGTGTTGTTAATAAAAATATCTCATGAAGATAAGAGAAAGAATAATTTGACATAGGTGAGCAGCTCTACTTGAGAAGAACCAGTGTGTCAAAGAAGTTTGAGAAAGAAACAAAGCAGAAGAGTTTGAGGAAGTGTTCCTTTAATTCAGCATATCTGATCATATATAGGAATTAATGGTCATTAATGTTTAAATTAGTGAATCCATTAAGTATATTTTGAACAATATCTTGGAAATTTTTTGGAAAATAGAGACAGATTTTCATGAATTCTTGAAGAATATCTGAAGGAATTTGAATAGTCTATGCTAAGAAAAAGTGAGATTAGATATTGATAATGAAATTAAATCTAGTTTTTAGTGTATATTTAATTCAAAAATGTATAAGGAATCTTGAAATACCATTTAGAAGACTAAATAATATGGTACATTGTATACATACTCCTTCCCATATAATATAGTGAAAGATCATCACGGTAATATAGTGAGATTGGGTTTGTGATCATAACTACCAAAACCATTTGTTATTAATGAAAAACTTATTATTGAAGAATATTTGACTTGTTGAAAACATAATCATGGAAAGGAGTGGGTTTCCCAAATCATGGTAAAACCTTGTAAAATACTATATATTAATCTCTCATTTATTTCAAGAATTGAATGTGGGGTAAGTGATTAGGTTGATATATATAGATTTATTCACATCCAAATAGGCGTCATAGGTTCAAATACCATATATAGTAAAACATTTATAATGTTAATTTGGAAATTAATGAAAGTTTGGATACACATAATTAACCCCCCCCCCCCATCAGGTGTATACATAAATCCTAAGTATCATTTCACAAATTATCATGTCATTTTATAAAAGTAATCACTTATACCATGGAAAAAAATTTCAATTTTTCAATAATAAAAATTGATATTTCTAAGTGATTATATCATTTAGATAAATGATTTCAAGAAAACTATTAAATTTATTACATAAATCCATCCTCCATACTTAATTTAAACAATTTCATCAAAGTTTAAATTATTTTAAAATATAAATAAAATATTTGACCATGAAATGCCTTAAAATAAATGGTAAAATAAAATAGATACAAAATAACATCACTTGTCTTTGTTGGAAACTTTTTCATGTCTCATTGAATTTTTTTGGGTGAATTTGATTCTTATCTTTCTAATTTATGACTCCCTGCACTTTAAAATCATCAAAACATGTGATATTTATTAAATGACTTTTATTATTTTCAATAATAAAAACCATCAGATTTTTTCCACAATCTATAGTTTGAAAAATTCCTTTCTTCAATTTATTTCAAATATGGTAATTAATAAGGCTAAAAATATAAGTAACTATCTAATATAAATTCAAACAACATAAAAAATTAAAACCTATCACAATATCCCAAATGGGGAAAAACTTTTCACATTTTTTAATCATATTTGAGTTCACTCCTTGTTTGTAATTTAAGTTATTTTAATCAAATTTACATGTTATTCCTCTTAGGTGATATATAATGAAAAAGTGTTCATATTATCTATATCTTTGAAGAATTATATATTATATCAATTTTTTATTTATACCATAATCTTCCCCACTTTTATTTTACCTTAGATTCTACTTTATTTTTTCAGTTATTTTTCAGAATTAATTCTTCATGAATATTTTCAAATGGCCCTAAAAAATTAAAATAATGATTAATAAAAATATTAGTTTTGATGAAGTATTTTTTTCCCTTATAAATATCTCTATGATAATATTTTAACTCCCCTATAGTCCATTATTCCTCTTCAATTATTAAATCACCTACTACAGTTGTTCCAGTAACTCAAAATTCATCATTCTTTTGAATAGTCAATACTATTAAAAGTTCCATGATAGTATCCTCTCTAAATTATTTCACTTATTTTTAATTTAGATTCATAGTTTTAGGAAGTTTAAAATTTACATGAAATTATGCAACATAAAATGATAGTTAACAATTGTGTACATTGATAATTTCCCTCTGAATTTTTAGGTATGGTATACCGATGATAAAGAGGGATTCTCTTATTTCATTAATATTTAGAAATTATAAAATTATTAGGAATGGAAAATCCCACATTCATAAGGAGACCCTAAAAGACCCTACATGGGTGATTAATTTTTTTTTAGAATTTTTTTCTTTCCTAATTGGATTTTATTTCAATAATATCTACTTCTTCAAAATGTTTAGATGCATCAAATTTTTTCTTTCCACCAATTCTTAAAAACATTTTCACAAGAATACATTTACTAGTGGTGAAAATAATTGAAATAATTACTTTATATTATAACTTTAGATGTATTTTTATTTGAAATATAGTGGGGAATTATTCATTAATTAATATTAACCCTTCCCAATTCTTCAATATTAGTTTTAATTGATATTAATCCATTTAAAAAATTTACATTTGATAACATTTGAGAGAGTTTCTTAGAAAATAGAATATTTATATGAATTTTTTTAAATATTTTCAATAATTGTTTCTATTATACATCAAATTTACCTCATTTCATCATCTTTAGAAATAGAAGAAGTGGTTTATAAGCATTTAAAATTATCTTTTTATGTACTAATTCTTGCAGTCTATTCTTTTATTCATTAAATTCTTTCATCACAAATTATTCTTTATCATTTTATTTATTATTTTCCTCTCCATTTTTGTTCTTGATTTTTTATTAAATTTTCTCATTGTTTTCCTCCTCTGACACTATCTCTTTTATGCTCCTCAAGATGATCACCTTTACTAATTCATGAATATTTCATGTGTTACTTGGTAGTGTACCTAATTGTCACTCTATGATATATTTATAAAGTTTACCAACTTGAAGCTCAATATTTAGATATAGGTTTTTCTCCCAAGCCTTATTACTTTACCCAATATTAAGGTTGAGTATAGTTTGTCATTCGATGTTTAAATTGTTTCTAGAAAGAACTTTCACCTTAATGAGGTTTTTTCTAGACCAATATCATTGACTCTATCCATACTTGGGTCCTCGTTAATATTTATTCCAAACAACATTTGAATTACTTAATCTAAATTTTTTATTAATAGAGTTTTCAAATTGATTAATTGTCCAAGTATATCCAATGAAGTTGAATACTAATGGTTTATTATCATCATATCTAAATATGAAATCTTTTATTAGGTGTGAACCTCTGAACATATCACAAGATAATAATTTATGTTGAGCCGGAGAAAAAAAAATTCCATTTTTAAGATCTCTAACTTCTTTGTTAATTATTTTACATATGTATCTAGATTGGTAGTCTTTTAAAACTAATGAATGCCAAATTTTGTTTTTACTTTATCACCTTTTCATGGAAATAAATTTCTTGATAAGTTATCATCTAACTATTGAGAAACTTCAAGTGTCTTATTCATCAAATCTTCATCAACAAAATCACAAATCATTGTAAAAGCATCAGTTTATGACCTAAAATAATAAATCTTTAATCATATTCATAGAATTATTCTAGGATAAGAATAATTTAATATAAATTCCTTAAATATGTACCAAAACTCATAAGATAATTCCCCATCTTTATATTTTTTATGGAGTAAAATATTTCCCTAATAATTTTTTTCCAAAGATATCACTTTTTGTGATAAATCATGGTGTTAAGGTCTTAAGACATAATATTAATATAAATACATGAAATAAAATGGTTGTTTTCATATCTTGATAGTTTCATTAGAGACTTAATTTTATTTAAGGGTTTCTTTCCTCTAAAAATATTAGATAGTAATCCATGATGACCATCCTTTTATAATCAATTAAATTAACCCATGTTTTGTATTATTTAGATTTGCCTCAAATTTATTAGCTTTAATTGATTGTTGAATTATGCTTGGAGATACCCCATCAATGGAAGATACACCATATTATATGATAATTATTTACCTTTTTCCATAATGTGATTTAATTTATGAAACTGGAATGGGGAACTGTCCTATAAAAAGTGGGTTATCATTGGGTTGATTGTGTCAATATATTTATAATAATTGATAATTGAACAAGTATCATGTGATATTTGGATCAAAATCAAAAGGTTCATAAGATTTCACTCTCCTTAGTCAAGTTATGATTTTGTTTCTCATTCATATATGACCTATAATAAAAATAACAAAGTAACTCTAGAAAAATGGATTAAAAAGAAAATGATGAAAGTGGTGTTAATAATATTGAATAAATTTATCAGTCTTTTTATAATTTTTTGTTTTCTTCACATAGTAATATTAAAAAACCTGACATGTATGCAATCAATATCAATTCCCATTTATGCAATCAAAATTTATAAATTTTTAAACTCAAATAAATAGTGAAATATTAATGGTTTGTATATTATAATTGTGTGGTAAATCCCATGATAAATAAGGAATTTGGGATCGAATATATAAAATGGATGTTAGATTGTAACGTCCCGGATCTGGGTGCCACTCAACGGGTGCCCTGAACCTGATTAGTCACATTACCTCAAGTGCATTTCCCCAAAAGTCAGAGGCTGCCGACTAGTATCAAGGGACAAGGACTAATGGTGGGAAAACTATGCCCTCGTTTTTCAAAGTGTAGCGCAACAGAAAAGATAAAAAACATACAATAGTAGAAGTAGTAAACAATACCCAACTGAAATGGACAAATTTAGTAAAATAGAATCATAATTCATATATATAAAGATGCAGCATGTCCCTAATTCTATGAAATCATCCAGAATAGGTTACATTGCAAAACAATACAATAAAACTCAAAATACAAGGTATATCCAAACCAAAACAAAGCAGAGTAAACAGAACGCCGCAACATCACAAGCCTAAGCTTGGTCCCATGCTCTCCCACTCCTCTGCCATAATCAAGTAACTGTATAGGGACCCTTTACCTTATCCACACCTAAAGAAATGTAATTTTTTTGGGCCGAAGACATGACCCAAACAGGGTGTCAGAAATAAATCCCAATAGGCACCCACTAAAGGCTCGTGCCCAACTGTCAGTGAAAATATGCAACAGCAATGTGCAGTAATAAAATGCAGTAAAATAGTAGGTACTCAAAAGTATCTATCACTACCAGTTTCATTGCCATTTTAATATTCATTTTAATTATTCAATTTAATAACATTCTGTACTTATCAGAACCAAGACCTCAGGCCAATCAGAGCATTGCCCTCAGGCTAATATAATAAAACCATGCCCTCAGGCTTATCAGAACCTTTCCCTTAGGCCAAACTGAAACAAAAATCTCAGCTATATGCCCTTAGGAATAACGAGTATTTCCCTCAGGTGTACAAAAATTTCCCTCAGGAATCAGAATGTTTCCCTCAGGCTAAACAACCACTTTCCCTCAGACCTTGAATTCAGTCGAATAGAACAGAAGTAAGTAATCGGGCTGATCCCAACACATTGCAAGAAATTTATATATAAGTCCTCTCAAGAAAAATGAAAGTACAATATAATCATGGCATACCCTCGGGTATCCTGGCTAAACGGTTAAATAGAGGAACACACCCTCGGGGTGGTCCTGGATCCAAGAAATGATCCCAAACAGCAGTTACTCATATTCGTTAAACTACCTATGAAATTCAAGGTATTTAATTAAGAAAGGCCTCAGCCATACGACACCCCAAACATGGGAGAATAGCACAATGGTACACAAAACACACATCAGTTGGAATTAAAACACATGACCACCTACCTCGATCGTCTCTGATCGGTATATGTGAACGGCGCCTACCGAAACAATCGATAATGGCGTAGATCTAGGATAAACATTTACCCATTAAAATGTAAATAACTTCCCTTAAAAAATAATTGGTAATAACAGCATAAGGAGAATTGAGGGCTTACCCGTACGGTCTCATCGTGATCAATAGAAGCGGAAACGGATCCTCGATGCGTGGTCAGCTGATCTCCGAAGCTCTGGTAGTCTTCCCGATCTCCAAATGGATTCTAAGATTCCTATGTGAACAGAGGAGGCTACTGCCCATTTTAAGAGAGAAAAAAACTACATGGTGTGTACTCTCAAGTACACGGTGCGTACTTATCATTTTTTTAACTGTTCCTATGGTGGCTTCTTTCCACCGCAGCACTGTTCATCTATTGACATGAGTACACAACGTGTAGTCTTGATTACACGCCGTGTACTGTCGCTCCGCTGGTGGATGTATCCACTACCTTACTATTCACCTGCTGACTGAATACATGGCGTGTAAATACCCTATACACGGCGTGTATTCAGTTTTTACAACCTTCAATGCCGACAGGCCTACACGACCTGTGTACCCATCCCACACGGCCAAAGTACACGGCGTGTGGAAAAGTACACAGTGTGTAGTCATAAAATTTGGGATTTTTCCCCATTTTCCTTATTTCCTCAAAAAAAACTTAAGGAAAAAAGGAAAGAAGAAACTCATACCTCAAGAATAAGAACCGGGTTCTTACAAACTTCTCCTCTTAAAGAAACTCGTCCCCGAATTTCCCTTCTAAGGGCGGTGAAGATAAAGCTCAGGAAAACTCTGGCCACTGAGCATGTACGTCGGTCTCCCGCTCCCAGGTTTCGTCCTGCACTTGTCCATGCTTCCATAGAACCCGTACGAGAGGAACTGACTAGCCTCAGAGAACCTTCGTGCTCCTATCAACAATAAGAATTAGATACTCCTCAAAGGATGCATCGATCTGCAGCTCAACCTCCTTAGGCTAAAAGATGTGAGACAGGTCTGAATGATAGCAGCATAGCTGAGATAAATGGAATACGTCATGCATGGCCCGATACCTCTATGGTAACTACAACCGATAGGAAACCATCCCGACTCTCTCCAAAATCTCAAATGGCCCCACATACCTTGGTGAAAGTTTACCCTGTCTCCTAATCCCCCTGTGTCCCAACCTCAGTGAAACACGTAAGAAAACCTGATTTCTGACCACGAACTCCAAGGGTCATCTGTGGCGATAAACATAAGATTTCTGATGAGACTGTGCAGTAGCCATCTGCTTCTGAATCAACTGGACCTGCTCAGAAGTCTCCTCTACGAGACATAGTCCCAGTAAAACTGCATCACTTGCCTCCATCTAGCACAAAGGTGATCTCCATGTCCTAACATATAAAGCCTCATAAGGTTCCATCTCAATAGTTTCCTGAAAACTATTATTATATGCAAACTCAACCAGGGTTATATGCTTCTCCAAAGATCCCCCAAATTCTAGGAGGCATGCACGTAGAATTTCCTCAAGCACCTGTATCATACGCTCTGACTAGCCATCTATCTGAGGGTGATAATCTATTCTCAAAAACACCTGTGTACCCAGTTCCCTCTGAAAACTCTTCTAGAAACGAGATGTAAATCAGGCTTCCCTATCTGAAATGATAGAACAAAGGACACCATGAAGATGCACTATCTCTCGGATATACAACTTTCTGAGCTCGTCAACACAGAAGGTCTCCTTGATCGGAAAAAAGTGATCTACCTTTGTGAGTCTGTCCATAACAACCCACATGGCATCATTGCCTCGAGGTGACCTCGAAAACCCATTCACAAAATCCATCACGACATCATCCCATTTCCATTCCGGAATGGGTAACTATTTTAATAGTCTGGATGGCCTCTAATGCTCTGCCTTCACCTGCTGACAAGTGGAACATCTCGTAACAAAACCAGCTACCTCTCTCTTCATACCTGGCCACCAATACTGACGTCTCAAGTCACGGTACATTTTGGTAACTTTGGGATGAACTGCACAAGATGAAGCATGAAACTCCCACATCAGCTCCTCTCGTATATCTCGTGGAACCCACACTCATCCATGGATGCGAATTACCTCATCATCGTTTATCTTCCATCCAGAAGGAGGGTCCTTACTTGCCACCGACTCCCGTATAACTAGGCCTTCTGAATCCGATAGTTGTCTCATCCTCACTCTATCCAGGAGGGTAGAAATCACAACTAAGGAAGAAAGATAGGTATGCCCCTGACTGTCGTGCACTTCCAAATGTATCTCAGAGAACAAGGCCATAAGCTGTCACTCACCACTGGCCTCATGCACTGCCTGTATTTGAGTCCTCCTGCTCAGTGCATCAGCTACTGCATTACCTTTACCAGGTGTATAGGCAAGCTCAAAGTCAAAGGACTGAAGGTATTCAACCCACCTTCATTATATCAGGTTCAATTCATGATAGGTAAAGATATATTTGAAACTTTTTTGGTTGGTGAAAATCACAAAATTCTCTCCCAAGATATAATGTCTCCAACAGCGCAACGTATGAAAAACTGCAGCCAACTCGAGATCATGCGTCCGGTAATTCCTCTCATGTGGCCCCAACTGCTGAGACCCATACGCAATTACTCGATCGCCCAGCATCAACACAGCTCCCATCCCAATACCTGATGCATCAAAGTAAACTATATAGCTCTTACCTTTCTCTAGAATTATTGGGACTGGTGTTGATGTCAACCTTCCCTTCAGCTCCAGAAAGGTTGTCTCGCAAGCTTCTGACCAAACTAACTTCACAGCATTCTTAGTCAAACCCATCAACAGAACTGCTAAGTGGTAGAAGTCTTGTATAAAGTGCCTGTAGTAACCATCCAGCCCCAAGAAACTCTGTATCTCAAACATATTCTTAGACTTCTCCTAGGATACTACTGGTCTCACTTTCTCAGGGTCTACCGCAACTCCTGCCTCTGAGATGATATGACCCAGGAAGTGAATTTAGCCCATCCAAAAGTGTCACATTGAGAGCTTAGCATATATTTGATGCTCTCTCAGTGTACTTAGTACGATCTCAAGATGGGTGGAATGGTCATGTCGAGTGTCATAATACACCAAGATATCATCCACGAAGACTACCACAAAAGAATCCAGATAAGGGTGGAACACACGATTCATCAGAACCAAGAAAAATGATGGCACGTTCGTGAGTCCAAACGGCATAACCGAGTACTCATATAGACCATATCTTCTCTGAAAAGATATGAGTGGTACATCCGATGGTCTAATGTGTAACTGATGATATCCAGATCTCAAGTCAATCTTCGAGAACACTCGTGTTCCTCAAAGTTGATCAAAAATATCATCAATCCTCAGAAAGGGATATTGGTTCTTAACCGTCAGAGGCTGCCAACTAGCAGAGAGGGACAAGTACTGATGGTGGGGAAACTATTCTCTCATTTTTCAAAGTGCAGCACAACGGAAAAGATAAATAACATACAATAGTGGAAGTAGTAAACAATACCCAACTGAAATGGACAAGTGTAGTAAAAGAGAATCAGAAGTCATATATATATAGATGAAGCATGTCCCTAATTCTATGAAAGCATCCACTGCAAAACAATAAAATACAACTCAAAATACAAGGTACAACCAAACAAAAACAAAGCAGAGTAAACAGAACGTCACTGCATCACAAGCCTAATCTCGGTCACATGCTCTCCCACTCCTCTGCCACAATCAAGTACCTATATAGGTACCCTTTACCTTATCCACACCTGGAGAAATGTAATCTGTTTGGGCCGAAGACATGACCCAAACAGGGTGTGAGAAATAAATCTCAGTAGGCACCAACCAAAGGCATGTGCCCAACTATTAGTGAAAATATGCAACAGTAGTGTGCAATAATAAAATGAAGTAAACTAGTAAGTACTCAAAAGTATCTATCACTACTAGTTTCATTTCCATTTTAATATTCATTTTTACCATTCAATTTAATAACATTATGTTCTCATTAGAACCAATCCCTCAGGCCAATCAGAACATTTCCCTCGGGCTAATATAATAAAACCACACCCTCAGGCTTATCGGAACCTTTCCCTCAGGCCAAACTGAAATGAAACCCTCGGGTATCTGCCCTTAGGCATAATGAGTATTTTCCTCAAGTGTACGAATATTTCCCTCAGGCATCAGAACATTTCCCTCAGGCTAAATAACCACTTGACCTCAGGCCTTACCCTCAGGAGAATAGAACATAAGCAAGTAACTAAGGTGATCCCAACACATAGCATGAAATTTATATATAAATCCTCTCAAGGAAAATGCAAGCACAATATAATCATGTCATACCCTCAAGTATCCTGGACAAATAGATAAACAGAGGAACATACCCTCGGGTTGGTCCTGGATCCAAGCAGTGATCCCAAACAGCAGTTACTCATATTCATTAAACTACCTATGAAATTATAGGTATTTAATTGAGCAAGGACTCAGCCATACGGCACCCCAAACATTGGTGCATAGCACAATGGTACACAAAACACATAGCAGTTGGAATTCAAACACCAGACCACCTACCTCGATCGTCTCTAATCGGTATACATGAACGGTGCCTCCCAAAACAACCGAGAATGGCGTAGATCTGGGATAAACATTTACCCATTCAAACATAAATAAATTCCCTTAGAGTAAGAATTAGTAAGAATAGCGCAAGGAGAAGGGATGGCTTACCCGTACAGTCCCAACGTGATCGATAGAAGTGGAAACGGATCCTCGATGCGCAGTCAGCTAATCTCCAAAGCTCTGGCCATCTTCCCGAGATTCAAATAGCTTATAATCTTCCTCTATTAATAGAAGAAGATAATTCCAGTTTTAAGTAGAAAAAACAAACTACATGGTGTGTACTCTCAAGTACACGGCGTGTACTTCTCATTTTTTTAACTGTTCCTTTGGCGGCTTCTTTCCACCGCGGTACTGTTCATCTATCGACATGATTACATGGCATGTAGTCTTGATTACATGGCGTGTACTATCTCTCCACTAGTGGCTGACTCCACCGCCTTACTATTCACCTGCTGACTGAATTCACGGCGTGTAAATACCCTATACACGGCGTGTAGTCAGTTTTTACACCCTTCATTGCTGACTGGCCTACACGCCCTATGTACCCTTCCCACACGGCCAAAGTACACAGTGTGTGAAAAAGTACACGGAGTGTAGTCACAAAATTTGTGATTTTTTCCCATTTTCCTTATTTCCTCAAAAACACTGAAGGAAAAAGGAAAGAAGAAACCCGTACCTCAATAATAAGAACCGGGTTCTTACATAGATCAGCACAACTTTTTTCAAATTATGGTTTTATATAATAAATTAATTAGAAAAAATAACTAAAACAAATATAAGAGAATAGAATTCTAGGGATATTTTTTATTTAATAATAATAACTCTAATTCAATGAGAAATTCATTAAGTTTAATAGTTGTGAGATTATTAAATAATAGATATTCATGTGTTCAACATCCATCAATAATACTTTAAATATTTAGTTTCTTATTATAAAAGTAACTAGAATAATATAATGTGTGTTAATTTTGAATCACAATTTAAAAATAAGAATAAAAAACATTATCCATCAATAAATTTAATCTATCATATTGAATATCTTTCAGGTTAGGGTCCCTAGTGAGATATGGAAAAACTTCGATGGGTAATTTCGTGTGAACATTCAATCTCCCATTTTATATGAACCTTATATTAAATCTTTATTTATCAATTAGATAATATAAAAATTATTTTTTCCTTATCATTCTCTATATAAGATAGTACACAAGCATTCAACCAGTAGTGATATTGGGATTAACAAGGTTCACTACTCAATTGATTAGTTAATCCTTAGTGTGGTGTAGTTTTTATACTAGTTCACATGGTTTTTATCTTTTTTCATGTATAAACCAATAGGTAAATGGGATATCCTTGAACCCTTACAATGTTATATATTTTAGAAAAATGATTACTCCCCAAATGATATAATGATAAAATACATATTCATATAATGGGATCCTTTCTCGATATGGAAGATAATTTATCTTAGAGACATAAAGTTCTTATTTTTCTTTTTTTATTTGTAATTATTAACCAAAAAGAGTCTTCTTATATATATCTATCTTAGTAACATAAATGTTCATAATCTCCCATAGTATTATGTACATATTATTTTACCTATTGATTATCCATCATTTTCCTCTATATCGTATAGCACTAAACACACTCTATCAACACAGGAAAAAGTTATAACTTATAATTATTTTACTGATACTTAAATTTCTAAATCTCATAACTATAATAGTTATTACATACTATATTTAAAACATAGTTTCCTAATTAATGAGTGTAAAGCACTCTAACTTTAAACACCATAATCTCTATAATTTAAGTATGTTTATATCATGATTAAAACCTCTTTAGATTTTATCCTTAATCAATGAAAAATGATATAGAAGAGTAAAATCGACTCTAATATAGAATAAATCTAAATTTCCCACTCTTATGCAGTTCTTGAAACTTTATATTCACACTTACAAAAAAATTACCTCACTCCTATATAGACTTTAAAAATATAATTTCACCATTAAAAAACTTTTTTCCAACCATTATATAGCCTATGAAAAACTTTCTTTGCTATTATGAAACAATATTATGCACAATCCACTATTTTGTATAACTCTTATGACAACATTAGAATTTATGGTTCATTTTCACACAAAAAATATCTAACTCTTACATAGTATACTTCCATGAACTTTAAAATTACACATAATTTATAAGTATTTATCCAGTATTACACAACCCTTATTCATATGTTCAACTCTTATTCTACCTTCCTAATTTTTCTTTGACACTTACATAGCACCCATATAATAATTATGAAACAATTCCCAAAACATCCACACTTACACGGCATCAAAAAAATTCATTCCACTCTTATAAATCTCTACCAAATATTATATATCTTTCAAAAAAATAATTTCACAAATATACAAGTCCTTTAATAATTCCTCAATATTACATATGAACTCCTTTAAAATTTATTCTACACTCAAAGCATGTTCAACTTCAACTAAGTATTCCACTTCAATCTAAACCACTTCTTAGACTTATTCAATAAATTAATCAACCACTTAACCATATATAACCTGAATTCATGTAATTTATAATGATTATATAACAAAAAAATAAAACACTTGTATAAAACTCATCATATGGAAACCTATTATTTCATATTATAAGGAAATATTTCCATACAGATTACTTCTTAGAAATATTCTTCTCATATCTCAAAAAAACTACACAATGTATCAATCTTCCCCTGTGGTTTTTTTGGAAACAAAATAAAATAAAAAGCATATAATTCATGTGATGTTTAGAAAATTCATGACTCATATCTTAGAAATGAAACATTTATAAATTAACTCTATATTTATTGGAGAATATTCTTTGTATAAAAAATATGTTAATAGATAAATACTTATACAACTATCTATTTTCTATTCCTCAAATATTTATAATATACTAAACCAAATGAACTAGTTACAAACCAATTAAATTATAGCAAAAAACAATTATCCTAAGTTTATCAATTTATTACTTCTATCTCTTAATAAAGTAACTTTTATTTAATATAATGTTTCCCCTATATACATTCTATATATCCATGTATATATACTTAATAAAAAAATAAAAATATTTCATCCAAATCATACTAAATTCATAGATTCTTAATTAATTTTCTCCCTTTCAATAGATTTCTCCTCTTTTTAAAAAAAATACTCACATTATTTGGATTTATTTTATTCTTCCCATCTGATAATAACAAACTAAATAAATAAGTGAAGGGTTGGATATTATTACCATAATTTTTAAGAAAAAAAGAATATATATTCAACATTAACCTTTATTCTACCATTTATCCTTCATTGGATGTTTTGAAAATATAACCTCAATTAATTTCTTAATAGGATCAAATTCCAACTCTAATGATTTATATTTACACCTCAAAGTTTTATATGATAATAAAAAAGTGAAAAAACCCTTAATAATATTCTTGTCCAAAAAAGTGAAGCATCTCCTTCACAAGATTTTTAAGCCTTCTTTAATCCCTTAAAATTATGATAAACTATGATGGATTTATTTTCATCACCGTAAACTTTTACATCAATTGAATATTCTATTAATTTTTAAAAATATACTTATATTTCAATCAATTTATATTTTTACTTGGAACTTTCTTTCAACTTAAAACTTTTCCATTATCATAAAAATATTTTTTATTCACATGAATATCATAATAAAAACATTTATTTTGACAAATTACAACATGAATACTTTACCTAAAAATATTTTCCTCCTCTATTATTAATATATATAATTAATATACTTTAAAAATATAAAATAAATTTAAACTTATTTTTTGGAATTAAGTTATCAAGTGGACATATCTTATACTCATTACTAAGAATTATTCCTTCTTGGTGGTAACTTATTTACATTTTTTAAAAATATGAGATATTTAAATTATATATTATATCATATTATTAATAAATAATGTGTTATTTTTCATCAGATTTTTTTCACTAATTTTATAAAATATAATCCTTTGATTTTGAGGGAAACATTATTCCCAAAACTAAAATATCTAACTTTGGTCTTATTAAAAAAAATTAAGAACATAAAATATCTTATCATATAGTATGAACACCGATTATTCATAATCTATTGATACTCCTTTTGTAAAGAATTATACGTAACTAATTTAATATTAAAATCTTTATTTTATTTACACTTAATTTGAACAATTTGGGTTCTCTTTTTCATGATTAACTAGTCATATAGTATGGTGAGATTATAATTATAAACATGACCTAGTTTGTCACATCATTCACACAAAATAATAAAAACATAAATTTGTTTGAATTCATTAATTACAAATTTTAAATTTATTATTAAAAATTTTGGATTTTAATGGGTTATCACCCCCATTAACTTTTGACTCGCTAATATTCTAAGAAGTTTTATGATATTATCGAATGAACCAATATCACTTTATCATATTCCCATAGTGACCTCAACACTAATACTAACCATAAAATATAAATTATTCTCTATAAATATTATATTTTATAAAATAAAAACATTGTGGTATTTGAATTTTTTAGGATTGTGTTGGGATCCTTTTATAAAACAAAAATATTAGAATGTTTTAAATGAAATCCCTTAAATATATTAATGTTTTCTATAATTTTACCTATCTCATTTTTATGAGTTTTTTTAATAAAATTATTCATTTATAGATAATATATATTTTTAGATTTATTCATGTGAAGAAAGAACACTCCCCACATTATTATCAACTTTATTTCCAACTTTTTATTCTATATCAACAATAACTTGGGTGCCTTTTTAATGAGGTATTTATAACTTTACACATTAATCAAGATTATTAATGGCCACAAAAATTTTAGTATTTCCTTTTAATATTTCTCTAACTTTTTAAATAGATTCTTGAAAGTTGGAATTTTATTTATTTATGTGATTCTAAATATTCATCACCCTTTGTTAATTTATTTTAATTTATTTATCCTATATTATAATCTTTTCTTCTAAAACCTCACTAATTTTCTTCTCATTTTCGTGATTCACCTTTAAACTTTATATTTAATTAAATAAAACTAACTCCTTTTTAGTTAGGGTATCATCATTAAATCTAAAAAATTGGGAGTTTCTTCAAAAAAAATCCCTCTAGAGCTTTGATATTTTTTTGATACACTCATTTAGTTCATATTTACCATAAATTACATATCTATCTCATTTTATTTTTAATTTACAATTTAATTTCCACTTCATGAATCTTGATTATTAATCTTAAAAATCAACATATTCTATTTAGGTTTGATTGATGAACCCCATTCACCTATAATATCTTTACTAGCTTATTTCTCTATTTTGGAAAGAAATTTACTCCTATGAATATAAAAATAACTCTTGTATTTCTCTATAGAATAATAATTTCAAAATCTAAACTTCTTTGATTTATCCTTTGAAATATTTATTTAGGAATTACCATAAAAATCACTGTCATGTTATTGCAACATGGGATAGTTAACATGAAAGTTCCCAACTGCACCATAATTGAAACAATTTAAAGTAATTTTACCATGATAATTACTTTTTCTTTATATTAATTTCTTTATATAAGAGAAATGATCATTTTAAAGGAAAATTCAAAATCTTCTTCCATTGAAATTGTATTTTTCACATCTTTGAATTCTTTAAATATATTATCATACATTTTTTATTCAATTAATATCTATATTATTTTTCCCTTATTATTGGTAGTTTTCTCATTTCTTATCTCATATTCAATTAAGATAATATATAAATAATGAAAAGTAAGTACATCAAGATCATGAATGTTAAGAGTTGATACTTTGGGATCAAACCTATCTGGTTAAATTCCATTAATCTTCTTAATAATGAAATAATCATACACCACATCTCTAAACCCTATTATGGTACTTAAAATTTCATCCATTTCGGTAAAGAACTGATCCACCATCTTATTATCAACCATAAATCTTTAAATTTTTATCTTTATATCTTATAAATAGCTTATTTGTATAATTTCTAACCTTCATAAATATAATTTAATCTAGCCTATATTCCTTTTGTTTTATAGACTCTCATAAATTTTGTGAACTCATTATTTTAAAGTGATCCTAATATTTTATTTCAAGATCTAAAATTATTATAATTTTTTATTATAATAAATATCAATCACAACTCCTTATGTCTTTGATATATAACTAGTTGTCACCATGCCAAAAATATCATGAATCAATATAATAATTATATATTTAAATATAGGATATTGTTACCACTGAATGAAGTAACTACCATTCTATAAAATGGATTTATATGATCTATAATAATAAATAACAATAACACTTTAGTTTTGAAAATTTCAAAAAAATACAACACCGACATGAAAAATAAAATTATTCAAATAAGAACTTGAACAATGTTATAATACTAATTTTTAGGCTCCCATGTGAGATATAGACACACTTAAAGGGGGTAAATTAGTGTATAATTAAAATATATTATTGAAAAAATATATTATATTCAATATTTTATATTTATTAGATAAAATGAATATTTTTTCTTCTTTTACTACCTATAAGATATCACTCAAAAATCTACTCAATTAAGACACCAAGATTTACAATAATAATACCTCAACATGAGTCACTATTCCATGATATGTTGTATTTTTTATATCACTTTACAAGGTTTTAATCCTTTTATAAATTATTGTAATGATATGAACTTTTATAAATTAAATTTCCTTTTAAATTAACAAATTCCTTATTAAGTAATATAGTTATAAAAAACACATACAGTAGTTTACTTATTTTATAATGTTATAAAATGTAGATGATTTGATTTAAAAGATCATTAAGAATCATATAAATTGATAATGTATACATTTAATAATGACCATTAAGATTATTATATATTAAAGTTTATGATAAATTCTAATTGACACAAATAAAAGAAGTGATAGCCTTGACCAATTAGATCATACCTTATGAAACGCATTTATTGAAGCTTCCCATGGAGATTGAATCCCTAGTATTTTATTTTGATCATTACCAAGATGAAATTCAACAAATGAATCATGAAATAAACCATTAATGAGATACTTTCATGCTTATAGAGATCGCTTCCCAAACCATGTTCAATGAATCACACTAAGAAAGTTCCACCATCGCACACCTTACCCTTAGGGCGTAGGCTAGAATAATAAGGGTTTATGTATCAACACCTTAACAGTTAAAATTTTCATGCTTCTTTTTTAATTAAAAATGGTTATATTTATCCCTTTTTACTATTAATTTATCAATGATTATATAATGTGTTTGATAAAAATTAGATTCTAACATGAAGAAATCAAAATTGTAATTTTAGGAAATACATAGTTTAAATTTAGATAATATTTTTATTAATTAAATAATATTTTAAATAAATATTATTTTAATAAAATACCCTTATCAGTTAATAATTATTTAAATATTAATTATAGTATAATTTAACAAAATCCAATGTACTTTTCATAAGGGTCAGAAAGTGGTTAATATCATAAAAACTAATATTTTTAGTAAATAAGGATTTCTTATTAAAATTGAAATATTTATAACATTATTTTTATGAAATAAATATTATTTTTGAAATTAAAATTTCAAAATTATCCAGTGGTAAATGTTTTATAATTTTATAAGATAGTAAAATTCTTGGGTAAAAATTAATACGGTATAAATATATAGACATGTATTATGGAACCATAGTAGCCCAAAAGTGAAATAATAAATTATATAAAGTGAATCCACAACCAAATATATATTACTCATTTAAAATAATTTTTTTAAGTTATTTTATTAATTTAATAAACCATTAATGAATCCTCCAAAACCTATAATATATTTTAAAATTTTAAAATCAATTATTTATGAGGACTCTCTTCCACAACACGAAGGTTGATATTCTATGGATTTTGGTTATTAGACTTATAAAATATCTAAAACCACTCCTATTTTGTAGAAAATGTGGAAAAAAATCATGGTTACATTTTTAGTTTTTATTTTTTATCTTATAGAGTCCAAAACTTAAGTTTAGAAATAAATAAAAAATACCCCCTCTTTTTCTATAAATACTCACCCATCCTCCCACTCCTCTTTACTAAAAAACCATTTATCATTAAGTACTCTACATCTATAAATCCCTTCCAATTTATTTTCAATATTTAATAATCTCCTCCTAATATTTTAGAAGCACCCTATCAAGGTAAGGGAATCTCTCCTCTTCTTTTTATTTCAATTTCATTCTTTGTACTAAACCCTTTTAGTTTTAAATTGTCCATGTTGTAATGTTTTTTTACACATACATTTAATAAACTTATTATTCCCAAGTAATAAGATACTACCCTTCACTCTCTTTTACCCCTTTCATAAACCTTTGTGTACACCTATTATGCTGCTGAAATTATCTTATAATTTTTCATGCCAAACATTTGTGCAGTGAATACCCATATGTATTTACAATAAAGGATATTCACCTAGTTATACATAACATTAATTGATTAGAGACATACATGTATGTAACCCACACTCCTTAATCAAGGTATTAAAAGTGATGAAATATGTTATTATATTGTATAATATATGTGGATCACAAATGCATGTACATGATATGAAGGTGATGGGTGGGTCTAGAATTATATCACCCTACAATGCATTGGGTAATGTTTTTATTTCTTGATATTCCATTTATGTTGAATGTGTGTTTATACTAATCACACTATGTTATGATTCCATTGTGGTTAAGCTTGACTTATTCTTATGATGTTATGTTTTATGTCATTTTCACATTCTTATACTACCTTGATATTGTCATCTTATATCATGCTTAAATGTACATGTTTATTATTATCACCCCGTTTATGTGACATTGATATGACTCTTTAATAACATGTATTACTTTCACCATGTTATTCCTTTATTATTTCCTTAATGGGCTTTATAGATAACCCATTTCTTCTGTATATCCGCTGGTTATATCGTTCAGTTTTATAAGGTCGATGCAATATAAGGGCATGTTTTAGAGTTTTAAAATAATTTTCTTATACCCATGTTTCAATTTAATATTCCATGAACCTAATTTCTCAAATATATTAGGCCTTAAAATCTTATGAGATTTTATTATGAGTATCTTTTTTAATAAATCATTGATTTGGGTGTATTAATGATATGGGTTATCATAATTGGTATCATAATAAAGTATAGTTATTTTTAGGGATTATTATTAGATAAATGTAGTAAAATTATTCATAATAAGACTAAACATAGGAAAACATCCCTAAATTATGGTAAATTATAGTGTATTTGGTTTCTCAACAACAAAATCACAATTTATATACTATAAGTCGATGTTTCTCTCACATGGTTTTAACTAGGGGTAAAAACCTTGAAAGAGTGCATTGTGATTTGACTTGATCATCACCTGGTGCATGAAAAAGATGCCTTTATATATAGCCAATTTGACACTATTGTGGGATATAATTTAGTAAATTCACAATATCTCTATGAACCATTATGAAGGGAACAAAAATTATCTTAAAATTTCATATTAGGAAAAAGAACTTGGATAAAATAGTTTGAAAAGTAGAAATTTGTAGGTTAAGTAATGTAGTTTATTTTTGAGTTATCCCTTAAATGTTTATAATTTCCCTTTTATATGCTTAATATTTTGGAATTTCTCATCCCTAAGTCTATTTTGTATTAAGTAAATGATAAGAACAAGAATCAAATTTAAAATGGTGGGATTATTGTCTATTCATAGACTTAAATGTCTTATATGACTATGGTTCTATTAAATCTTTCATATCACAAAATTTTAGTTGAACTATTCAAACACCACCAAAAAATAGGGAAGTGAGGTTATTTTTGAAAATGTAAAATGGTGAAATTATTATATATTAAGTATATAAATTCTCCCATGTCCATATTTTTTGGGATGAATTTCCTATAAAACATTTTGAGACTCCCTTTATTAGATTTCGTTGCTATTTTGGGTATGGATTGCATTTCCTTGTATACATCCAACATAAATTATCGAGAGATAAAGATCACCCTTCGTATTGCATATCACCCTATGATTCTATAAAATTGAAAGGAAGAGGATAAATCTCTTTTGTAATAACAATATCAAGAATGGTAATTATTTATTTATGAGAAATAATGTATAGATAGAACAATTGAGACTAAGTAAAAGATCATCCTTGATTACATTCCCGTTATAAGGGAATATATTGATGTGTTTACCAAAGAATTTTCTGGTATTTCTCTTAGATGAGAGGTTGAGTTCTCGATCATAATTATACTCAGAGCTATTCCAATATCCATGGATTTATATAGAATGACCACTGTCAAACTTGAATAACTAAAGAATAAACTGCAAGAGAATATGGATAATTAGTTTATACACCCAAGTGCTTTAGCATGGGGTGCATCAGTCCTATTAATCAAGAAAAATTATGGGTCAATGCACCTCTTCATTAATTATGATGAGATCAACAAGATAATGATAAAAAAAGTATGTACTTACACATATTAATAACTTGTTTGATCATCTATGTGTATCCTAGTACTTGTCTAAGGGTGATCTTAGATCGATATTTTATCAAGTATGGGTAAAGAAGTAGGATATCCCCAAGACTACTTTTCATACAAGGTACAGGAACTATGAGTTCATAGTGATTCAATTTTGACCAACTAGTACTCTAGTAATCTATATAGACTTAATAAATAGAGTCCTTAGGGATTACCTTTATTATTTTGTTGTATTATTTATAGATGATATTATTATCTACCCCAAAAGAAAGAAGGGGCATGAAGAGCATTTCAATATTGTACAGAAAACCTTAAAAAAGAAAAGTTTTATGTGATGTACAGTAAATGTGATTTCTCAATGGAGAAGGTAACATTACTATAGAATTTTATCACTAGATATGGGATATATATAGATTCTTTAAAGGAAGAAGAAAAATAAGGATGGACCATAGCAACATCTATGGTAGATATCTATAGTTTCCTTGGATTATCTAGGTATTATCATCGATTCATGAGAAAAAATTTATGATTCTCATGCCCACTAACCAAAATAACATGGAAGGAAGTGATATTTTTATGAACTGATGAATTTGAAGATAGATTTCATGATTTAAATAAGAGTCTAATAATTTCACCAATTCTCACATTACCTACTAATGGGGAAGGATTTTTGATGTACAACAATGTGTCCAAAAATGGATTTGTTTGTGTAATCATGGAAGATGAAAAAGTGATCACATATTCCTCCCTCTAATTAATGATACATGAGTATAACTACCCAACACATGATCTATAATTTTATGTGGTGATCTTCACAATTAATATTTGGTGACATTGTCTATATAGGGAGAAGTGTGACATATGTATGGATCATAAAATCCTTAAGTATATATTCACAAAAAAGAATCATAATATGCACCAAGGAAGGTGGTTAGAGATGATTAAGTATTATGTTTGTTAAATCCATTACTATATTGGGAAGGTGAACAAAGTGGAATATTCTTTGAGTATAAATAATCCTACAACCCTATACATTATAATGATTAAAGGGGATCCATTATTCTTGGAAATGTAAAGTATGAAAATGTGGAATAATAAAAGGATATTTATTGTACCCTTCTCAAATAACTGCTCAACCATCCATTCATGAGAGGATCGAGGAGGACTATAATGATGATGAGGTGATATAGAAAAATGTATAGAATATTTTGGAGTTCAAATTAGCTAAAGATTGAGGTATAAGTTTTGGAGCCTGGATATGTGTCCCATCAAAATAAGAAATGAAGAGGGAACTTCTAGATGATATGCATAGATCATACTTATCTATTCATCCTGGAAGAACTAAAATGTATAGAGATCTAAAGAAAAACATATGGTGGGATAACATGAATAGTGATATTATAGAATTTGTATCTTGATACTTGGTATGCTAATAAGTAAAGGATGAATGATAGAATTCTAAGGGTATGATGCAACCATTTCCCATATTGGTTTGAAAATTTAAAAATGTAACCATGGATTTCATAATATGACAACCCAAGACATCAAAGGGATATAATTCCATTCGGGTGGTGGTAACCTACCTCAAAAGTTCAATACATTTAATTACTATCAAGGAAGATTTATCTCTTGACCAAATCAATAAGATATACATAAGGAAAGTTGTAAGACTGTATGGAGTACCATGCTCTATTTTATCTGATAGAGATATGAGGTTTACCTTGAGGTTTTGGATAATACTTTAGCCAGTAATTGATATAGAGATAATTTTTAATAATTATTATCACCCTTAAATGGATGGTTAATCTGAGAGAACCATTAAAACTATATAGGATATAATGATATCATTTTAAATGGGTTTCCAAGGATGTTAGGATCAAAATATTCCCCTAGAAGAGTTTTCATATAACAACAGTTTCCATTCTAGGATTAAAATGGAATATCATGAGGCTCTATATGGGAAGAGGTGTCAGAATAAAACATATTGGGATGAATTTGAATATTATGGGACCTAATATTATCCAACATATTATAGATAAGGTTCAAACCATTTAATGTCATATGAAATCCATAAAAAACCCAATAGAAGAACTATTCAAATAATCATCGATGAGACCTATAGTTTAAAGTTATATATAAGGTGATACTTTGTATATTTCCATGGAATAAAGTCATTAGGTTTGTTTTGAAGTAAATTATTGGTCCAATATTCATTGGAACCTTTGATATCCTTGATCATGTCAGTGTTGTGGCCTATCTACTAGAAATCCCACCTAACCTATCCCAACTACATGATGTGTTCCATGTATCCCTCTTAAAGAAGTACATATCAAACCCCTATCTTGTACTAAATCAAAATTTAGTAACCTTAGAGAATGAGAATACATATGAGGAGCTTCCAGTTAAGATCTTAGATTTTAGAGATAGAGTTATATGAAAAAAGAAAACTCACCTAGTCAAGGTGTTTCAGTGGAACCAAAAATTTGAGGAAGCAACATGGGAATAGAAATGGATGATAAAACAGATGAACCCTTATTTATTCTAGTATAAAAAATTAAATTTCAAGGGTGAAATTTATGAAGGTTGGAATAATGTAACAAGCCAAACATTTATAAATGAAATTCCATTTTTAATGAAAAATTCCTTATTGATTAATATACTTACAGAAAAAACATGCACTACTTTGGTTATTTTAGAACATTATAAAATATATCAAGATGTATTTAAAAGATCATTAATCATCATAATCAATTATAACTTAGTCATTTAATAGTGGTCATTAAAATTAGTATATATTAAGGGTTATAATAATTTCTAATTAACATAGATGAAAGAAGTGATTTCCTCAGCTAGTAAGACCATACCCTATTAAGCTCACTTATCCGAGCTTATGAGGGAGATGGAATCACTAGGATTTACCCTCGACCAATCCCAAGCTAAAATTGAACAACTGAATAATGAATGAACAATTTATAGTAGAAGTTAAAAATTATCAATTTTACATCCCAAACCATGTTCACCGAACCACCCTAAGAAAGTGTCACCATCACACACCTTACCCTTAGGGCATATGCTGGCGTAATAAGGGGTTATGTATCCAGAACTAAATATTATGAGCTTTTTTCCTCTAATGAAATAATGATCATAATTACCCCTGTTTATTAATACTTTATCAATGATTATATAATTTGTTCGATAAAAATTATATTTTGACACTAAGAAATAAAAAATATATTTTTGGTAAATATATAGTTTCAATTAATACAGTTTTTGATAAATTAAATAATTTATGAAATAAATTATTTTTTTAAAATATTCTTATTAGTTAAAAATTATTTGAATATAAATGATAATATAATTTAATTAAGTTCAATGTAATTTTTATAAGGGTTATAAAGTTTTTAATATCATAAAAACTAATACTTTTCTGTAAATAATGATTATTTATTTAAAAATAAAAAGTCTCATATTTAAAAAGTTATCATGAGAAAATTATTTTTGAAATCAAAATGTTGAAATTATACAATGGTGTAATTTTCATAATTTTTAGAGACAATCAATTTTTTCGATAAAAATTAAAAACAATATAAATATATCATATGTATTATAACATCATAGTAGCCCAAAAGTGAAGTAATAAATTCCAAAAAAGGAATCCATTACCAAATATATATTTTACTTTTAAAATAATTTACTTTTTAAATTATTTTATTAATTTTTTATACCCAAAATAAATTCTCTAAAACCTATATTATATTTTATAGTTTTAAAATCAATTCTTCATGAACATGGATCACTTTAAAATCAAAAATTGTAATATTTTATGGAGTTGAGTTCTTGTAATTATAAAATATTGAAACCCCTCCTATTTTTTAGATAAAAAAATAAAAAAATGGGTAGGTTTCTATTTTTTATTATTTTATCATATAGGGTCCAAAACCTATGTTTAGATATTGTATTATAGTGAATTTTTATGATAGTGTATTATAGTGAATTTTTAGTACACTAGTACATCTTTGTGTGAATTATCCTTGGACGTAGCCCAGTGTAAGTGAACTAAGTAAAAATAATTATGTTCTTTTTTGATTTATTTTCCTTAAATGATTAATATTAAATGTTAAAGAATTGATATTTATATTTATTAAAACATTATTTCTTCTATCATAAGAACAAGATGTATTGATAGGTGATGATTAAAAGGAAATTTTTAAAGTGATTGTTACTAAAAACTACCCTCTGAGTACTTTGGGTCTAACAACTTAACCTAGTTTTCCTAATAATATGGATGATGTAGTTTGAAATAAAATGTTACACTTGTATAATAAATAATCATGTGGAGACCTCTTATTTTATATTTTTTGGAAATATAACCCTACAATTTACTTATAAAAAATTTTATTGTCATAGCTCAAAAAATGCACATGGATCATTACTCCATAATTAAATACATTTAATCAAACTTTTAGTATATTCCTTTTCTTGAAGGCCTTTGAATTTTATTATTATCAAAATGAATTCACTTTTTAACTGGGTTGAGATGGAATCCTTATATTGTCCAAATCCCCAAAGTCACAAGGGCCAATAATTTTACATGGAAAAAATTCTTAGTATCACAAAGCCCCAACTTAAACATCCCCTCCAGTAAGAATATCTTTCATCCTCACTATATTATCACATCTGGATACTCATCATTGTTATCAAATACCTTTTGGGTTCTCTGTATATATACTCACTTCTTCCAATGATTGCTTTCATCGTCAATATGCCTCAATGGACTCCCTATGTTTAGACTCTTCTGGACATCATCACATACAGTCTACCTTGTTTAAATCCCATAAACCAAAGGCCCTATAGATCGAAGGCCCTTTTATGGCTTAGAATCCTTGTGGCTTAAATGCCCACTTTTGTAGCCTAAGATCACATTCAAGATGAATAGTACCAATACTATAGTTCCCCACTATAGTACATACTCTGCTAAATTACTATAATACTCCTACAATACCATGCTAATTCTCCCCCAACCAGTTTTGAACTTGGGTTTCAATATAAAACGAAATAAATCATTAAATTTGAATATGATACTTATTAATTAAATATCATTCACAGTTTATTTTAGAATAAAGTAATTAAGTGAACATATTTTTTCAATTTATTCCCCTTATATGTGTCTAGTTACTTGTTATTGATTAATTATCAATAATGAGTTGTATATACATCATAGAATGAAAGTTTTAAATACTTAATACTAAATTGATTAAAGAAAAACTTAAAAGAAAAAATACATTTGGTTAAAATAAAAATATTCACCCAATTTAAATTAAAAAAAATTAATAAAAATAAGTATAAAAAATATTCTTCTAAAATAACCAAAGTAAAAACTCCCAAGAATGAAAAATAAAAGAATAAAAGAAAATTAAAATCCAAAAAAATCAAAAACAATAACTATATTTCTTCATCAATATTCTCTAGGGTGATCCTCAACCCTGGTTTAATATTTATGACTTGATCAAGCTACTAATTTTTAACTCCATGTATTTTATCTTCTTGTTTGAGTGTCATCCCAGCAAATAATCATTTTAAAAATTGGTTCAAGTCCTAGAACAAAATTAAACCATCAATTTAGGTCTATAAATAGAGCCTATATCAATTCCCTATAGAATTCACTTTTAATTTATAGGAATTTTTCATATATCTAAATCAATACATGGTTTTTTCATATCTACATTCAATTCTGAATTCAGATCCCCATCATAAAGTGTGTATGTCATCTTATCATCTCAACTTTGGTAATTTCTTCATTATCTTCATCTTTGGATTTACATGGTGTGGTGAAATCGGTAATGTATGTAGTTTTTTCTTCCCCAATTATATATTTAAAACTATGGATCTGTGAAATCATAGAAGCATGGAAATCTTATGATTCATCAACCATCATTCATGATTCAATTATTTCCAAAAAAACACAATGTAAAAAAATTCAAAATGATTGTTTTCTAATCGATCACTACCCAAACCATATAACAAAAATAACAATAGTAATTCCACTATGATTTGTTTATCATCATGATTTTATATACTTCAATTAAACCCCATTACTGAAATGAGTTTAGTGTAAAATTATGTATTGGAGATATTTATTTTCATCTATTTTATTCTTTAGATAAAATGTGATCACAACTTCTATAAAATATTATTATAATGTGGAATATACTTCAATAAATATGGATACTATCTGAAATTTTATCAACAAGAAGAACTTGTTGTGATCATCATAATTTTATTCATCAAGATTCTAGGAATCACTATATAAAATAACATCATCTAAATACCTCTGTAATGTGTTGATTTTAACATCAATTAGTCACTAATATCCTAAGAACCATGATGTGGGTAGTCAAAACCACATCAGAGTATTCCCTTTTTCCTTTTGTTTTATTATTTTCTTAAATTTAGTCTCTCTTCACAAAGCTCTTATTTCTTCAGTTCATCTTAATGTTTGTTTCTCTTCCTTGAAAAGAAACTCTTTACCAAGATAAATATAAAAAAAAGAAAGATAAAAAATTAATTCTATACTCGTTTTAAATAAATAACTCAATAAAAAATTATATATATATATATATATATATATATAATAAAGTTATTTTTTTTAGAAGAAAATAAATATTAAAAAAATCTTTTAAGGAAAAAAGGTAAACCTTATAACATAAAGGGGAGTTCACATCATAAAATAAGATTGTACCTCAATCCGTAATATCCAAAAAAAACTAGGTACCTTTAATTTTAAATTAATTCTCTTGATTTTAAAGTTATTCTATAGGTTGAAATTATCAAAAATATAGGAAATAATATAATTCATGTCCATAAAATATACATTTTATATAAATATTCTTATATTATTTTTAATAAAAATATTATATGTTGGGAAAACATCCCTCAAGGTAAAATTGCAGTGTTTTGGGGTTTATTGTGTTTATTGACAAATAAAGTTTCCAAGGATAGTTTTGGATGTCTAGATATATTTTTGGCTAAGAATATTGACAAAGATCCAAGACAAGGGAATAGATTCCCTTGAAGTGGTACAAAAAATTGTGTACACAAGGTGACATTATTTACTATTGTTTTACAAATTTTTGGGGTCCAAGATTTGGAGGCTATATCAAGAATCTCCACATATGGATTTCCATTAAGTCCTTGTAGAAATATAAAAAATTAATTAGTTTCATGAAGACTGGGTTTCGTGAAGGTTGTTTTGTGAAGGTGTGGATCATTTTGAACAAGCATCACGAATGAGTGAATCTTTGACAGTAATCTTCATGAATATGTGAAGCTTCACAAATGGGAAATTTATCAGGTGCTTCAAGAAGAAAGGGAGCATCGCAAATGAAATGGGAGATCACTATAAAATGGTGATTACATAGAGGGAAGCTTTTGGAATCCAAGGAAATGCCTATAAATAGGCCTCTTCCCCCTTCAGAAAATTATTGAGTCTTAATGAAGATTCTAAATCTCTAAATTCATGAAGGTGGTTTGTGAAGGTAGTTCTTTTGAAAAACTTCATGAAGAAAGGAATTTCGTGAAGGGTATAAAAATCCAACTGAAATTATTGAAATTTTTGAAGACTAAGTAAGCTTCATGAAAGTGTCTAGACTTCACAAAAAAAAATTATTCATGAAGGATGGTTGATCTTAAAGAAAGAGGTGATCTTCATAAAATTTTTGGGGTTTGGGAAGTCATTTTATACTTGTGAAGAATTGAGTTGTTTGATGAAGGTGGTGTGAGCTTCAAAAATTCATTGACCGTCTTGAATGTTTTAAAAAGGTGTTTCTAAGTAGATTTTTGGTAAAGTGATATTCATCAAGTGGATGAAAGTGGGACTTCAATGGATCATCTATCTATAACTGAGGATGTATTCATTATTAATAATTAGGGGAACTGCATGTCTATAAACTGTGTGTGGATACCTTCCAGAGCAGTGATAAAAGGAATAGGAATAAGGAGATCCATTCCACCAATAGTGAGCCATAGAAACAGACTCAGGGAGTGATCTTTGAGAATTAGTGAGCTGTCTCTAAACTTTTTAAAGACAGTGATCCTGGGCATATAAGTGATCTATCCCGAACCTTGTATTTTGGAAGTGAACCTTAGTGTATTTGGTACATCAACACATCATCATTGTATTCTCCTTGGACGTAGCCCATTGAGCATGAACTATGTAAAATCATTGTGTCTCATGAATGATTTTATATCTATTCATACATTTCTATGGGAGAATTAGAAAATATTGTTTTTTTTATAATGAAAAAATATCTAAAGGGATAGTTTTTTTAATCTAGCATACCCTGATTCACCCCCCCCCCCAGGGTATTTAACCTATTTGGTTTAACAATTGTTATCAATGAACAAGGTTGAAAGTTAGTGGTTATATCTTAGTTGAAGAAATAAAATATGTTAATCAAAAAGATATCCTGACATTTTATGGAAACAATTTTTAGCTATGGAAGAATCAAATGCAACACTTCTTTAGATAATTGGGTGTGGATGTATTAATAGCTAAAATTCATGTTATTTCAACTAGTATGGATTGTAATGATTTATCAGAAGTAGAACATAGAGAATTGGGTACTGGTGGAAAATAATAATTTAGGAGGAGTCATATCCAATGTAATATATACAAAGGTGTTGTAATGTAAGTCATCACATGCTATTTGGGAAAAGTTTCTAAACATCTATGATGGAGAATAAAAATTGAGAGAATAAAAATTATAGGTTCTATGGAACAAGTATGAGGATTTAATAATTTGACTTAATGAATCTATTGATGTATTCTTTGACTGAGTGAATATTTTTGTAGAATAACATATGTGTTATTGGATAAATTATTAAATATATAAAGATTTTTAAGTGTATCCTAATAAAACTACCACCTTAGTTCAATATAAAAGTTTCTATATTAGAATATAAAGATATTAAGGAGCTGATATTGGATATATTTCATAATACTCTTGTTGTATATGAGATGATAAATTATGATAACAATTCTATGGAAAAGGAGAGGTCCAAATAAGTGGCATTTAAGAACATGAAGAATATCACTATTTAAGATATTTAGGAGGAAGATAATGTGGATGATTTAATTTCATTTCTATCCTTAAATATGTAGAGAGGAATTAGAAGGTTAAAAGTGAAACTTCCACTTGTATGATTTTGATATAGAAATATTGGACATATTATAGAAAAGTATCCTAAAAAGTATCAAGATGATGATGAAGACAGTGATGAAATTCCTAGGAAGAAGTATTCAGCCAATGTGAAAGGTATCAGAAGTACCAAGAGAAATTTCTTCAAAAAGAAGAATTTTCTTTCAAAAGAATATAATAGCTCATAAGAATATAAGCTAGGAGAATTGTATGACTATGAGGATCATGAATCAGATGTTATAGTTTCCATTGTTATAAATTCCCAAAAAAAAAAGATAGTAACAATGACAAAGGATAATTTGAAGGAATATTTGAACTTCATATCGAATTAGAAGTTGCGCTTAAAGTGATAGATGTTTGGAGAATCAAAAAAATAAATCTAACAGGGGGTTAATGATACCAAAATCTATATGTAATAGCTAGAAGAAGAAAATTCTAAGCTATATGATGAAATTGAAAGGCTTAAGTCATCAATTCTACAGAACTCAGAAAAGTTTTTTGAGTACAAACTCAAAATCAAAGAATAGAAAATACAGATCAATAGTTTGAAGAATATTGGGAAAGATCAAATAAAACATATCGAATAACTTAAAGTAGAAGTTGTCATTATGTGAAGGAAAGTGAAAGATCAAGAGAAACTTTTGATTCTGGATATTTGGATACAATGGAAATAGTAAAATTTAAAGTTACAGTGAAAAAATATAAATGATTATTATTAAAGGAAAACGATTAATCAAAATAATACATCTGGTATAGGGATATATCAAAAATAGAAAGCAGTAATGATTGAATTTAGACCATAAGATACCACTATGATGTTGAATATTGATTTGGGTATAAATCAAAACTAGAAGATTTAGAGAACCAAAGGGAAAAATAGTAGTGTAATTATGATACATAGGAATCTACCATAAATTATATGTTATTTTTGTGGAATAATGAGACATTCACAAAATGTATATTCTGTATCCAAGAGGTATTGAGGGGAACAAGACCAACAGATGCATCCATACATTACTCAATATTCCAAAACATCATTTTATGGTCACTATTTTGGGTGTGGAGGATATGGGAACATGGAAAGATACTTCTCATAAAAAATAAATGTGGTCTTAAAAAAATTCAATATATCATCAAATGATCTGAAAATGAAAAATTGGATTGTAGTATTTCTTGATGAAGCTGGTCCATCATACTTCAAGGAAGATCAATACTATCAATCTGTACTGAGTATGAAGTCAAAAACATAGATCAAAAGGAATATAGATAAATAGATAGTGGTGGCAGTGATTTCTTTTAAAGCATCAGATCATACTAGAATATAGGTCATGTATTTTAGATTCACTTCCTATATGATAGGAAATAAGGAACTCATTATAGGAATCAGATACAAAAAGGAAGGTATTGTAATATTTGGTAATTATGAAGGTCATAAAATTATTGAATTTGGAAAAGATAAGTTTGGAGTAAAAGACATCAGATGTGAAACTATCTTGGTTATTTAAGGTCTCAGTCACAACTTTCTATGTTTAATTCAACTGTGTAACTCCATACATTTCATATGATTTTCAAATAAATTATGTATCATTACAGAAAAATATGGTGCAGTTTTTTTCTAGGGAAAGCGTACAAAGGGAAATCTATACCTTTTAAGTGGATAAGAAGATATGTTATTTTTTACAAAGGAAGAAGAAAATATGTTATATTGTAAACATATTTTTTATTTGATCCAAATATTGTTAGAAGATATGGTGAAATTTGTTGCTTCTCGATACCTCCCTAGGTTATCATGTGATTGTACCCATACATGTGATGCTTGTCAACAAGGTAAGATCATTTGAAAGACATATAAGGTGAAAGATAAAATGTCAATAAAAGCTATTGAGTTGGTACAAATTGATGTCTGTAGACCTATTTCAACAAGATCAATTTATGGGAGGAGATATTATGTTCTATTCGTTGATGATTGTAGTATAATGGAATGGGGTTCAATCATCACCCACAAATCTAAGGTGTTTAGTTTCATAAAAACTTATTTAAGGGAAGATGAAGAGATGTTGGGTGAAAGAATCTGAAGGATCTAAACAAATAAGGGTATAGAGTTTATAAATATCCATGTGTAGTAATATCTCTAGAAATATGGGATAAGGAACCAAGTTTCAGTTGTAAGAACTCCATGTAAAAATGGAGTAGTTTAGAGAATAAATCGAATTATCAAAAACATGGATAGAATAATTATCATTGAGAAAGACCTTCTAGAGAATTTTTGGAAAGAAGTAGTGATTTCATTAGCCTACACATAAAATAGATAATTATTATATCCAAAAGAAGAGAAGCCTCCATATGAGCTATGGTATGGAAATAAGCCAACATTGAAGTGCTTTCGAGTCTTTGGAAGTAAGTTTTTCATTCTCAGTAAGGAGAAACATAGGAAATTTGACTCCCATAGAGATGAAGGGATATTTCTTGGATACTCAAAGAAATTAAAAGCATATAAATTCTTCAACAAGAGGATGGGAAAGGTATTTGAAATCAATTTCATAATTATAATAGAGAACGAGTAGAATCTTCATCAAATACATGATCAATCTTAGGAGGATAGGGATGAAGAGATAATCATATCAGGGTATGTTCTAGTTAAAAAGGCTAATTCAGAAGAATATTTAGATAATTAAAAGGATGATACCAAACTATTATCTACACAAAGATTGAAGAGAATATCCAAAATTGTTTGACAAAACATAATTGGTGATCAGATAGTGCCAATACAGACAAGGATGGTGAAGAATCTACAAAAAACATCATTCTTATCATAGGTGGAGACTAAAGAAGCTGAATATAACAATTGGGTCCAGACTATGAATTATGATATTGACCAAATTGAGAAGATTTAAACATGGGGTATTGTTTTGAGGCCAATAGATAATAATGTCATCCGGACAAAATGGGTCTTTCACAACAAGATGAATGAATATGGTGCAGTGATTCGAAACAAAGCACAACTATTGTGAAAAGGATACTCAAAGATAGATTTTATTTATGTAAATAAAACATTTTCACCTATTACAAGGCTAGAAACAATCATATTATTCTTGTACATAGTAGTTTAAAAAAATTTCAAAGATTTCCATATGGATGAAAAGTCATCATTTCTTAATGGGGTTCTATAAGAATAAGTTTATATTAATAATACATAAGGTTTTCTCATTCATAAAAATGAGAATATAATTTTTTGGCAGAATACAATGTTATATGGTTTGAATAAAGCACCAAGAACATGGTTTTCAATAATAGATCAGTTTTTAAAGAAGCTTTATTTTCAGCGTGGTGGAGTTGATTACAATCTATATGTCAACAATGGAAGTAATCAAAGGATTATGGTGATGGTGTATGTATATGACATAATATTTTGTGGATCTGATGAAGTATAGTTCACTCAGTTCACAGAATTCATTAAAATTGAATTTGAAATGTTAGTGATTGGTGAACTGATGTTTTTCCTTAGTTTACAGGTGACACAAGAAAATAATGGAACATTTATTTCTCAATATAAATATGAAATGGAGGTTTTGAGAAGATTTTGAATGGATAATTACAAGAATATAATGACTCCAGTGGATACCTAGATGAAACTATCACATGATGATGAAGGTAATGAAGTTAATGTGATAGAATACAGGAAAATCATTGGAAGTCTATTGTAATTGATAGTGAAAAGACTTGATATTATTTTTTACACTTGACAAGAAACATGATATCAATGTAATACCCAGGAAATTCGCTTGATTATAGTGAAAATAATACTTCATTATATTAAGGAATGGTGTATTTTGGTTTTCAATACAATGAAAAATCTCAGTAATATTTATTGGGCTATACAGATGCAATTGGGGCGAATCAGCTGAGGATAGAAAATCAACTTATGGTTGTGCATTATATCTTGTTGGATTGTGTATGTATTGACTAAGAAAGAAATAAGATTTAATTTAACTGATAACTACATAAGATTAATATATTATGGATACTCAATCATGCACATAGTTATTGTGGATGAAGTAGAATCTTGATGATACGTGAGTTGAAGTGAAGTCACCGATCAGAATCCATTATGATAATTCAAGTTCAATAAATCTTAGTAAAAATTCATTCCATCACTAAAGGAAAAATCACATTGAAATAAATTATCATTTTATCAGGGGGAAATTTAGATCATGGGATATTTAAGTTGGAGTAAGTTCTTTCATAACTACAGGTTGTAGACATTCTGAAGAAGGCCTTACCCAAAAAAGAATTTAAATGGAATCGAATGGCTTTAGGAGTTCATTCGACTCCCCACACTTGAAAAAATGTAGATGTGGGGACCCCAATATCCCTGTGGTATGATGTGTTTTTCCCTAATATTTTGATATGTGTTCTTTACCCTATTGGATACCACAATGAAGTGACCTTCTGGTTCATTGAAAAGGGGGTATTGTGGATATAAAAGGGGAGAAAATGTACTAATCAAGATAGGGGAGAAGATGATAGGGGGATAAGTGAAGAAGGGGTGTTATTAAATATGAAAATTCTAAAGTTATTGATTAAAAGATATATATCATGTAATATTAGGTTCTTAATGAAAGTAGATTATAGTTTTTGGAATGAAATGATTTATTCATGAACTTTTCATGCTACTCATGTTTCACACACCAAGCATGGATCATGTGGGCTTAGAGTATGTGTTGATTAAATATTTGACCTCTATTAGAGTCACGAGAAGATAATTTTAGTAAATATTGAATAATACTTAACAAGGTATCACAATGTGAATAGTTTTCAACAAACCCAAATGGGGATATTTTTGGGAAAACATCCGTCAAGGTAAGATTGCATAGTTTTTGGGTTGATTGTTCTTGTTTAAAATAAGGTTTTCAAGGATAGTTATGGAGGTCCAAAGATATTTTTGACTAGGAATATAGAAAAAGATCCAAGATAAAGGAATGGATGTATTGTAAGTGGTATATAAAATTACATTCAAAAAGGTGATGATGTTTCCCAGTGTTTGCCAAATTTTTGGGGTCCAAAGTTTGTAGGTTGGATCAAGCATCATGAAATATGTATTTACATGAAGGCCTTGTAAAAATATGGAAAATTAATTAGTCTCATGAAGACTTGGTTTAATTAAGGTTCTTTCAAAAAGTTTTGGATCATCATCGATGATCATCATGAATGTGTAACAGTTTGATGGTAATCTCTGCGACTATGAGAAGCTTTACGAATAAGAAATTTCTCTAAGGCTTCGGGAAGATAAGGATCATTGTGAATGAAATGGGATAGTATCACTAAATGGTGATGATGAGGATGGAATATTCTATAATCAGATGAAATTTCTATAAATAGGCCTTTACCCCTTTGAGAAAATTAGCAATGCTTAATGATGATTCTAAGGCTCCGAATTCGTGAAGGTTGTTCGAAAAGGGAGTTCTTGAAAAAAATCACGAAGAAAGGAAGTTTTTTAATTATATAAAAATATTTATAAAATTATTTATGTTTATAAAGGATAATTAATATTCTAAAAAGTTTTTTAGTTTCATGAAAAGGTTTCTCCGCGAAGGTTGGTTGATATTTGTGAATATTGTGGGGTTTAGGTGTGAAGAATTGAGTAGTTTCATGAAGGTTGTGTGATCTTATAAAAGGAATTAAGAATCAAGAATGTTTTGAAAAAAAATTCCCAGTATATTATTCATAAAGTGATATTCATCAAGTGGATAAAATCAGGACTCTAGTAGAGAATCTATCTATAACTAAGGATGTATTCATTATTGATAATGAAGGGACCTATATGTCCATAAACTATGTGTGGAACCCTTAAAGAGCAGTAAGAAAAGGAATAGAAAGAATTTGGTCTTTTCCACTAACAGTGTTCCATAGAAAAAGACTCATGTAGTGACCCTTGGTAAGAAGTGAGTTATCCCTATACTTTTTTAAAGGAAATGAGCTTGGACATAGAAGTGATATAGCCCAAACCTTGTATTTTGGTAGTGAGAGTTAGTGTATTTGGCACATTGGAACATCATCATTGTATTATCCTTGGATTTATCCTAGTGACGGTGAACCAAGTAAAATATTTGTGTCTTATGCATGATTTTATTTCCATTAATACATTGCTATGAGAGAAGGAGATAACAGTGTTTTGTTTAATGACAAAATAAGATCTTAAGGGGTAGTTGTTTTAATCTTTCATTCCCTAATTCACCCCCACCTCCCACCCCCACCCCCTCAGGGTATTTATACTGGTTGGGCTAACATTATATCTTCTTTTTCATAAATAAAAATACTATTATTATCATTGATAATTTGAGGTTTTCTAACCTAATTCAATATTTAATTCAAATATTTTTTTCGATTGAATAAAACATTCTTGGACTCTTATCCATATTCTTATAAAAAAATTTCAAAATGATCATTTATTTTATTTCAAACTTACAGATCCATGAGAGGATAGGAAATGGAAGATTTTCATCTACTTAAGAACTCCCTTTCATGAAAACCTTGAATTCCATAATTGAAATTTAAACTGATCATGAATATCTATTGATCATTTTCACTATGTATTAACATAGTAAATGATTAAGATATATTACTTATAAGCTTTATAGAGACCATTTTTTGAACTGAATATTTATCCTCACATGGATGATATTTATTTCTTCTTAATTTTTATAAATTCATCTCTATTCACCAAGGAATTATTAACTTTCTCTTTGAATGAAGTGCCTCACTAAACTATATCTTTATCCACACTATCTTCGATGAATCCCAAAGAAGAAAAATAAGCCTCCACTTATTAAATATGTATTACAATATAAAATAACTTATATACTATAATAGGAAAGTGATAATGTGTTGTCTATATCCATTAAATCGGAACTAATTGTATCCATATAAACCCTATTATCCTTTAATCTAGGAAAATGATTTATAGTGGGGCCTTGGTTTGATCCCTCAACCTCATCATAGATGTCAAACATCAATGAAGTAGTTTCTTTATTCTTTAATGGGTTAGATATTATATGTAATTCATAAATTAGGAACCCTCTAAATTTTCCAAACATACACTATAAATCCCATGGTTTTTTGTTCATTAATTTTTGTATTCTATCAGAGAAGAAAGAGATTCTTTACAATGATCATTCATTTACGGAAATAAAATAGACTTAATCCAAGAAATTAAAATCTATCAAGTCTCATTATTTTACTTTTTGCTCTCTCTAAATCATAATAGAAGATATGGGAGGACTCAAATTCTTTAAAATGATCTATTTGACTATTAATGGGTAGAAAATTATTTTATATAGTTGAATTTAAGATAATTTTATTTCTTTTTTATCCTTAAAAAACATAAAATATAAAAACATCCAAAAATAAAACTTATTGAATATTTAGCTTATTATAGATGTAACTTACATTTCATCACTTATATATAATATTATTAAATTTCATGTAATGAAATAAAAATTGTTAACTAAGCATATTCCTCCTAAATATGATTAACAAACCTCAAATAAAAAAATATTCATTTGGAAAAATACTTTTCCATCTTCACTAATTTATACATAAATAATTTTTTAATACCTTGATATATAAATTAAATTATATTTATTATATATGTGAATAACATATAATTTATTTTATTAATTCATTTACTTATGATAGATCGTACTCAGAAATTCACTGACCTATGAAGGTAGGTTCCACCTCATCCTAAAATCCAATTCATCTAAATTAGTGGAACTTTTGGATACACTTTATGTGTGACCCTCTAGAACCATATATCAATATAAATGAGTCATATTCATAGATTGATAGTTGTATCTGGTGACACATCATGTCTCTAAAAGAGATAAAAATAATTCATAGTTATGAAAACCTCTTATGAGCACTTACTATTTAATACGATCTCTTTTTCTCATGATATCTCATATAAAAAGATGCATAATTTGTATCACCATCCTTTTATGAATTATTTTTTGTTTACATAAATGTATTAGACATAAATTCATTAATAAACCATGGGAATGTATTTAATCAAGTAATTACTTCATATTTGAAGGACCAAAGATATTTTTTTCTATACTCATAAGTGAAAAATCATGTCTTGATCATTCAATCAATATCATGCAACTAATAATGAACATGATACAAGATACCTCACCAAAAACATCAATTGTTATAGTTTTTATCATTAATAAATCTATGTGATCAATTATATACATTAATAATAATGTTAATTCAAGAGACCAATACACATGTTCATATATAGAAAATTTTAATTAAACCCAAAACATGTGGTGTTCTATTAGATATCCACTCCTTGTGATCTTTTGTGATTGAAACCACCAAGTGAGAACTATATGAGAATAATTATCAGTTCTTATGATCCCATGAAACCTAATAGTCATACATCATTTTTCTCATATCCAAATGATATATCTAGTCCACAAGGAATATATTTAGGATTATTATCATAGTATCATGAGTTTATCATTATATCTTGAAAATATTATAAGCTTTTGATATTAAAAGACACCAACCTTGGGTATGAATCTTGAGTCATGAACTAGGGTTTTATATGGAATCAATCACATCTCACAATCACCAAATTATTTCAATAATAAATGATGGAAAAATCACTTGGGTGATTTTTACTCAAATAAAAAACCATAACTATGAAAGATCATGTAAAAACACAATTTAGAAAAAAAAACATTATTTGAAAAATATGTAATCCCTTCCACAATAATCATCAAAAGATCCCTAATTTATATTGTTACTATGTGGTATCCTATTAAATTGAATAATTTTATTCCAAATCATTCATCTTGATACTTAAATTAAGTTTCATGAAATTTCAATCTGATTCATATCAAACAATCATTTTAAAAACAATTTTAGATATTAACTGGAGAGAAATTGGAAATCCATTTTCACACTAAAAAAAATTTAAACCATTCTTGGTAATATAGTCTGTAGCATGCCTACCAAAATATATGAACTCTTGTTTTGTAACATCTTGTCTCATCTAACTATGAAAGGTAACTTGAATGGTGGAACCACATGACCTCAAGTCTGCCTCCCTGTATGCCATAGGCTAATGAATTGTAGTAGGGGTCTAAAGAGGTATAGTGGGGAGACTATACCCCCTATATTAGAGTGTTTAATCTTAAAAGAATCAACTAATTATTATACATAATCTATAACCATTAGAGCATGAAAATATATTAAATAAACTTAACATGCTATGAAAAAATGAAATTCAGTCAAACATGCATAAAAGACCAATTCCCCATTGGCCTGATCACATATACAGTAAGAATATAGAAATAAATAAAGTATAATAGAATCTATTAATAAATGGAGCCTCATATTTTCTTACTATTAAAATTCTATTTGAGCTACTCTAGCTTGATCAATAAAATCTTAGGCCCCTTCCCAACCTATACAAGAAATAAAGTGAGAGTATACTCTTGTATCCAAGTGAAATCATAGCCATAAAAGGGTGTGAGTACAAGACTTGGTCGAGAACTACTAATGTGGTCCCATAAACAACTAGAAATGTAGATCTATATACATGTGATATGCTCTGAATAATAAATAAACAAATAGAAACAAATAAATCAATAATAAATCATCATCAATCCTGAAGTCTATGACCGTGATCGGTCATACCTACTTGCCTAGTGTTGGAGTTTCTCTAAGCATGTTTTGATGACCATGTCAACCACAATAACGACAAGTGGGTCTTTTACCATTTTATATAGTGATAATGGCCTGGGGGACAAACCCACCATGATATAAAATGCTTCCTGATATCTAATCCATGTTAGTATAAGAGACTCGACCACACCTACCAGATACCCCACAGGCCTTAGCTTCTAGCACATGGAAGGACCTATCATCTACCTAAAATAAATATGAACTAGGATCTAAATTCATGGTATCCCCACTAGTAATATCATATATATCCCTTATATGGTATTTTTTGTTAGTATCACAGACCTCCCTAATATGGGAGTCTTCTTTAGTATAAAAACTATGATACTAGGGGAGTTTTCTTCAGTATAATAGACCACCACATAAGGGGTGTTTTCTACTTCAATAAAAAGACTGCCCAAAGTTGTTTTCCATACTTATACCAACTATAATGAGGGTGCATATCACATTATAACTGCCTCTAAGGAATATTATAATATTTTCACGACTTCCACATAGTTTTTTCCATTTAATTTATAAAAATAAATGGAAACAAGGGTTTTTAAAACTCTTTAACTCATCATCATTATCTATATCCCATCAGCGCATGTAAAAAGTGTAGGTTATGAGGTTACATCTATAACGATATCTACTAGTTAAAATTCACACCCTCTCAAGGTCAGTTATTCATTATGGAAACTTCCTTGGTTCCCCTAGGCCATGTTATAAGAAATGAATGACACTTGGGGTCCTTTTGTTCATCACCACTAAGGCTCCCTAATTGGGATCCTTTATATCAACACATGGTAGTGGGACCCTACTTGGAAACCCCTTTGGAACAAATCACACTAGGGTCAAATCACCACTCAGGTTTGGAACATACCACACATAATTCTCTAACATCTCATGGCCTCACATGTATAATAGGTTAAACCCTAAAGGAAACATATAGGAGACACATTTAGTCCCCTGTTAATTACTTAGGTCATACTAGGGTGGTTCACAAACCCAATCCAACTCATCCTTCCCAAAGGTTAAAATATTATCTAAATGTTTAACAAGAAAAAAAATTATTCCTACAAATCCTAGTTATTAATTTCTTCTCCCTAGAGGATACTAATGATCTTAATTTAAGGGACACTAAATTTTTTTAGTCAATACATACCCCTCGATAGGGGGTCTAAGGGGTTACCAGGTATTAATTAGTTTTTCAGCTCCCTAGTCATCAGTGGCCAGTAATTTAGATAGATTCCAAGGGTCTAAAGTGCCCTTGGACTCTTTATATAATCCAATTATGGTTATTCCATTTTGAGTTGAATAAACATTTAATTAATATCTTATTTAAACAACTTTTTCAGTCTATTTAATTCATGAAATACCCTATTTAATTTAGGGTTGATCACCCAAAGGTGGAGTGACTACGTAACATATTCATATAAACGAAAACATAAATCATATGTCTCATACAAGGGACTAACCACCTTTTACCAAAGTCATTTCCCTTTTTAAATTATCACAATGATTGTTTTTGATATTCACCCAAGGATCATACAAGATCTCCTCAATCTTATAATAATTCTCGATCCCTTAACTAATTTTAAGAATCCTAATAATTTAATAATAACACATATCATTTATTAAAAGATAAATTATAAAAGATGAATGATGGATAAAAACTCACCTGGGGATTTCATTGTACTGAAACCATGACCAACCACCTGCATGAGGTTTTCAACATGCTCCTAGTATAATCTTGGGGCAATAATTAACACACATCACTAATTCAATTAAAATTTTAATTTCATTTCATTTTAATACAAATAGATCATAAAGTTCACCAAAATGCCATCCCTCACCAAAAAAGTGTGTAGTAGTGTATAGATTTTGTCTTCGGATTTCCTCTAGCAAGAATACTTGAAATCCACATCATAAAAAGTTGATTTAATCATGCTCCATTGGAAACTTCCATGAACTCTTACCTATAGAAAACTAAATTTTTAAAATAAATAAGGTTGACATCAAGGGGGAAACTGATGAGAAAACTCACCTTAGATCATCAAAAAATGGTTAATGTAATATCATAAATTTTAAATAATAACGAAAAGTATTTTTTTAATAAATTACAAATATTTTTTTGTAGAAATTTAATTTTTCAATACTTGTGTTTATTAGGGATTTATAAAAGGGTAAAACCCATGTTTAACACTTTTTAATATTCTATGGAATATTTTGGAATTAGGAATATTCTATGGAATATTCTATGGACTATGAACCTATATGCCTAACATGATTCATGAACGCACACCAAACCCCATAAATCACATATCAACATCATGTTCCTCAAAAGATGTTAATTTAATAAAATGGTATCAAAGGATCATGATTTTCTAACTTCTATTTTCTATTTCTCTTGATTTGAGATAGGATAGGTAGGATATAGGATGGTTGCGAATTAAGACGGGGAACTATGTTAGTGTCTAATCAGCACTGAATAGTGAACCTATAAGTTTCCATAAATGGGATAATTATGTTTTTTAGTTATTGTTGATTAATTTCATCTTGGTTAATGAACATGATGTTGATATGTGATTTATGGGTTTTGGTTTGCATTCATGAATCATTCTAGGAACATAAGTTCGCATACCATATATACCAGTTGATTGTCTTAGATAGAGTCCAAATAATTAAATATCTGTTGAGATTATTATATGTTCTATGGTGCATTATTTCTAGCATTATTTTATTTGATCATGTTGTATTCTATTCTTGAGTGTAAATATGTGGTTGTGACTAAAGTACAGATATTGGTAATATAGACTTAATCCTTGAATAATAGGTAAGTTCTTTGTGTGTTACTTTTAGTGAGCTAGAATAGAATTAGAATGCTTTGATTGTAAACACCTATGGTGGAAATAAAAAAAAATTAATTAATTTTTTTTTAATTTTAATATGTAAACTACTATTGTGGGGAGTAATAACTCTGGGATCTGAAATGCTTCGTGAGGACAAGAAGAACTATGGTCAGTAGAATTTTCATACCACTAACTTTAAAAAAATAATATAAATCTTATTTTAATAAATTAAAAGTATTTTGGTGTGAAAATTTAATTTTTCAATACATATATTTATTATAGATTTAAAAACGGGTAAAATAAATGTTTAACACTCTAGAATATTCTATAGATTTTTTTCAGAGTTAGGCGCTGAGTAAGAGTGAGATTCTGATGCCCTTAGAGCCTTGACATTGGTAGAATTAAAATATTAAATATATTTTATTCATGTGTGTGCATTTTTTTATTTCAAAAAAATTAATATATCCCAAATGTTTTGTTTTATGAGAAATATGAGACCACAATTAGGTTTGGGATGATGTTTTTACCCTAAGCATGATATAAAATCTGTGTGCATTAGGAGTTTGGTAAAATCACACGTGAGAATAACTTATTTAATTTTTATTATATATTGTTTGAAAATAATTGAATATATCCTTAACAATGTTTATGATGGAAAATTTGAGACCTCCATTAGGTCCATATTTGGGGTTTTACCCTAGGCATCATATAACATTTTTGTGTATCAATCATTTAGTAACATTGTAGTAAATGTAATAATAATTGTTATATAAATATTTTATTTAGAAGCTAGAAATAATAATAATAATTTAATTATTATTATTATTATTTTTGTCAAATAAAAAAATGAAAATATTCTTCTATGATTAACAATGATATTACATGGGAAATAATGAGTTCCCAAATTAATTAATATGATATTATTAATTATGCCAATTAAATGAAAATGTATGGTTCAAATTAATTTATAAACTATTTAATGATTGTTTTTTTAAATGTTAATGGTGACATTAATGTGATATATTTAATAATAATAAAAATATTTTGGTTATTATTATTATTATTACTAATTTATAAAGAAAATATTGAAGTTTATATATATATATGGGATAAATATATATCTATATATATGTGTGTGCGAGAGGGTGTATATATGTATATATGGATGTGTATATATATAACATGTGTATATATGGGTTAAATATATATATATATGATGTGTATATATAAATATATATATAAATTATTCTTTATATATATTAATGAATAGTGCGTGGATTTAATATGAAAAAATAATTAAATGAATATTTTAAGTAAGAAAAAGCCACAGGGGCATTACATGAAGAAAAAAAGATATTTTAAGCCATTGGGTTCCATTGTTTCACTTGAAAGGGAACTAAATTCAAACATAATGAATAAAATAATAATTAAACAATGGAATTAGAATATATATTTATATAAGGATAGGAGGAGTATTCTTATGAGAAAACAAAGGTGGGGTGAACCACTCTTTACTATCTCTCTCTCACATCACCTCCTCTCTCCACTATTCTTTTTTTATTTTTTTATTTTATTTTCTTATTATATCCAAAAAATTTGTCTTCAATATCTTCTATGATATTGATTAGATTGACGTGTGGTCAGTGTTGTTGGGTTCTTCTCGACAAGCAGAATCTTCAATATAAGTTTGTTTCTAAAGGAAAGAAGGATTTAGTGGTGAAATTAAATTTGGATGTTAACATTTTCTTCAATAATCATTGCAACTAAGGTATGAATTCCTTGACATTATTTCATGATTTATATAGGTTATTGGCAGGATTATTGGCATGCACATGTAGCTCATGAAACTAATTTTTGATGCTTGATCACATATGGTGTGTGTGTGTGTGACCATAAATTATGATTATGTTGCTTGCATGTGGATTTTTCAGATGATTATACTACTTATTTAGTATGATATTGATTTTCCATATTGTATACATGTTTTCATGCACTATTTTTTCTCTATAGTGTATGTAGGTGGTTCTATATGGACTATCCCCTTCTAATATGGATGTGTGAGATATTGATCGGCATGTACATGGGCTATCCCTTCGGAGGGATGTCTCAAATGTGTTTTTTGAACTATCACATTGAAGAGGGGAATGTGTTAGACATGGATGGTGGAGTTCCTATCAGTATTGTGTTTAATTAGGTATATTTCTCCTAGAATGGTGAATAAGTAGGTAGAGTCGGTACCTAAAGATCTAAAATGTGTTTGGTACTTGTGTGATATATTGTTTTCATATCTATACCTTGTTTATTTTCATGGAATGCACTTTTATATTTTATACATTGATGTTAAGGGATACTGGTGGTGTCCTATTGAGTTTTATATTCACACCCTACTCATAAATTTTGATGAACTTGTAGATTTCATGACCAGAGACCCAATAAATTTCAAAGGCCATATGGTGGATAGTTGAGCAGGTGGAGTAGGAGGATGCAATAGTTGCTGGATGGAGTTCGGGTGGGATGTCTATATATGCCTTTATTTTCTAACATTTCCTCTAGATGAGATCCCTATTTTTTTTTAGTTATTATATCATGTATTAAATCTTCATTTTTCTACATGTAGTCTAATTATTTATTTTATTTATATAATGATGTTATTATTTATCAATCCTGTGACATGATACGGAGGGTATAGTCTCTCCAATGATGAATTTAGACCATCCCTGTTAGTCAATAGCCTCTTGTGTATGAGGAGGCACAGATGAGGTCTTATAGAACTCCATCTTAGACCCTGTGGTTTGATTTGGGATGTTACAGCTCCAAAACCACCCCTAATTGAAGGGGAAGTAATAGTAAGAATGAGAAGTAAGGGGGATTCTTTATGCACAAAATAGTGAGGAAGGAGGGTCTCCCTAGTTTAAGACCCAAGGGGGATCAATAATTTATCTCCTTAAAAAGACCCCACCAGCTAGAAATTTTTTCCAAAAGGACACTTCTGAGACCACTGGTCAGCTAGTATTAGCCAACGGCTAACCGATGACTATAGGAAACTATTTCCCAGTAGCCTAGCCTTTGATCCTTCCTCTATTGGTATTATAAACACTATCAATGAAAATTGAACCTTGTTCTTTTTCCAAAAACAAAATTTTGAAAGGTTCCAAACTTTTTAAATATGTTACAAACACTGGTTTAAAACCCAACCCCTATACTATTATAAAAATTAAAATTTTCACATAAAATTCAAGACTCTATGGATTTAGATTATTGAAAACCCACCCCCATAATACTTCTCATCCTCAATAAGTCTCAATGTTTATCTATTATTATCTCCCTACCTATATTGATCATGAATTTAAATCTAAATGTATTTGTTCTATCATCAATAAAAAAACACACATTCAAGGATATTTTCCAAAATAAAGAACTCAACCCACTAAAACATGATCCATTGCTAAAATTTATTACTAAAACATCATGATGGTGCACACATCTTCTCATCTATTTTGAAACACGTGATGTGTCTTTATCTAAATAATATTCCTAGTAATAGTTCTTACCACTGTAGTACCTAGTTAAAAGACAAAAATTTTGAGTTATGGTATCCCCCACTATTGTAATTTCATATCTAAATATGATCTCATAATTCTATAAATTCCCTCAATGTGGTTTCCATCCAATTACATCCCATTACATGTGATAACATAAGCTAAACCTCCCCTAGTTAATCCATCTTAAAAATAATCAACTTAAACCATTGATGTGTCACTTGATGCGACTGATTCTGATTCCTTTTCTTCTGAAGGCATCATTTTATCATTCAAACAAGCTCATAAAATCTCATGCCTGAGTCTTATTGAAATTTCCTAGCTAAAAAAACCACCAGCCAAAAAATTCATCATGATCCCACCCAACCACTGATGCATCACCTACCTGATACACACTCAAACCATATCCTTTTTATACTAATTTTAAGGTCAATTCTTAGACTCTATCCCTTATGAAAACTGAATTTATATCAAGATTTTACTTATTTCTATCATCTAATTTCTAGATGAACCTTTTACTAACCTGTATTATGAATCCATGGACCTATCAGAATGGGTTAGTATCCCCCTTTAACTCATATGAAACTTCACTATAAGATTTCACTTATCATTGCATTATAAGATAAAAATTCTTGATCATCACAGCTCATGCTCCATCCATCACTGAACAGAATAGATAGTCTTTCCATGATTTCTCATAACTAATATCTAACAAGAAACATCAATTGCTTCCTATTATAAAATCATAATGATGGTTACACCCTAAAATGTCCAATGGTGCACTCCCCACTATATTTATTACCATATAATGATCCTTTAGAACCACTAATATAGTTCTCTATAAAATTCGTGTGTCACTCCTCCCAAGCCACACCAATCCATTTCTAACCTACGAAACTACACCTCCCTGAAAATACATGTCAAGGTCCACACCCAGGTTGACCATCCCATGGAATATGATCAATTTTTTATGTTTTCTCTACCATAGAGGGTATTTATCTATATCATAAAACCTTGAACACCCAAGCCTACCAACAACATGTCAAATTTAATTGATCCTCATATCACACATAGCCACTCGCTAATTCAAACTCAAAATAATCACGAGTCTCCAACATTTGTTACCTAAATATCATCTAAAGTCAACGGTTTTATGCTTCCATACCACCTAGTCTATCAACTCTAATCATGATCCTGTGAGTTTTACATTACCAAAACATGGATCACGAACCTAAATCACTAAACATGTTACTCATGATGTTAGACTCACCTAACCTAAGTTCCCTCAGCACTCCTCTTCATAATCAATCACTTTACTTGTTCCCCAGTCTATCAAATTATCAACCACCAACCTATCATCATTTTTAAAATGAAAACATGTATCCATGATATACTTCCATGAAACTTGAAAATTAATCCAAGATCAATAGATTTTGTCATTTAAATAGTTCATACCTCAAAAAATTACCTTGATACTGAGTCACTCACTGGGCCTCCCATTCCAAGAACCATCACTCAATATGTATTTAATATAAAATGATACTAAGGAATTACCATTCTTATACCATATTCCTGGTATCACCTATTATATGAAAAATCTATGAGTTGAAGAATTTAACATGCTTTACATACCTAAGGATAATCATAACCTATGATAACCCCTCTCATGGGTAAACCTGACATAACAAAACCCTATTAAATCACTAAAATCTTGAGTCATGTCACCATGGCCACTGGGGTCTCTCACCTAGTCCTTAGGTAAAGTCTGGTAAAAGGTCACACCACACAGAACATCATCCATGGTCCCATATTGACCAATCCATATCATCTATTTTACTCTACCACTCACTCATGAGTCTCGTGTATATATATAATGGTATATCATCCCAAGTCATCTATAATGACCCTATCCCCAGTAGCCCAGATTTGGTGCATTACTTTATTATATTGGCATAGATACAAGATTCAAATACCAAAGTGCCAAAAAAATTTGTAGTTTTGGAAAAATAGATTACATACATGATACACATTTTACATTGGGAATAGAAAATAAAATGTAATACATAACAAAAGATAATAAACTACATCCTTGAAAACTCATTCAAATATATCTTCTTTATAACCTGAGGAAAGGAAACAAAACAAGGGTGATCTAAAATGCTCAATAAGAGTTAAGTATAGAGGGATCTATCAAAAATCAATAATGAATAATCAATATGGAATGGTGAATAATTGAACACATATTCCATTTAAATAACATGATGAGGCATAATCAGTATAGAAAGGTAAATAATTGAAAAGACATGAAACTTAATAAATAAACTTGGAGTGATGTGCATCCATAGATTTTTTCATAATGAAAATATAATGGATAATAATAACTAAGTCTGAATGAAGGAAATGCAAAATTATTAGATTTCATGTTTCCCAGGTACATAGTACCTTTACCATCAAGACATTTCACAAGATAGTTTAAAACATATCAGGTAAAAACCCCATCTGATTTGGCCAACTGAATAATCTCATGGGACTACTGATGCATCAATGGGATTAATTTAAATAGTCCCCAACCTATTTCATAACAATCAAAATCATTCCCTATATATTGAATAATCGATTTAATTCATAAACAATGTGCCTTATCATCAAGTATTTGTATTGATTAAAGCACTACGGCAAAAAAGGCATTTAGCAGCGGTTTTTTTTTCGTCTCGCGGCGGTTTAATCACTGCTAAATCGATTGGCGGTGGTTTTGAAAAACCGCCGCGAAATGCTCATGCACATGCCCATGCTCATGCACATGCACATGCATGCCCATGCAATATAAATAAATTCTGTGTTTGGTGAGATTTGAACCCCTAACCTCTTGCATATTTTCCAAAGACTTTACCACTCCAACAAGCTCCCCATGTGGTTAATAAACAGAATTTAATATACTTATATATATTAATTGAAAAAACAAATAATACATAAATAATAGATATAAACTCAATAATAATAAATAATAAATAATAAATAATAAATAATGAATAAGGAATAATAAATAATAAATAATAAATAATAAATAAATATAAATAACAAATAATAATTAAATATAAATAATAAATAATAAATAAATAATTAATAATTAATTAATAATTAATAAATATAAATAATAAATAATAAATAATAAATAATAAATAATAAATAATAAATAATAAATACATAATAGATATAAATAATAAATAATAAATAATAAATAATAAATATTAATAATCAATAATAAATAATCAATAATAAATAATGAATAATAAATATTAAATATTAAATAATAAATAATAAATAATAAATAATAAATAATAAATAAATAAATATAAATAATAAATAATAAAAAATAAATAATAAATAAATATAAATAATAAATAATAAATAATAAATAATAAATAATAAATCAATATAAATAATATATAATATATAAATATAAATAATAAATAAATATAAATAATAAATAAATATAAATAATAAATAATAAATAAATATAAATAATAAATAATAAATAATAAATAAACATAAATAATTAATAAATATAAATAATAAATAATAAATAATAAATAATAAATAATAAATACATAATATATATAAATAATAAATAATAGATATAAATAATAAATAATAAATAATAAATAATAAATAATAAATAATAAATAATAAATAATAAATAAATATAAATAATAAATAATAAATAAAAAAAAATATAAATAATAAAGAGTAAATAAATATAAATAATAAATAATAAATAAATATAAATAATAAATAAGGAATAATAAATAATAAATAATAAATAATAAATAATAAATAACAAATAATAAATAATAAATAATAAATAAATATAAATAACAAATAATAATTAAATATAAATAATAAATAAATAATAAATAATAAATAATAAATAAATATAAATAATAAATAATAAATAAATATAAATAATAAATAATAAATAATAAATAAATATAAATATAAATAATAAATATAAATAATAAATAATAAATAATAAATAAACATAAATAATTAATAAATATAAATAATAAATAATAAATAATAAATAATAAATAATAAATAATAAATAATAAATAATAAATACATAATAGATATAAATAAGAAATAATAAATAATAAATAATAGATATAAATAATAAATAATAAATAATGAATAATGAATAATAAATAATAAATAATAAATAATGAATAATAAATATTAAATATAAATAATAATTAATAATTAATAATTAATAATTAAATAAATATAAATAATAAATCATAAATAATAAATAATAAATAAATATAAATAATAAATAATAAATAATAAATAATAAATAAATATAAATAATAAATAATAAATAAATATAAATAATAAATAAATATAAATAATAAATAATAAATAATAAATAAATATAAATAATAAATAATTAATAAATAATAAATAATAAATAATAAACACATAATAGATATAAATAATAAATAATAAATAATAAATAATAAATAATAGATATAAATAATAAATAATAAATAATAAATAATAAATAATGAATAATGAATAATGAATAATAAATTTTAAATAATAGATAATAAATAATAAATAATAAATAATAAATAAATAAATATAAATAATAAATAATAAATATAAATAATAAATAAAATAAATAATAAATAATAAATAATAAATAATAAATAAATATAAATAATAAATAATAAATAATAAATAAATATAAATAATAAATAATAAATAATAAATAATAGATATAAATAATAAATAAGAAATAAGAAATAAGAAATAAGAAATAAGAAATAATTAATATTAAATAACAAATAATAAATAATAAATAATATATAATATATAATATATATAAATAATAAATAATAAATAATAAATAATAAATAAATATAAATAATAAATAATAAATAATAAATAATAAATACATATAAATAATAAATAATAAATAAATATAAATACTAAATAATAAATAAATATAAATACTAAATAATAAATAAATATAAATAATAAATAATAAATAATAAATAATAAATAATAAATAATAAATAATAACTAGCAAATAAATATAAAAATAAATAATAAATAATAAATAAACATAAATAATTAATTAATATAAATAATAAATAATAAATAGTAAATAGTAAATAGTAAATAGTAGATAATAAATAATAAATAATAAATAAATAATAGATATAAATAATAAATAATAAATAATAAATAATAAATAATAAATAAATAATAGATCAAAATAATAAATAATAAATTATAAATTATAAATTATAAATTATAAATTATAAATAATCAATAATCAATAATGAATAATAAATAATAAATAATACATAATACATAATAAATAAATAAATATAAATAATAAATAATAAATAATAAATAATAGATAATAAATAAATATAAATAATAAATAATAAATAATAAATACATATAAATAATAAATAATAAATAGATATAAATATTAAATATTAAATAATAAATAAATATAAGTAATAAATAATTATAAATAATAAATAAATATAAATAATAAATAATAAATAATAAATAATAAATAAATTTAAATATTAAATAATAAATAAATCTAATTAATAAATAATAAGTTAATAATAAATAATAATAAATAAATAAATATAAATAATAAATAATAAATAATAAATAATAAATAATAAACAATAAATAAATATAAATAATAAATAATAAATAGATATAAATATTAAATATTAAATATTAAATAAGTATAAATAATAAATAATTATAAATAATAAATAAATATAAATATTAAATATTAAATATTAAATATTAACTAAATTTAAATATTAAAGAAAAAATAAATATAAATAATAAGTAAATATAAATAATAAATACTAAATAAATAATAAATAATAAATATAAATAATAATTAATAATTAATAATTAATAAATAAATATAAATAATAAATAATAAATAAATATAAATAATAAATAAATATAAATAATAAATAAATATGAATAATAAATAATAAATAAATATAAATAATAAATAATAATTATAAATAATAAATGATAATTAAATATAAATAATAAATAAATAATAAATAATAAATAATAAATAATAAACAATAAATAAATAATAAATCAAAAATAAATAATAAATATAAATAATAAATATAAGTAATAAATATTAATAATAAATAATAAATAGTAAATAGTAAGTAATAAATAATAAATTATAAATAATAAATAATAAATAATAAATAACCAGTAACAAATATTATTATTATTATTATTATTTTATTATTAGTAATAATAAATAATAAATAATAAATAATAAATAATAAATAATAAATAATAAATAATAAATAATAAATAATAAATACATATAAATAATAAATTATAAATAATAAATATAAATAATAAATATAAATAATAAATATAAATAATAAATATAAATAATAAATATTAATAATAAATATTAATAATAAATATTAATAATAAATATTAATAATAAATAATAAATAATAAATAATGAGTAAATATAAATAATAAATAATAAATAAATATAAATATAAATAATAAATAATAAATAACCTGTTACAAATAATAGATAAGAAATAAATTAAAGTATATTATAAATAATAAATAATAAATAATAAATAATAAATAATAAAGGAAACACATGAAAAAGTATGAAAATACGTGATAAGGGACGAAAAATCATGAAAACGCATGAAAAGGGATGGAGAAGCATATGAAGAATGAGGCATTAGAAAGAATGAGAACGCATGAAAACTCGTGAAAACTTTGGAAAACTCTTTAATAATTCAACATAATCATCATAATAACCCACAAAAAACCATTGATAAAGATAACAAGTCATGGAAACCCAAATAAACAGTAATAAATGGAGCAACTGTTAAAACTCGTCAAAACGGTCATAAAGAGACAAAAACATTGGACTCACATTAACGGAGATAACTTATGATCCGAGAGTCTGTTTTAGATCCGCGACCTGTCAAATCAAAGATACTAAAATGATCTTCGACCTGAAAGGTGAAAGAGTCCAAATGGATAGGCGGATCGGAAGTTACAACCATTTAAAAAAAAGATGATGGGGAACGGGTGCTAGAAACGAGGCATTGAAAAACATAACAAACCCGATACCCACTAAAAAGGCCATAACATATGATCTAGGAGTGCATGTGGGCACCGCGACCAGTTAAACTGAATCTCATGGAACGAGCTATGATCTGGCAGGTGGAGGAGGCCGAACTGACACGCGGATTGAAAGTTAGGTCCGTTTGAAGACAAGTTCGACGGGACACCGGTGATGGAAACGGGGTTTTGGAGGCCTTCGGAGGGGTTTTGGGGTTGAAAAGCATGACAGAAGCTTCCTTCTCTCAAATTGGTGTGTATCTCTCTTCACTGGCTTTGATTTGATATGTGGTAGAGCCCAAACGGACACCCGGAGTAAAAGTTATGGCCGTTTGAAGTTGGAGAAATTTTTTTAACTTTCTTATAACTCTAATATCTTCCACACCTTAGATTGTCTCATGGTTTTGATTATATGTGCCTCTAGATCTCTTCATGAGCTTCGATTTGACTGGTCGTGGTGCTTCAACAGACGCCCGGATCAAAAGTTATGGTCGTTTTAGTGATTTTGGGGTTTCTTGTGTTTTTTTATTTTTTCATTTCATTTCGCGGCGGTTTTACCGAAACCGCCGCTATTTCGCAGCGGTTTTTTAAAAAACCCCCGCTAATCCTCGAATAAAATTAAAAAAAATTAAAAAAAAATTAAAAAAAAATTGTCATTTCGTGGCGGTTTTTTCGCGGTGGTTTAAAAACCGCCGCAAAATGGCGGCCCGAAACGCGTTTAGCAACGGTTTTAAAAACCGCCGCGAAAAAACCGCCACTAAATGGCAGTTTTCTTGTAGTGAAGGATAGAGAATTGTCAATAATTTCTCAGTTAATCAAATAACATTCAAAGTAAACACCATATTTAAAAATGGTATAAGGTTTTTGAAATAATCATATAAATTACACATTAATATGTATTTTTAAAAGGAATGTAATTTCTAATGAAAATTTATTACAATAAAGTGATTGTTTTAAGAGAAAATTAACAATCACAAAATAATGTGAGATTTCACAATAACTTTTACCATTTGGAAATTTTAAATACAAATCCCCTTGAATGAAACAATTAAAATTGAAACTTAAAATACCATGAATAATTAAGTATTCATGATATTACATGTAAAATTGGTAGTATATACACCACATAAAATTGAATTGGTTCATAATAACAAATTAGTCTCAATGGAATTCAAATTGAGATGAAATCCCTTACCTCACACTATCATTTTTTGTCATTCTTGATTTAACCTTATATATAGTGTTTTTAGGAATTTTATTATATTATATCAAAACCATATTAATATGTATGTTATCATATATGATTCCTTTATAACATCTTAGCACTTTTTTGTTAATAATCTATCATTATTTTCATTATTTCAGGTGTTAATTTCCTTGTTTTTCAAGTATATTTTGACTAGTAATTTTTTTACCCCTATTAGTTTAATCATGATTTAATAATATCCAGAATGTAAAACATGATTTAAATATAATATATATTCATTATATATTTATTTATATTATTTCATTAAATTTTTTGATAGGAAATGAAATACACCATTCATGGGGAGGGTAGGTCATACGTACGCATGAATGTTGTTTCCATTTTTTTCATATTGAAAGAAAGAAGATTAAATAATATATATATATATATTATCATTAAAATATTATTATTATTTTATATATATTCCATATTTTTATTAAAATAATCCTTAATACATTCAATGTACAGTGTGAACAAATCACATCGCTTCGTGAGGCGGTTATCTGTTATACACATGGACGAAGTTATAGTATTCCCATAAAATAGAAAGCATGAAGGTATGTGAGATATAATAATAAAATAAGAAACATAACATCATATATATCATATATATCATATATAAACTATAGATACATCATTATTACCAACCTATAAATGTGGTAATGGAAAAATGAATGACATCGGTTCGTGAGGCAGTAGTCCACCATACACACAAATGATGATTTTGTAACCCATTTGATTAAAGTGTGTAAATATGTAGGTAATAAAATTAACATAACAACATATAAGTATATTAAATATAATTTATTATATAATTATGGTTTAATATTAATTTAAGAAGGTGTAGGAGGAAATAAATTAAAAACGCATTTAGAAGAACATTACCTCTTCTTCTGGTATCCTCCTTAGGTTTTCCATAAATCCTTTAGAGGTTTACTTTATAACCAACATAATTATTCTAGGATGATTTTATTGTAGTTTTAATGTTATTTGGGAAGGTATTTTTTGAACCAATGTGTTTTTAAGGTGTGAAGTTGATAGGATAGGGGGTGGCCTTTTATAAGTGGGGTGAGTGGCACACTCATAAGTTTTTGAAAGAGTGAATTCCACCCAAGTATTTCTTTTGTCACTAGGACCCAATAACGATCAATTATATGTAAAATAATTGATAAGGTCTAAATATGGTCATATAATGGGTTTTTTACAAGTTTGGAGTCACTTTTACAGCTTATAATCTAAGTTTAACCACTAAGTAAACTCGTCTTCTCCTTAATCATCATAATTAATTTTAACTATTTTCACTAATAATTTTGGTAAAAAATTAATTTGAAATAATTATACTTTATAAATTATTATAAATCCAAATAGGGAACCCATTTTTTCAAATTCAATCAATGGGAGTGGAAAAAAATAATTTAAAATTAATCTCGTAGACGTTATAAAGTGGGTTTTTTAAGTGGAAATGTTCAAAAGTTTACAATATTTTTATATAAAAATTCAGTATTAAATTGATTAAAATTACCTAAATTAGATTAATATGTGTATAATTGAACTATTTTTTACTTTAATACCAATTAAAAACATAGTTTAACATTGTAAATTATTTAAACAAGCATGAAGTTTTTAATTAAAATTCAGTATTTTTCACTATTCATCAAAAAATGAAACTTCTCAGAAAAATACCAAAAAAATCACCATATGATAATTTGATATTATGATTTAAAAAATGAAGTTTATTTTTTCATATAAATTTTATAAAGGTGTATAATTTTACTTTTAAAATAAGTACAACATTAAAAGGAGGCAAAACTACCTTTAAAAAATACAATTTTTTATGCATAAAATTAGATTTGTTCTAATCTTATGAATATCAATTATATTGGATGAATGTAACAAAATTTTATAGAATATATAATATATAAATTTAATTAATATAATTAAATAATAGTAATTAATTTAATTTATTAAGATAAAACACCTTTGGGCACATAAATAAATTTATAAAAACATTTCCTTTATATTCAATTGTTTTTTATTTTAATTTCTAATTAATTGATAAATAATGAATTCATTTTATATTTGTTTAAATCGTATATTTTCATAAGTTAGTTAATCCTATTCATGACCACCACTTTAATGGCTATGTGATAATTTTCATTTTAAATAATAATATTAATATTATTCATTAAAACTCGGTCTTGCATGTAATGAAAGATTTCAAAGGAACTTGTTATTGCGTATAAAGAAATATAAAATCAGTGTTCCAGGTATAGAAAGATAAAATATATTTTTTTTAATATAAATTATTGGATATATTTAATTCATATAAATATATCATAATGTCTCAGAACATTATATTCCCTTCTATGTTAGATGTTGTGTGTCATACACACTATCAAATACAATGTTATTTTTTTATAATTTAAGGGTATTACATTCTCCCCAAAATAAATAAATTTTGTCCTCACAATTTAAACTTTATCTTGGTAATTGATAGTTTTAAATTTGTAAATACCATTTTTTGGAAAAACAACATTGTAAAAGAGTTAATAAAATATCTTCTTAATAAGAGAGAAAGGGAAGTAAAAAAGTCATCTGGAATAATCACATGACTAGGTTTCTAGATAAGATAACATACGTGGGAAATAAAAACATGGACATGGAATAGAAAAATATCACTCAAATGCAGGGCGAGATCAATAGAGAAAATGTTCAAGATAAAGTTAACAACCACAAATCCATAAACCAGAGGTGTGAAAAAGATCATTGATATCATAAAAAATGATGATAATAAGAAGAAAAAAATTATTTCAATACCATTTTCCTATACTTGAGGAATTATTTCACTCTATAAGAATATAAGTAAATATAATTACTAGATTTGTTTCTATTTCATAAACACAATATTATCCTTTTTTGTGCCTTGGACTATTTTTTTCGTCTCATAACATAGGTTGCATCATATGGTGAAGTAATACATTAATATATAAAACCTTATCCAAAGATCAATATAAAAAATTACATAAATTTTCAACCGTATGTACCTCCCAAAATATCAAGATCCAAAACTTAAAAAGGTCACTAAATTTTCAAAATGAACTTAAAAATTAATCTAAAAAACATGAAGTAGCTCAAAATTATCACATACCAAACATGTGAATACCTTCATTGTGTATTCTCCTGAAACATGGTAATAACTATAATTACTATAAAAACTTATTTAAAACACGAATTATTCCTTATTACTTAAGTGAAACATATTATAGGATATATTCCTTAAATCCAAAAATGTTGGAAACTCTATCAGTGATGGCATAAACCAATTTTTCAACAAATCATTAATAATTTACAAGGTAGTCAGTACTATCCAAATTACCTTATCCATATCAATCATATCTTTATCCCAGTATCATTATCTCAACATTATGAACATATTAAAGGTTATCTTTACCTAAATCATGTTTTTTTTTCAATAATTTCAACATGCCACCGAATCATTTTTCTTATTCATCATTACCATTCAAAATACTCTTTAAAATCCATATATATTTCATAATTATTATGATTATAATATCATAAATAAAATAATTTTACAACATTTTTCATGGATCCAAATACATAAGATCATTAAGCATTCCAATCTGGTTGTATCAATAACATATGCTTAACCTTGATCCCTTAGCTTCTTCTGAGGTATATTCCCTTGACTCTTGGGGAATTAATTTTCATAGATCCCCATATCCTTATAGTTGAAAAATATAATAGTGGTGTTTTATTTATTCTATTTTCATTATTTTTCCTATTGACCCTTTTCTCCACACTTATAACAAACTCCCAGTCCCTTCAAGCATTTCCTAGGGTGATTCTTTCAATATTTATCACATGTAGAAAAATTCTTTTTCCCTTATTCCCTTTATCCATTATTTTCCCTTCCTTACTCTTTTTCTCTTTCTTACCTTTTAATCTATATAGATGGGGGAATTATTTATCTGTCTTAATAGCTCGTAAAACTATTTCATCATATGAAGATAAAGTTTTTGACACCATCTCCCTTTAGATACTTGGCTTAATCCCTTCAAATAAGGGGTCAATCTTGAGTCATTGTTCTATATGTAATTAGTAGCATACCTAGATAACCTTTTAAATGTGGCCTCACACTATAAAACACTATCTTATTCCTTTTTCTTTAAGCTAATGAACTTTCTCTTCATCTCATTTTGTTTCTCATGAGGGAAATATTTTTCAAATAATGTCTCTTTAAAAGATTTACATTCCATGAGTTCAATTTCCTCTTCCTCCTTATTATTTTAGATCAACTACCACTATTTATCAGCATCTCAATTGATAAAATACACTAAACGTGTAAAATTTTCATTTTTTCCACATTACAATGCCATAAATATCTTCTCCAAATACTTAATCTGTTTCTCAACTGCCATTGGATCAGTAATCCCACTAAATAATGGCACCCTCTATTTCTTAAAGTGGCCCAACATCAGATAATCCCATTTTGGAATAGGTTTCACCATTTGAGAAAGTTTATTTTTCATAACATGATAAATCTACCTTAATATATCTATAACTTTCTCAATTCTAATACCAGCTATATTAGCTTTCTCAACTAGGAATCCTCTATATTGGCCCTGAATATTTATACCCTTCTTCCTTCTAATTTCTAGTTATAAATAATTTAAAACACTATATTAGATCATAAAATTAGGTAGAATAGTTTTTAATCTAAAAACTAGTGAAAAAGTTATCATAAATTAAGAAATTTATCCATAACTAATCTCATTATCATAAACATGGTTTCTTTGGGATATCTTTACTTTCAAATCCTTCATACTGGTTTGTAAATAAATTATGAATTATCTTAAGAATGTACCCCAAGAGTGTCAAATTAGGTGTGAAGTATGACCTATTTTTGTGTTCCATGTTATTATCAAGTCAATCCTGACGTTCCCTTTTCAAAATCATTACCCCTAAGTACATTTTTGCTAGTACCACATCCACTTGTAATATCCAGACAGGGATGTATTTCTAGGAATACCAAAATAATATATACCTTATCAAAACTTTAGGATGTTATTATATACTCATCCTCAAATTATATCATTGGGTTATGTTCCCTAATCTATATTTTTTAAAATCTAGTTCCAAAGGTTCCTACTAAGATTTCTATGAAACCAACTATAACGAACCCGACCCTAGTAGCCCGGACCTGGCACCTTACTTTATTAAATTGGCATAGATACAAGATTCAAATCATAAAGGACCAAAAAAGTTTAGCAGTCTTGTAAAACTATATTACATACATGATACCCATTTTACATTATGAATATAAAATAAAACATAATACGTAACAAAATCTAATAACTTTCATCCTTGAAAACTCATTTAAAGATCTCTTCTTCATAACCTGGGGAAAGGAAACAAAATAAGGGAAAATCAAATGCTCAGTAAGGGTTATGTACAATGGATTATATCATGAATAAATAATAAATAATAAATATGGTAAGGTGAATAATAGAACAAACTTTCCATTTAAATAGATAGATAAGGTATAATCAATAAGGAAAGGTAAATAACTAAAAACACATGCCATTTAATTAATAAACTAATAATGAAATGCATCCATAGATTTTTTTCATAGTGAAAATATAATGGATAATAATAACTAAATGTAAATAATTTAAATTCTTAATTATTGGATGTCATTTTTCCTAGGTTCATGTTACCTTTACTATCAAGACCTTTCACAACAAGGTTGAAAGCATATTAGGTAAAACCCATCTGATTTGGTCAACCAATTCATCTCATGAGACTACTGATGCATCGAGGTGCATATTTTAAATGATACCCAACCTATGTAATACCATTAAAAATAATTCCTTATATATATAATAATAGATTTAATTCATAAAAAATGTGCCTTATCATCAAGTATCTATATTGAGTAAAGGATATAGATTTATCAATATATCCCCAGTTAATCAAATAACATTCAAAGTAAACACCATATATATAAATTGTATATGGTTTAAAAAATAATCATATACATTACACAATAATATGGATATTTAAGAGTAATTTAATTTCTAATGAAAAATTATTATAATAAAGTTATTTTTTTAACATAAAGTTGACAATCACAAAAAAAGTGAGATTGCACAATAATTTTTACCATTTGGAAATTTTCAATTAAAATCCCCTTGGATGAAATAATTCAAATTGAGACATAAAATAACATTAATAATGAAGTATTAATGATATTACATGATAAATGTGTGGTATATAAACCACATAAAAGTGAATCTTTGTATAATAACAAATAATTCTAGACGGAATGTAAATAGAGATGAAATCCCTTACCTCATGCTTTTCATTTTTGTCAAACTTTCTTTAACTCTTGTATGGTGATTTTAAAATTTTTATTAAATTATAATAGAATCATATTTATATTTATTATATAATATATTGTTATTTTATAACATCTTATAACCCATTTCTTATAATATTTCATTATTTTCATTGTTTCAGGATTTAATTAACTTGTTTTTCATGTATGTTTTGACTTGTTATTTTTTATTACTATTACTTTGATCATGATTTAATAATATCCATAATATAGACCATGATTTAAATATCATATATATTCAGTATATATTTATTTAGAGTAATCTATAAAATTTGGTGATTGTAAATAAAATATACCATTTATAGAGATGGTGGGTCATACGTACGCATGAATGTTGTTTCCATTTTTTTCATATTGAAAAAAAAGAAATTAAAATGATATATATATATATATATATTAATTATATTATCATTATTATTTCATATATATCCCATATTTTTATTAAAATCATCCTTAATACAATCTATGTAAAGTGTGAATGAATCACATCGCTTCGCGAGGTGGTAGTTTTCCATACACACGAGCGACTATCATATTCCCAAAAAATGTAAAGCATGAAGTTATGTGTGATATAATAATAATATTATTATTATAACATCATAAATATTATATATATCATATATAAATTATAAATTCATCATTATTTATAACCTTTAAAGGTGGTAATGGACAAACGAGCGGCATTAGTTCATGAGGTGGTAGTCTGTAATATACACAAACGATGATTTCATAATCCATTTTATAGGATTGTGTAAAGTTTTAGTTTGTAACCTTCACATAAAAAATATAATTATATTTAATATACTTAGTATATTATATAATCATGTTATAATATTAATTTAATTGTGTGGATGAAGAAATAAAATAAAAATTCTTTTAGAAGAACATTACCTCTTCTTCACGTATCCTCCTTGGGTTTGCACTAAAACCTAAAAGGTTTTCTTTATGACAAAAATATTACTTCTAGAATTATTTTAGATATTTTATGAAGTTATCTAGGAATGTATTTCTTAACCAAATTGTTTTTAAGGTGGGGAGTGGAGAAGAGAGCGGGTGGCCTTTTATAAGTGGGGTGAGTGGCACACTTGTAATTTTTTGAAAGAGTGAATTACACCCACATTTCTTCATGTAACCAGGCCCAGATAATGATATATTATTTATCCTATAAGTTTTAAGGTATATATATGTCCAAAAAATTTGGTTTGGACAAGTTTTGGGTCAGTTTTACACTTTATTTTCTAAGTTAAACAACTAAGTAAACTCATGTTCTCTATAATCATTATAATTAATTTTATCTATTTTCACTAATAATTTTGGTCAAAAATTAATATTAAATTATTAAAAATTATAAATTATTCTGATTCCAAATATCGAATAAATATTTCCAAATTCAATTCACATAATTTTTAAAAATTAATTTAAAATTAATCCTCTTGACATGGTGAGAAAACAAGTTTTTAAAGTGAAAGTGTTCAAAGGTTTACAATGTTTTTATATCAAAATTCAGTGTGAAATTAAATAAAATAAAATTAAATAAATTGGATCAATACATTTATAATTTAACTAATTTTCCTTTAAAATAAACTCAAAACATAATTTAACAACATAAATTGTTTAAACAAAAAGGCAGTTTTCAATTAAAATTCATTATTTTTCACTATTCATCAAAAAAATTCAACTTTTCAAGAGAATACCAAAAATTCACCCTAAGATAATTTTTATATTTATCTTTCAAAAATGAAGTTTTTTTTACATTTAAAATTTATAAAAGTTCCAAATTTTATTTTAAAAACAAGTGCGTCATTAAAATATGGAAAAATTGTCTTTAGAAAAATGCGCTTTTTTTGCATAAAATTGGATTTATTATTATATTATGAATATGAAATCTATTGGATGAATGTAAAGACATTTGGTTTAATATATAATATATAAATTTCATTAATATCATTCACTATTATTAATTAATTTAGTTTATTAGGATAAAATTCCTTTGGGTGCATAAAAATAGTTTTTATGAAAACATTTCCTTTATATTTAATAGTTTTTATTTTCATTTCAAATTAATTGGTAACAAGTGAAGTAATTTTATATCTTTATAAATAATATATTTTAATAAGTTATCTAATCATTTTCATAACTACCAATTTAACAGTTACAATATAATTTTAATTTTAAATAAAAATATTAATAGAATTCAGTATAACTCGGTCTTGCATGTAATGCAAGCTTTCAAGGGAACTTGTTGTTGCATGTAATACAAGATAAACTTGGTGTTCTATGTAGAGAAAGATAAAAATTTTGTTTCATGTAATATAAACTATTGTAGATATTTAGTTCATATAAATATATCATAAAGTCTCATGATGTTATATTCCCTTCTACTCTTTGTGTTGTGTGTCATACATGCTATCAAATACAATTTCCTTATTTTAGAATTTTGAGGTGTTAGATCATCCACCCATAAGGGAACCGATTCTTATAATCATATTAACATGGTATTTTCCCTCAATAATCTCATACTTATTATTCATCATTTATATATATAATAGAATCACCCTATATGATCTATGTTAAGGAATCATAATCATGAGTTTCAATTAGATAGAATTTCATTGCAAGGTATATGGGAAAACATCATATAGGTTGTTACATACACTTTAAATAAAAAAACCTATATAATAAAAACCCATATGGGGTCTAATATTAAGTCTTAATGTGCCCATAACTACCCACTAGGTCCACTACACCTCATGTACACATGGGACCGCATCATCGTCAATGTCTATGAACATATCACAGTATATCCATATGACCTATCATTATAGGAAGATACACACATTTTGGTCAAGCTAAGATAAATTACACTGAGAATTTATATATTAAAAATACCATATGAGCTATTTTTTTACACTTTAAATATTTGTCCCTCTATCGTTAGGGATAATAACCACACTAGAAGGACAATTAATTTCTTGTGAATCCTATATTCCTAATAAAGATGCATGAAATGCCATTTGCCTATATTGTCCAAGAGACAATATCTAAGGATTGGATTCTTTATAATTTCCCAATAGACAAAAAATCTAACAAATAATCAATATTATCGAACATTATGTGTGTCACATGAGGTGAAATCAAAAATATCTCTAATAATGAAATCCTAGAACATCAATCCCAAACACCTTGTAACCAGGACAACCTACTAGGAAAAATTTTCAAGACACACTAGTCTATTATCCATCATAGGAACAGAAAAATTCCAATACCTCATGTCTACCATATCTCAAATATTAATAAAAATAAAATAACTTTGATACCACTTTCTGAAATCCAGTCCAGGAAAAATATGAATTGTAACCAGAATGGTGGTACCACATGACCTTACTTGCATCTCCCCATACACCAGAGGCTATTGACAAGAATATGTGGTCTAAGGAGGTTCCATGGAGAGACTAAACCTAATATATTATAGTGGGATATCATAAAATAAATAACCAAGTGTTACACATAATCCATAACCATAAAATCATGAATATATAATAAATAAACTAAACATGCTATAACAAAATGAAATGAAGTAATACACACATACAAGACCGATTTCTCACTAGGCCGATCAAATATAAAAATGAATAAAAAATTATAGTAGTATCAAATAAAAACATACCCTCACCTCATCTTGATCTCCAAATTCAATCCAAGATACCCTGTCTAGATCAAGAAAAACTTAGGGTCTTACCCAACCTATATCTATAACTAAGTGAGAGTCCGGTCAGGTACCCGAGTGCAATTGCAGCTCGAGTAGGGTGTAAATAAAAAATTCAGTATAGAACCACCAAATCATTCATATGAACAATCATAAATTTAATTATATTTGAATATTAAATTATCTAAATAATAAATAAACTACTAGAAATAAATAAATATAAAATAAACCACCATAAATCCTGAGGTTCGTGACCCCGATCGACCATACCTGCATTGGACAATGCCAAAGTGTCTCTGAACACATCTTGATGACTATTACAACCATAATAAAAATACAGGGGGTCCTTCACCCTTATATATAGTGATAATTACCTAGGGGATAAACCTAACTCTATATACAATGGTTCCCAATAGTTGAGCCCCAGTAGTGTAGGAGACTCAACCATGCCCACCAAAGACCTCACAAACCTCGTCAGTTGGCACATCAAAGGACTTATCATATTCCCAAAACCAATATGGAACTAGATAAAAATACATTTTAGTCCCACAATTAGTATCATATACCTCCCTACTATGATATTTTTCTTTAGCATCACAAACCTCCCTACTAGGGTATTTTTCTTTAGTATCACAAACCACCCTATAGGGAGTGTTTTCTATTTTAAGAAAAGACTCCCCAAGGATGTTTTACATGTTTATCCCAACCACCATGAGGTCATAATCCATATCACATCATAAATTCCTCTAAGGTGTGTTCTTATAGTTCTAAAACCACTTCATAGGTCATTTTCCATATCATTTATAAAAATAAAAGGAAACAGGGGTTGGTTAAATGCTAAAACCTATCATCACTATCCATAGCCCATCAGATCAATTGAAAAGGTATGAGTTCTAATCTAAAACCTATAACTCTCTAATCTTGTCAAAACAAGCACCCTATTTAATTAATTCAGTCATTAAGGATCCTACTATGGGTTCCCTAGGTTACATTATAAGAAATTTACCCCACTTGGGATCCTTTAGGTCAACGCATGGCAGGGTAACCCTACTTGGGGCCCCCTTTCAAAAAACTTACACATAGGTCAAACCATCACTCTGGGGTAGTACATCCCAGACCTAATTATCTAATATCTCATGGATTCACAAGCCTAATAGGGTAAACCTATAGGAAACACATAGGAGATAGATCAATTCCCATCTTAATTACTTAGGTCATACTAGGGTGGTCCACTCACCCAATCCAACTCATCCTACCTAAAGGATGTATGATTATCCCAAGGTTTAACATGTCCAAAGGCTAGGACACCCATTCTAGTTTATTAAGTGCCTCTACCCAGATATAACTAAGTCTCCTAAGTTAAGGGTAAATATATTCACATAGTTAGGACACACACCAACATGGGGGTATGAGGGGTTACATGGAATTAATCAGTTGTTCAAATCCCTAAAATTAGTGGTCGAGAATCCATCCAAAGTCCAAGTGTCTATAGTGCCCTTGTACTCTTTTTATAATATAATTATGTGTATTCCATTTTTATTTTATTAGTAATTAATTAATATCATATTTAAAAAACTTTCTCAAATAATTTAATCCATAAAATATCCTATTTAATTTAGGTTCAATAGAATAAAGATGGTGAGACCACATAACACATCTATATAATCCAAATCTTAAAACACAGGGCCTGTATGGGGGACCACCTACCTTTTTCCAAATCCATTCCCCTTTTTAAATTATCTCGATAACTCTCATCAAGACTTGTCCAAGAACCATCCATCATCAATCCAAGCTCACAATCACACCTAAGCCCTAACTAATGCCAAATGTCATTAATAAATTAATTATGCCACTCATAATTAATTAAAAATTAAATTCAAAAGAGGTTTAATGTCTAAAAACTCACTAGGTGCTTCCACTACACTAGAACTATGAACAACCACCTATGGGAGGTTCGTAATGTGATCTTATTATCATCCCATTCTGAGCTCAAACATGTAGTACTAATTCAATTACTAATTTAATTTAATTTAAGTAAAAAATAATAAAATTCCCCATGGAACATACCTCACCTAAATGTCATGTGACAACAATTGTATGTTTTCTTGGGACATACAATATTTAATCTAAAAGAAATCATCATCATAACAAAATGATCCCACCATGATCTTGTGGAATTTTCTAACAACCCAATACCAAAAAACTAAATTTAGAAAATAATGAAATATGAGGCCAAGGGAGGACAACAGGGGAGAAAATTTTCTTTAGATCATTAAATAATAGTTCCAAAACCACACCAAACTAAAATGGAAAGAAGAGGAAGAAGGGTAGGAGAAGGGATTATCTCCCAAAAATAAGGAGGAAGGAGGGTCTCCTCTTATAAAAACCTAAGGGGTAAATAAACAAATTTACCACTTAAAAAGACCCCACTAACCAGATGGTTATAGTTCATCAATTATTTAGTAAGTCCAGTGGTGGTACAAGTAAAATTCCTAGGATACTGACTAGCAGGTGGTTGTAGGCATTATTATCCCAACCAACGGTCCTTCCTTTGTTTCTCTTCTAAGAACTCTTGATGACAACTTAACCCCACTCTATGTTTAAAAAAATGTTTATTTGGTTCCAAACTTTAGAAATCCATTCTGAAAACTATTTTAAAATATAACCCCTCTACTAATTCAAAAATTTAAATTTTCATAGAAATTTTAAGACAGTACAATTGTGAATTCTTACATGATGGTTCCAACCCAACATTAGTTAATGTTGTACAAATACAATCCTATGAGGTCATCACCAACCTCTCATTCACCCAAAAATCCTAGTGACTAAAATATTGATATAAAAATGTTATCTATATCTTTGTATGGGTATATTATCTACCATTCTTTTCTCTATACGTACCATACATCTTGAGACATAACTTAAAACCCATACTCTTATACAATTTTGTGAAACTCAATCGCAAGTATCTATATTTAGGCTTCTGGGTCAAGGTGTTACATATATAATATGTAATCTAATAACATTCCATATATTGTAATTTCATGAGTTATTTCACCATCATGGTGAGAATAAATTACACATATATCATATAGTATGTATGATATGGTAATCAAAGTGTACAAGTGTGGTTGGGCTGGTGAAGGATCTAGCTTTGAGTTTTTCATTGTTGTCTCTTTTTTCATTGGTTTTTTGGTCCCTCTACATCTAACTTCATTACATTATAGGGTTTCAGTTCCATTAAATTTTCTGATTTATATAGTGGATTCTTGGTTTTGGTTTTCACTACTCCAAATCCTTAGTTCCATCACACTATTCTTCAGTCTTGCCTCTATGATCTACTTAAAAGATAACTTCTTGGAATGTAACCAGGGTGGTATTATCATTAAATGTTATATGTTGATAGTATAGTGGATAAATATTCTAAATTTGAAGATACAAATAGGTATGGTGAATCATAGAAGTGAGGTTGAATCTCTAAATTTAGTGTGTGCTTTAGGATTTTTGGTTCATTTTAGCATTTAATGTGTTGTATTTTGGTTTTTTGGTTGATGTTATATAGGTTGGGGTTTTTATAGTGTTGTATAGTAATGGAAAAGTTTTTTGTGGATGGATTCATCCTGATTAAAGGTAATAGTGGTTTTTTTGGTGCTTGGTGGTTTTGGTTTTGTGATCACTTGATCTTTTTTTAGTATGTTTATAGTGATGTCAATGTTTACATCTAGAGATTACTTGAATATTATTAGTTAGTTGATAGTGGTTTTACTCACCAATGATCATAAAATATCTGATTAGTGGAATATGTTATATTTCATACTAATCATTGACCTCATGAGTCAATTCATCCTAGAGATAAAGACGATACAGGGTACATAGAATCTATATAGTGATCTATATTCTAGGCTTGATTTAGGGGATTTTAGACAATGTTTAGCTGATTAACACATTCCTTGTGAATTTTGTATCCAACACACCCATGGTGCCTTTGGAATGGTGTGTAAATTTTCTATTTTTCTACTCATGTTTTTTAAGTACATTTTCCAACGTTTGGTTTGGTCAGTGTTGTATGGGGTCCCAATTAACCTCTTAATGTAAATTATTTAAAAAATAAAAAAACTATAATTTGATAGTAGAGTTAATTGTTAATTACTTATAACTGTTTATATCTCTTGTGAAAGTTTAATGCTCTCCTTAGTTATATCCTTACACATGGGTTCTATTATATTTTCATCGGTGGCTAATCTACTAACTAATAATTCACCTCTTGTAGTAAAATTCCTCAATAGATGATATATTCAAAGTATATACAATCCCCAAATATTTTTCAAGGTATGAAATCCATTAATATTTTTCATAATTACATTACTTTTACCTTAATAGAAGCTTCCAAGGGAGTAGAGGATTCTTTTGGGAGAATTTGGAAAGGTTCAAGAAATAGGTTTTGGTTTCTAGGAAGGCAGAGCGTGGGTCATAGTTAGTGAGAAATTTTAACTAACCACACACCTTAGTCATGAATCTTGAAAAGGGGGTTATTTTGGTTTCTTAAATAATTCAATGGGGGCCTAAAAACTATGTGAGTTCCTATATTTTATTCCAGAGCTATAGTACACAGTTTAACAAATCATGTGCCTAACCATGTGGGGTGTGGGCTTTTGGATAGTGTGGTTTACATGGTTGTTGTACAGTTTTCCTAATCATAATAACAAACCATGAACCCAATTAAAATAGATAAAGTTTACATTTTACCCTTTTCACCCCTTAAATATAATTTTGTTCTTCTCCCCCTCCATTTAACAAATTAGTTCCACCATAGGCTCTTCCTCCTCCCCTCCTCCAAGCTTGGTGGACCTCCCTCATTCAACCTCTAATTTCATCACTATCTATCATATTGGAAGGATCTTTGAAATTATATCACTTCATTATATTATAATATTTCTTTTACTTTTCATTCAAATATCTCTTGTAAATTTTAACATAAATACCCTATTTTCATGGATTTTTTATGGTTCTTTGTTTTCTCTCATTATATCTAAAATATGAGGCTGATACTAGATGAGGAGTCTTCCACAATCCCAATTTAGGTGATCTATATGATTTTCCCTAAAATTATTATAATTTATAAAATGTTTCATTGTGCTACACAATGGTATTTTTAGCCATTGGACTTAGAATTTATATTCCTTTAATTTATCACCATAATCCTGACCAGGGTGTACTGAGACCCTCCCAATCACCATTAGTGGTTGAAAACCTCAACCCAAACCACCCATTATGGTGTGTTTGTATAACACCCATGATAACCATACTTTAAATGAAACCAAACCACCCCATTTAAGGTGTGTTTTGGAATGTCACTAAAAAGAGGTAATTTTAAAGACAGCCTTTGGGTATTTCTTGGGTAACTTAAACATAGTTAAGATAATTAGGGAATCTTAGATAAATTATAGATCCCAAAAACCATAATTTTTATGTATTTACAAGATGGGTGGACTAATTAAATTTGTGAAAAGATGTGGGTATCTTATGGACAACCTTAGAAGATACCTTCAAGTTTGTGATTTAATTTTGATAAAATATTTAACAAGAAAGATTTACATGGTGATTATGAATTATTATTATGGATTACTTGGTTAATAATTATGGAATTTTGTCTCACCATCAAAGGTGAATTATTCCTTTATAAATCCTTATATTACCTCTTTTAAATTCCTCAAGAAAACTCACAGGATGCCACCTGATTCATTGATATTAATTCCATGTGGTAAACCCAATATGGATCTGATCATTGTGTTCCTCTCATGAGCTAAATGGATAGTAGTTATGGATTCATCTTGATCACCTAGAAAAACTAAAATGATCCTGATGATTTACCAGGTTTATCTTGATGTCCTTAGACAAGGAATGCCTTGGATAATCCCCTTAGATTCCAATTAATTCCTACCCTGAAATAAAAGGATAGAATTCTTCAGTTCATTTAGAAACTCTTAGGATAATAGTTTTAGGGTTATATCCCTTGGATTCCACTCAAAAATTAAGTTCAAAACATCATGGATTGGTCACCGTAAGTTGGATCAAAAACTAGGAATAAATAATTTTATGGGTCTTCTATCAATTCAAAATTGGTGCGTTCTGTAGGAATTTCTGGACCAATTATGTGGATTCTTTGCCAATATTTATTATTGTATTCCATGGAAACATGCCTCAGGTACCCTAACCAATTAAAGGGTCGCGTGATTAGATACATTCAACTTAGGCTGAAGCAAGTAGGTTTAGTCAGGTATCCTATAAGGAGCCTAAGATTGATAAGGTTTTACTTACTTTACAACTTTAAATTATTATACCTACACGCTAATGCATTTTATATTAATATATTGTATTTTCATTAGACACCACTAGTAGTGTCCTATTGAGTTGTACTCACACATTTTTTAGGAAGACACTTAGTACCCAGGAATATTTCATGGATGTGGGAAAGGGAAAAATAAAGATTCATGTTGTGGACACCTGATTTCAATCTTAGGATGGGAGCATGGTAGTAGAGGACCAAGCCAGGACTCAGGATGCTCATGGTGCCTGGCTATTTTTATTCATTTGTTTTCTTTTTCTTATCCTAGTACTACTTGTATGACTACTACAATGATATGTGTGGATTATATTTTTTCACCATTGTGCATCATATATACATAGTACCACTTTACTGCCTTATGTATATTTATTTATTTATTTGGATGGTTTGTGTTGTCTTTATTACCACTATGTTTCACTCTCATACAGAGACTATAGTCTCCCCACTATACAACAATACAACCTTGATATTATTTGGTATCCTTTGGAATATGAGGATCCATGATGGTGTTAGGTGATCTATATGATTTTCCCTAAAAGTTTCATCGTTTATAAATTGTTTCACTGTGCTACACACCATAATTTTTGAGTATTGACCTTAGAATTTATATTCAATTAATTTATCACATTATACCTAACCTAATCATACTAAGAGCCTCCTAATAACCATTGTAGGTTGAAAAAATCAACCCAAGCCACCCATTATGGTGTGTTTTTTCTAACACCCATGATAACCATACTTTAAATGTAACCAAACCACACCAATTAATGTGTGTTGTGGCATGTCACTAAAAATATGGATTTATTAATATGGAATTTGGGTATTTATTGGGTAACTTAAATATAGAAGTTAATTAAGTAATCTTGGATAAATTCTAGATCCCAAAAACCATAATTTTTATTTAATTCTAGTAGAGATGGACTAATTAAATTTGTGAAATGATGTGGGTATCTTATGGAAAACCTGATAAGACACCTTCAAGTTTCTGATTTAATTTTGATAAAATATTTAACATGAATGGTTTACATGGTTCTTATGAATTATTACCATGTATTACTTGGTTAATAATTATTTAACTTGGTCTCACCGTCAAATGTGCAGTATACCTCCATAAATCCTTAAATTAAAACTTTATAATTACTTGAGAAAACTCATAAGATTCCACTTGATTCATTGATGTTAATTCCAAGTGGTAAACCCACTACGGATATGATAATTTTATTACACTCATGAGTTCTATGGATAGTCATTTTGGATTCATCTTGATCACCTAGAAAAAATATAATGGTCAGGATGATTTCCCAGGTTCATCTTGATATCCTCAGACATGGAATTCTTTAGGTCAGCCCCTTGGATTCCAATTAAGTCATACCCCAAAATGAAATGATATATTTCCTTAGTTCATTTAGAAAATATTAGGATTTTAATTTTAGGGTTCCATCCCTTGGATTCCACTCAAAACCTAAGTGAAAAACATCATGGATCGGTCACCGTAAGTTGGCTCAAAAACTAAAAATAAATAATTTTATGGGTATTCTATCGATTCAAAATTGGTATGTTCTGTAGGAATGTCTGGAACAGTTATGAGGATTCTTTTTCAATATTTATTCTTGGATTCCATGTATTCATGCCTCGGGCCCCCTAAAAAATAGAAAGGTTATATGAATAGAGACATTTGGCTTAGGCCAAAGAAATTAGGGTCAGTAGGGTATCCCATTAGAAGCCTAAGATCAATAAGTTTTTACTTTACTAATTTAAATTATTATTCCTACACACCAATAAATTTTATATTAATATAATTAATTTTCATTAGAAATCGTTGGCGGTGTTCTGCTGAGTTGTACTCACACCTTGTTCGGGAAGACACTTGGTACCTAGGAAGATTTCATGGATGTGGGAAAGGAAAAAAATGAAATATCCATGTTGTGGATACTTTATTTCTATCTTAGGATGTCATAATGGAAGCAGAGGACCAATCTAGGACTCAGGATGTCATGACCCATCCTCGAGGCCCGTGTCGTGACTACCCCAAGCCCGCCTTCCATAGGCCAGGGGCTGGCAACTAGCACCAAAGGTGAATCCCTGATAAAAAGGGAAGGCATTGCCATTAAACTTGTAACACACACAGTCTGAACACAAGCAGTAGAAGAAAAAAGTAATAATATTGAAAAGAAAGGTGTGCTGAAAGTAAGTGGGCCAGTATACAAACCCAACTGAACAACAAGTACAAGTAAAAAGGAAAAGCAGCTCTTGGATCATCCACCGATGAATCCTACCAGAAGGGTAAGTACAGATCTCAAACAACTCGTCCCTGAGGTGCATCCCATCTAGTCCAGCTCCAAACAGCCTCCTGTCCATCTCCCTCAGCCTCGATCACTGCTGACCTTCGTCTTCACAGAACACAACAAGGTGTGGGCGAAGCTCGGGCAGGGGTGAGTATAACAATACTCAGTAAGGGACCCCGAAACCCCCGAAGGTCTCCTAGAATCCACTAAGGAGAAACCACAATAGTAAGATACAATCAAGAAGTATCAACCATCCCTACTTAGGTATATTCCCATACATATACCTAAGTTACCAACCAGTCCGGCTCCAACACTCGATCTCAAGCACAACCCATTCCATAAAGGAAGTAAAGTCAATCATCTCTATGATAACACTGGAAGTCAATACTGATCTCACATAGGTATACAACTCATGAAGTGGGGTAGAGATGATTAGATGTATCCACTGAATCATCTCCTCTGTCGAACCCACATTGGATCCTGGAACTGTATCGACGCTGTCAAACTCACGGAGGATCCCGGTACAAAAGTCATCACTGTCGAAACCACGGAGTATCCTGGTCCAATACCATCTTTGTTGAACCCACGGAGGATCCTGGTACAGTAGTAGGTCCATGTAGGATCCTATCATCTCCGTCGCAACCAGCCATAGGGTTCCTGTACACAGCACGCTCGATTCCGGGAGGGTATGCTCCTCAAGCCAAGTGTTGATATATCAACTACCACGAAGTCTCGAGTTGATATATCCTGTAGTTCTGTCTCATTATAAGGAACCCAACGCAACAGACGGCGCGTCAATCGAACGCCCGGTCTGTGAGTTATTGGCATTTCTGTTCGAGGGGCCCGGTTGGTTTTTAGGTTCAAACCAACCCGACTGTACCCCAACTGTGTCCAAACCTCAAGTAGGGTATTCCAAAAGTACCAACTCATTCAAAGATTTCCTTCGTCATAGACGGTTCGTCGTTCGGACACCTGTATCCCAGGATATGGGAAAAATGGTGTAAACTGGCCAATCGGGTCTGGACTGGGGTCCGACCCGGTCTGTGGGTCCGACCCAGTCCACGGGTCCGACCTGGTCTGAAAAGGGAAGCTCGGCCCGAAGGGGGAAGCCCGGCCCAAAGGGGTGGTCCAGTCCGAGGGAGGCCTGGCAGAGGGCGACCCGGCCCAAGGGCAGCCCGGCCGATGGAAGGCCGGCCCGAGGACGGCCCAGCCGACAGCGGCCCGGCCCGAGGGCGGCCCGGCCAACGACGGCCCCGCCCGAGGGCAGCCCAGCTGAGGGCGGCCTGGCCGACGGTGGCCCAGCTGAAGGTGTCCTGGCGGCCTGCCCTAGCCACGCCCATGGGGGAGGCGTGCGCCCCCTAGCACTCGAACAGTTGAACCGTTCGGGTGGAACCAAAATCAGCACCAGGTGGCTCCATTCAGCACATGCAGGACCCGATAGGGTCCTGCTCCTCTTGGTTGGCCTGAGGAGCAGCCGCTCCATGCCACCAGCGCAGCGCAACAGCGTGGCACCCCTCCGCCGTGGCCCGCCCTGGCCACGACATCCCAGCTCCGTCGGCGGCGCGCGACGGCACCGCGGCCCATCATGGCCGCGACTCTCCTTCCGCGTGTCACGATGGTGTCGCGCCCTCTTGGAAACCCGGTGGCCTTGTGCCACCGGTTTCTTTAGGACAGGCCCGGCGCCGGCCGTCATTCCTTCTCCGTGGTCTGTTCCTCCGGCGGTGCCATTGCGCCGCTGCCGTCGTCAACTAATGAGATCAACAAAGAGGGAGGGTCGGGCCGTGTTCATGCAGTCTGATCCCTCCTCATTATGGTGTTATCATTAATTTCTCAAACCATAAAATGAATGAAGAATATTGGGAATAAAATCAACTCAAATCCCCCTACCTCATTTGTCGATGATCTTTGAAGAAGTCGCAGGAAAAGGGCAGATGTCGATTCATTGACGTCGGGAAGCATTCGGGGTAGGAGACCAAGGAAGGAACATTTTCAACATTCTTCGCAGTCAACTCCTCCTCTTTTGGAACTATTTAATATCGATGAAGATGTTCATCATTCTTTGTTGGAAGGATGAAGTTCTCCAAGGGTTCTCTAAAGCTCCACCAAAAAGAAAGTGCCAACAAAAATAATGGGTTAAGATATCCCATTATTTAATTGTTGGCCAAAAGAATTCAAAAGAATTCAAATGGGTTTAAATTAATTAATTGAAGGAGCTAAATTAATTAATAGAGGGGGTTGGTACTTTAATGAAGGTAGTTCAAGAGCCTTCCCCCACTTATGGGGAGTTCAAGGAGGTTTAAAGCTTATGTGGGACCCACCTAATAATATCCTCCCAAGGGAGGTTATGTGCGGGTGGGTCCCACCACCATAACCTCTCATGGGAGGTTATGGTGTGGTGGCCCCCACCACTAACCTCCTCTTGGAGCTTTAACCACCAAAAATAAAAATAAAGCTAACACTTTATTTTTATTCAATTTTAATTCAAAACCCCAAAAACTAACTTCCATTATTTTTAGAACGCAACTACGGTAAAGGTCTCACTAAGAAATCACTGACATTATGCGTTCAACGGTGCCCTCAGATTTCAATTCCAAGCACTGGTTCAAAAGTTATAAAATCTTACTCGTACGTTTACTGAACGTACCTGAATAAAACTTCAGAAAATGGTTTCGGGCACACCGGGCCTCGAAATCAAGCGCCGTAAGTTTTTTTAGACTCGTATAAATCCCATGAATTTAAGAAAAATAAATTCATGGAATTTTTGGGTCTTTACATTCTCCCCACCTTAGGGCTTTACGTCCCCGTAAGCTACAAATCGAACTAAGGAAACAAATGAGGGTAATGAGCACGCATATGAGCCTCCCACTCCCATGTGATCTCCTAGAGGTTCACGTGCTGCCAGCAAATGCGCACCATAGGTATCGACCATCCATGAAGGAACCTCTCCTGTTGATCCTCAATCTCCACTGGAACCTCCATGAAATTTTCCCCGTCATCAATGTCCAGCTCTCCATGGTCGATGATGTGGGAAGGGTCATGCACATATCTCCTCAGCTGAGATACATGGAATACATCGTGCACCTGGTGCAATTGAGGTGGAAGATATAAGTGGTAAGCCACCTCACCTACTCTACTAAGGACCTAGAAAGGTCTGATGAATCGCAGAGACAACTTGCCACCTCATCCAAATCTCTGTAGACCTCATCGAGGTAAGACCCATAGGAAGACGTGGTCGCCATCCTTGAACTACAGAGGTCTTCGCCTTCTGTCAGCATACAACTTTTTCCTTCTCTATGCAGTCTTCATCCGCTCCTAGATGATCTGCACCTTCTCCGTGGTAGCCTGTACCATCTCTGGTCCCACTAGTGATGACTCCCCTGGGTCTGTTTAGCACAGTGGCGATCTGCAAGGTCGACCATAAAAGGCCTCAAAAGGTTCCATACCGATGGTGGAGCGATAGCTGTTGTTGTAGGAAAACACCACCAAAGGTATGTGGTCCTCCCAGCTGTATCTGAAGTTGAGGACACATGCGTGGAACATGTCCTTGAGGGTCTGAATGGTCCTCTCGGTCTGACCATCTATCTGAGGATGGAAGGTGGTGCTCAAGCGAAGCTGCATCCCGAAAGCCTCCTTCAACCCCTTCCATAGCCGGGAAGTAAACCGTGTATCACAGTCGGAGACAATAGAAGAAGGTACTCCATGTAAACGCACAATATCCTACACATAGAGGCGTCCCAAGCTCTCTACTAAGACATGCTCTCTGATTGGTAGGATGTGGGATGACTTGGTGAGTAGGTCTACGATCACCCATATCGAATCATGACTCCTAGATGTATGTGGAAGATCTATCATGAATTCCATGGATATCCCATCCCACTTCCACTCTATGAACTCTAAGGGTTGTACCATTCCTGCTGGTACCTGGGGCTCTGCCTTCACTTGCTGACAAGTGAAGTATCGTGAGACAAACTCTGCTATTGCCTTCTTCATACCTGGCCACAAGTGTTGTCATCAAAGGTCCTAATACATCTTCGCCACTCCTGGATGTACCGCAATAGGGGAAGTGTGGAACTCCCTCAACAATTCCTCTTGAATTGAAACTTCTACCAAGGTACATCCTCTGAAGATAATGATGCGCTCCCCACCTTCATAAAATCCATCAGGTGCCTGCCCTGTGGATATCTAAGCACATCGTGTCTCGTAGTCATTGTCCCCACGCTGCGCCTCCCGGACTCACTGAAGAAGTGGAGGAGTTACTGTAAGAGACTGTAGATAGGATGCTCCATCCCTTTCCACAAATGATATCTGTAACACGATCAGCTGCTCCATTGCCTCTCCTAGCAGCTGAATGCCTGATCTCCTACTGAGAGCATCCGTAACAACATTCCCCTTCCCAGGAGTATAGACTATCTCAAAGTCATAGTCCTGGAGGAACTCAAACCAATGTCATTGTCTCGGGTTCAGGTCCTTCTGTAAGAAGATGTACCTGAGACTCTGGTGGTCAGAGTAGACTTTAAAATACTCACCCATCAGATAGTGTTGTCACATCTTCAAGGCAAAGACCACTGCTACTAAATCTAGGTCATGGGTAGCGTAGTTCTACTCGTGCTGTCTTAGCTGATGAGAACCATAAGCTATCACTTCTTGCTCTTACATCAGGATGCATATGATCCTAGTCCCTGATGCATCGCAATAGACTACGTACCCAATTTCCTCATCTGATAGCCTCAAGATGGGCACACTAGTCAGCCTCTGCCTCATCTCCGGAAAACTCCGCTGGCATATCTCTACCCACACGAATGGTTTCCCCTTCTTCGTCAATTCTGAAAGTGGTGTTGCAACTCTGGAGAAGTCTGGCACAAATCTCTGATAGTACCCATCCAGTCCCAGAAAACTCCATACCTCCGTCACACTCCTGGGTGTATCCAAAGAAATTACTGCATCGATCTTCATTGGATCCACTGCAACTCCAGCCTTTGAGATGACATGTCCCAGAAAGTGTACCTCTCAGATCCAGAACTGGAACTTTGAGAGCTTACCATAAAGTTGGTGCTCTCGGAGTGTGTCCAGTACTACCCGCAAATGGTAGGTGTGCTCCTCCTCGGTAGCTGAGTAGATCAGAATTTCATTGATGAAGACTTCCACAAAGTGATCAAAGTATGGCTGAAAGATCCTGTTCATGAGTCCCATAAACATTTATGGTGTGTTGGTTATGCCGAATGGCATAACCAAGAACTTGTAGTGGCCATACTGGCATCTGAAGGTCGTCTTCTACACATCCTCATCCTGTACTCTAAGCTGGTGATAGCCCGACCAAAGATCTATTTTCGAGAACCAACGTGCTCCCTTCAGATGATCAAAGAGGTCATCAATCCTCGGGAGTGGTTACTTGTTCTTCACAGTCACCTGGTTTAGGCACCGATAATCAACACATAGACGCAAGCTCCCATCCACCTTCTTGGCGAACAAAATCGGGGATGCCTAGGGTGAAACACTGGGTCGGATAAATCCCTTCCCCTGCAAGTCCTCCAACTGTACCCGCAGCTCACGAAGCTCCACGGGAGCCATCCAATATGATGGAATGGATATCGGTGTTGTCCTGGGGTAAAATTCAATGTAAAAGTCTACCTCTCTGCGATGAGGTAGTCCTGGAACGTCATCAGGGAAGATATTTATGTACTTTTCCACCACTATAGGATAAGACAGACTCTCTACATCAACTACTCCGAGGGTAAGGCATACCAACTGATGATTGATCAACTGCACCCTCCTCCGAGTAAGTCTATCCAGTGCTGCAAAGGTTCCCTTCTCGCCGGTGAAGGTGAACTTGGTCCCATCCATGTGGACACACCGCACTTTGCACCTAATGCAGTTAATCTGAGTATGAACTATGGATAACCAGTCCATACCCAAGATGGAATCATAAGGCCTTGACACCGCTATGAGGAGATCCCAACCAAATCTCTAGCCTCCTAGAGTAAGATCACACTTTCGGCACCAGTTCGTAATCGTTGAGTCAACTCCCATAGGAGTCTCTAGCCGTAAGGATCGAGCCAACGGCTCCGTCAGAATCTCTGAGCTCCGAACGAGGGTAGCGGCAATAAAAGAATGACTCTCACCTATGTATATAAGTACTGCAGCAAGGGGGTAGTAGACATAGATAGTACCTAGAATCATCTCAGGTGCGCCATGGTTATAGGCCTCGACTGCCTGGAGCTGAGCCCACCCCTATATTCCAGCTCCCTGTGGTTGGGGTGGACCTCCTGGTGGTGGTGGTGGTAGGACCTCGAAACGTCGTCCACCACCTGTTGCTCGGCCAGCTCCTCTGCCTCGTCCACCTGCTCCTAGTGGACCACCATGGTTGAACCTCTGCCTCTGCCTTGGAGGTCCCTCTACTATCTTCTGATCATTTTCATGGCGGGTCAGGCAGTCACGAGCCATGTGACCCTACCCACCGCATGCATAGAATTGCCTGCTCCTCGTATAGCTGGCTCTGTCTCATGTTCCCCGCACAATCGAACCTATATCCTGGGGTCACCCACCTGATGGTCTGGTCCGCTTGGACCTCTGCGACATCTGTCTACTGTCGGCTATAGAAGACTCTGCTACATGTCACCCTGTGGTGGGTCTCGCTGCTGGTGACTACATAGAAAGAAAACTCTCCACAATAAGGGCCCACTCCAGCACCCCCACCTGCGTCGGAATGCTGAGGGAAATCATCGAGGCCCTTATCTCAAGCCTGAGACCCTGGTCAATGGTTCGGGCCCTAAATAACGGGTCCCAAACCATATCTGTAGAGTAGCGCGAGAGGTCGGTGAACCTCACTGAGTACTGTGTCAACATCATGCTGCCCTGTTACAGATGAAGCAGCTCCTGAATCCACACCACACGAAGGGTGGTGGGAACAAACTCTGACCGAAAGAGACTCTTGAAGTCTGCCCAGAGTAGTGATTCCTTGTCATGAACCTGGAGCATTAGGCTCCACCATCTGCCTAATAATGCCTGCATGAGACTCGCGGAAAGGATCACTATGAGGTCAGCTGGTATCCCTACCAATCTGAAAACTCTCACAACAGCCTCCAGCCAATCCTCAGCTGCATGTGGGTCTGTCTCTCCCCTGAACCTGGGCGGCCTCTGGCACTGGAACTCATGCAATTCACTCAGATGGTGTGCACTCTCTACTGCTAGATCTGGTGGCATCGGTGGCCCAGCGGGTAGTGGTACTATTGGTACCTCTGGTGTGATGGGGCCATGCACCAAGGCCTCATCATTCGGTGGGCTATCATCTCGTACAAAACTTGGAACCCTGGTCGACTGCCTACGTGGGGCCATCCTGAAAAAAAAACAGGTGTCCCATGGTCAAAACAATATACCTGGTGAGCTAACACAAATTAATCACGGAGAAAACTTTTCAAATGAAACACACACACAATCAGTGTTTTCGTGCACTGAGTCGGAAGTCAAAAGTCAGAGTCCTAGTGTATGGATACGTCAGTCGCCGCACTAACATCAGTTTCCCTAAACTGATAACCACACCCAAAACACTTCACACTATTGCCATTAAAAGAATAAGAGTCCAAGTTCTATGGTAGAACTGACTCCTCTAATACCAATTTTTCATGTCCCATCCTCGGGGCCCATGTCGTGACTACCCCAAGCCCGCCTTCCATATGCCAGGGGCTGGAGACTAGCACCAAAGGCGAATCCCTAATAAAAAGGGAAAGAATTGGCTTTAAACCTATAACACACACAGTCTGAACACAAGAAATATAAGAAACAAGTACTAATATAGAAAAGAAAGGTGTGCTAAAAATAAGTGGGCCAGTATACAAACCCAACTGAACAACATGTACAAGTACAAGTAAAAAGGAAAAACAACTCCCAGATCGTCCATCGGGGAATCCTACCAGAAGGGTAGGTAAAGATCTCAAACAACTCATTCCTGAGGTACGTCCCGTCTAGTCCAGCTCCGAGAAGCCTCCCGTCTGTCTCCCTCAGCCTCGATCACTGCTGACCGTCGTCTGCACAGAACACAACAAGGTGCGGGCGAAGCCCGTGCAGGGGTGAGTATAACAATACTCAGTAAGGGACCCTGAGACCCCCTAAGGTCTCCTAGAATCCACTAAGGATAAACCACAGTAGTAAGATACAATCACGAAGTATCAACCATCCCTACATATGTATATTCCTATACATATACCTAAGTTTCCAACCAGTCCGGCTCCAACACTCGAGCCCAATCACAACCCATTCTAGAAAGGAAGTAAAGTCAATCATCTCGCTGATAAAAATGGAAGTCAAGACTCATATAACATAGGTATACAACTCATGAAGAGGTGTAGATATGATTTGATATAGCCATTAAATCATCTCCTCTGTCGAACCCATGTAGTATCCTGGAACAGTATCAGTGTTTTCGAACCCACGAAGGATCCAGGTACAGAATTCATCACTGTCAAACCCATGGAGAATCCCGGTCTAGTACCATCGCTATCGAACCCACGGAGGATCCTGGTACAGTATCGTCACTGTCGAACCCACAGAGGATCCTGGTATAGTATTAGGACCATGTAGGATCCTATCATCTCAGTCACAGCCTACCATAGGGTTCCCGCACACAGCACGCTCGATTCTAGGAGGGTCCGCTCCTCGATCCAAGTGTTGATACATCAACTACCACTAAGCCTCAAGTTGATGTATCTCTTAGTTCCTTCTCATCATAAGGAACCCAACATGATAGATGGCGCATCAATCGAACGCTCGGTCTCTGATTTATTGGCATTTCTGTTCTAGGGGCCTGGTTGGTATTTAGGTTCAAATCAACCCGACCATAAACCAACTGTGTCCAAACCTTAGGCAGGGTATTCCAAAAGTACCATCTCATTCAAATCTTTCCGTCACTGCAGACGGTTCATTGTTCAGACACTCGTAGTCGAGGATATGGGAAAAAAGGTGTAAACTGGCCAATCGGGTCCGGACAGGGGTCTGACCCAGTCCACGGTTCAGACTCGATCTGTGGGACCGACCCGGTCTGAAGGGGGCAGCCCATCCTGAAGGGGTGGCCTGGCCCGAGGGTGGCCCGGCCGAGGGCGGCCCCACCGAAGGCGGCCCGGCAGCCTACCCTAGCCGCGCCCGGGGGGGAGGCGTGTGCCCCCTGGCACCCGAATGGTTGAACCGTTCAGGTCGAACCGAAACTGGCACCTTGTGGCACTGGTCCGGCACACGCGGGACCCAACGGGGTCCCTGTCCTCCCGGCTGGCCCGGGCGGCAAGCCGCTCCATGCCACCGGCGTGGCGCGATGGCGGCGCGCCCCTCTACTGCGGCCCACCCTGTTCGTGGCTTCCCAGCACCGCCAGGGTGGCGCGATGGTGTCGCGCGCCTCCACCGTGGAACGTCGTGGTCATGGCTCTCCTTCCGCGCGACACGACGGTACCGTGCCATCTTGGCAACCCAGCGGCCTTGTGCCACCAGTTTCTTCACAGCTGGCCCAGCACCGGTCACTGTTGCTTCACCGTGGTCTGTTCCTCCGGCGGCGCCATTGCACCGCCACCGTCATCAACGAACAAGATCAACAAAGAGGGAGGGTCAGCCCGTGTTCGTGCAGTCCGAGCCCTCCTAATTACGGTGTTATCATTCTGTTCTCAAACCATAAAATGAATGATGAATATTGGGAATAAATTCAACTCAAATCCCCCAACCTCGTTTGTCGATGATCATTGATGAAGTCGCGGGAAAAGGGCGGACGTCGAGAAGCGTCCGGGGTAGAAGACCGAGGAAGAAACATCATCGGCATTCTTTGCGGTCGACTCCTCCTCTTTTGGCATGGTTGAAGATTGATGAAGATGTTTGTCATTCTTCATTGTAAGGATGAAGTTCTCCAAGGGTTCTCCAAAGCTCCACCAAAAATAAAGTGCCAACAAAAATAATGGGTTAAGCTAACCCATTATTTAATTGTTGGCCAAAATAATTCAAAAGAAGTCTAATGGGTTTAAATTAATTAATTGAAGGAGCTAAATTAATTAATAGAGGGGGTTTGGCACTTTAATAAAGGGAGTTCAAGAGCCTTCCCCCACTTAAGGGGAGTTCAAGGAGGTTTAAAGCTTGTGTGGCCCCACCTAATAATATCCTCCCAAGGGAGGTTATGTGAGGGTGGGCCCCACCACCATAACCTCTCATGGGAATTTATGGTGTGGTGGCCCCCATCACTAATATTCTCTTGGAGCTTTAACCACAAAAAATAAAAATAAAGCTAACACTTTATTTTTAGTAAATTTTAATTTAAAACCCCAAAAACTAACTTTCATTCTTGTTAGAACACAACTGCAGTGAAGGTCTCACTAAGCAATCACTGATGCTGCGAGTTCAACGGTGCCCTTGGATTTCAATTCTGATCACCGGTTCAAAATTTATAAAATCCCGCTCATACGTTTACTAAATGTACCTAAATAAAACTTTAGAAAATGGTTTCGCGCACACCGGGCCTCGGAATCAAGCATCGTAAATTTTTGCGGACTCATAAAAATCCCATGAATTTAAGAAAAAAAATCACGGAATTTCTGGGTCTTTACATAGGATGCTCATGGTGCTTAGTTGTTTTTAGTCATTTATTTTCTTTTTATTATCCCAGTACTACTTTTATGACTACTGCAATGACATGTGTGGATTATATTTTTGAAAACTATGCATCATATATACATAGTACTACTTTACTACCATAGGTATATTTATTTATTTATTTGGATGGTTTGTGTTGTATTTATTACCAGTATGTTTCACTATCATACAGAGAGTATAGTATCCCCACCATACCACAATACACCCTTGTTGTTAGTTGGTAGTCTCTGGGATATAGGGATCCATGATTGAATCCTTATGGCCCTCTGGACCAGTTATTTATCAGTGAACTGGTTTGGGGATTTCAATGTGGTATCAGAGAAGTATTTTCCTTTTTCATACTATTTTGGGTTGGTTGAAATGATACTAGGAAGTGTTAGAACTTGGTAATAAGAGTGTTCCTAGGAGTATCTAACCAATGTTTGTGGGAAATGCCAGACTACCAAGGAAGGGACTTGTTGTTCTAGAATTCCATTTCTATGATAATATTATTTTCTTCATTAGGTGATACACATATTATATGATGTTACGATTTATGGGATTTCCTCCCTTGGGATGGTATGGAAAGGAAACATTATCTCAGGAATCATCATAAGAACGTAGGGATTTATCTACCATCTGTATTCTATGCCATGTATATTTCATTTCTTGTACTGTGTGTTTTATACTTTATATTAATTGGTTGTTATGATTGAAATTTTTAACATTATTTGGGAAAACAATTACTTAAAGTGGTTACATCAACCTAAATGGTGTTTTTATGCATAGTTTGATGGTGTAATTTTTTTTAACCAATATTAATATAATCAAATCCTTAAAACCTTGGTTGAAAAAGATGATAATTTAACTAGTTTTAGTTAAATAGAGCTCCAATTAGAATTATATGATGTATACCTCTATTACTTGGGAATGGAATATTGTATAAATAAACCATTATATATACACTTGTTAAATTCTAACTCCTGGAATTAGAAATAGAAAAAAAAATTGTAGTTAAAAGGGATTAAAATTGAAAATTAAAGAGTGTTTATCTTTGGTTTGACAACCCATATAACTAAACCATTATAAAAAAGAATGTAAAAATTTCTATATAACTTAGACCTAGAAATGGGTAGTTGGGGTTAGTGTAATCACATGAAAAAAATATTTTTATGAGTTTATAGTGTCATAATTAGTGAGGAATTGATCTTATTACCACTTTCATTATCTGTAATGACCTCTTCTATAGTATTGTATTATGAGGAGTATGGTTAACATTATACATACATGCCTCCATGAAAACCTTGGGTTAAACACCTGGAAGGTGGCGATGACCACACTCTTAATGTGGTGGGACTTAAAGCATCATTAGTACCACCTGAGGCACCTCCCTTTTTACTTATTATCATACCTGGACTAGGAATTAATTCTCATATTAGAGAGGGTTTTGTTCACCTTGAACAGTACATGGATGGATGTCCGTAGGATGCATTGACCATGTCTGAGTTAACTTTAGAGTTCCAACAATAGTACCCGCTTGTTTTCTTTAGGGGTGAGGTGTCCCCAATGCTTCATAGTCTTTTTTATAAGATATGAATATGATCTTCAAGCATTTGGAGATTCCTCTAGATAGGAGGGTGAAACTTGAAACCTATATTCTTTGTGGATATTCCAAGTAATGGTGGGACACCCTTACCCAGGCATATTAGTATCGAGGCATGGTCTGGAGGGAATTCCAGGCTAGCTTATTTGATTAATTTTTCATAGATACTCTATAGGTTTATAGATCTATGGAATTCATGTGTCTAGAATATATTAATATGTATATCATGGATTACTCATCTCGATTCACTAATCTCCAACACTTTTCACCCACTCATGTGGGTCATGAGCTATTTAGGGAGAGATGTTTTAAGGATGGACTCAGGTATTCCACGTGATATCATGGGAATGTATTTAAACTAACTACTATCTCTAATATCTTAAAACGTTACCTTATATCCAAGAAAAATATGAGGGGATTTGAAGGAATGGTTCAAGTTGGTTCAGCTGCTAGGCCATGAAGTGAATCATCCAGTGTCAAGAAGCATCTCCATGAGACTTCATTCCAGGGTAGTAACATCTAGGGTGTATCCATTGGTAATTATTTGGTATATCATTAATGTGGTAGGTAGGGTCACATGAATCCTATATGTGATATAGACCCAGAAGAGTGTTGAACTTGCAATAAAATGGGCCATATACAGATATTTTAAAGGACCATTCCAAAAATTCTTAGTTATAGGGGATCTGTACCAATTCATATTCCTGGAGAGGGGTATATAATACCACACTAGGTAAGAATATAGAGCACTACTAGTTGGTTAGTCAGAAGAGGTGTTCAAGTTTGAGGAAACTAGACATAGGATGTATAGTGTTAGAAAAACAAAGGTTCTCAAGGAGGTGAAGTTGTAGCTTAGGGAAGTGGATCATTCCAATTACATGCAGTTTAGCCTACACATATTGAGTAGAGTGTCTGACCATATACATTGTGAGGTACGATCTTAATGGACTCGACTTTAGTTTTCACCTTGTTTGAAATGTGATTATTTCACTCATTCATATTTGTTTCTTTAATGGGGAGTCTGGGATTAGAAATTTAATACATATATGGGGTAATGTCCCTCAACACACCTCTAGGAATCCAATCAGAGGGAATTTTCAATTACAATTAGTTTCCATCAATATAGTCATATACCATTTTCTATGGGACCTTTTCATCCTTGAGAGAATAGGCTTCGACATAATTATTAGGATGGACAAGTTTGTGAACATTTGAGATTATATTTAATGTTATCAATGATAGGTTTCCTTATCATCACTTAAGGGTGGTAGCTATATTCATGAGGTAGAATGGGATATCTATAAAGGTCATGGTGCACATGAGAATCATGGGTTGGGTGGAGTTTTGTTCATATTTATGGTTTTCTTAGAGGACTAGTTTGTCACTTGTCCCGAGAAAATTAATTATTTATAAACCCAACTTATTACTAGTATAGTGGTGAGTGGGGGTTGATCCACAAGGAAGTAATTCTATGGATTTTTTTATGTGTAACCAAATAAAATAAAAAAAATAGAAACAATAAATAAGGATAGAAAGAGTGAGTGAAATTTTGGTGATGAAGTTGATGGAGGGAATATTGGGGGAAAATATAAAAAGGTCTAAGGAAAGAGAGAGAGAGAAAATAAAACAATGAAAATTAGTGAAATTCATGGACTGGAGCAGGGGAAATTGGTTGTTTGGGTAGCTTATTTTTATAAGAGTTTCTTTTTATTTTATTTTCTATCATTTTGGGGAAGTTGCAGTAGGACCATGAAAAGTGGCTAAAAACTCTATTGAGTGGACAATCCTAGCTTCTTCTTTTTGTGTTCCCCTTACATATATTTATATTCCCACTTCTTGATTTATAATAGAAACTACTCCCTAAATATGGTAAACAAACTCTCACCTGCCTCATTAAAATTGCTCCTGGACACCTTATGCAAGTTTGAATGGTTGGAGTTCTAGTTGTCTAGTGAGAAGGACACGCATCTTTATGAGTGACATTGCTAATTTGGTCACATAAAAAATTGGATCTATGTGGGTGATTTAGTCTACATAGCTTTTTGTATCAATGTATGTGATTTCCCACATAGTTTTTCCCTGCATATCTATTTAGGCTAACATATTTGTTTCTCTATGTAGCCAAATCTGATCGATGTAGCCATTTCTCCACATGGTCAAATCTGATTGATGTAGTTGTTACCCTTCACATAGTTGTTTCCCTTCTCATAGTTTATTTCCTCATCATAGGAATTTCTAATGTAGCAAAATCCCTTCACATAGTTAGTTGGGCCTTTGTAGCTGAATCTCTATATAGTTATTTGAGCTTCATATAGCTAAATATGTACATATCCTTTAGGGATGTATATGTTTCCCCCAACATACGTGATTCCCCACATTTCTAAATGACCCATGTAACTAATTTGACTCTTCTTAAATAATTCTTCCATTGAATTAAAATCATCACAAACTAGAGTAACTACATCCTAAGAATGATGTCTTCTTAAATAGATATGATTTGTTAAATCTTATAATATGAACCCCCTAAGATGGTCCACTTAAAGAAAAACATAAATCCTTCAAAAAGGGAATCTAGTGAATATTAGAGGAGCAATATAAACCAACAACATGAGATGTGGGCTCTCATATCACATTGTAGAACATTTGACTGTAGTCCTCAGTAGTGGTCAGGTTGTAGGAAACTCTAAATGGGGGACATGTATCAAAAGAGGTATCATAGGATTCCCCATTAATAGAATCTACATGTACTTTTTAATCATCCATGGAAATGTATATATATAAGTCAATACTGGAAGGGATTGGTGGTATCATTATCCTTTGATAGCAAATTCAGCAACGGGGAACTCTACTTCAAGATATTCTTGGGAAACTACCAATATGAAAATGATCCAGATGAAAAATATTGACTCGTGAATGTACCAATTCTTCTCTTCTTTGTATTTAATGTATATAAATTTCCAAGTGATATAAATTGTTCCCAAGAAATAAATTAGTTTTTATAATTTCCATGGTTAAATTTTAACTATAGTAGCTGGGATCAATTCAAAACCCAAAAAAAACATTTCCATTATAAAATTCAATAAATAGAAAATTCTAATATATTTACTCCAAAATTAAAAATTCATAATTAAAATATCAATTAACCATTAAATCTAATCTAATTAATCTATAGGGATGTGGAAATGTTTTAAAGAAAAGTGTCACATCAAAATCCCCCACACTTCAAATGTTTCACTCATGGTAAATTTTTTAATTTAAATGGTTCGTTAATAAAGGATTTGTGGTCAATTAAATCTATCCTACCTATGAGAGCACTAAATCATCCATTTAAATGTATTTTCATGCCTTCTATGTGATTTCATCACAATTCCCCACTTATATTTAAACTTAAATATCATTTCCAAGAGCAAAGACCATAGAGACCCAAGTGGAATTAGATCCATAACAAAAGGAACAAAAAATTTCACTCTCCCCTTGGTTCCTAAAATAAAGAAGTCACTTCCCAATTTTTTTATAAAAATTAAATGATTTTAATATAAATCAATTTGCCCAATTTTCATATAGTTTCAATATTCCCCTCACTTTAATGAGCTCATTTTTGACAGGGGTCACTTTATTTCAATTTTTCTCAACCATGAATATTTGCAAGCACTTTGTAGAGAACTTGTTGATTTGGATTTATTTACAGAAACACACCATATACCCTTGTCTCAGATACTCACCATGTGATCCCAATTTCCTATTTTATTATATATTTAAAGTATTTATAATACTTATCGGTTGGGTTAGATCCCTAAGGTGTTCCATGTTACCCAGTCTAAGTAGCTAAGTTCAAATTCAATTTCAAGATTCCACAATTTATATTTTCAAATTCATAAGAGTCTAACCTATCAATCATACCTTCCCTAGTTTTCAAGAAATATTTCTATAAAAAAGTAGACAACAACACTCATAAATCACTCAATCACTACAAATTTAGATTCAATTAAATCCCCCAAATAGGTTAAGCCATCTTTCCTTAAATCAACCACTTTGAGTTTTTATTGATCCAACCAAGAGACACCCAAAATTTCTATTTAAACAGACCAAAACTATTTAAATTTCTCAAAAGAATGTGAATTTTGAAAAAAAAATGGGTTTTTTTTATGTGCAGAACTAAATCATAGCTAAGTTATAGGATGAAGTCCCATATCCCCATATATAAAACCCAACATTGTCATAGATGTTGAAATATGGTTTCATGAGAGATCAAAAACCGTACCATTTCCACACTTCCAATTAGTTTTGAAAAAAAATAGTATTAAAGTTCATGATTTTAATTTTCATATTACAAATAAAATAATTTATCATTTGATTCAAAATGGAGCATGATAAATAATAAGGTAGCAGAAAAATAATAAGATACCCCCACACTTAGTTTTCAGTAGGAAGAATAATTAAATGGGTAGAATTAGAACTAACACTTCCCTAAAATGAGGTAGGATTCTCAAATATCATCCAAATAATACTTCCATTCTCCTAAACATATAGATAAATATAGATAAATGTTGAGTTTTATATAAATGGGAGACATTATTTAGTAGAATTTGTCATGAGTAATGAGAAGAAAATAATAAAAAACAAAGAAAACAAAAAATAAGGAACCATGGGTTGACTCCCATTAAGAACTAATATTAGATTCTTCAGTTAGACATAAAAATTTATTCAATCCTAAAGATAGAAGATAGATACCATTACCTTTGTTTATTCCTAAAAATAATGATTTAATCTTTTTCCATTGACCAAAAATGTCTAGTTATTAGTTCTAATTAACTCCACTACTTTGTTTATCAGAACTCTTAAAATAGTGAATGGGACTAACCACTTGTATTTGAGGTTATTAGGAAATAACTTCAACCTAGAATTTAAGAGAAGAACATTTTTTCCCACTTCAAAGTGCCTATTTTGAATCAGGGAATCATGAAAAGTTTTTTTCTTTTCTTTATAGATCCTATAATTGTCCTAATATTCTCTTTATATTTCATCCAACTCACTTAATTTTAGCAGTTTTCTTTCCCCATGATATTTGAAATCTAAATTCAAGGCTTTAACTTCCTAAATGGATTTAGTTTGGATCTCCATAGGCAAGTAACAAGTCTTTCCAAAGAGAATATGATATGGATACATACCATTTAGTGTTTTGAAAGCAGTTTGATAAGCCTATAGTGCTTCATCTAACTTTAAGGACCAATCCTTCCTTGAGCTATTGATAGTCTACTCTAACTTATGGTTAGAGAATTCATCTTGGATACTAGATTATGTATGATTGGGTGTACTAGTCTTGTGTATACATTCATACTATTCTATCAAATCCTTAAACTTGTAGTTCTTAAAGTGAGTCCCATTATTAGTGATAAAAGCCTTTTTCACTCCAAACCAGGAGAAAATGTTCTTTTTAACAAACTTTATCACACTGCTAGCTTGATTATTTAGAAGATAAATTACCTCAACCCACTTTGAAACATAATCAACCATAACCAAAATGTATTAATTTAAATATGAGGAAATAAATGGTCCCATGAAGTATGTTCCCTAAAAATCAAAGTTCTCAACTTCCAAAATGGTCTTTTTAGGTATCTCTTGATTCATGCCCACATTACAAAGTTGTTGAAATGTATCACATCCTACAGCTAAACTTTGAGTATCTTTAAATATTGTGGGCCTATAAAATCAATATTGTAGAACCTTTTTAGTAGTTCTTTCACTAATATGGTGTCTTCACCATAAAGATAAATGAAAACTCTCTAAAATGGGAAAAAGTATTCATAAGTATCACATTTTTTACTATACCATGAGAACACCTTTTAAAAAATAAAAGGCCATCCCATAAAAAGTACTCGATCTTCGAAATAAACTTCTTCCTCTAGTTATGAGAAAAATATATAGGTATAATTATAGCAAAAATAAATTTAATCAAGTTAGAAAATCATGGATAACTCTTTTGATAAATAGTGAAAAGATTTTCTTATAGAAAAGAAAATTTTATTTCCCTTAGGTCTTCATTTAGGTTATTGGGAAGCCTATACATTTTTTCAACCACAACATTTTCAACAAAATGTTTATAATTGACAACTAAATCAAATTCTTGAATAAATAAAACTCATATCATCATTCAAGGTTTAGTTTAATTCTTAGAAAATATATACTTAAGGTTTCAATAGTCTATGAAAACAATATATTTGGATCCAATTAGATACTACCTAATCATTTCTAAGAAAATAACACTACTAAAAGTTCATTTTCTATTATTTTGTAACTCCTTTGTGCCTCATCTAAAAATATTCAAGAATAATAGATAACATAAAACTTCATCTCTTTCCTTTGGCCTAAAACAACTCCCACCATATTGTCACTAGAATTACAAATTATTTTGAAAGGAATACCCTGGTCTAAGGTAGTGATAATGGGTAAATATGTAATCTTTTCCTTATGTAAATTAAAATAATTAAAACGCTTCTCAAAAAATGGGAATGGTGTGTCCTTAACAAGTAGGTAACAAAGTGGTTATGTTATTTGAGAAAAGTCTTTGATTAATCTCCTATAATATACAGAATTTCCTAAAAAACTTTTGATAAACTTGACATTATCAGGTGGTGGAATATTTTTAATGATGTAAATTTTAGAAGTATCATCCTATAATCCATTATTTTAATCCTTATGTCCCAGAACAATTCATTTAGTTGCTATGAACTGATATTTTACTTAATTCAATACAATATTTTTCTCTTCACACCTTTGTAAAGTAGATTTATTATTTTACAATAGTTTTCAAAGTCAGATCCCACAATAGAGAATTCATCCATGAACAATTCGATAGATATCTCAATCATATAAGAAAAAATAGTCATCATGCAACATTGAAAAGTAGTTGGGGAACCACACAAACCAAAATTCATTCATCTATAAGAAAATTTCCTGAATAGGTAGGTGAATTTGGTTCTCTATTGATTCTCAAGGGAAACATGAATCTGATTATACCCATAAAAACCATCCAAAATGTAAAAAAATTTATTTCCATCTATCCTCTCCAACATTTGATCTAAAAATGGAATTGGAAAATGATCTTTTTTGGTAGAATATTTAAGTTTTTTATAGTCTATAAAGACTCTACATTTGTTCACCATCTAAATTTATATTTGTTCATTCTTATCATTAGTGGTCATAGTGACTCCACTCTTCATAGGGAATGAAAAAAATATGGATTACCCAAGGCTTTTCTAAAATAGGAAATATTATTCTAGAATCAATAGTTAAATAAATTTGTATCAAATAAATTCCTCCAAGGTACTCATATTGTCACTTGAAAAATGAATTGTAAAAAAGTTTATTCTTCATCACTACTAGAGTCACACAAGAATTCACCATATGGAATTTCCTCAAGTAAGGTCAAAATATGGTCTCCAAAAAATTCATCTAAGTAACCTAGGAATTCCCTTTTAAATTCATCTAGGGGATCATCATCCTCATACAAAATAACTCCCATGTAGGTTTCTGTAGATAAATTGAGAGTATCAATGATTTCAATAATAATCTATAAAAACTTTTCTTCCTCATGTAAAAATCCATCAAAATTCAGAAACTCAATTCATGGTATAATATGGTCCAGGGGTGGTTCTTTAGTATTTTTGAGAAAATTAAATTCCCTATCATTAGAAAGGTTTGAAATAAATTTTAATTTCAAAAAATAAATGAATCCCCCCCACAAGTAGAAATAAAATGTATTCAAAGAATAATGGGGGATTATTGGCCACATTTTATGTTCAAAATTAGAAAATAAGCAAGAAAACAAAGATTACCCACTCCAATAATAAAGACATATACCCTACCAACTGAGTGGGTAATTGATCGATCTGCAAGCTATAAAACGATATTAGTGGGTTGGGGAACTACTTGCCTAAATTTTTAGAAAAAAATATAGGGGAATAAAATTAATACTCACTCCATTATCACACTAGAAATTGAACTCAGAAACCTTATCACCAAAAGTTCAAGGAATAACAAAACTCCTTAGATCTTGTCATTTGAGATGTATCATATTCTTCAGGAATACACTACTTTCATATATGATATTATGGGTTGTAAACTCTTCCATAGTTTTATTACTTGAAAAAAATTTCTTGAGATATTTCAAAAGAAGGTCTTTGAATGAGATATTTAAGAAAATAGATATCAATATTCAGTTTCTTGAAAACCTTCAAAATTTTGAACATTTTAGAATCCTAATTTTCTTTCTTGATCCTCTAAGGGAAGTGAATAGTAAGGGTAATTCATTATAGATATAGGAATCCTTCCATATTAATATGAAATGTTACACTTTCCTTTAGTTTTATTACTTTCTAGGTCCTCTTGTAGTGATTTTTCATCAGGAAGAATAGGTTGTGGCTGACTTTTGGTAGAGCAGTCTAAATTTAAAGATTAGTTAGATTCCAAAATGAGTTTATCCTGTTAAATTATATTTTCATTGGTATAATATTTGGGATATAATTTGACTTACTCATCAATTTATTGACCTCTCCATGTGGTGAATACTATATAATTCTCTTTAGGATTTGACTTAGTAGTGATAGGTAGTTTCCCTTTATCTATAACACCTTCATTTTTGACTAACTGACCAACTTGTAACTCTATAGTCATAATCCTAGCTTCTTGATTTTCCTTATCAAAATAAATCTTCTAATTTTTCTCATAAAATTGACCCATTATTTTTTAGATCATACCTTTGACTTTATCTTGTGAACTTAGTGGCCCGTGTCTTTATTGATGTAGGAACTACTATCTATTATGTTGAAAAATAGGGGTATATGAGGTTTTATCACTCCATGCTCCCTCCAAGATAGGTTGTTATAGTTCCAGTAGACTTGGTTATAGTTATTTTAGAAATTATAATATCTTGGCTACATCATAGGGAAATACCTGGTATATTTATCATTTTCATAGACTTGGGTCAGCATATCAAAGTTTATAATGGAGGACTATAAATAGAAAAACATCCCACATTGAATACAATACTCCCTTAGAGTATGTTAAGCATGTATATTATAAAAACTAGAAGATTTTCCTTCATCTAGATATATGGGGGTGGTTTCCTTCCTAATAATAGTCCCCCTAGAAAATTTCTATTGGGAATTTTGTGCCAAATTTTTGAAAATCTTCTTGAGCTCTTCTGTTATTTTTTTGGAAAAATATCCTCTAGAGGACTCATCAACTAAGGTTTGATGATATAGTGTAACTCTATTATAAAAGGTATCCATGATAAATTATGGTGTACATTAATGGTTGGGGAAATTTATATGAATCCCATTGAAACTATCTCATGCTTCATGGAATAATTTACTTTCCTATTGTAAAAAAATAGAGATTTTATTCCTAATTTTTGAAATCATTCTCCTTAGGTAAAAATTCATGAAAATGTATTATAGAGCTGGTCCCATGTATCAAATATTTCTTCATACAACTATTGGAACCAAAAAATTGAATTAACATTCAGAAAAAATGGAAAAACTCTCAACTTTAATTCCTCCTCACTTAATCCTCAAAGTGGAAACTACTACACTATTCAATAGAAATCTCTAATAAAATCCGGTGAATAATAATTGGTTAATCCATGGTAAGATGATAGTATAGAGTGGTGGGATTTCTTAACATCATATTTTCTAGATCTTGGGGTCCTCTTAATTCATGACGGGTTATTTGACATTATAAGCACATCAAAATCTGTATGACTCACTATAACCATTATCGTATTTCCAATTGGAAGAGGATTGAAATTTTCTCCTCGGTTTAGATTTTTATTTTTTTATTGACCAGGTATTAATCAGGATTTTCCATATCTTATTTCTTATTGATTTTCAAGGAACTCAAATTTTTTTTTAATTTTAAGGATGAATTTCTCTAGTTCTTTAAATGATGACTAATTTTTCATTAATGCTCTATGAAAAACTAGAAAAAAATATTTCTTTTTATTTTATTGGTCGTACATGAACTTCCCCAAATATGTTCCCAAATTTTTTCCATGAGTCCTAGGTAATCACTGGGCCTGGGAATAATTATTTATTTATAAACCCTACTTAATAATAGTGTAGTGATGAGTAGGGCTCAATCTGGAGGGAGGGACTTCTGTATAAGGTGTGTTGTATAAAACCAAGTAAAAGAAAAAAATAGAAATAATAAATAATGAAGGAAAGAGTGAGTTCAACGGTGGTGTGAATTTGATGAAGTGAATATTATGGAATAGAAAATAGAAAAAGGGATAGGTATTGAGAGAAATAAAATAAAACAAAGAAAACTAGAGAACTGTATATACTAGAGAAGGTAAATTTGGTTAGTTAGATAGATTAATTTTATAGGAGTTTCTTTTTATTTTATTTTATATTAGGGGAATTCACTGAGGACCAGGAAAAGTGGCTAGAAAAATCTCTAGAGTGGCCAATATATAGATAAAATGAATCTCCACATTCTCAAATAAAGACCACTTAACCTACTCATTGAGGAAACCTGATAGCCCAACCATGTACAGTATACCCTCATCTCAGATGGACTTCTATATGTTAATTTATTAATGACATAAACAACTAAAATAACTCTTGGTATGTTCAGATAGTTGAGGGTCATAAATTACTTGACCGGTGAGAAAATGGTGGAATCCTATATTTATTAACACCTGGGTGAAGTAAAAATGCCTACCAACTCAACCTTATTCCTCATGATATATTTACTCAACTATATCAACAAATATATTCATCATATCTGAAGGGTGATTTAGAAATAGAGGATCAAAATAAAACTGAAAACACAAAGAATGCCCTCACAAGGGCTTCAAAATAATAAAAAATATAGGATTCTCAGTAATGTTTCCCCTCATTCACCTTGATTATTCTGTACCTTCTACCCGTTCCCCCAATAGACCCTCTCGAATACCCATTTTTTTTGTTTCCCATGTGTATATATTTATATTCCCACTACTTCCTTTCTAACAAAAACTACTCCTTAATTGTGGTACACCAACTCTTACCTACCTTTTCGAAACTACTAATGGCCACCTCATGCAAGTTTGAATGGTAGTATTTTTAGCTAGCTATATAATATGACCCTCATCAGCATGAGAAACATAGATGATTTGGCCACATAACCAACTGGATCTATGTAAGATATTTGGTTTATGTAGATATTTGTATTGAAATATTTGATTTTCCATGTAATCATTTCCCATGTATCCATTTGGGCTGATGTAGCTATTTCTCTATGTATCTGAATCTGATTGATGTTTTTGTTTCTCTATATAGACTAATTTGATCAACGTAGTTGTTTCCCTTCACATATGTATTTCCCTTCACATAGATAATTTCCTAGACATAGGCATTTTTGACACAGTTGAACCCCTTCATATAGTGGTTTAGGCCTATGTAGCAAAATCTAGACATAGGAATTTGAGCTTCCCATATCATAATTTGCATGTAGTCTTTCACGACATAGGTGTTTCGGCTGACGTATGTAATTCCCCACATCAATGATTCCCCACATAACTGATTTGACCCTCCTAATGCAATTCTGCTTCTGAATTTGAATTGAAACAAATCAAAGGCACTTTAGCATGAGAATGGTGTCTTCTCAGGAAAATATTATTTGTTCAATCCTAAAATAAAAACCCCCTATGATCGTCTATTTAAACATAAAAGTACATCCATTAAAAATGGAATCCAGTGAATATGGTAGGATTGGTATTGACCACCACAAAATAAGTTGGATCTTTGGAAGAACAACTCATATTTCAGCACATTTGAGTGCAGTCCTACATAGTGATCAGGTTTCAGCAAAATTTAAATGGGGGGAACATAAGAAAGAGGTGGAATAGAATTTTCCATTGATATTATATGCAATTCATTTAAAATCAGCCACTGTAATGTGCATATGTAAGTCAAGAATGGTAGGGAGTGGTAGAATCAGTATCCTTCAATAGCAAATTCATCACTGGGGAACTCATATTCAAGATGTTCCTGGGAAACTATCAATATGAAAATGATCTAGATAAAAAATATTGACTCATGAATGTATAAATTTGGATCTTATTTTTATTTCCTATATATAAATTTCCAACTAATTTCAATTTTTTCCAAGAAGTGAATTAGATTTCACAATGTCCATAATTAAATTTTAGTAGTAGCTGGGAAAACTTTAGCACCCAATAACATACATTTCTATTATAAAATTCAATAAATATAAAATTCTAATAGATTTTATCCAAACTTTACAATTATTCATTAAAATATCAATTACCAATTTAAAACTTATCTAATTAATCAAAAATATATGTGGTAAAGTGTGAAGGAAAAGTTTTATAACAATGGACTCTTACTAGATGATTAGGCATTATGGAAGGCTATCTTTCCTCTAGTTATGGACCATTTTTGGGATATCTTCTCTGAGGAATTTTCTAAGCTACCACCTAAGAGAGAGGTTGAATTTACTATTGATATTATGGTAGGATTGATACTGATATCCATTTATCTATATATGATATCATCTGCTGGGCTCTGGGAACTCAAGAGGTGGTTGGAGGACCCAGAATCCAAGGGGTTTATTCAACTGAGTACATCTACTTGGGTCTCATTGGTACATTTCACTGAGAAGGTATATAGTTATTTGAGATTATTTGTGGATTACTGATGGTTGAATCTTCTTATAGTTAAAAACTAGTACCCTCTTCCTCAAATAGATGATTTATTCAACTAGATTTAGGGAGTTAGGATCTTCCTGGATATTAATTTGTGGTTGATATATCATCATGTGAGAGTTAGGCCCTTTTACATACCATATACACCATTCTGAAGAAAGTATGGATTATATGAGTATTTGGTAATTTTGTTGGGTCTAAAAAACTCACCTTATGTCTTTATAGACTTAATAAATCTGGCCTTCCACCCCTACTAGGATGTCTTCATCATCATTTTTTTATGATATATTTTTGTACTCTATATCACGGGAGGAGCATGTGTGGCATATAGAGGTCATTTTGACTACTCTCTCAGAGCAATGGGTTTATTTTAAACTCTTAAAATATAGATTTAATATTTATAGAGTTCACTTTCTGGGTTACATCATATCAAAATCAAGGGTATTAGTGGATCCTTATAAGGTGAGAGAAGTTATTTTGTGGGAGAAGCCTAAGAATGTTTTTGATATTTGAAGACTCTTGGGAGTATCCGATTACTATCAATGATTCATTCATAACTTTTATCACCTCACAGTGACACTTATAGTCTTGAACAAGAAAGGTGTAAGATTTTTATTGTCTAAATCTTATGAAAATGATTTTTAAGAATTTAAAGGAGAATTTTCCTCAACAAAAATCCTAATTTTTCTTAATCCTAGAAAAGGGTACATATTTTATTCTGATGAATTTGACATCAACATAGTAGCTATATTACTATAAGCGGAGAAAGTTATGGAATATGGTTCTCAATTATTGTGGAATCATAGGTGCAACTACCTGATGTATGACCTTAATTTAGCCATTTTTGTTCATTTTATGTGTTACTGGGGACATTACCTCATGGGGATCATTTAATGGTATATACAGAACATAAGAGCCTCAAATATATATTTTCTTAGTGGGACCTAAACCTATGGTAGTGGATGTGGTTTTAATATCTTCATTATTTTAACTTTGAACTTGCATATAGGATAGGGAAAGATAATATTGTTATAGATTCTATGAGCTAAAAGACTCATACTCAGTTGGTTTAGGAATCTAGTAGTGAATGGCAGCTGATTTCACTATTTGCTGAAATGTGTCTTGATGTTCAAGAGTGTTAGGGGAAACCTATCCTCACTAATTTATCAGTGGTTCCATCACTTTTGAATCAAATAATATGAGGAAAATTCTTGATCATTAAGGATCCTGAGGGATAGTTTTATGGTGAGGAGCCACTGCTTGATTGATTTATTGATGAGGATGAGATTTAGCGTGTCCATGAGAATTTATAGGTCTCTACAGGAATGTTATAGGAATTCATTTAAGAATATACTGATTCTAGTTGGGTTTTTCATCATATAATGATGAAAATTTATCATGATTTGTTCCACTAGTACTTGTTTCTTAGGATGAATAAGGAAACTGTGGTATTTTTCACAATGTGATCCATTTATTAGTAGGTGAAAGTGGAACTCTAGTTGTCTGCTAGAATATTACTTTCATTACCCATCCTAGAATTAAAAAGGGATAATGTCACTATGGATTTTATTATGGGGTTTTCAAAGTTATCATGAGGCAGTGATTCCATATGGGTTATTTTTGATAGGATGGAGAGGGAATCCTATTTTTACCTATTAGGGAAACCTTATCCATAGAAAATCTTGGGAGATTATATATTTGGGAATTCATATTCCTTCATGGGATTCATGTGACATTGTATTTTATAGGAATAGTTGGTTCACATCATGTTTTCTGAAGGGGTATCTGAAGTCTCTTGGCTCATAGGTACTCTTGATTATAGATTATCACCCTCAAACTAACATCTATTCTGAGTGAACTATATAGTAACTGGAGGATATTCTTTATGAATGCATCCTCAATTTTAGAGTCTCGTGGTAGAAACACTTAAATCTTATTGATTTCAAATATAATAATAAATTTCAAGATACAATTCAAATGGATATTTATGAGTCTCTTTACACTAGGTCTTTCTATTTACCTTTGTGTCAGTTAGAGGTTATATAGGTAGTGCTACTGGGACAAATTCTTGTTTAGGAGACATTGGAGCAAGTGGAATAGAATAGGTAGCATATGTAAATGGATTATTCTTGGTATAATTCATATATAGATCAACTTCACAAAAATTTGGAGTTTTAGGTGGGGGATCAATTATTCTTACATGTTTTTCCTAAATTGGTTCATTGATAAATTCATAAGAAACGAAATCTAGAACCTAGATTTTTTGGTCCATTCTATATTTTAGGGATGATCTGGATGGTAGCTTATCAATTAGATGTTCCTCAGATGTATAGTGTTATACATGATCTCTTCTATATATCCTATATCCACCATTATTATCCCAACCCATCTCATATTTTTTATCCTAAGAAATTTTAATTAGATGATTATGCTTCATTTGAGTAGTTTCTAATTCATATCATCGACCATAGATTGAAGAATATATGGGGTATAATGGTTTAAATAGTTAAATTTTTAAGGAAACATATCCATATTATAGAGTAAAAATGGGAATCGGTGACTGATATACAAGCTCAGTGGCTTGATTTATTCTCTGATGTATCACAACAACCCTCAGATGTACAACTTGGGGATGAGTTATCTTAAGAAGTGGAGGTTTTAATACCCTTCTCTTTTTCAAGGTATGAATCCTTTAATATTTTTCATAATTCACATAATTTTAAATTAATGGAAGTTTCCAAGGTAGTGGAGGAGTTTTCATGAGTGTTTGGGAAGGTTTAGGCTCAATTTTTTAGTTTTGGAAAAGGTAAAGCAGGGTGCACGGTTAGTTCATGGTTTGTGCTAACCATGAACCATAGCCATGTGACTTCAAAAGGGGAAGAGAATGATTTTTTAAACTATGTTATAGGGGCCTACAAACCATGTGAAGGAATATATTTTATTCCAGATCTATCACACTTGGTTTTAACATGGTTTGAATAATCGTTCACCTAACTATATGGGTTTTGGACTTCTGGACAATGTGGTTCACATAGTTAGTGCTTGGTCTGGCCAATCATGTGGTCAAACCATGAAGCCAGTTAAAATGGTTAAAATTTACCTTTTTCCCTTTCCACACATTATATATAATTTTGGTATCCACCCCCTCTATTTCACATAGTAACTCCATCATAGGTTCTCCCTCATCCTCAACTCCAAGATTAGGGTATCTCCCTTGTCTAACCTCTGGTTTCATCATCATCTATCATGTTGGAAGGATCTTTGTAGGGATATCACTCCATTATCTTCCAATATTATTTTTAATTTCTATCCATAGTTGAATGGGTGGTGTTAGTCATCTATTTTTCCATAGTATCTATGTTCAGGTTGATGTGTCGAAGGAACCATTGGATTGGGTGTGGTTAACAGTCAGAGAGTAATTCTAGTGTAAGTAGGCAGTCGTTTGTAAATCACTGACAGATTGCTATATTTCATGTGGTTGGATTGGTAATATAGCTTCTGTGTTCCACTATGGTTGGTTTAGACTAGTTTAGATGTCAAAGGAGAGTTATGTTAATCATGACATTCTAGGTGTGGTTCTACGAAGCTATATCAGGGACGAACATCATGAAGACATACTGAAGGAGGTCCATATGATTAATGATAACCCTATAGCATCCCAAACAATTTTAGCTAAGGTTGCCTCTTCTCAGTGTAAATTAGGGGTGTTGGTTGACAATCCAAATGTGGTGGATGTTTTTTCCTGATTTAAATAGTACTTGGGTGTTTGTGATTAGATATAGATTACTAGAGGATCTAAAGAGGTGCATACATTAGTTTTTGTGGATTCAAGGCCAGAGGTAGTGTGCATTGGTAATGGAATCTCCCTCATAGAACATGTTCATAAGGCCTCAGTTTTTGTTTCAAAAGAATATAAGGGATGGGATAATTCTTTACCTTATCATGGGGGAAGGAAAATCTAGATTTCATAAATCTAATCATAATTTTAAGAAACTGTTTTTCAAGGTTGGTTAAGGAAGGTCCAGACCAAGAGTGTGCTTGGGAAGAGCATTAGGATAGTCTGGGTATTAGATTACCTTTTTTAACTGATAATATCAAAGGGGGTCAATGTGACACCCCAAACCTTTTTCTTGTGTAATAATAATACCATATGGTTTTACTTTGTTTAATTTTCATACTATCCAAGAAAAGTTTTCAAAATAAAAACAAGGCATGTTTTATTCAATGAAACACTGAAATGATTACATTGTATCAAATCCAAAAGAGTCCTAATACCCTAATATACCCACTAAAAGTCCTATTAAAATCATAGGGAGACCACCAAATACAACAAAAATCCCAAGAAAATAGTGGGGGTCCTTCGAATTCATCACGATGAACATCCGTATAGCTAGAACCACAATAGCCATGCTAAGCATCAGAGGAATGATGAGCACCATCTTTACCAAATTTTCATGAAGCTAAAATACCCTAAACATGTATTTATAAAGGTCTTTTTGAACATTGGAATACATATGACCGTTATTTCCCTTTTTAGGGTCATTGGAGTTTAAAATGAAGTCACCGTTATAATCTTGTTAAACCAAAATAATTTAAGTAAAAAAATTAAGATATATTTTATAATTTTTAATAAAATATATATAATTTCCTTAATCATTTTAATTTTTATTATGTGTTTTACATCATGGTTTAAAATCATATTTTATGAAACTTAGTATGATTTCAAAACTTAGGTAAGTATTTCGAATACTTTTTTTAAAAATGTTTCAAATTTTTTAAATATCCTAGTGTTATGATGGTATTTTAAAAATCTTTTTAACTAATGGTTTAATGAATGTAAGTATTTGGTTTGATAAATTAATTTCATGTATAGTTATTATAGATATTCCTTTTAAAAAATAAAAAATAATGACTTTACTAAGTATTTTAAGTATAAAAGCATCTTGAATGTTCTAAGTATTTGAGTACTTTAAAATTGTATCTTTGAACACGTTTAATTGAACTTATCTTTTGGAAGCATAATGTTTTAAAAACTTAAAATGAATTTGAAATCATGAATTTTGGGTTTTAGTGAAAATATAAATTACATATTTTTACTTTAATTAATTCAAAGAGAATAATGCATTTTGTTTTTGAATTTGAAAACATGTTTATGAGAACTTTTATTAATTAAAAGTTATACTCTTGGTCATGTGATGACAAAATATAATTTATATGTTGATTTGTGTACTTTAATCTTCCAAAGATTAAAATAAAGTAGGAATCATGGTTTATAAAATTAAAGATATTCTTTATTTAATGAAATTTTTTATTTTTTATTTTCATTTCTTTTTCTAGGGTTATATGGTTTATTTTGAAAGTTGGTTTTATAAAAAATATATACCCTAGGGGATAGCCCTATAGCTGTGCCGAAGGAGGTGGCATGCGCTACTACAAGAGTAGGCGGCCGAGCCTAGGCCCTTCAACCTCAGCACAGGCCAGCCCATGGGTGTGTGTGTGCGCGCCTACAAGAACGCATGGAGGAACCGAGCAGCGTGCCAGCGTGCGGGGTGGCACAGAGGTAGGGGTGGTCATAGAGCTTTCCCACAGAAGACCAGTACGGGGTGGTACCAGGAGGGGTAGGGGGATTTCTGAGCTCAATCTGGGATCTCTAGGGTTATAAAGTGGCCACGAAACCCATCTTGTTTTGATGTGGGATGAGGTTTTTTAAGCGAAACATGATACAGATCATCTGATCACGCCACACGGGATCTGGATCAGTCTAACCATCGAATCTCCACTGTTGTGGATTTACCTCCATGTTTTCCTCATCCATCCGTTCAAACTAAGTTTTAATATCATCCACCCAAACCTTTTAATAATTTGTGTCGCACTGTATCCATTCGATTATATTCTAGATCTAATCTCAACCCTCCATCATTTTTTTTAACTTTGGATTCACCCTATCCTCCGATCAGATCCCGTTTGATCTAGACCGTCCATTTATTTCTGTTTTTCTTCTCCTCTCTCCTTCTTCCTCGTTCCAACTAGTGGTCACCCATAATTTTCTTCTTTCTTCTTCTTCTTTTTTCTTCTCCCTTTCTCTTCAGATCAGCCACTGATTTTTAACATAAGTCTCGATTGATCTTATTTTTTATTATTTTATTTTGCTTCACTTTCAAGTTCGTGCAAACTTTCTGTTTTTATATATATAATATAATCACTGATTGAATTTGGGTTTTTTTAAGTGAGATGTTGGATTTGTTTTGTTTCGGTCAGATTTTGAGTCTTTTTTTATATTTTGTGTGTATAAATAATTGTATATAAAATATATAGAGAGAGAGAGAGCCTATATAAACCCTATTTTTTTCACCTGTAATTTCACCTGCTTTCTTCTCCTCAATGTGCGAACATCCCCTGCACAACCCTGTTGCTCTCTTGAAGCCATGTAAGGGATCAATTTTCTATGTTTTCATTTTTTTTTTGTAAAACACCTACACCTTTGTGTATATACATATATATATATAAATACACACCATTTTATACTGCTTCAAAATCATAACTCAAGTTAGGTTTTTCTAAATGTGTTTTTGAAGTATATAACACATGAAAGGGAATTTATGCTTCAATTTCTATATGCAAACCCTTCTTATCTATTTTTACATTTCACGGTGGTATGTATATGTACATAATTTCTTCCTAACCCATTTTGGAATTTCAAAAAAAAATTATATGTATACTAATATATATGATTTTTTTATAACAAACCATTTTGGTTTTATTATCTTTTAATGGTGATCAACTGTTTTTAAGTGATGTTTCCTAAAAAATGAAATACATGTATGGGTTTAGTTCATCATGTTTTTATTATGAAAACCCCTTATTTACAATTCATGTATGTATGATTATGTTTAAAAGTATATATATATATATATATATATATATATATAATTTTTATTATGTAACAAATCGGAACTGAGTTTTCACAAACCTATCCTAATTGATTAAATTAAGTTTATGAATAATAGAATAGTTTCAATAATATTGTTAAACCTTGTTTTGGGTTATACAGATCCCAAACATACACTTTGTGTATATAAATATGTATAAGGTCTTTTATGATTTTCAAACCCACATGAATACATATATTTCGAAATTGATTCTTCAATTAGGTTGTATGATGGGTTTCATGTTTTATCATATATATATATTCATGCATGATCAAATCTGTCTAATTATTTATTTTATGCATGAACACTTCACATGAAATAATCCATACTTTGTATTCCAATTTTTCATAATAAATTCCTCTGATTATTTAAGTTTTCTTTTTAATATTTTATATAACAATTAACATTGCATAAATTAAATGAGTATCTAAAAATCAAAACATGTAAACATGGCTTGAAAAGGTTCATATCCTTAAGGGTTTAATCCAAGAGTTGTTATTTGATATGAGGACCCATTATTTTATGTGTACTATTTTTTAATACATGTGTAAGATTATGTTGTTTTAGTTTATGCACGTCACTATTAAATCTGAAACCAACAAGTCTAGTCCTTTTACATTTATGGAATAATCCTTGTCAGTTATGAGTATGTATGAAAAATTATTATGGAATAAGAATGTAATTATTCAATGTAGTATGGGACCTTATGAATATAAGACCATACTATACATATGAGGAATGTATTGGTCTTAAATTATAAGATGGGTGCACCCAGATAGAGTTTTAATGCTTTGGGTAAGGTTGAGTCTCAAGAGACGTTATATGCGATGGTCTGGGTGGATAGACTTGGATTTTTCTGCTATGGGAAACAGGATTGGCAGTTAGCCTTGACCCGTACTACTATGGGAAACGAGATTGGTGGTTAGCCTTGACTCGTACTAAGTCATGTTTTATGGTCTCAACGCAAGGCCTTGACAATTTCTGGAATTATGCATTCCCTCATTATGTATTGGAAAATGATTAACTAAGGAATTTTTTAAATAATAGAATATCCCTTGGTTAATAATCTTATATGATAATGGTGATGAAGGAATAAGGCATAATTACGTATGCAAATGGAAAGTTATACAAGTAAAGGGTATCTAAAGTTAAGGTTATTTGAATTTCATTTAATTTATAAAGAATCATGATATGATTGCTTATGTTTACAACTATGCACTTATAGTTGGACTTACCAATTTATGAATTATAAACATTTCATGCATTACTTGTACACATATGCACACTCTGATTTATGTTTTACCCACAGTTTTTAAGTAAACACATATGAATCTTGTGTAAAAGATATTTTTGAAAAATGTTTTCAAGTAAATTTTGAAAATATTGATGACATGCCTCAAGAAGTAATGTTTTACTCTTAAGAAAACATTTTATGATTATTCCAAAGGTTGTTGTTTTAAAAGGGGAATTTCTTCAATTGTTTTAAAATCCCTTACTAGGATTTCTTATCCTCACCCTACATTTTCAATTTATTTTACAGGGTTTAGTAGATTATTCCAAGCTTTGATTACTCTTATGTAACGACATCAATATGAAGCTTAACTTTGTCAAGTTTTTGGAAGAAGTGTTTTAGTAGAATTTGGTTTTCCAGAACCTAAACCGAATCGATCCTCTATATTGGAACAAGATGTGTAATTGTTTTAAGCATTTGTTTATGAAAAAAATTGCACACCATGTTTCAGGCACCAATTCCCGACTTCTCAGGTCGGGTTCGTGACATTTGGTATGAGAGGATCATTTTATACAACCCTAGAAAATTAAAACAACATTAAAAACTTGATTATGTTTTACTAAGTAAATTTCTTCCTAAAATTTTCAGATGGCATAAAAAACAAGCCTTATGTCTCTTCCAATGGAAATATTAGAAACTATAGTGGTAAAATAATATTTAGAAGGCTATGAGAGTTTTGAAAACCTTTGTTTGTGATGCAAACACCTCTACCATGTATCCAGTTCTCCTCGTGCACTTCAAATTCACCTAGGATCAGGATTCTACTATATTCTAATAATTAAATATCAATTTCCATTCTATGAATGGAAGGCAAAGTATTTTTAGGGTTTGTTTAAATGATTTACCCTAGCTGGGAATGCTTCATCTCTAGAGTAATTCCAAGAGGCTGCCCAGGTTGGTGACTCCAAGAAGCGTACCTTTGTCAAATCTTGACCTATGGTCTCCCTGGTCAAGTTATAGACTTTGATATTCTTGGAGACGAGTCTTCTCATTTGTTTTATCGACATCAAGTTCATATTTATGTCACTGAAATTGATACACGTCATTCTTTTGTCACACTAAACTTTAGATGTCCATATGCGGTTGATCCTAGTTTCCCACATTTCATCTAGACCAAAGAGATTGAAGAATTTGGAACCTCTTTGGGGATCCGCTTAACCGGGAACTGGGGAAATCGCCAACACCGGTGGTACCTATGAAGAGACATCACGGTGGATGTTAGAAAATCCATCCCAGTGAGTTGAGAGAGGGAAGTAATGGTTATATAACACCATGAGTTTTATGAACCTTGTTTAATTGGATAATATATTTTATGGTATTTTATTTATTCTTTAACAAAATAACATCTCTATTATAATATGGTTATTCTTTACTAAGTAAAACATGTCCCTTAAAAATTTTAGATGTAAGACGTGGGTTTACCAACAAACCTCTTATCACTTCCTACTGAATTACTATAGTCAATAATCATCAAGTAATGTTCAGAAGACTACGACCGTTTTTTGTACCTACGCCTGTCTTAAAACACCTCTATAAAGTATCCCTCATCCCAAATAACCTTTGTTCCTACAAAGTAGAGATCTACAACTATAATTGTCTCACAAATACACAATTTGTAGAGTATAGGCAGAGAGGGTAGTACCACGAAGGTCTCTTCTTTTGTTTCACCTTTTCCGAGAACTACTGAGCCTTGGGAAAGTTTCGTGAAGCTGCTTTGGAGGGTGACTCTCGAGCGACCTATCTGTTCCAAGTCCTAAGTTTTAGTATGTATGGGATGCTTTACGACTTCAAAGTTTTCAAGCATGATGTAGTTCGAGGGATTTATAGGGAACTATTCCACTTTCAAATCTCCAACCTCCACACCTCTCGTGACTCTCTTTGGAAGACCGAGTGTTTTATGCATGGTTTTGACCCTAACTACTCATAGTTTATATGGTCCAAATAGGTTCAGGAATTGGAAACTAATCTAGGGATCCACCTGGAGACATCAGAGGATTATACACAGTGGTGGTCCTGGTGGAGGGGACCTCGGGAGTGTAGCCCTCCATAGTGATCGGGTTTCAGTAAACTTTAAATGGGGGGCACATAAAAAAGAGGTGGAATAGGATTTTCCATTGATATTATATTCAATTCATTCAAAATTGGCCACTATAATGTGCATATGTAAGTCAAGAATGGTAGGGAGTGGTAGAATCAGTATCCTCCAACAGAAAATTCATCACTAGGGAACTCATATTCAAGATGTTCCTGGGAAACTATCAATATGAAGATGATCTAGATAAAAAATACTGACTCATGAATGTATAAATTTGGATCTTATTTTTATTTCCTATATATAAATTTCCAACTAATGTCAATTTTTTCCAATAAGTAATTTAGATTTTACAATGTCCATGGTTAAATTTTAGGACTAGTTGTTGGGAACACTTTATCACCCAATAACATAAATTTCTATTATAAAATTCAATAAATATAAAATTATAATAGATTTTATCCAAATATTACAATTATTCATAAAAATATCAATTACCCATTTAAAACTTATCTAATTAATCAAAAATATATGTGGTAAAGTGTGAAGGAAAAGTTTCATATCAATGGACTCTTACTAGATGATTAGGCATTATAGAAGGCTATCATTCCCCTAGTTATGAACCATTTTTGGGATATCTTCTCTGAGGAATTTTCTAAGGTACCACCTAAGAGAGAGGTTGAATTTAGTATTGATATTATGGTAGGATTACAACTGATATCCATTTATCTATATAGGATATCACCTGCTGGGCTCTGGGAACTCAAGAGGTGGTTGGAGGACCCAGAATCCAAGGGGTTTATTTGACTGAGTACATCTCCTTGGGTCTCATTGGTACATTTCACTGAGAAGGTATATGGTGATTTGATATTATTTATGGATTACTGATGGTTGAATCATATTATAGTTAAAAACTAGTACCCTCTTCCTCAAATAGATGATTTATTCAACTAGATTTAGGGAGTTAGGATCTTCCAAGATATTAATTTGGGGTTGATATATCATCATGTGAGAGTTAGGACCTTTTACATACCATATACACCATTCCGAAGAAATTATGGATTATATGAGTATTTGGTAATGCCGTTGGGTCTAAAAAACTCACCTTATGTCTTTATAGACTTAATAAATCTGGTCTTCCACCCCTACTATGATGGCTTCATCATCATTTATGTATGATATATTGTTGTACTCTATGTCACGGGAGAAGCATGTGTGGCATCTAGAGGTCATTTTGACTACTCTCTCGGAGCAATAGATTTATTTTAAACTCTTAAAATATATCTTTAATATTGATAGAATTCACTTTCTGGGTTACATCATATCAAAATCAAGGGTATTATTGGATCCTTAGAAGGTGAGAGAAGTTATTTTGTGGGAGAAGCCTATGAATGTTTTTGATATTTGAAGACTCTTGAGAGTATCCGATTACTATCAATGATTCATTCAGAACTTTTATCACCTCACAGGGACACTTACAGTCTTTACCAAGAAAGGTGTAAGATTTTTATTGTCTAAATCTTATGAAAATGATTTTTAAGAGTTTAAAGGTGAATTTTCCTCAACAAAAATCCTAATTTTTCTTAATCCTAGAAAAGGGTACATAGTTTTTTGTGATGAATTTGACGTCAACATAGTAGCTATATTACTATAAGCGGAGAAAGTTATGGAATATGGTTCTCAATTTTTGTGGCATCATAGGTGCAACTACCTGATGTATGACCGTAATTTAGCCGTTTTTGTTCATTTTATGTGTTACTGGGGATATTACCTCATGGGGATCATTTAATGGTATATACAGAACATAAGAGCCTCAAATATATATTTTCTTAGTGGGACCTAAACCTATGGTAGTGGATGTGGTTTTAATATCTTCATTATTTTATCTTTGAACTTGCATATATGATAGGGAAAGATAATATTGTTGTAGATTCTAGGAGCTAAAAGACTCAGACTCAGTTGGTTTAGGAATCTAATAGTGAATGGCAGCTAATTTCTCTATTTGCTGAAATGTGTCTTGATGTTCAAGAGTGTTAGGGGAAAACTATCCTCACTAATTTATCAGTGGTTTCATCACTTTTGAATCAAATAATATGAGGTAAATTCTTGATCATTAAGGATCCTGAGGGATAGTTTTATGGTGAGGAGCCTCTGCTTGATTGGTTTATTGATGAGGATGAGATTTAGCGTGTCCATGAGAATTTATAGGTCCCTACAGGCATGTGATAGGAATTGATTTAAGAATATCATGATTCTAATTGGGTTTTTCATCCTATAATGATGAAAATTTATCATTATTTTTTCTACTATTACTTGTTTCTTAGGATAAATAATGAAATTGTGGGATTTTTCACAATGTGCTCCACCTATTAGTAGGTGAAAGTGGAACTCTAGTTGTCTGCTAGAATATTTAAGTCATTACCCATCCTAGAATGAAAATGGGATAATGTCACTAGGTATTTTATTATGGGGTTTTCAAAGTTAGCATGAGGCAGTGATTCCATATGGGTTATTTTTGATATGATGGAGAGGGACTACTATTTTTTACCTACTAGGGAAACCTTCTCCATAGACAATCTTGGGAGATTATATATTTGGGAATTCATATTCCTTCATGGGATTCATGTGACATTGTATTTTATAGGAATAGTTGGTTCACATCATGTTTTCTGAAGGGGTATCTGAAGTCTCTTGGCTCGTAGGTACTCTTGATTATAGATTATCACCCTCAAACTAACATCTATTCTGAGTGAACTATATAGTAACTGGAGGATATTATTTATGCATGCATCCTCAATTTTAGAGTCTCGTGGTAGAAACACTTAAATCTTATTGATTTCAAATATAATAATAAATTTCAAGATATAATTCAAATGGATCCTTTTGAGTCTCTATACACTAGGTCTTTCTATTTACCTTTGTGTCGGTTAGAGGTTATATAGGTAGTGCTACTGGGACCAATTCTTGTTTAGGATACATTGGAGCAAGTGGAATAGAATAAGTAGCATATGTAAATGGATCATTCTAAGTATAATTCATATATAGATAAACTTCACAAAAATTTTGAGTTTTAGGTGGGGGATAAATTCTTCTTACATGTTTTTCCTAAATTTGGTCATTGATAAATTCATAGGAAACGAAATCTTGAACCTAGATTTTTTGGGCCATTCTATATTTTAGGGATGATCTGGCTGGTAGCTTATCAATTTGATGTTCCTTAGATGTATAGTGTTATACATGATCTCTTCCATATATCCTAGCTCCACCATTATTATCCCAACCCATCTCATATTTTTTATCCTAATAAATTTTAATTAGATGATGATGCTTCATTTGAGTAGTTTCTAATTCATATCATCGACCATAGATTGAAGAATCTATGGGGTATAATGGTTTAAATAGTTAAATTTTTATGGAAACATATCCATATTATAGAGTAAAAATGGGAATGGGTGACTGATATACAAGCTCGGTGGATTTATTTATTCTCTTATGTATCACAACAACCCTCAGATGTACAACTTGGGGATGAGTTATCTTAAGAAGTGGAGGTTGTAATACCCTTCTCTTTTTCAAGGTATGAATCCTTTAATATTTTTCAGAATTCACATAATTTTAAATAAATGGAACTTTCCAAGGTAGTGGAGGAGGTTTCATGGGTGTTTGTGAAGGTTTAGGGTCAATTTTTTAGTTTTGGAAAAGGTAGAGCAGGGTGTACGGTTAGTTCATGGTTTGTACTAACCATGAACCATAGCCATGCGACTTCAAAAGGGGAGGAGAATGATTTGTTAAACTATGTTATATGGGCCTACAAACCATGTGAGGGCATATATTTTATTCTGGAGCTATCACACTTAGTTTTAACATGGTTTAAATAATCGTTCACCTAACTATATGGGTTTTGGACTTCCAAACAATGTGGTTCACATAGTTAGTGCTTGGTCTGGCCAATCATGTGGTCAAACCATGAAGCCAATTAAAATGGGTAAAATTTACCTTTTTCCCTTTCCACACATTATATATAATTTTGGTATCCACCCCCTCTATTTCACATAGTAACTCCATCATAGGCTCTCCCTCATTCTCAACTCCAAGATTAGGGTATCTCCCTTGTCTGACCTATGGTTTCATCATCATCTATAATGTTGGAAGGATCTTTGTAAGGATATCACTCCATTAGCTTCCAATATTGTTTTTAATTTCTATCCATAGTATAATGGGTGGTGTTAGTCATCTAGTTTTCCATTGTATCTATGTTGAGGTTGATGTGTCAAAGGCACCATTGGATTGGGTGTGGTTAACAGTTAGAGAGGAATTTTAGTGTAAGTAGGCAGTCGTTTGTAAATCGATGTCAGATTGCTATATTTCATGTGCTTGGATTGGGAATCTAGATTTTGTGTTCCACTATGGTTGGTTTAGACTGGTTTAGATGTCGAAGGAGAGTTATGTTAATCATGAAAGTCTAGGAGTGGTTCTACCAAGCTACCTCATGGAGGAATATCATGAAGACATACTGAAGGAGGTCAGTATGATTAATGAGAACCCTATAGCATCCCAAACAATTTTATCTAAGGTTGCCTCTTCTCAGTGTAAATTAGGGGTGTTGGTTGAAAATCCAAATGTGGTGGATTTTTTTTCCTGATTTAAATATTACTTGGGTGTTTGTGATTAGATATAGATTACTAGAGCATCTAAAGAGGTGCATACATTAGTTTTTGTGGATTCAAGGCCAGAGGTAGTGTGCATTGGTAATGGAATATCCCTCATGGAACATGTTTATAAGGCCTCAGTCTGTGTTTCACAAGAGGATAAGGGATAGGATAATTCTTTACCTTATCATGGGGGAAAGAAAATATATATTTCATAAATCTAATCATAATTTTAAGAAACCGTTTTTCAGGGTTGGTTAAGGAAGGTTCAGACCAAGAGTGTTCTTGGGAAGATCATTAGGATGGTCTGGGTATTGTATTACCTTTTTTAACTGATAATCTCAAAGGGGATCAATGTGACACCCCAAACCTTTTTCTTTTGTAATAATAATACCATATGTTTTTACTTTGTTTAATTTTTATACTATCCAAGAAATGTTTTCAAAATAAAAACAAGGCATGTTTTATTCAATGAAACCCTGAAATGATTACATTGTATAAAATACAAAAGATTCCTAATACCCTAATATACCCACTTAAAGACCTATTAAAATCACAGGGAGACCACCAAATACAACAAAAATCCCAAGAAAATAGTGGGGGTCCTTAGAATCCATCACGATGAACATCAGTATAGCTAGAACCACAACAGCCCTTCTAAGCATCAGAGGAATGATGAGCACCATCTTTACCAAATTTTCATGAAGCTAAAATACCCTAAACATGTATTTATAAAGGTCTTATTGACCATTGGAATACATATGACTGTTATTTCCCTTTTTAAGGTCATTGGAGTTTAAAATGAAGTGATCGTTATAATCTTGTTAAACCAAAATAATTTAAGTAAAAAATTAAGATATATTGTATAATTTTTAATAAAACCTATATAATTTCCTTAATCATTTTAATTGTTATGATGTGTTTTACATCATGGTTTAAAATCATATTTTATGAAACTTAGTATGATTTCAAAACTTAGGTAAGTATTTCGAATAATTTTTTAAAAAATGTTTCAAATTTTTTAAATATCCTAGTGTTATGATGGTATTTTAAAGATGTTTTTAACTAATGGTTTAATGAATGTAAGTATTTTGTTTGATAAATTAATTTCATGTATATTTATTATAGATATTCCTTTTAAAAAAATAACAAATAATGACTTTACTAAGTATTTTAATTATAAAAGCATCTTGAATGTTCTAAGTATTTGAGTACTTTAAAGTTGTATGTTTGAACACATTTAATTGAACTTATCTTTTGGAAGAATAATGTTTTAAAAACTTAAAATGAATTTGAAATCATGACTTTTGGGTTTTAGTGAAAATATAAATTACATATTTTTACTTTAATTAATTCAAAGGGAAGAATGCATTTTTTTTTTGAATTTGAAAACATGTTTATGAACACTTTTATTAATTAAAAGTTATACTCTTGGTCATGTGATGACAAAATATAATTTATATGTTTATTTGTGTATTTTAATCTTCCAAAGTTTAAAATAAAGTCAGAATCATGTTTTATAAAATTAAAGATATTCTTTATTTAATGAAATTTTTTATTTGTAATTTTCATTTCTTTTTCTAGGGTTATATGGTTTATTTTGAAAGTTGGTTTTATAAAAAATATATACCCTAGGGGATAGCCCTCTATCTATGCTGAAGGAGGCGGCATGCGCTACTACAAGAGTAGGCGGCCGAGCCAAGGCCCTTCAACCTCAGCACATGCCAGCCCATGGGTGTGTGTCCGTACCTACAAGCACGCATGGAGTAACCGAGCAGCGCGCCACCATGCGGGGCGGCACAGAGGTAGGGGTGGGCACAGAGAGTGCCCACAGAAGACCGGTACGGGGTGGTACCGGGAGGGGTAGGGGGATTTTTGAGCTCAATATGGGATCTCTAGGGTTATAAAGTGGCCATGAAACCCATCCTATTTTGATGTTGGATGAGGTTTTTTAAGAGAAACATGATACAGATCATCTGATCACGCCGTGAAGGATCTGGACCATCTGATCAGTCTAACCGTTGAATCTCCACTTTTGTGGATTTACCTCCATGTTTTCCTCATCCACCCGACTAAACTGAGTTTTAATATCATCCGTCTAAACCTTTTAAGAATCTTTTTTGCACCGTATCCATTCGATTATATTCGAGATCTAATCTCAACCCTCCATCATTTTTTTAAACTGCGGATTCACCCTATCCTCCGATCAGATCCCGTTTGATATGGACCATCCATTTATTTCTGGTTTTCTTCTCTTCTCTCCTTATTCCTCATTCCAACTAGTGGTCACCCATAATTTTCTTCTTTCTTCTTCTTCTTTTTTCTTCTCCCTTTCTCTTCAGATCAGCCACCGATTTTTACAGTAAGTCTCGATTGATCTTTTTTTTATTATTTTATTTTGCTTCACTTTCAAGTTCCTGCAAACTTTATGTTTTTATATATATAATATAATCACCAATTTAATTTGGGTTTTTTTTATGTGATATGTTGGATTTTTTTTCTTTCCGTCAGATTTTGAGTCTTTGTTTATATTTTGTGTGTATAAATAATTGTATATAAAATATATATAGAGAGAGAGCCTATATAAACCCTATTTTTTCACCTATAATTTCTCCTACTTTCTTCTCCTCAATGTGTGAACATCCCCTGCCCAACCCTGTTGCTCTCTTGAAGCCATGTAAGGGATCAATTTTCTATGTTTTCATTTTTTTTGTAAAACACCTATACCTTTGTGTATATACAGATAAATATATAAATACACACCATTTTATACTACAAAATCTTAACTCCCATTATGTTTTTATAAATGTGTTTTTGAAGTATATAACACAAGTAAGGGATTTTATGCTTCAATTTCTATATGCAAACCCTTCTTATCCATTTTTACATTTCACAGTGGTATTTATATGTACATAATTTCTTCCGAACCCATTTTTTAATTTCAAACAAAAATTATATGTATACTAATATATATGATTTCTTTAAAACAAACCATTTTGGTTTTATTATCTTTTAATGTTAATCATTTGTTTTTAAGTGATGTTTCCTAAAACATGAAATACATGTAGGGGTTTAGTTCATCATGTTTTTAGTATGAAAACCCCTTATTTACAATTCATGTATGTATGATTATGTGTAAAAGTATATATATATATATAAGTTTTATTATGTAACAAATCAGAACTGAGTTTTCACAAACCTATCCTAATTGATTAAATTAGGTTTATGAATAATAGAATAGTTTCAATAATATTGTTCAACCTTGTTTTGGGTTATACAGATCCCAAACATACACTTTGTGTATATAAATATGTATAAGGTCTTTTATGATTTTCAAACCCACATGAATACATATATTTCAAAATTGATTCCTCAATTAGGTTGTATGATGGGTTTCATGTTTAAGCATAAATATACATTCATGCATGATCACATGTGTTTAATTATTTATTTTATGCATGAACACTTCACATGAAATAATCCATACTTTGTATTCCAATTTTTCATAAGAAATTCCTCTGATTATTTAAGTTTTCTTTTTAATATTTTATATAACAATTAAAATTTCATGTATTAAATGAGTATCTCAAAATAAAAACATGTAAACATGGCTTGAAAAGGTTCATATCCTTAAGGGTTTAATGCAAGAGTTTTTATTTTATATGAGAACCCATTATTTTATGTGTACTAGTTCTTAATACATGTGTAAGATTATGTTGTTTTAGTTTATGCACGTCACTATTAAATCTGAAACCAACAATTCTAGTCCTTTTACATTTATGGAATAATCCTTGTCAGTTATGAGTATGTATGAAAAAGTATTATGGAATAATAATGTAAGTATTCAATGTAGTATGGGACCCTATGAATATAAGACCATACTATACATATGAGGAATGTATTGGACTTAAATGATAATATGGGTGCACCCAGATAGAGTTTTAATGCTTTGGGTAAGGTTGAGTCTCAAGAGATGTTATGTGCGATGGTCTAGGTGGATAGCCTTGGCTTTTGCTACTATGGGAAACGGGATTGGCAGTTAACCTTGACCCGTACTACTATGGGAAACGAGGTTGGTGGTTAGCCTTGACTCGTACTAAGTCATGTTTTATGGTCTCAACGTAAGGCCTTGACAATTTCTAGAATTATGCATTCCCTCATTATGTATTGGTAAATGATTAACTAAGGTATTTTTTTACTAATAGAATATCCCTTGTCTAAGAATCTTATATGGTAATGGTGATGAAGGAATAAGGGCTAATTATGTATGTAAATGGAAAGTTATACAAGGAAAGGGTATCTAATGTTAAGGTTATTTGAATTTCATTTAATTGATAAATAATTGTGATATGATTTCTTATGTTTACAACTATGCACTTATAGTTGGACTTATCAATTTATGAATTATAAACATTTCATGCATTCCTTGTACACATATGCACACTCTGATTTATGTTTTACCTACAGTTTTTAAGTAAACACATATGAATCTTGTGTAAAAGGTATTTCTGAAAAATGTTTTCAAGTAACTTTTGAAAATATTGATGGCATTCCTCAAGAAGTAATGTATTACTCTTAAGAAAACATTTTATGATTATTCCAAATGTTGTTGTTTTAAAAGGGTAATTTCTTCAATTGTTTTAAAACCCCTTACTAGGCTTTCTTATGATCACCCTACATTTTCAATTTATTTTACAGGGTTTAGTAGATTACTCCAAGATTTGATTACTCTTATGTGATGACATCAATATGATGCTTAACTTTGTCAAGTTTTTGGAAGAAGTGTTTTTGCAGCATCTAGTTTTCCAGAACCTAAACCGAATCGATCCTCTATATTGGAACAATATGTGAAATTGTTTTAAGCATTTGTTTATGAAAAAAATTGCACACCATGTTTCAGGCACCAATTCCAGACTTCTCAGGTCGTGGTCGTGACATTTGGTATCAGAGGATCATTTTATACAACCCTAAAAAATTAGAACAACATTAAAAACTTGATTATGTTTTACTAAGTAAATTTCTTCTTAAAATTTTAAGATGGTAGAAGAAACAAGTTGTATGTCTCTTCCAATGGAAATATTAGAGACTATAGTGGTAAAATTATATTTAGAAGGCTACGAGAGTTTTGAAAACCTTCGTTTGTCATGCAAACACCTCTACCATGTAACCAATTCTCCTCGTGTACTTCAAATTCACCTAGGATCAGGATTTGACTATATTATAATGATTAAATATCAATTTCCATTCTATGAACGGAAGGTAAAGTGTTTTTAAGGTTTGTTTAAATGATTTACCCTAGCCGGGAATGCTTCATCACTAGAGGAATTCCAAGAGGCTGCCCAGGTTGGTGACTCCAAGAAGAGTACCTTTTTCAAATCTTGACCTATGGTCTCCCTGTTCAAGTTATAGACTTTGATATTTTTGGAGACGAGTATTCTCATTTGTTTTATTGACATCAAGTTCATAATGATGTCACTGAACTTGATACACGTCATTCTTTTGTCACACTAAACTTTAGATGTCCACATGCGGTTGATCCCAGTTTCCCACATTTCATCTGGACCAAAGAGATTGAAGAATTTGGAACCTCTTTGGGGATTCACTTAACCGGGAACTGGGGAAATCGCCAACACTGGTGGTACCTTTTAATATACATCACAGTGGATGTTAGAAAATCCATCCCAGTGAGTTGAGAGAGGGAATTAATGGTTATATAACACCATGAGTTTTATGAACCTTATTTAATTGGATAATATATTTTATGGTATTTTATTTATTCTTTTACAAAATAACATCTCTATTATAATATGGTTATGCCTTACTAAGTAAAACATGTCCCTTAAAATTTTCAGATGTAAGACGTGGGTTTACCAACAAACCTCTTATCACTTTCTACTGAATTAATATAGTCAATAATCATCAAGTAATGTTCAGAAGACTACGACCCTTTTTTATACCTACACCTATCTTAAAACGCCTCTATAAAGTATCCCTCATCCCAAATAACCTATGTTCCTACAAAGTAGAGATCTGAAACTATAACTGTATCACAAATACATAATTTGTAGAGTACAGGCAGAGAGGGTAGTACCACGAAGGTCTCTTCTTTTGTTTCACCTTTTTCGAGAACTACCGAGCCTTGGAAAAGTTTCATGAAGCTGCTTTGGAGGGTGACTCTCGAGCGACCTATCTGTTCCAAGTCCTAAGTTTTAGTATGTATGGGATTATTTATGACTTCAAAGTTTTCAAGCATGATGTAGTTCTAGGGATTTATAGGGAACTAGTCCACTTTCAAATCTCCAACCTCCACACCACTCGTGACTCTCTTTGGAAGACCGAGTGTTTTATACATGGTTTTGACCCTAACTACTCATAGTTTATATGATCCAAATAGGTTGAGGAATTGGAAACTAATCTGGGGATCCACTTGGAGACATCAGCGGATTATCCACAGTGGTGGTCCTGGTGGAGGGGACCTCGGGAGTGAAGTCTGTCTAGTTTTTGTAGAGAAAGTGTGTGAGTATTTTAGAATTTGAGGGTTTAATTCTTTGAAGGGGGGGATAATGTGACACCCCTAAACATTTTCTTTTGTAATAATAATATTCTATGGTTTTACTTCATTTAATTTTCATACTATCCATGCCATGTTTTCAAAATAGAAACAAGGCATGTTTTATTCATGAAACAATAAAACAAGTAAATTTCATCAAATCCAAAAGAGTCCTACTACCCTAATATACCCACTAAAAGACATAATAAAATCACAGGGATACTTCCAAATACAACAAAAATCCCAAGCAAATAGTGGGGGTCCTTCAGATCTGTCACGATGAACATCAGTATAGCTAGAACCGCAGCAGCTATGCTAAGCATCTGAGGAATGATGAGAACCATCTTCGCCAATTTTTCTTGAAGCTAAAATACCCTAAACATGTATGTATAAGGTTCTTCTTGACCATTATAATACATATGACCATTATTTCTCTTTTTAATGTCGTTGGAGTTTAAAATGAAGTGACCACTAGAATCTTGCTAAACCAAAATAATTTAAGTGATAAAATTTAAAATATATTGTATAGTTTTTCATAAAACCTATATAATTTCCGTAAGAATTTTAATTTTTCTTATTTTTTTTACATCACGGTTTAAAATCATATTTTATGAAACTTAGTATGATTTCAAAAATTAGGTAAGTATTTCAAATAATTTTTTTAAATGATTCAAATGTTTTAAATATCCAAGTGATATGATGGTATTTTAAAGATGTTTTTAACTAATGGTTTAATAAATATAATTATTCGGTTTTATAAATTAATTTTCTCTATAGTTATTATAAATATTCCTTTTTAAACATAAGAAATAATAATTTTACTAAGTATTTTAAGTATAAAAGCATCTTGAATGTTCTAATTTTTTGAGTACTTTAAAGTTGTATCTTTGAACACATTTAATTGAACTTATCTTTTGGAAGCATAATGTTTTAAAAACCTAAAATGAATTTGAAATCATGACTTTTGGGTTTTAGTGAAAATATAAAGTACATATGTTTACTTTAATTAATTCAAAAATAAGTATGCATTTTATTTTTGACTTTGAAAACATGTTTATGAACACTTATATTAATTAAAATTTATACTCTTGGTTATGTGATCAAAAAAATATAATTTATATGTTTGTTTGTATACTTTAATCTTCTCGAGTTTAAAATAAAGTAGGAATCAATTTTTATAAAATTAAAGATATTATTTATTTAAGGAAATTGTTTATTTGTAATTTTAATTTCTTTTTCTATGGTTATATGGTTTATTTTGAAATTTGGATTTATAAAAAATATATACCCTAGGGTCCATCCCTCTAGCTGGGTTGAAGGAGGCAGCATGTGCTACTACAAGAGTAGGCGGCTGAGCCTAGGCCCTTCATCTTCAGCAAAGGCCAGCCCATGGGTTTGTGTGTATGCCTACAAGCATGCATAGAGGAACCGAGCACTGCGCCACCGTGCAGGGTGGCACGACGGCAGGGGTCAATGCAAAGCGCTCCCACAAAATACCAGTACAGGGCGGTACCAGGAGGGGGAGGGGGATTTCTGAGCTCAAGTTGGGAGCTATAGGGTTATAAAAGGGTCACGAAACATATCCCATTTCAATGTGGGATAGGGGGTTTTTAAGCAAAATGTGATCCAGACCGTCCGATCAAGCCACGCGGGATCTGGACCGTCCGATTAGTCTGACATTCAAATATCCATTGTCATGGATTTACCTCTACATTTTCCTCGGCCACTCGATCAAACTGAGTTTTAATCTTAGTAGTCCGACCCTTTTAAGAATCTGCATTTCACCATAGTTGTTCGATCATATTCGAGATCTAATATCAACCCTCCATTTTTTTTCTTAAACTATGCATCCACCCTTGTCATATGATCAAATCTCGTTTGATATAGATCGTCCATTTCTTTCCAGTTTTCTTCTATGTGTTCCTTCTTCTTCCTCACGCCAACCAATGTTCACCCACTGTTTTCTTCTTTATTCTTCTTCTTTTTTATTCTCCCTCGAGATTCCCCACCTTTATCTTTAGATTGGCCACTGATTTTTACCGTAAGTCTCGGTTGATCTTATTTTTTTATTTTTTTATTTTTCTCTACTTCCAAGTTCCTGAAAACTTTATGTGTTTCTATATATAATATAATCACAGATTGAATTTTGGTTTTTTTTTAAGTGAAATGTTGGATTTGTTTTGTTTCAGTCAGATTTTGAGTCTTTGTTTATATTTTGTGTGTATAAATAATTTTATATAAAATATATATATGGAGCCTATATAAACCCAGTTTTTTCACCTATAATTTCACCTGTTTTCTTCTCCTCAACGTGCGAACATCCCCTACCCAACCCTATTGCTCTCTTGAAGCCAAGTAAGGGATAAATTTTCTATGTTTTCATATTTTTTGTAAAACTCCTATAACTTTGTGTATATATGGATTTATATATATATACACACCATTTTATACTACTTCTAAATCTTAACTCACGTTGGGTTTTTATAAATGTGTTTTTAAAGTATATAACACATGCAATGGATTTTGTGCTTCAATTTCTATAAGAAAACCCATCTTATCTATTTTTATGTTTCATTGTCATATGTATATGTACATAATTTATTCCTAACCCATTTTGGAATTTCAAACAAAAATTATATATATACTTACATATATGATTTATTTATAACAAACCATTTTGGGTTTATGATCTTTTAATGGTGATCATTGGTTTTTAAGTGATGTTTCCTAAAACATAAAATACATGTAGGGTTTTAGTTCATCATGTTTTTAGAATGAAAAAACCCTTATTTACAATTCATGTATGTATGGTTATGTGTAAAAGTACATATATATATATAAATAAGTTTGATTATGTAACAAATCTGAAATCAGTTTTCACAAACCTATCCTAATTGATTAAATTAGGTTTATAAAGAATACAACAGTTGTAATAATTTGTTAAACCTTGTTTGGGTTATGCAGATCCCAAACATACACTTTGTGTATATAAATATATATAAGGTCTTTTATGATTTTCAAACCCACATGAATACATATATTTCGAAATTGATTCCTCAAGTAGGTTGTATGATGGGTTTCATGTTTAAGCATAAAAATACATTCATGCATGATCACACGTGTTTAATTATTTATTTTAGGCATGAACACTTCACATGAAATAATCCATACTTTTTATTCCAATTTTTTACAAGAAATGCCTGTAATTATTCAAGTTTAAATTTTAATATTTTATATAAAAATTAACATTGCATGGATTAAATGAGTATCTCAAAATTAAAACATGTAAAAATGGCTTCAAAAGGTTCATATTCATAAGGGTTTAATGCAAGAGTTATTATTTTATGTGAGAACCCATTATTTTATGTGTACTAGTTCTTAATATATGTGTAAGAGTATGTCGTTTTAGTTTATGCACGTCACTATTAAATATGAAACCAACAAGTCTAGTCCTTTTACATTTATGGCATAATCCTTTTTAGTTATGAGTATGTATGCAAATGGATTATGGAATAATAATGTAATTATTCAGTGTAGTATGGGACCCTATGAATATAAGACCATACTAGACATATAAGGAACGTATTGGACTTAAATGATAAGATGGGTGCGCCTAGATAGTGCTCTAATGCATTGGGTAAGGTTGCGTCTCTTGAGACCTGTCACGACCTGTCCCCCAGGGCTCGTGTCGTGACTACCCCAAGCCCGCCTTCCATAGGCCAGGGGTTGGCGACTAGCACCAATAAGGCGTATTCCCTAAAACTGGGAAAGAATTTCCATTATAACCTGTAAACTCACACAACTAATCCCAAAGTAGGATACAAGCACAAAGTAACCAATAAGGTAAACAAGGTGTGTATAGAAAGTAAATGGGGCCAGAATACAAGCCCAACTGAAAATTACAAGTAAAACTGGAAAGTACAAGTAAACTAAAAAGTACAAGTATAACTGAGAATAGCTCCTATGAACACCCACCAAGGATCCTACCTGAAGGGTAGGTACAGCTCTTGATCAATCGTCTCTATGGTACACCTAGTCTAATGTCCACCTCTAAGCTACCTCTAGTCCTAGTACTCTCGTCCTTAGTCAGCATTGTCCATCATCTCCACCAAGCACAACAAGGTGCGGGCATAGCCCGTTCAGGGGTGAGTATAGCGATACTCAGTAGGGACCCTGAGACCCTCAAATGTCTCACTAAATCCACAAAGGATAAACCACAAAGCATGAAAACAACTGAAAAACCTACTTAGGCATATGACCATACATATAACTAAGTTGTCGAGTATACCCATCTCAATCATGAAGAAACACAGGGCCCAACTCAAAATCCAAAGCTCAACTGTCCCACGAAGGATATAATACCACGAAGGTAACACCACAAAGGTATGTACAACAAAGGTAATGCCACACAGAATAATACCACAAAGGTATCACCATGAAGGTATTCACCACAAGGTATGCCACACAGATTATTACCACAAAGGTAAAGACTCATCTCACACTAAGTAAAACTTAGGTACGGTAGTAAAGATGATTAGATGTAACTACCGAATCATCTTACTCTGTTGAGAGGCATACCCACGTAGGATCCTAAATCATCATAACCACGTAGGATCCTAGTACAGCAGACCCACGTAAGATCCTAGAGTAGACCCATGTGGTTTCCTAGAGTGTATCCAAGTGGTATACTAAAATACAGACCCACGTAGGATCCCGAAGCAAAGACCCACATAGGATCCCTTTCTCATGTTACAGCCAACCACAGGGTTCCCGCACTAAGCTCGCTTGATTTCGGGAGGGTCCGCTCCTCAAGCCACAGTTCGATAATCTAACTGCCACTAAGTCCCAAAAAAAAATTATCCCAAAGGACCACCATGTAATAGGGGTCTCAACGTAATAGACGGTGCGTCAATCGGGCGCCCGGTCCGTAAGTTATTGGCCTTTTAGTCCCGAGGGCCCGGTTGGATTTGTGTTCGATCGAACTCGGTTATACCCCAACTTTATCTAAATCTAAAGTGGGGCATAAAAAAAGGACCATCTCGATCCAAGGTTTCTGGCACCATAGATGGTTTTTCAAACGGATACTCGTAGCTCAAGTTATGGCCAAAAGAGCGAAAAAGGGTCGAAGCTAGTCCAGGTCCGGTCCGACCCGGTCCGACCGACCCGGCCCGCTGGGTCCGGCCCGGCCCACCGTCATGGACCACAGATGGCCCGTGGCTGGTCCACGACTAGGTGGCCCCGCGGTGGGGTCCGTCCAAGCCACCACCCAAGGGGAGGTGCCCCCTGGGTACCTGGAATGGTTGAACCGTTCGGGTTGGGTAGTCGACCGGCCGGCACCACGTGGCACCGACAGCTGGCACGCGGGACCCCGGATCCTTCTCGGCTCCCCTTCTGGTCGGACATCTAGCCCTCCTCCGTGGTGCAGTCATGTGCCGCATCACCACCGGTGTCCGGCAGCGATCCGGACGCCCTCCCTCATCTTTGAGGCCTCGTGTCGCAGCTCCTGCACGCCCGATGATGAGGTCGCGTGTCGCTGCCCCCTTCGTGCGGTCGGCCAGCTGTCACCCTTGCTCTGTCGTGGCCTTTCTCTGGTGGCGCGGTCACAGTTCCGATGTCTTCGTGGCTGACCGGATTGTCGGCCGCTGCTCCTGAGCCCCACCGATGTCGGTCGCCATCCTCGGGTCACCGAGCATGCCCCTGTGGCCTGTTCTTTATTCCAAAGACTCCCACACTCGAATCAGAATATCGCCATCGATTCATGACCATCATAAACCACAAAGTTTGTGGAGAGGTTGGGCCACGTTCATTTGGCCTGCACCCTCTGTATGAGAATGGTATCAAGAGGCATAATTGTTCTTAAATCAAGAAGATTGACAAGAACATGTTAAGGGGTATTCAAAACAACATTCCCTACCTCGATTTCTCATTTTCGTCGATGAGGAGATAAAAAGATAGACGTCTGTTCATCCTCATTGAAGACGTTCCTCGTTGGGGTTCCTTCAACAGAGTTCTTCATTGGAGAAAGTGTTCTTCATTGGAGAGATTGTTTCTCCACAATTCTCTCAAGCTCCCCTTTGCCAAAAAATCCCCCAAACAAGAGGTGAAATGCCAAATTAATAAAAAAAATCTTATCAGATTAATTAATGTTTTCACAATTAATTAGGTTACATTGCCACATTAACTTTGTAGAGTTGCAAGGGTTTTCCCACATTAAGAGGGGTTTGTGTGGTCCCCACCACTATGAATTCAAAATGGGAGGTTTTCCAGCTTGGGTGGTCCCCACCTCCATAATTTAAAATGATAGGTTTCAAAAAGAAAAATAAAATGTTAATTATTTTATTTTTCTTCTTCCATGAAAATTGAAAAACTAAATTCCACCCTCAACCTACTACGGTCAAGGTGATGGTATCCTTAAGAGAATATTGGCGTTGTGAGTTTAACAGTGTCCTCAGATTTCAATTCTGAGCACAGGTTCAAAAGTTACAAAACCTCACTCACACATTTACTGAACGTACCCAAAAAAAGTTCAAAAATTCATTTCGGGCATTCTGAGCCTCGCAATCATGCGCCATCAATTTTCGTGGACTTGTAATATTCTCATATAATTAAAAAAATACATGGAAAATCTGGGTCATTACATTCTCCCCACCTCAGGGCTTTACGTCCTCGTAAGCCAAAACTCAAACTAAGGGAACAAGTGGGGGTATTGTGCACGTATCTGAGCCTCCCGCTCCCAAGTTCTCTCCTAGAGGTTCTCGTGCTTCCAATGTACATGCACCAAAGGTATCGATCACCCACAAAGGACTCTCTCCTGTCAATCCTCAATCTCCACCAGAACCTCTAAAAACGTCGCCCCATCGTCAATGTCAAGCTCGCCCCAGTCAATGATGTGTGAAGGGTCGTGCACGTATCTCCTCAAATGGGATACGTGGAAGACGTCATGCACCCAGTGCAACTGAGGTGGAAGTTATAGGTGTTAATCCACCTCGCCAACTCTACTGAGGACCTGAAAGGGTCTGATGAACCTCGGAGATAACTTGTCACCCCAGCCAAATCTGAAAACCTCATCGAGGTGAGACCCGTAGAAATAAATGGTCACCATCCTCAAACTCCAGAGGTCTCTGTCTTCTATCATCATAGGATTTATCTCTACTCTGTGCAGTCTTCATTTGCTCCGGTATGATCTGCACCTTCTCCATGGTAGCCCATACCATCTCTGGTCCCATGAGTGCTGACTCCCCTAGGTCTATCCAGCACAAAGGCAATATGCAAGGTCGGTTGTACAGAGCCTTGAATGGTGTCATCCCAATGGTGGAGTGATAGATGTTGTTGTATGAAAACTCCACCAAGGAAAAGTGATCCTCCCAGCTGCAACCGAAGTCGAGGACGCAAGCACGCAGCATGTCCTCGAGGGTCTGAATGGTCCGCTCAGTCTGGCCATCTGTCTGTGGATGAAAGGCGGTGCTCAAACGAAGATACGCCCTGAAAGCCTCCTGCAACCCCTTCCATAGATTTTAAGTGAAACATGTATCATGATCTGAGACAATCTTCGAGGGTACGCCATGTAGCCGCATAATCTCTTTCACATAGAGGCATCCCAAGCTCTCTACTAAACCCTGCTCTCTAATCGGTATGAAGTGGGATGACTTGGTGATTCGGTCAATGATCACCCAGATAGAATCATGACCCCTAGATGTACATGGAAGTCCTATCATGAAGTCCATGGATATTCCTTCCCACTTCCACTCTGGGACCTCTGAAGGTTGAACTAATACTGCTGGTACCTGATGCTCCACCTTCACTTGCTGAAAAGTGAGGCACTGAGAGACAAACTCTGCTATTTCTTTCTTCATTCCCATCCACCAGGTCTGTTTTCAGAGATCCTGGTACATCTTTTCCACTCATGGATGTACTTCTAGAGGGGATGTGTGGAAATCTCTCAACACTTCCTCCTGAAGTGACACTGGTACAATGGTACGTCCTCTGAAAAGGATGACGTGCTCCCCACCTTCAGAAAATCCATCAGGTGCATGTCCTCTGGATATTTGAGCATGTAGGGCCTCGCAGTCTGCATCCCCAAGTTGCGCCTCCCTGACTCACTGAATGAGTGGGGGAGTGATTGTCAGAGACTGAAGATAATTTGCTCCATCACGATCAACATAGGATATCCACAAAGCGGCTAGCTGCTCCATCTCCTCATCCAGCAACTGTATACCAGATCTCCTGCTAAGTGTGTCTGCTACTATGTTTCCCTTACCAAGAGAATACACTATCTCTAAGTCATATTCCTGGAGGAACTCAAGCCAACGTCGTTATCTCATGTTCATGTCCTTCTAGTAGAAGATATACCTGAGAATATTGTGATCATAGTAGACCGAAAATGATCATCCATCATGTAGTGTCACCACATCTTCAAAGCAAAAACTACTACTGCAACTCTAGAGAAATATGGCACAAATCTCTAGTAGTATCCAGCCAATCCCAGGAAACTGCATACCTCTGTCACACTCCTGGGTGGCTCCCAAGTAAGTACCACCTCAATCCTCACTGGATCCATCATAACTCTAGCCTCTGAGATGACATGTCCTAGAAAGTTAACTTCTATGATCCATAACTAGCACTTAGAGAGCCTAACATAAAGCCGGTTCTCTCAAAGTGTGTCTAGAACTATCTACAAATGATAGGCATGTTCTTCCTTAGTAGCACAGTAGATCAGAATGTCATCAATAAAGACCACCACAAAGTGATCAAGATATGGATGAAAGATCCTGTTCATGAGTCCCATGAACATTTTTGGAGCGTTGGTCATGCCAAATGGCATAACCAAGAACTCATAGTGACCATACCGACATCTAAAAGCCATCTTCTTCACATCCTCATCTCATACTCTGAGCTGGTGATAGTCTGATCTGAGGTCTATCTTCGAGAGCCATTGTTCGCCCTTCAGCTGATCAAAGAGGTCTTCTATCCTTGGGAGTGGGTACTTGTTCTTCACGGTCACCTGGTTCAGGCACCAATAGTCAATAAAAAGTCTCAAGCTCCCATCTGCCTTCTTGGTGAACAAAATCGGGGCTCCCTAAGGAGAAACACTGGTCCGGATGAACCCCTACCCCTGTAAGTCCTCCAGCTGTACCCACAGCTCATGAAGCTCTGCAGGATCCATCTGATACGCTGGTGTAGATATCAGTGTCGTCCTGTGGTACAAGTCAATGTAAAATTCCACCACCATGTAAGGAGGTAGACCCAAAACATTGTCAGGGAAGACATCCGCGTACCGTTCCACCACTACAAGATAGATCGGACTCTCCACGTCAACTGTTCTGAGGGTAATGCTAGCCAACAGATGAGTGATTGGATGCACTCTCCTCTAGGTAAGTCCATCATGTGCTGAAAAGGCTCCCTTCTCACCGGTGATGGTAAACCTAGTCCCATCCTCAAGGATACACCGCACTTTTAGCCTAAAGTAGTCGATCTGGGCATGGACTGTAGATAACCAATCCATACCCAAGATGACGTCGTAAAGACACAACATCACTACTAGAATATCCCAGCCAAATCTCTCACCTCTTAGAGTAAGCTTACACTACCGAAACTAGTGTGTAATCATCAAATCCTCTCCCATAGGAGTCTCTAGCCATAAGGATCGAGACAACAGCTCCACTGGAATATCTGATCTCCGAATGAGGGCAATGACAATAAAAGAATGAATGGAACCTATGTCTATATGTACTACATCTAAGGTGGAGTAGAAACAGATCATACCTCATATCATCTACGGAGCGCCATGAGAGTTGGACTTAGCTGCCTGGAGCTGAGCTCGCCCCTGTCCACCCGCTCCCTATGGTCGGGGTGGACCACCTGGTGGTGGTGGCAGTAACACCTCGAATCATCACCCACCACCAGTTGCACGGCCAGCCCCTCTTCCACGTCTACCTTCTCCCTGCAAACCTCCTCGGTTGAACCTCTATCTCTTCCCGGGAAGTCCTTTGACCGTCTGTTGATCATCCGTATGGCGGGTTGGGCAGTTACGAGCCATGTGACCCTGCCTACCACATGTGTAAAACTGCCTGCTCCTTGCATGACTAGCTCTGTCTCGGGTTCCCCGCACAACTGACTCTAAGCGTGAAATGATAATTTAATAAATAATTATGAATAAATAGAATGTATTACTTATTTCTGTGATATATTTATATTTTTTAATTTTTAAAGGAATGGGTGTTTAATTGGTTCATTATTGTGGTAGTTAGATGTGGTTAGTATAGTTTTTTATGGTTTGTTGTGGTTTTTTAATGAGGAGTTTGTAGTGGTGATGTAGTGTCTTATTACTAAGGTAGTGTAGTGAAGTTTATGTGTTTAGTTTATTTTAGTTATCCCAGGATATAATATGTGATGAATAAATGAAAGAATTGAATAATTTAAAATGGGAATGTGTTATGATAAACTAATGTAATAAAAAATAACTTGAAATAAAGTGAATTAATTAGGTGGTAAATTAATATAAAGATGAAATACATTATGATTAATTAGTGGTTTATGTGTGAAAATAAATTTCTAAAATTAATATAGATAATGAAACTAATATAGTTTATAAATTATTGATGTATATTTGGTAATGAAGTATGAAATGGTAATAATTTGCGTAGTTTTTTTAATTATTCCATGGGAATGGTTCCAATTTGTCTAGAGGTGGCAGTGATTGTTGATATTTTCTTGAGGTGGTGATGGTGTAGATAAAGAATGTAGTTATAGAGGTATTTGTTGGGAATTTGAAACTAGGTTGGGATTATGTGCTATATGTATATTCATTTTTATTTTTCATTTCTTATACACCACCACCTAAGTTGGTTAACTATATTAATTCACATATGAAGTTCTAATTTTTAAGAGTACCCCTAATATCTAAGATATGGGTGATATGAAGGGTTGAAAACTCACCCTCTTCCACTCTTCTTCTTCACATACCATGGTTATATGGAAGTGGTATGTAACTTTGGTGTGTTATATGGTATTGATGTGTATATATGGTGGTAATGTGGTATATGGTAGTGATTTTAATGTGGTTTTGGTTTTGAAGATATAGTTTTGGTTATGAGGTTTTGGTATGTTGATACAGCAAGGTATGGGAGTGCAGGGGAATTTTTCATTGAGATATTAGGTCAACTAGATAAATGGGTAAGTTGGTGTGGGTACCTAGATTCAACATATTTCCATGACAACAATGTTATTATATTTTTATATGGATTTTTTTAGTGATCCTTTAGTGATATGGAATGTATCTAACTTGGGATAAGTAATAAATTGGTTTCACTATTTATTCAATAAGGCTTCAGTATACTTATTCTATATTAGTATGATAGTTTTTGGGGAGTAATATATTGATTATACTTGTATGACCACTCTTACTTATTTATATATTTTTTACATATTTTAATAATTTATTTATTGATCAAGTTGTGCATTACTATATCATGGTGGTGACTTTTTGGAGTTAGATTTATTTCCTTTGGAGTAATTTCCTTTTGATATTTACCTGACACATTATCTTTTATTTATGTATGATATTACATGAATTATTTTGGGAATATGGGTTTTATTCTATATACTTAGAGTAGGTGTGTATCGGTGGATTATTATATCATTCCTAAGATTCTATAAGGAAATACCTCCCAAGTTGTGTATGATATACCTTTATTGTTAGTTTCCAACCCATATCCTACTATAGGTGGAATTTTAGGTTCACTCATGTCTACACTACTGACCTTGAAGGGGTTCTAGTATATGTAGGTCCAAAAAGAGTGGCATGAGAGCTTTCTTTGAGAGTTAGGTTGGAGTTTGGAGTTGGTTATGAGTGAGAAAATTCATTGGTTTAGTGGGGTAGTAATATCATTCAATCATAGTTTTTGATGTTAGCTAGGGATATCATCTAGAATAGAGATAATGCCCTTATGATCTGATATAAGGACCTTAATCTTATTGAACATAATTAAGTGATATTATAATAATTTCAAGGTAAATACTAAGTTATAGTACATGAAACATGATTATCTATTCTTGTGTTTGAATTGGAGATATTTTGGGAGAAGTTTAAAATGTATTTAATTAAATTTATTTAAATAAACTACAAATCATGGGATTTGGAGTTTTTTTATTTGTAGTTATGGATGATGAGAATCAATCTCGTGTGATCCAAGTTGGTGAGGTGTAGTAGTATATTATGAAAAATCATAGGTGAGGTGATCCTGAGTTGGATAATTCATAGAGGGAGTATTTGTGTGAGATTTATCATCATGTTTTTCTTAAGTATGAGGGAATTATCTTTGATCACAAGAAAAAGAGGTGTTTAAAGGGGATTGTGATTTCCTTCAGATTGATTCATTCTACAAAGGTAAATTGTATTACTTTAGATATTATCTTGTTTATTGGTGAATTTTGGTAGTAATGGATTCGTTATCATATAAATTTTTATGATTTTTAGGTTATAAGGGTGAAGTTTAGAAGTTTGTTTTCAAATGAGTTATTATCTATGATACTGATCGCAGTGTGATGGTAAGAGTTACTTATGATTTGATAGGGGATATCTAGTGTGAGAGAATTAAAAGTTTATTCCATAAACCTACTCTATTATTAGTTATATCTACTTTCTAATGATAAGGTAATGGATTAGAATTTTGAATAATCTTTGTGATTAAATATTTAGTGATAAGTTAATTATTTCATGATTCAAATATATATTGAGGTTTTTATGAAGGTTTAATTGATTTAGAATATGCTTGTGTGGATGGGTTCATCTCGAAAGGAAAATCATCAATGGTTTTTTAGGAGTAATTTTATAGAGATAAATTATGAATTATTTGAGAGTTTGAGGTTTTGGTCTATAAAGAGTTGGACTGTGTTTTCTTTCTACCATTTCTCTAGAGAATTAATTTTTTAGTCTTCTACCATGATCTTTATTATGGTATTTTATTACTATTATGGGCATGTATGTTTGTAGTATCATTTTCTAACCTTCCTTGGTGGTGTGTGTGTGTATCTAGTGGTTAGTTTTAGATACTTCCTTGGTAGTGGTTACCCCATAGACCTTATCAATAATAGTCAATTCCTCATGATTTTAGGATATAAAAGGGTGGTGTTTAATTTTTGGGATAGTTTCGTCATGTTCCACATCATCAAAGAACTAGGGATTATCATGGATAAAGTGGTGGATGTCATCAAGGACTTTGAGTCATAAGTATAGGACATAGACACTTTCATGTGATATAGTCATCAGTGTTAAACAAACTAGATATCATTAAAGGTACTATTTTCCTCTACTATACCGTGTTTATTCTTTTATTGATTCATTATATTTATAATCCTTCATTTATCATACCTTACTCTTAGTGTTTAGACTCAAGGTGGATACACTTCCAGTGTCTTTGGAGTTATTCAATATAGTTGGAGGTTAGTAAAATTTGACTAAGGTGTGTTATGGGTACGAAATGATGATGGGGTAGCATTATTTGGTAGGATGTTTATTCATTTTATGAATATAAACAAAAAAATTCATCCCTGACAATAGTTTCATGCATTTAGTGTAGGATATCATTGAATTTTTTTAGAGGAGAGTATTTTTCTCTGAAATGAGAAATTCATATGTTGTGTTTGTTTGTGATTGGGACTATTGGGTGAATTTAAGATGTTCAAAAACTCTTTCATCACTTCTTTTATTATTGATGTTGAGTTTAGTGAAAGTGTAGATGAAGGAACTTAAAAGAATTTTCAAAGAGTTTTTAGACTTTTTTTCCAGAAAAGTTTTCAATGCTACCCCATCAATGTGACATTAAGTTTGGGATAGAGTTTCAACCCAATGTATCTATTATTTTTATCTCTCTTTATAGGGTGGAACCTTCATAATTTTTGAAAAATTTTATTTTGGTTGATAATCTATTGTAAAATGGTTTCATCCAATTTACTATATTTCCTTGAGGTGAAATGGTGTTGTTTTCAAAAAAATAATATTTTTTCTCAATTCTGTATATATTACCTTTAGTTAAACTAATTGATAATGAAGAAACATTATCCACCTAAATATTGACAACTTATTTAATTATTTTAAGGGATATAACTGGTTCTTGAACATTGATTTGTGGTATATATATAATTAATTGGTGGTGGAGGTGGATCACACTTTGATAACTTTCTATAGGTGTCACTATAGACACTTTGAGTTCATGGTGATTCCTATTGGAGTTATAAATACATCAATAATTTTCATGGTATTAATGAACTCTGTGTTCATGGTGATTAGTTATTTTATCCATCACTTTCTAGAGGTAGGAGTTATGTTCAAGGTATTTTATATTGATTATCATATTAGTATATGTTATGTTTAACTATAGGAATGTTCAATTATATCTTATGGATATTTTTATTTACATCCTCATAAATATAAATATTCCAACTATTATCTTGATCTAGAAGTAGTGGTGTTTTCCCTGAAGTTGTGGTTGAATTATCTTATTAGAGAGATTTTTATGGTTAATACCAATCACAAGAACCTATGATATATCTTATTTTAATGTAATTTTAATTTTATTCAATGGATATTGATATATTTCCATTGGGATTATAACATTCGTATCTATTACACTTTGTGGAAAGTAAATGTATTGGTTGATGAAATGAGTATAAATATGATAGGTAATATTTCTCAAGAGGATGAATATAAGTGAAGGATGATAGGAGATCTTGCAAAATTTCATCTTGATATAGAAGAGTTTGATAGTGGAGTTAACTTGTATCAGACGATAATAAATTCTCCTTTGTTTCAATAGGTAGAGAGATATCAAATAGGAGATCCTGGGGTAGAGGTGTGAAGAGATTGTTTTGTTCATGGTGATGATCTCAAGGGATGGTTATAGAATGGTCAAGATCATCTGTTGTTATATGTAAAGTTGTTCATTCAATAAATAATGTAATATTTGGTTCTATGTGAATTATATAGCTCACTTTTTAAAGTGAATCATGATATTTCCAATGTATATCATTCCTAGAAATAAAAACATTAGTATCTAATAATAAATAAGTTTTTAATAGAGTTTATGTCTTGATGATTTAATTTTTGTTGATAAAATTAGAGCATAGAGTTCTATCTAGTACGTTACAACCCTTTAATATTTACAAATGGAAATAATAAGAAATTTTAATAGATTTTAAGATTAGGATAACCCTATCTTAGGGATGATATGATTTCATTTGGGTAGTTATGGACTTCTTGAGGAATTCACTCATTTATTATCACTCAAGGAATTTAGTGAAATGGATTCTTTAACAAGGATCTATATAGAGAAGTTGGTGAGTCTTCTTTGGGTTCCAATGATGATCATTTCTAATAAAGATAATTATTTTTACCTTAAGAGTGTGTAAGATGTTGTAGAATGATTTTATCACTTAGTTATACCTTAACACAACTTTTCATCCTAATATAGAAGGGTAGATAGAGAAAATGATCCTAACACTTGAATACAAATTACATACATGTATTTTTTATTTTATAGGTTTGTGGGTAAATAATTTAAATTTTATTAAGTTTTCATATAAAAATAGTTATCACTCTTCTATTTTTTTGGCTCTGTTTGAGGTGTTATATGGGTTGGATTATAGATATTCATTATACAAGGCCAAGGTTGTGGACTCAGTGTCCATTGGACTGGATTTGATGGAGTGAATGATAAATAAGTAAAAGTAATTCATGATAAGATTAAGGTTTCTCAGGATATTTATAAGTATTATATAGATTATAGAAGGACAAATTTGTAGTTCGGGGTTAGTGATCATATTTTTTGAAGTTTTTTATTCTTAATGGAAAACGAAGGTTAAAGATAGGTAGTAAGATTTATCATCGATTCATTAGACCTTTGAAATTTATAGAGTGAGTTTAAAAAGGTGTATTATAGGTTTTCAATTCTCTATTAAATGGATTTAATTCATGAAATATTATATGCTTCATATTTTTTTAGATATCATCAATATGACTCACATTTCATTTATTGGATGAGTTGGATATTAATAAGGATGTGAATTTCATGTAATATCCTATTAAGATTTTTGATTTTCCGGAGATAGTGGTGTGAGTACATGTCATTCATTTGTTTCATGTCTTATGGAGACATATTAGCTTAGAGGAATGTATGTGGGAGTGAGATTCACAGATATGGTCTTAGTATATAGATTTGTTTCTAATTTTTATTCTTATAATGATGTTGAGATTTTTTTATCATGATATGTCTAAAGTTTTATTTTTCACTTTTGTTTTGTGTTTTAACTTTTATGATGGAAAAATTATTGTTTGATAGGTACCTCATGGGGTTTTTACTATTTGATGTTTTTTTCAATTATGATAATTTTAATCATCTTATAGGAATATAATTTCAACGATTAAATTTTCAATCCCAAATTTTGTGTCTTTTTGGGATTGGAGATGGTGAAATTAAGGCTGAAAGTTTATTAGGAGTGAAGATGTAATTTTTTTCCTTTATAGGAAAACATGTTATGGTTTTTACCACACCATATAATTTTTTGTTTGGTTTCCTAATGGTGGTATACCTAGTCATAATGGAGTTCTTGTTTTTATATAGAAATATATTTGTATTTGAAGAAGGTCATTTTTTGGGAGAAACTATGTTTTAGTCTAAAACAATATATAATTTCTGTGAAGCCCAATTTTTAATGGTTGTGATTTGGAAATTAAATATTTATTCACTATAAATAGGAGGAAAATTCATTTGTTGGTCCTCATGTTTGAAAATATCATAGTTTTGTGAATGTTGTGTCATGGTGGTCTTATGGTCCGAAGATGGATGAGGTAGAAAAAATTCATGGTTTATAGAGGCCATATCATGGTTTTATAAAGGCGTGTTTGTGAAGAAAAATGGATAGAAATATTCAAGGGATTGTTCATTTTAAAGAAACATGGTTTTTGGATCATTTTTTACCAAGATAAACCACAACATGGTTTGATATCAACACACCATAGTATAGTTCCTCAAATTTTATTATAAATTCAAGGTATCCTCTTTTCTTATTTGGTTCACTCATTCTTACCTAAATCATAGTTGGTTGTGGGTATATTCTCTTGTGATTTTGGATTCCCTTGTTTTATTCTTTATCCTTTGGTTTTATGAGAACAATTCATTCTAGTTTAAGGTACTCTTATTCTATTTTATACATATCTTCTCTTGTTTTATCCTTCTTATGGAGCTATGAAATTGTTTTATGGGTGAATATGGTAGAGGATTTATGTATTAATGATTTATTATAGGTTTTTAAAGGATCATTTTGAATTTATGGGTGTTTGATATTTTTTTACATCTCTTGTCTATGCTTTCCATCTCTTCTATATGTTTTGTTGTTTCAAGCTTCATTTGAGGTAGGTGATTTGGATTATCTCTTTGATTTTACCACGTCACTATGATCTAGGCATAGTTGTGATTATTTTTGTGTAATGAGATAAAATATGCATTAATTAATGTAATAATTTGAGTTAATTTAAGTGGTAAGTGAATTGAATATACTTTATATAATTTCCCTGGTCTTTTTTAGGTTATATCTATTTAATTTTTTGGATAAGATTAATATTTTTATTAAAGAAATAAATCATTTTCATAATTATGTTTTAAATTGGTTAGTAAAATTTTAAAATAGTAACATGATTATAAAAGGAAAATCTATACTTTTTTATTGTTATTATTATATTGAGAATGAAATGATAATTTAATAATTAAATATGAATAAATATAATAACTTACTTGTTGTTGTGGTAGAGTTAATTCTTATTTGGAAGAGTTTTTTATAGAATCATTAGAGGAATTAGTGTTGATTTGGTTCATTATTATGATAGTTGGATGTGTTTGGTGTATTTTATTGTGATTTGTTGATGATGATGTGTATTTTTGGAATGGTGGTGTTGAAAACTTTGTGTGTTTAGTTCATTTTAGTTACACCAAGATATGGAATGTGTTGGATAAATTAAATAATTGAATAATGTGAAATGGTAATGTTTTATGATAAACAAATGTAGTGTTGAATAAATTAAAATAAAGTAGTGGATTAATTTTCTCATGAATTAATATAAATGATAAGACATTTATTATGTGATTATTGTTTTATGTTGAAAGGGTAATTGGTGGGATTAATGTACATAATGAAATTAATATGGTGGATTGGTGATGAATTATGAAATGGAAAGAATTTGTGCAGTTGTTTTGTGATCATGGTGTTTCTTTTTATGTAGAAATAAATGATTGTTGTTGTTATGAGGTAGTTATGGTGTGGTTATGGGATTTAGATATAAAGGTGTTTGATGATAAGTAGACCCTAGGTTTGGATTTTATACTATAATACACACACACACACACACACACACACACAGACACACACATATATATATATATATATATATATATATATTAATTATAAGTTCTGTTATTTATTATGCACCACCACCCTAGTTGGAAAACCTTACTAATTCCCATATGATATTTTGAGTTTTAGGTATACTCCAAATATCTATAATATGGGTGATATGGATGGATGACTACTATCCCTCTCTTTTTATTCCTTCTATTAAAGTTATGGTTATGTGGAAGTGGTTTGTGGGGTAGATTTGGTATTTAGTGATGATGTTGTTATGAGGTAGCGATATGTTATGTGGTGGTGATGCATATGTGGCAATGATTATGTGGTTGTGGTTATGTGATATGGTTTTTTGTATGTGGTTGTGGAATGTAATTATGGTACTTAGATATGGGAAAGTATGAGAGTTCCATGACATATGTTGATGAGAAGTAAAGGTGACTATATCGGTGGAAAAGTGGGTGTGGGGTACCATCTTTCGTTATATCTAATGAATATAATGTAATTATACTTGTATATATATTTTTTCATAGGTAATTTAGTTATATGTTTTTTAATTGACCTAGGATGGGTATAGAGTTGGTTTTGTTATTTATTCACTAATTCTTTAGTATGATTATTCCACATAGACATGAGAGTTTTTATGGAGGAACCTATTGAGTGTAATTTTATGTTCACTCCTTCTATATACTATATTTATGGATTTTAAAGATATATTCTATGATTAGTCCAAAAACCATGAGATCGTTGTACTGGTTTTTTAGAGTTTTAGTTTTTTCCTCATGATCTATTTCTTTTTGGTATTTACCTTAGTGATATTGTATTTTATTTTTATATGACATTACATTAATTATTGTGGGATTATGGGTTTTATTTTATATTTTTTTATCTGGTGTTGATTTTTGGATTATTATATAATCCCTTAGATTATATAGGGTAATGTATCCCATATTTTTTGTGATATACCCTTAGTTTCAATCACCAAATTTTGTCTTATTAGTGTTGGGATTTAGTGGTCACTATTATATTCACCTTTATTATAGTAATGTTTATAGTAAAGTTGGTTCATGGTAAGAAATGTGTAATACATCCTTTTACTTATATAATTACTCTGATGTGTATTATAAAATTTTAGTTTTTGAATAATCTCTATTCTACATTTAATAATCAATGAATTATTAGTTGAGATATTTTTCATCTTATCATGACTGAAGAATATTTTATCTTTTTTCAAGTTAATTATCTAGTTTAATTTTACATTCCTAAAATGAATATCATTTGTGATTCAGTAATTAGATATGTATATATCTACTAATGATATCATAAAAAGTTATTAAGTGAAAGAACTTGCCTCTAGTTTCTACTTGAAATAGTTCGTATGTATCTTTATGAATTAATTCTAAAATATTTTCAGTTCTAACATCTTTAATAATAAAAGGATTCTTGTTCATTATACCTTATAATAAATAATGTCAAATACCTATGTTTTTTATCTCAAAAGGTTCTAAACACCCATCTTGGTATACCATTAGAATTTTATTCTATATTTCCTTTTCCAATTATTATATTTCCACAAATTGGTATTATTTAAGTCTTATAAGTTGTATTCATAATTTATTTACAACATAAAATTTATCTAATTCAAATATAATCAATCTATTTTTAAAGTATGGTATGTCATAATAGATGTTCTTTCTAAACTTTAAATAAAATCCCATTGTGTCTAAACTTGATAGTGTGATTATTTTTTTGTTAACACATGATATATAATAATAGTTTCTAAAATATAAGTACATATCCACTATATAATTTGAATATGTAATCTTATCTAATTGTGGAAAGAGTCCAGATCCATAAATAACTTGAAAATATACTTTGAATTTTGTTATATTTTTTATATTCTTTGGTTCATGTATTTAGATACAAATTTTTGAGTCAAAAATTTTATCTAATACCCAATAATTAAAAAAATAAATATTATAGGAAATTATGAATATACAAAAAATATAATTTTTTTTATTCTTCAATTCATTTAAATTTATCTTCCAATTTCCATTTTTCAATATAAGAAACAAATAACCTCTTATTTTGTTCTCTCCATCTCTTAATATTTGGTTTCTTAAAAGGTCATTGAAAATGTAACTTTATCATTTTACTTTTCATTAGACTTTCACTGTGTACTTATTATTGTTAACCATAATAACTAAATATATATCTCTCTTGGTGTTTTTATCATCTTATAAAACTTTATATAAAACATATTGAAGTAATTTATCCATACTATTCATTTTATATTTTTCAATGAAACTAGATAAATTGTCTGATAAGAAAGAAATTATCTATCAATTGATAAATATACACTATTATATTAAGTACATGAGGACCATCCTAGATTTTATCTTCTAAATTACATGTATACAATGTATTGATAATGTCATCACTTTTTTTCCTTAACTTCTCCTCAAAAAATTCTTAGAAATATGAAGACATAGTGTAACCATCCAAGTAATCATATTTCTTTCACAAATCATTAAACATTGATGATAACATGATGATGTAAACATTGTATGTGTCATATATGTGTATATTATAAGAATCATTATCACACTTACTTAATTCAAAAGGTGTCTCATTAGGTAGTGGGGAATCTAACAAATAAAATTCCATTTCATGTTATAGTACTATGCACAAGCTTCTATACCACTCCTAAAAATTTATTTCAACGATAACATATTCATTATTCAAAATATATTACAATGATTATGTGGTATTAAATTCTATTTTCTAAAAAATAAAAACATAGCATATTAGAAATTTATTTTGATTATCATTTATTCGAACATATTTTTTTAATATTAAATATCTCATGTTATTTTATTCAAATACCAATAAACCTAAACCACCATATTTAGAATATTTAATAACTTGAATATTCTAGTGGGAAAGGAAACCTCTCTTTATAGTCCAATTCATGGCTATTCCACAACATAGATACTTTTAAGGTAGTATTTTGGTTTTCCAGCTGTATTGATGCTAATATCCTTGGTTTGTTGAATAGAGTCTCATATCCTATAAATCAAAACCTTGGATGTACTCAATATTTTTCCTTTATAATTCTCATTAATCTAGATATAGTTACTTATTTAGTGCCAAGTTTAGTTAATTCAACCCAACACTCCTATTTAAAATCCCTAATAATAGGAGTAAACCTCAATTATGGTTGATGAACACCTCGAACTATGGTTTCATTTGAGTTTGAATGATAGAAAGAATAAATGACTTAATATTTCTTCAAGTTATTGTTCATTCTTTTATTTTCTTCACAAATGAAATCCAATTTTATTTATCATGCTTTTTAATTAAATTATGTGATCACTTTCAAACAATTAACAATGCATAAATAGAAATCATTCCTCATGTATTTGTTCGTTTTCCTTTATTCATTCTTATTAACAATCCTATATGATAATATATCATCCATGAATTCACAAAAAAAATAATTAACCATGCATAATAAAAATAAATAAAAATGACTTTATCATGATTTTTCTTTTATAGGTTAATCCATTGAAAGAATTATAGACCTATTGAGGCCCTAGGAAAAACTCATTGAGCTATTAAATTACCTTAAGTTTAAGTCTCCTCATTTTAAAAATATTTACACATGTTTGGATTTACTCCAGCTCCCAACTCAAATCAACTCGGTGCAAGGACCTATGTCTTTACAATATTATACTCACACACAGGTGAGGGGAAACTCAGGATGCATGAATTATATTTAAAATTTAAAATTTGATGCACAAACTATTATATATTATAAAGAGGGAGGGATGAGAGTTAGGTCATAAAAAATATTAATAATTAATTATTAAAAAACATAACTTATTTCAATAAATAAAATTAACATAGCTTTAAAATAATTCTAAATCATTAATGATACATTTTATGGCCCCAAAAAATAATAAATTGAAAAAAATTGAAATTTTTTCAAAATTTTCTCATCAGATTAGGGCCTTAAAATAAGATTGTAGGGAAAATAGTCTTGGGTGGGTTTTGGTGGGTTAAGAGTGTTAAGTGTGTTTTATTTTGTACACTCGATCAGAGAATATGGAGTTTTAAAAGTCATTAGATTGTGGTCACTATTTTCATGTGGTATACGATAATACATCATGGTTTACTTATAGAATGATATATAATATTATTAAAAATGACTCCTGGTGTGATTATGATATTACTTCATCCATTAATGAATCGTGAAATAATTTATAAATATAACATTGATTGTTAAATTAATTTAACTATCAGATTAATAAATGGGGTTAAAGCTTTAAAGGGTTACAACATTGATTAACTATTTAAAAATGTTTTAAATTTTTTAATTCAAAAAGTATTTATCATTCAATGATGGATCTATATTAAAGGGGATTTAAGAACCTCATTGATAAATAAAATATTATTCTTATTTAGTTGAAACTCTCTCAAGATTTATTCTCTATATTCTTTTAAGTAGGATATGATAGTGCATCATTCAGATAATTGAGGTCCTACCAAAGTGTTTTGTGATTCTGGTGGCTAGTGGATTCCATCAAATGCAATAAACCATTAGTTTTTGCTGATGAAACTTGATCAAACTCACTATAAATGAAAATTGAAAGCCTAGATAGTGAGGTATTTTTTTTATTATTATTTAATGCTATAAATTTTAATCCTAGTCAATATTGGGATTGATTTCATATATTATTCTATAGATAATTATCCATGAGATGTACCATGAAACAAATAAGTGGAATCAAATCATTGGATGGTGATGAATAAATAGGATTAAAATTAGTTTTGAGAAACCTGAATTGGGTTTTTCTTAGAACTATGGAATTTTCATACAAATATTCTATGGTATGTGAATTTTTTCCTCTAAAATGGAATGGTTATCCAATGACCACGTCATTATATATAAAAATATCTAGTTAAAATGGTGTGGTTAGTGTAAAACAACAACTATTTTAATAAACATAAAACAAATCATCATTTTTGATGTTTACAAAGATGTGGTTAGCCAGCCACTATGTCATGGTAAGATCTTCCATGATAACCAACCAAATCATATTGAATATTGAAAAAACAAATCTTAGTTATAATGAATTATGAAAACATTTTATAGAACCAAAAAATCATTGAAAACTGTTTGGATTAGGTCATGGTTCTTAGTGAGTCCAAAGGACCAAAATAACTTGCAACGCTTCATTATGGCATGGTTCTAGGAGATGCATTTCAAGTATAAAATTTCATGGATGATATCACCATGACATGGGGAAATTTTTTTCTATAAAAAAACTTAAAAAATTTATTTTTTATAAAGTATTCACCACTGCATGACTTTAGACCATATTAAAAGTAGATTTGATTGTTATGATTGTCTAAAGTTGTGATATCTCATGCTAAATATATAAAATTTTAAAGTTGATATTTTTTAAATATTCTTGTATATAAACAATTTATATAATGTAGATATTGTATGATTTAGTTTAAATTATTTAAAATTATTCTTATAAATTTTCATTTCATGCATATAAGAGTAACATGCTAGCTATGATAATATAAGATTTAGTTTTCTTATACCTTGACTTCAGTTTGTTGTGGTGTTAATTTATAGGTTAATTATATTTTACTTATATTAGGTGTTAGAGTTATGATGGAATCGATGTCTCCCTTGAGTAAAGAACCATGGGTAAAGGAACTTTGGGTTTGACTACTCACTTGACCAGAGGCTAATACCTTGTCTATAAAATGGGGTTGGATACATGTTTCTCCATGTTTATTATTATATGGATTTTAGTTTCATATAATTCTTAGTCTTTTTATGAATGGGATTCATGTACCTTGATCATGGGATAAATTTGGATATTTTTAGACATATTTTTATTCTATATTTGGGTTTTTAACAAAAAATTTAGGTTATTTAAAGACTTATATATTAATATGGTTTGAACATATTAATTTGGTGTAAGTAATAGGGATTCAAAAAATAAATCATTAAATGAATTCATAAATATAGGAATAAAAGATGAGATAAAAAATATTTCATGGGATGTAATAATTATGAGTTTAAATATGCATAGGATGAATATGAATATTATAAGACCTAGAAAAAACTCATAAATACTAAGTATGAGATTCCTTGCAAAAGAAAACACATTTCAAGGCCTCGATCATCAAAATAGGTAGGTTTATGAAAAAGTAGATGTTCATAGATTATATTTTGTATGGAATGGTGTATATGGATAACCCTATGAGTTAGGTTACCACATCCCACTATTATATTTAGGTGATACTTAGCTAGAAAACCCTAATATTTATGATACCAAATGAATATAGATGAATTTTATCCATATAATGGAATTGGGAAAAGAGTTTTCCACTAAACTATAAAAAAGTAATATATAATATTATTATCATATTAGCCTATATAAATATCTATGTTAATAAGGTTCATGACAAAGTGGGGTCATTACTTAATCAAATATGGATCCTCGATCACTAAATGGATATTATACTTGGGGTCATCATTTTTAGTGAGTACTTTAATTAAAAAATCATAATGAAAATATATAAAAAATAATACTTTCCCATAGATATATCTTTGTTGTGGATTATGAAATTAATAATTTTGATATCTCTTATAGGAATGACATATAAATTAATTATGGATTTGTATCTAAAATTTGGAAGTGTTCTCAAAGGGAAGAATTATAGGAATATGGTTTTGACTTTTGTAGAAATAAATTTCTCTAATACTTAATAATGTGTATTGGATACTAGGTGTGAATAACACATTTTTGTTAATAAATATAGGCTCGTATTGAAGAAAAGTTAAGTAGATTTGTGTATTTGTAACACCTCAACCTGAATCATTGGGTCTGAGTCAGAGTGCCACATAACCTCATGTGTGCCTCCCAATATAAAAGAGAATTCCAACTATAGAAGTGGGTATAAAGTTACATGGGGATACTATACCCTCAATATTCATAGACATCACTAAAGATAATGGCATAAATATAATCCATAAATCCAAAAAGATAAAGGTAATACAAATAAATGTTACAACATGTGTCATGTCAAGTTATACAATAATGATTAACCAGACCCCCAATGTGAAAAGTCAAAATTATAATATTAAAACTAGGAAAGATGATAAATAAAAGTGTTACAGGAACCATCTAGATTCTGTCTTGGTACCACATCCACCTCTGAACACCAAGCTCCTCAGAAACCTACCACAGGGCCCTTGGCCTTCTCTGAAACCATGATCATGAAGTTTCAACACACATCGAGATATTCATGAAAGTTTTGAGTATTAACCTTATAAGACACCTCAAATGTGTTCTTAACATAAGTACACATAAATAATATGTGTATTACATAATAATAATAAAATGTGCAATCAAGAAACAAAAAATAATGTGTCAAGTGGTCATGCACTAACCAAGCCACCACAAACCTTGATCGCACCTTCTTAAGATCCATACTAGAAGAATGGTCATAATAGAATTCATTATTGGTGGTCAACCATAAGTCCACCTCATATGTAATTGATCAACCATAAGTCCAATGAGTCATGGGTCATGCCACAAGGCCTTTAGGGCCCATCACTATCATAGGTCAGGACACAAGGTCATCGTAGCTTGACACTACCTAAGATCATGCTACATAGTCATTGTATCCCTGTATTGTGTTGAAAGTCCATCCACAAGGTCATTATACCACAACCCCTTTCTCGATTCATCATAAACTTTCATAAATGTCTCACATTATCCCCCTATAAGGGCTAACCATGCCACAATATTCCACATGTCATTTTCTATTAGAATAAAATCTTAAAAATTCCATATATCCATACACAACATGGTGTATAAACATATAGGAATAACATAGAATATCAAACAAAAATATCATTATCCATACATACACACACAAAAACACACATGTGATCATTATTAAACATTGGTCTCATAGTCCATAGACAAACACATGTGATCAATATCAAACATGGTCTCATGGGATACACATGCAGAGACATGAAATCAAACTCAAGAACAATATTAAGAAAACATGTGTATCTATCATATCATTCCAAAAAACATATAAAATGGATCTATATGGTAATTTATTTCTACCATTAGCTCATTAAAGGTGAGTTTCAAGGTCCTACGATGCTCGGATCAAACCCATGTACCAACGTTCACTAGAAAAATATCTAATCCATCATCATATAGTCTATATATTTAAAATTATAGGAAGAGGTCGTGTTAAGGGATGTGATCCACATCAACTTACCAAAAGGGATCCTCCATTAATAGTAAATCTATGATCGATTAAATAGAGGCCACCAAATCATGTAATTCAACACTGATCTATCAATTGAGCATCAATTCTTCATTAGATCTAGGTGGATATCCATAGATCTAGCCAACACAGATTAGATATATGATCAATTTCAAATAAATAGGGAGAAACAGACTTAGAGAATATGGATCTAACCTAAAATTATTCCTTGTATCAGTCTACAATTCATGCATCCAAGAGGAGAGGAAGGATATTCCTAGAGAACCAAGGGAGATCTCTCCTAGATGTTATGGTTTCATTATGGTTATAATTAGGTTAGGGTTAGTTTAATAATAAGATTAGAGAGAAAAGACCAAAATTCCCTTAATTACATATAAATATGGGTCCCACTGGTAAGACAGTGGGCCTTGCTAGTGGGATGGTGGAACCACTATCTTTTTAGTGTTCCAGGTAGAATTCCAAGCATTTTTCCTTGACCATAAACTAGCTAGTGGGATCTACATTTCTATAGGTCCCATTTCCAGAACAACCATTTTGTCAGTGGCCTTGTTTCATCCATCAAGAATCCCACTTAAGTCTCTATCCTCTATAACACCATTACAAGTCCCTTTTACCCATATTAAATACCTCAAAGGAAGAAAAAAATACAATATACATTAAAGCATAGAAATATAAATGCCTTAAAAGCTGGGTATGTTACAATTCTCTCCTCTCAACAGCTTCTCATTCTTAATAAGTTTCTCTAGTGGTTATTATCAAGAAAATCAATCCACTATTCATAAACATCAAAATCACTCTCCCATGTTTCCTATTTTATCCACCCATGCTTCCATAGAACTATGAAAAGTGGCATCATATTCCCTCATGACACTTACTTTATCAGTTATATGATCCACATTGAGAACTCTATAAATGGTGTATCAGGATCTAGTTCAATGTCCCCATAGTCAATCACATGTGTATAATAAGGAATATGCCTCTGAAGATAAGAGACTTGGAACATATCATGCATACCTAATTACCATGGAGGAAGATTGAAACTGTAGGTAACTATCCTAAAATGCTTGTTAATCTCAAATGATCCAAAAAATATTGGTGTTATATTCTCTTGCTTCTATAACCATTGATTTCCTAGTTGAGGAGTCACCTGCAAGAAGACTTGTTCACCCACAGCAAACACCAAGGTTCACCTCCTCCTATTAGCATATGATTGATTCTTGATCTGAGCGATGACTAAAAATTCCATATCAACAACACCCACTTGAAGTTATCATATTCCATAATCAGTTATACAACTATTTCCTTACCCACCTCATGTCAAAATAGCGATGATAAATATGGATGACCATAAAAATCCCCAAAATGTACCATCTAAATTGAATATTAGAAGTTGTTATTGTATGAAAACTCAACCAAGGTTGGGTGATCATCTCAAGATACCATCAATCCAAGGAATCATGCCCAAAATATATCCTATAAAATATGAATTATCCTTTATGATTTTCCATCAGTCTATAGATGATACATTGTACTCAGTTTCAGCTAGGTACCCAAATCCTTATATAATTATAGAAAAAACCATGATGTGAAACAAATGTATCTATCTGATACGATGATAAAAGGATCTTAATGTAGGTATAAAATCTCTCATGCATATAGATTACCCAACTCATCCACTGAAATGGTCACTTGAATCATCAATAAATGATCTAATTTCTTTAGTCAGTCGACTACTACCCAAACAATATCATGGATCCTCAGAGTCCAAGTCAACCCTTTGATGAATTACATCATCACATTATCCCACTTATACAAAGTCACTAGAAGTGGATAAATAAATCCACTAGGATGTTTATGCTCAACCTTTACCCTATGGTAGGTAAGGCATCATAAAGAAAATCTAGTGATGTCCCTCTTCATACATGGACACCAAAGTTGACATTAGATCTCATGATACATTCTTTTAACCCTCTATGCACTACCCATTTCAAATAATGAGACTATCCCATTGTCTTATCCCTTAATGGAGTTGGAAAAACAACCATCACATCAATGTAAATCATATCACCATTGTCTAAGGACCACCCTAAAAGACAATTGCCCCCCTCCAAGCACTCCCAAATAAATAGCACTCAAGATCTGGCCCCAAGATGGCCTTTACCTAGACCACTAAAAATGATGTGATAATCAAAGGTGATCATTTCATTAATTATTGATCCTTAGATGCATCCACTATCTACTCATTAATCAAACTCATCAGACCCCATTCTTATTGTTAATTTCACTCTCTAAGCTCTTATATATCCAATATTTTCCTACTAAAAGCATATGAAATTGAATTAAAATTATCAAGAGTATAGTCCATCTCAAAATTGAACATTTTTAGATACTCCACCCAATTACTTTATCTTATATTTAGATCCTATAGAGAGAAAATTTATCATAATATATTGTGGTTTGTGTTAAAGACAAACCTATCACTGAAGAAATAGTATCACCAATACTTCAGGGTGTAGACCACTTTTTATAACTCTAATCCATGCATAAGGTAGTTCCGCTCATGGGGTCATAGCTAACATGACCCATAAGTAACCACATATTCTCCCTACATCAACATATCTACCAAATCTTGAGGCATCATAATAAACTGTGTATCTAATCCCATAATATGGAATTAAAAAAACTGGGGTTATCATCAATCTTATATTTGACTCCAAGAAGACCTCCTTACACTAATCAAACCATTCAAACTTCACTCCCTTTTTTGTCAGCTCTGTCATAGGTGTTTCCAAATGAGAAATTTTCTTGTATGAAGTTTCTATAGTACCCTAAAATCGAAAGAAACCTCTTAATATTGAACATATTCTTGGGATATTCCCAAGAGATCTCAGCCTCTGCCTTTTGTGCATCCACCAAAATCCCTACCTCGGAAATAACATGCCTAAGGAAACATACCTCCTAAATCCAAAAGTGGTACTTCAACATGTTTGGCATAAATATGATCTGCTCAAAGTGTACTCAATACAATCTTAAGGTACCTAGCATGTATATATGATGTCTTTGAATATATCAAAATATCTTCTATGAATAAAATGATGAAGGAGTGAAGATATAAAAATAAAATTCCATTTATGATATCTATGAACATTGATGGAGAATTTTTAACCCAAAAGGCATGAAAAGATACTCATACAGTCCATATCTACTCCTAAACACTATCTTGGGAATATCATCCTCTCTGACCCATAGCTGATGGTAACATGGAGAAAGATAAAGCATATAAAATCATGGTTCTCCCCATAACTGATAAAACAGATCATCAAACTTGGGTAAAGGGTACCTTTTATTCACTATTACATGATTCAGCTTCCTTTAGTCCACATAGAGTCATATACTATTGTCTTCCTTCTTGGAAAACAACACTGGTGCACCCTAAGGAGATATTATTGGTTAGATAAATCCCTTTACCTTCAAATCCTATAAATAAACCTTCAACTCTCTCAAATTAGTTGTTTTCATATGATAAGTAGGAATCAATATTGATTACACCATGGGAACAATCTCAATATCAAATTATATTCCCCTATCCAGATGGAGACCTTGAATTCATTTGGGAATAAATCCTGATAATGTTACCCCACTGGAGGGAATATAGAGTGGTCCACTACTAATTTTATTTCATGATTCAAGTCTTCCACTTACTCTATGATAGATACAACATTGCTCAGGTTCAGTCTCATCCTACCTACTCTGAGATCCCACTCTCCAGTCAATATGAACCTTTATCCTTTGAGTGTGCTAAAAATTCACATATCTAGTAATAGTTTATATGAGATCAATAAATGGTCAACTAGTCCATTCTAAATATCAAATTGAAACTAGTCATCTCTAAGATCATAAATTCCCATAGATGTCCATAACCTGGAAAAACTATAGGAAACTCAAAACATCACTATAGATGGTCTATTCTCTATCCTAAAGGTGTTTCAAGAGAGTTCATCTTAGATGATAACTTAACCAGTAACTACATGAGAAGATATGAAATAATGGAAAGGTTCTATGTAAAACAAATCATTAGATATAGTAGAGGTAATCAAAACCATACCTATAGCTATATAAGGTATCTCTCTACTATTTACTAGAACCTGGTCCACTGTATACAATCATCATGCCTCAACTCTACAATTCTTCCCCTGAGGTGTGTAACTTATATGGGTCACCAAAGTCTGTAGTGACAAGGTATACTATTGAGGACCCCAGCCAGACACTTGGTTCATATCCCACATCTTCCCTACACCCCTCCAAAAGCTTATCTACAACACCCTCGAACAAAACTATTGAATATGTCACATCTTTCCATATCCATGGAACATGATTTGAGGTCTTGGGAAGAATTTTTAGTATTTACCACTCTTTAAAAAGATAAAACATTGGGGGATTTCACATACCATTGAGATGGATGAAAAAACTCTACTCCATTCTGATTTCCTACCACCCTGTTCACCTCCTCAACCTTTCTATTCCTAATACCAAAAGAGGCACTTATTGTATCACTGAGAAGTTTATTCTTCAATGCACTGAAATCCAGAAGAAAAACTATATGTTTTCCTCTTATACCCCATTTTTATAATTTAAGGCCTTGTGAAGAACCCCAGCATATGTTGTCAGGTCAAATCCCCTAACTTTTCATATGAGCTATGGATGAAGGACAATCTCAAACTTCCTAGGCTTTTACACCTTGTTCCCATCCAAAATAGGATAAAATCAAACGAATTCTATAAAATGATTAAAGTAAGTGGAAACTAACATTATCCCTTACTAAATAACTATAAACTCCCATTCTTGGTCCATATTTAGTTTGTTGGGAAATAAATCCTTAAAGAATAGTTCCTTGAACCCCTCCCAAGTAATACCCCACACCTATCTTCCTAACTCATGATTCCCAACCACTCTTGATGGGTCCCTGAATCATAGAGGCTATCAGATTCATCTTCCTATCACTGAGAGTCTGTAGAAAGTCAAATATTCCCTTGATTATGGAAATATAGTCCTAGACATCCTAAGTACAACTTGTTCCCCAGAATATTGGCGTGTACTAGAGAAAAAAAATTCTATCCATATCCAACCATCATCCTCTTCACCCCTATACCCTGAGTAGGAACAATATGTAAGACTCTAGATTGAGGATGTTTTACCTCTTGAACCATTTGAGTAGGTGTGTGAGCACACTCAGGTGAATCCTCCTACATAGCTTATAGTGGATCTAGTGTGTCATCCCAAATAAGATCTTTCTAGTGTATCTAAGGTGGAATATTTTTGAAATTCACAATGAACATTTTAGTACCCCTATAACAAATTATTATGAGAAAAACTTAAGCAGTTATAAGGAACACATAAGGTATTTATATTAGAAGTTATATCCTAAGTGATACCCACAAAAAAGGTATAACCATCCTAGTTATACCCAAGGCTCAACATTAGTCCCCCGTATTTGTATGTTAGTTATAATTATATATATATATATATAACATAACAATATGAACACGTACAAATAACTAATTCCAGCATAGATATATCAAAATAGGAGATAATAATATCACTCAAAAGTTATCATAAAGTAAGGGATTTAATTAAATAACAACCACACTATACTCAATAGGTATATATATAACATGTTATCTTACGTGTCTACTCATGATGCATTCACGCACCCAAATCCCATAAAGATATAACAATAATTACATTAATTTTAAATATGGGTAGAATTTCCTGAGTACTAAAAAGCCTATCTTATTTCTACCATAACCAAAAAATAATAGAATGGAATCCTCAAGTCCTTTGATGGAATTTTCTAACACCTTGAACTAAATTGACGGTTCTGAGATGAAGTTCTACACAGCCTCATGCGCACCTCCCTATATGTAAGAGCCTGATGACAAGAATCAAGGGTATAAAGTTACATGGGGAGACTATACCTTTTGTATTCATAGCTATCACTAAAGATAATGACATAAATATAATCCAACAAACAACATATCATAAGGTGATGCAAATAAATGTTGCAATAGATTTCATGTCAAATCTTAAAATAATGATCAAGCAGATCCATAATGAGTAAGGTCAATAGTTTAATAGTAAAACTAGGAAATATAGTAAATAAAAGTGATGAATCAACTATATGGAGTCTGTCTCAGTACCATGTTTACCTCTTAACACTAATATCCTCAAAAACATGTTGCAGGTCCCTTACCCTTTGTTGGATCCCTGATCATGAATTTTTCATTCACACTAATATTTTTATGTAGGATGTAAGTATTCACCCACTAGGAAACCAAAAAAAATTAATTAACATAACTTCAAAGTAATTAGAGGTGTATTCTATGATAATAAGGAATTTTGAAATCAAGAAACAACCAATCATGTGTCGAGTGGTCGTTCTCTTACCAAGCTTCTACAAACCCTGATTATACCTTCTTCAGCTCCATGCCATAAGAATGGTCATAATATAAGTTGTGATCATGGGTTGAACACAAGGACACCTCATATGTCTTTGAGTTTCCACAAGGAAAATTATTCATGGTTTGATCCACATGTCTATTATAAGATCTTGTGTTTTGAATTGGTTGATAAATTATAAAGGAATTTGAGTTTTTGTTTGGTGGATAGGCCAAATTTTAAAATAATATTAAGAATGGAATTATGAGAGTTGAAACTAAATAAATTTTTGTTTTTAGATGGTTTTTAAGGACTAATAGTTTTCTATAAATCCTAAATAAGTTTTGGGGGCCTTGGGAATCAAAAACTCAGTTTTGAGAGAGGCAGCCTTGGGCACATAGTTGGTGCATAGTTAGTTCTAACTGTGTAGCCTATTTTAAATAAAGACAAGGTTTTTTTAACCATGATAGGTGTCCTAGACAACTGTGTGGTTTTATGTAGGGTCTCATAGGGATACATATTATTGGCACTTGGTTTTATTAATTGTGCACTACAACCGTTCATGATGGGGTTGCTTAGGACAATAGCACCGCAGGGCTAGTGTATGGTTTTGTAAACCATGAAAGGAAACCATATGGAATTGAGTTTCTAGGGAAATTATTACCAAATTATTATTTAATGTTTTTCATTAATATTTGGTGTAACCATGCGCCTCTTAAAAATGTGAAAAATGACCATTTTTACCCTCTGACCTTAAATTGGTTTTCACCCCATTTCCACCCTCACTTTTACTAGCAGCTCTCCCATGCACCCCTCTCCCTTATCCTCTTACTTGGGGTGATTCCCCCTAATTATTGTTATTATTTGATAATAATTGGATTCATTTGAATCCTAAAAGTGAGACTATAACTCCTCTTACTTCCTTTCTTTGTTTCTTTTTCTCTCTTAAATGTTATCATTATATGAGTTAATATTCCCTATTTTTAGGTTGTTTGTTTGGTTATTCATTTTCTCTAATTTTGGATAGAATCAAAGATATATAATATACAAGTAAAACTTCCAAATAATAAGGTAGTTTATCTATGGCTTTCCCTTTAAAGTCTCATTGTTTAAATTATGTTTTTGTCATGATGCATATCAGACTTTCCATGTGTTTCCCCAAAAATGTGAAATGCCTTAAATTAAATGTCTAGACTATGGAATTGATTTCATTTAAACCCTTTGACAAGGTTGGAGGTTATCGAACTCAACTTGGGCCACCTCGTTGGGTTTTTCCTATCCTTTTTAATTGTTTTACATTACATTTAATTAACCAAAACACCCTTTAGGTGTGTTTGGATTGAATATTCAAAGGAGGATTAATAAATCTAAACTATATGGGTTATTAAATGGATTAGACACTTTTCTTTCCCCTTCATGATGTTTATAAATGTCATGATTAGTGTATTAGATTAAATAGAAATTGTTAAATGGAAAGGAATTACCCTTAGTCGTGCTTAAATTGATAAACATAGTGTTTGTTCTCAGAGAATAGACCTTAACGGTAGAGGTTAGCTTATCTAGGTACATTGTAGTTTGATATGGATATAAATACTTTATTTGGTACTTATAATAAGTAAGTGATATGGAAAAAGGAAGTAAATGTATAAAAATATGACATGTGTGCTTCACATAGCCTTTGTCTATTATAATGAAATGTTAAGGTAAGACCATGTCACTTATCCTTATGGGAACTTATAAATAAAATGATTAAAGGCATGTGTTGATTGTAAATTGGAATGTATATTTCTCATGGATTGTGTTAAATTGTTAAATTTAACATGCCTACTTACTAGTTATGTCTTGAGTGATACTTAGATCCTGATATAGAATGACATGGATGGGCTTGTAAGGCATGTTAAAATGAGTTAATTATCTATGATTAAGAAATATTGGACATGATTCTATAAATAATTTATGTGAAAATGTTAGAAATGTAATTCCTCTTTATTTATTGAAATCATTAGACATGGAATTATTAAATATTGATTGAAATCATTGGACATAGAGTTCCTCATTATTTATTGAAATCAGTGGAATGGTGTTCCCCATTATTTCTTGAAATAATTGGTCATAGTGTTCCTAAATAATTATTTGAATTCATTATAAATGGAGTTCCTTGTTATTTATTTAATTCATTGGACATTGTTTTCCTCATTAAATTATCTGAAATTGTTTGACATGGTTCTATTTATCTTTATCTATTGAATTATGGGACATGATACCCACACCCCCTTAGTTAGATGCTCAATATTATTCCCTTATTTAAATATGAATCTGTTTATGGTTATATATGGACATGGGCACCTTGATTATATAACAAGGATCCCAAGTTGATTTATATAAATGTAAAATCTTCAAACATTCAAGCTGATTCCGAAGCAGGTATGATCATCCAGGTGGTCCATGAGGAACCTGAGCTTGAAATGGTTATTTATACATCATTGATCTATTGAATTTATTTATCATACCTTCACATTATTATGTTTTATATTCACTGACTAGATTTGTATTATACACCATTTTTGGTGGCCTACTGAGTTTTACTCACACCCTGTTTGGTTCATCAATTAGTACCCGAACAGATATTCTAACTACAGGTTATAACTTGGTTCATGATTTTTTGTTGTTGTATCTTATAGACTAGGACTTGACATGGAATTGGAATCTGATCATGTACTCAAGATACCAATAAGAGTTTGAGCCTTTTATTATATTCTTTTTTTAGTCTATATTTTTTTATGTACTACATGTTATATGTTAACTTCTTGTATTATGACTTAGCATGTTCATGCATGGTTGGTTTTTATTTGCACTAACCTGGTTATCTATTTATTATTGGTTGTTAGTTATGATTATCTTATATTATATTTAATTTATTTATTTCCTCTGCTATATTTATTAATTATCCATAGGGTGTATTCTCCCCACTGTTCCACCTTTACAACCTCACTACTAATCATCATCCATTGATGTATGGGGAGGTATGCTTGAGTCCTTGTCACAAAACAACCCAAAAACTATTTATAGAGTGAACCAGGTTGGGATGTGACAAAGTGGTATCAGAGGTTTCTTTTTCCTTATCTTTCCATTTCAGGATGGTAGAAAGGAGACTAGGAATATGTTGGATCTTGGTAAATAGATCATGTTTGAGAATAGCCAACCCACGCACAAGGGAAAGATCAAGTTTCCAGGGATGGGAATGTTGTTTATATTATTCAGTATTATAGTTGATTATTATTTCACCTTATCCTATTGATGTATTTCCATTAGTTACTAATTTATAATATTTACCTCTTAGCTTGGTATGTAAATATACGAGGTGTTTTCATGCATCATTGTTTTGTCCGAATGGCCTGAAGGCCTTCATTTTTATTGATTTTTGATAACCCCCCTTTCAAGGGATGAGGGGGAACCCTTACAAGGCCCGTAGGCTCAGAGATTACATGGACTGTAGGCTTAGGAGATTACATTACCTAAAGGTCTTAGGTAATTCAACTAGATTATCTACAATGAACTGCCCCTACCCTATATATGCATCATGATAGTAGCTCTCCACCTTCGCATGGCCGTCTGGCTAGGCTTTCCGTGCAAGCACAGGCTGGTCCCGATGGTATATCCACACCCTCTCATTCTGAAAATTCCATTTGACTCTGCTCTGGTGAGTGCACCTACTCTGAATCCTCTTTTATGGTTGTTCCTTTTTTGTAGAGTATGTTTGGGGCAACTGCATGTGACCTGAAGGCCTTGAGGTGGCCTGAAGGCCTTAAAGGTGGCCCGAAAGCCCTATTGACCTGAAGTCCTAGGTGGCCCAAAAGCCTTAAGGACTCCAAGCCCAAACCGGTGGCCCAAGGTGAATAGTTCCAGCTGCTATAGTACCGAACAGTACCTGCTACAGTGCCTGCTACAGTACCCGCACAGTGTATAGTACCCGCATAGTGTACAGTTCTGCTACAATACCACACAGTGTATAGTTCTGCTATAGTACCTGCTACAGTACTGCTACAGTACCCGGAAACCTTAAATTTCAAATAATTCTATTTTTTAATAAATTCAAGTCATTACTTGAGGATTTTAGTTAAATAGTGTGTTAATTGAAAGTTATAAAGGCATGTACCTCTATAAATCAGGAATGAAAACCCATATAACTGAATCATTGTACTTGAATCGACCCAAGTAGGTCATTCATGTCATTGTTGCTTCTATGAGATAAAACCACTAAGGCTTTGTAAAAATTTTAATAAAATAACTATGAATGGGTTTCACTTAAATGGGATGTCAATTTTAAATTATAGAGAATTGTCTTCATAAATTGGGAATATTTTCCCATACAAATGAAACCAGATTAGAATGATGGGACCCTCATAGGTCATATTTACTTCTTTATTGTACTTATTGAAACACCCCACAGGGGTATATTCATGATTAAATATAATTGTTATTAAAAGTTTCAATAGCCACATATATGGTGTTAGATATAAATATATGGTGGAATCTTACTTTACTGGTACCCTTTGATTGAAAAAATACCTTTTTTCTAATTTTTGAGCTTTATTATTATGAGGCATCAATTAATTAAAATACTAGTTACAACCTAAATAGTGTTTTCCTCTAGAGATTGTAATTTACATTTTCTTTAATTGATCTTAGTTATGAGAACTTGTGGTTAAATAATGGTTAAAAAGTAAATTATGAGATAATTTGACTATGATGTTATAATATTTCATCTAGATAGAGTTCCAACTATAGTTTTCACTATCATTGGTACTTGACATTTCAAAAATCTAAGCCTATGTTATGTTATAATAAATTTGAAGTTGTGAAACTACTTGAATTGAACATTTTAATATTGTTTATAATGAAAATTACTCTTGTAGGGGTTATATTTTATTTTTCCTTGAGTTTCCTTGAAAGGGAACATGAACATTTCCTATAGGTTTTCAAATCATTCTTTTATTTCTTTTTACCTAAAGGATATTTGGTAGATCATGGTGACCTTTTAAGCATGAACTTGGTTTCAGATACAACACTTGATGCTTTGGTGAGCAATTATCCTATTATGGTAGTACCCTGGAAATATGAATTTGGTGTACTTTTAACATTAATTTATAAGCATGGTAAGTATTTTCCTTTTGACTTTTTGAGTAGGGTAGGACTCTTAGATTATTAAATGACACCCCTAGGTAGGCAGGTGGTTTTCTGGTAAGTTTTACCTCAAAGGAGTATTACTGTATGCATATACCTAGTGAGTGTCAACTCTTTATCCTATTTACATTGGCATTATAAACCTCCAGGGAGTACTCCCCTTAGAGGATTCTTATAGAGGACCAGGTCCTAGTAGGATGATGCTTGGATGGTGATGTCATTATAACTGTTGATATATTTTGATCATTTTGGGTCGATGATATTTTTATCTTCTTTTATTTATACCTCATTTAGATAAATTATATAGGTTTGGTATATGTCATTTAATAGATGAACTTAAGTGGGATATGTTTCTCATGTGAGAGACCTTAGGGCTAGGTGGACAGACCTAGTGACCATGTTTTGAGTTTTGAATGGAAAAGGTAATGTGGGAGACCTAGAAGATATTAGTTTTGACTTAGGACCTAAAAAAGTAGTTATGTTTCATTTGATTGAGGGTAACTAATGAGAGAGGTTTTCCAGGATTTACAGATACCTTTAGATGTGGTGATCTTTTTTTCTTCTTATTTTGAGACTGGTGCATAGATGGTTCTCAGGTTTTGAGATATAGACATGATGATGCTTTTGGTTTCTGGAAAAGCACCTAAATTACTTAGGTGTTGACACTAGATTTTATGGGTCGGAATGCTTGGGTTCCTAGCCCAATTAACAATTGGTTGTGTAGTTAATTATTTAGTTTCTAAAATTATGTCATGAGGTGGGTAAAAATTCAATAAATCATGGAATGGATAGGTTCTTGATTTTTAAGAGAAGTTCCAAGGGAGCTCTTAGAAGGATGAACTAACATGTCATATAGAACATTCATATTTTCCTTATTAATGTATGACTCATGGGAGAATTATTTTCATCTTAGATTGGGTGGTATGGGATTTACACATGCTACGTATATCAAGATTAGTTTACATCAGTTTCACGTGGAAGCTGTTTAGAATTGAATGTTAGTGAGCAGACAGGTGCAGGTTGAGGATCAATGATTTCAAATGAAATGCTTATAGCCATGGATACCCAAATCTATTAGTAAATTAGATAAATGTCCTAGTGATGATGAATAATTTGGAAATGAGCTGAGCTCCATGAGATTGTTGACCCTTGTGGGGAAATTGACCTGCATTGTCAGGAAATGTGGTAGCAGAGGTCGATTAAGGGCTGGTATAGCCTCTTTTGATTGATCATTTCTTAGGGAGAGTGATACACACATGTTAACATAATATTAGTGTACTTCTATTTTGAATATGATCATTCTCAATATCATGATATCATCATGAGTATACTAAGAGAGCATCATTTATACACTGAGCTATCTAAATATCTTTTCTGATTAGATGGAGAGAATTATTAGGATTAACTCTTGAGGATAATTTTAAAGGTAAGATAGATGGTGTGGAGTACACCATTTTCCATTTGAGGGTGGTGACCCTCATTGTGATTTGAAACTCGATGAACTCTATGCGAACCTTTCTTGGGGAGGGGGAACAGGTGATGGGTGAAATTACTTCAGCACTTGGGAATGAGTAGGTTCTTATCCATTCCAATTATTATTTCTGAGGATGGATAGAGCATGGGATATGGTAATCAGAAAATGATTTCATTGGTATGATCGAATGGATTATTCTAAGGTGGAGAGTGGAATGGCGGTTGCTGGTAGGAAACCCTAATGTGAGAAGGGTCTTGGGATCATTATATCGGTCATTGGATGGTCATTTTGGATTTTTTATTCCATTGGAATAAATAAAACAATGTACAATTGTATTTATTAGTAAATTATAGGTTCAAGTTCAAATATTAACTTGGGTGAATTCTAAGTGTGATCATTAAGCTTTGAGTATCTTGTGAATATTTTAGGGTGATGGATTAGGGATGCATAGGTGTTCATTTTTTGACATGAAAACAGTTATGATCTGGGGATGGTTTGGTCAGGAGATGTCCCCAGAAGTTGGGTATAAGATTTGGTGAGCGTTCTAAGAATGATCTCAGTATACCATGGTATAAAGAATTTCGAAAGTAATTTTTTTGAGGCATTATCTTTTAAAGATAATAATTTTTTTGGAAATAGTTAGTCAGAGGTTGTTTAACCTTATTTCTATCAAAAGGTTTTATACAGGCAGTGAGGAACTTCATCATGCACATCGTGGTTTGAGATAGGTGTAGTCTAAAGGTTATAGGAATATTTTCAAGGAAATTCTAGTTTTACTGGGCCAACTCAGTAGATTGGAGTTTGAATATTTTAATCTAATCAAGTACCAATAGTAGTGTCCTCATGTTTTATTGGGTGTAACAAGTTAATAAAAGTGTTGGGAGTGTTCCTAAGATTCTAAGGGCATACTTAAATATGAAATTATTATTTTGGTTGTTTCATAACTTGAAATTGGATGGTACAGACTAAAACCTATGCTGGGGAGAACCATATTCCAAATGATGAAAGAGATAGTGACATGATTATGACTTGTGATAAATAGTCTTGGGTAATAATTGTCTTTATGTTTCGGCTATAATTATGATAATTTTATTGATTTTTAGTAGTTTAAGCATCATATGGCTAAATTGATTCTTAGAGGTTCATTTGGTATTTGGAAATTTAATTCATCCACTTCAGTAGGAAATTCACAACCCAAGTAGGACAGGTGATATATTTATTGTCCAATAGAGCTTTTTAGGGATGATAAATCCTAAGGTGGGGAGGTTTTAAGATTCTTTGTTTTTAAATAGTTGAGAAATTCTAAAGGAATTTTAATTTTCATTTAGTGGATGGTAAAATTATTAAACTGGACTTTGAAATGGTATTGTGAGAGTTGAATTTCCTTAAATTTTTGTTTTTATATCAGGTTTAATTCCCAAGAGACAGCCCTAGGAATATGGGTTTCGGGAGCCTCAAGATTTGAAAACTCAATTTCCAAAGAGACATCCCTAGGCATATGGTTGGTGCATGATCAGTACTAACCATTCAGTACAACTATGAAACCTGTTTTATATAGAGAAATTGTTTTTTAAGTAATAGAGGTGTACTAATAGACCATTTGGTTTGGTGAAGGGTCACAAATAGACATGAATGGTTAGTTAATGGTTTTCTTAATTATATGGTGCAACCATGGAGATAGGGGTGCTTATAAAATTAGCACCAAACAATTAGTTCATAGTTGTGTAAACCATGAAAGGAAACCATATGGAATGAAGGTGCTTGGGTAGTGAGGCCAACATGGTTGCATCACGCTTTTCCTAACCATGTATCCTAACAGTGTGCCTCTTAAAAAGAGGTAAAATGGAAATTTTTTCCTCTGAACTTAAATGACTTTTGACCCCTATTACTACCCTCACTTCACCCATTAACTCTCCCACATTCCCCTATACCTTATCATCTTACTTGGGGTGATTATACCTTGTTCTTTATCTGATTTGATTGGTGTTAGATTCATTGTAATCCAAATTGTGAGTTTATAGCTCTTATTTCTTACTTTCCTTGTTTCTTTTTCTCTCTTAAATGTTATCATTATGTGAGAAAATATGATTTATTTTTAGGGATTTTATTTGGTTTTTTGTTTTCTATCATTTCAAATTGAATAAAATCCCAATAATGGATGATTAAATCTTACTAAGAATGAGGTAGGTGGTCTATAAATTTTCCCTTAAATTCTTATTGCTTATATTATGTTATCTTCATGCCACACGCCAAACTTTATGTGTGTTTCCCCTAAAAATTAGAAATACCTAAATTAAATTTCTAGACCATGGAATTTATTTTCTTTATACCCTTTGACATGGTTGTATGTTTGTGACCTCAACTTGAGCAACCCCATTGTGTGTTTCATATTCTTTACCCTCATTGTCCATTAGATGTAATTTACCAAAACACCCTTTAAGTTTATTTGGATTGACTCATTAAAAGAGGATTAATCAATTTGAACTAGATGGATTATTAAATGGTAGATTGAATATTCTTGGCCCTTGTTGATGATTATAAGTTCATGATTAATGGAGTATATTTAATAGAAATTTTTAGATAGAAAGGAATTTCCCTTGGCCATGATTAAATTGATAAACATGGTGTTTATTTCTTAAGGAAGAGACTTTAAAGGAGGGACTTAACTTATCTATATACATTATAGTGTGATATGGCTATAAATACTTCATTTAGTCCTTATCACTGGTAAGTGAGATGAAAAATTGAAGTAAATGTGTTCAAAAATGGTATGTGGTATTCACATGGCCTTTATCTATTATAATGAAATATGAAAGTTAAGAACATGTCACTAGGCCTTTTGGGAACTTAAAAATAAAATTATTAAAGGAATGTTTTGATTATAAATTGGAATGGATATTTCTCATGGACTATGTTAAATTATTAAAATTAACATACTTATTTACTGGTTATTCCTTGAGTGATACTTGGATTCCAATATGGAATTCCATTTAGAGTCTTGTAAGGATTATTGAAATTAGTGAATTATGTATGATTAAATGATGTTGGAAATGATGCTCCAGATATTTTATGTGAAATTTTTATACATGTAGGTAATCCTTATTTATTGAAATAATTGGACTTGGCATTCCTAAATATTTATTTAATTCAATGGACATGGAATTACTCATTATTTATTGAAATCATTGGATATAGAATTCCATATTATATCTTGAAATCATTATACTTGGTGTTCCTTGATAATTATTTGAATTAATTGGACATGGTGTTCCTCATTATTTATTGAATTCATTGGAAATGTAATTCCACATTAAATTATCTAAACTTGTTATACATGGTTCTCTTTATCTTAATCTATTGAATTGTGGGACATGATGCCCCATGACCCTTGGTTAGACTCTTAGGATGGGGCCCTTATTTAAATATAAATCCTTATATGGTTATATATAGACATGGATTCCTTTGTTATATACCATGGATCCTATATTGATTTATATGGAACATAAAATTCTCATACATTATAGATGAGGCTACAGCAGATATGGCCGTCCAAGTGTCCCACAGGGAACCTATTCTCAATATGGTTTATTATAAATTATTACTCTACTTCCTTTATTTAATATACATCCACATTATTATAATTTATACTCATAGACTAGATTCACATTAGAAACCATTGGTGGTGGACTACTGAGTTTTATTCACACCCTATTCAGGCCGCTAACTGGTACCTGAACAGATCTCCTAACTACATGTTAGTACTTGGGTCGTTCTTATTTTTTTTTGTATCTTATGGACTAGGACTTGACATGAAGCTGGGGGTCGAGCATGTACTCAGTCTTTCAACAAGAGTTTGAGTATCTTATTTATTTATTCTTTTTTAATTATATACACATTTTATTTACTACCTATTTTATTTTAACTACTTATATTATGACTCAGAATGTTCATGCATGGTTATTTTTTATTGACCTTAGTTAGGTTATTTGTTTATTATTTCTTTACAATTATGATTATCTTTCACTGGATTTAATTTATTTATTAAAACAATTGTATTTATTAATAATACAAAGGGTATATTATCCCCACTATACCACATTTATAACCTCACATATAGTTGATAGCCTCTGGCATATGGAGAGGTGTGCTTTAGGCCTTATTTCCATCTAGTTTGGAAACTTTTTATAGAGTGAACTGGGTCAGGATATGACATCCTTCAAGCCCTATTATTATCATGGGTCAAGCCACAGGTCATAATATCTTGGAACTTCCTCATGTCAGGCCACATGTTCATCATATCCCATCATTGTGTCTCGGTTCAATCTATAATGTCATCACACCCCTTCCATGTGTCTTGGTCCATCATCATGGATTTGTTATGAAATTAAAAAATTATTACTATGTTATGCCCATAAATAAAAATTTGATTTCTATATATTTTTTGTATAATAAAGTATTTTCATTTATTATAAATAAAAAGAGTTGTTATATATATATATATATAATATTTTATGACATTGGGAATATTTTAAATGGTTTATATGTTCTGAATATGGATAATCATATCTATAAAATTTAAGATAAGAAGGATAAGGTTGATTATAACACCACTTATCTTTGAGATTATCATATTTTACATATAAATGATAAATGAATCCAAAAACATCATACATATAGACTATTATATTAATTAAATTATAAATCATTTGATAAATCATGTTTATTTTGTAAAATGACCAAATCGCCTTTTAGTAGAAAAGGTGAGAGGGATTGAAGACTATTAGATATCATATATAGTGAAGTAGTTGGACCAATGAATACTCAGTAAATTAGTTGGTATAGGTATTTTATAACCTTTATTGGTTATTTAAATCATTATAACTATGTTTTTATTATGAGACGTGTGTTTCAATCCTTTTAAAAGTTCAAATTGTTCAAAATTAAAGTTAAAAAACAACTAGTTAATGTATTAAGATTCTACCATTGGATCAGGGTAGTGAATGATTGAGCCAATAATTCATTGATCATATAAGATATTTTGGAATTGTTTCAGAACTCACTCCTCCTGAAACTCTATAGTGGAATGGTGTGTCTAAGAGAATCAATAACACCATATTAAACATGGTTTGATCAATAATGAGTTAGTGTAACCTTACTATATCATTCTAATGATATTTTATGGGAAATATTTCATTAATACTTAACTACATTCCATCTAAAGTATTCATAGAGACACCATATCATATATAGATTGATAAACTTCCAAATTTATCTATTATGAAGATTTATTTCTATGAAGCATATGTTAGATGTTTTGTTTCTACAAAAAATTGTCCTTAAATATATAAAATAACTATTTCATGGTTATACTTAGGATATTATTTCTATGATAATATTAAACAAAAAGTGTTTATGGATTGATATAGTGTTTCACTTAAAAAATATCACATTAATTGAGGAGTCAATAGAAGGAAATTTGAACTAAGAGAATCATTAGATGAATAATCAGGAATTTTTCCTAATATAGAACATGAAATGATTCCATAAAGAGTTGTAGAATAATAATTGAATCAGGTTACGCAGGTACCTCAAAGTTCTGGTAAGATTTATCAGGAACCTGATAAATATGGATTTTTTATGAAAAATAATGAGGAACCTACTACCTACTAAAAGGATGTAGAGAGTTCAGACTCATAGAAATAGTTAGAGGCCATAAAATCTGAGATTTAATTCATGTGCACTAACCAAATTTAAAATATTGTGGGTACACATAAAGGTATGAGACCAATAGTGTGAAAGTGGGTTTTTTACAATATTTACATTGATGGTATAATGTTGTCTTATAAATAATTTTTGGTGGTGAAGGGTTATAAAAAAATAATTTTATCGAATATGAAGAAACCTTTTCTCCAATTGTAATAAAAAAAGTTTATTGATTATTAATTTCCATAATAGCTCATTATGATTATGAAAAATATTAAATTTATATCAAATATTCTTTCCTTAATGAGAATTTATCTTATTATGTATATACGATACAGTTAAAAACTTTTCAAGTGTTAAATGATCGTGCTATGTTTTCTAGTTTCAACGGTCTATTTATGGATTTAAGAAATATTCTTAGAGTTTGAATATTTAGCTAGATGAATTAATCAAATATTTTTGTTTCATCAAGAACCAATATTATTATTATATATACAAGTAGGTTAGTGTGATTGTTTTTGTGTTTTTTATATTATATGTGGATGACATATTACTTATCAAAAATGATATCCCAACTTTACATTCTGTAAATATGTGGTTGGAAAATCATTTTTCAATGAAATAAATGAGCAAATTTGCCTATATACTTGGCATGAATATCTATAGATATAGTTCAAAGAGGTTTTTTGAACTGTATCAAAACATATATATTGGAAAAGTAGTAAATAGGTTTACTACGAAAAACTCCAATAATGGGTTTCTATTAGTGTCACATGGCATGAATCTTAGAAAGATTCAAGATCCTTTTAAAGAGTTATAAATGATGGATAGGATTACTTTTTCATTCTCTATAGGATCTAACATGCATTACATGTTATGTACTCAACATGATGTCACCTATTATTTGATAATAACAAGTAGATATTAATCCAATCAAGGAAAGAATCACAAGATTATTGTTAATAATATCCTTAATTACTTGAGAAGAAGTAAGGAAATGTTATTGGTGTTTAGAGGTGAAGATAATCTTGTTATAAGAGGTTAAACTAGTTCTAGTTTCCAAATAAATAAGGATGATATGAGATCATAATATGGATTCATTTTTTCCTCAATGGTTGGGTTATCAGTTAGAAGAGTTCCAAAAAATACATCATGATAGACTTGATAATAGTAGAAAAGTACATCAATATATTAGATACTACAAATGAAGATGTTTGTATCAAGAATTTCCTCACTAAACAAAGGGTTGGTTACTAGTATTTTATAATATATTGAGCTTTATTGTGACAATAATGGGTCTATTACTTAGGATTAGGAACCTCATTCTCACCAAAAGACCAAACACATCATTTTCAAATACCATTTCATTTGAGAGATCATTAAGGGGTGATATAAATATCAATTGAGTTGATATATAGGGGAATATAAAAAATTCATTTAAAAATATTTCAACATAGAAAAAACATGAGGGTTGTGTGAGGTCTATAGTTATAATATTAATGGGAGACTAGATGTAATGATCTTTTTAAATGGGATTGCATCATGGTTACATTTATCATTTATTCATCTATAATGAATATATTATATGAACAATGGAATGAGAAAATTTCTTCAAGGTATGACTTTTAGTTATCCCTAATCGATGATAATCATAGATTAATATTGGTTTTGATAAAATGATAAGACTAGTGTGAGTGTAATATTGTATGTGATATAGAGTAGACTCAATAGATATAAATATAGACTTATTATATAGACTAGACCATGAAATTATATCACATGGAATGTCATATGGTCTTTAATATACTTAGGGATGTATGTTTAACATGAATAAACATTACCTAATATTGATAAGACACTTAGTATGGGAACCTTCATACTTTGATACCTTTATTATGGCATCCCTAGTGATAAGATAATATGGGGGTGGTTACATATGTTGTAAAACATGTCATCAGAAGAGTGTGGAAAAGATAGGATTTATCCTCTTATATAAAAAGTATGACATTTAGTCTATTGATTAAATTAGACTAAGTAAATTCATTCCCATGATTATTTGAGTGAAGTGTCATGTGATCAACTACTTGGATGAATTACATGTGATGTATTCATTTAAATTGGTCATTTTATTTTGAAAAATCATGAATGTATGAGATGGAATATATTATATTGATATGTTCCATGTATAGTGGTCACTTGATGTCTTGAACAAAGAGATTATATAAATATTAATATGATGTATAATGATACATATTGGGGCTAAAATATTTATATAAATGTATGAGTGTGTTTGATTGAGATCTCACTAGACCCATTTGGATCTTTAGAAGCAATAATGTTTTTCTAGTGGCCAATTTTTTCTTAAAATTATGAATTAGTAAATTCATAATTTTTTTATGCTATAAATTCCCATAGGGTCACACATAAGGACATCGAATGAGGATTTATTTTGATATAAGTTTTTCTAAAATCTGATAAGGATACTGAAAATCATATCCAAAAGAGCTTGGATGGATTCATAAAGAGTTGTGAAGTTTTGTATAAGGACTATGAGGATTTATTGAAAGTGAGATCTTTTTATATTTTTTGTGATAAATCACATACCATGGCATAGTAAAATTTACCATGCCCTGACCAATATTTTCATATGGTATACAATACAACAGCAAGGTTCACTTGAAGAATGATATGTGATATTATTCAAAATAACATCCAATGTGATTATCATAATCCTTTATCCATTAACACATCATGAGATTATGTGTAAACAAAACATTAGTTATTAAAGTAGTTTAATAATCATATTAACAAATGATGTTAATGTTATAAATATTTGAAAAATTTATTAATAATTTCATACTATTTGAAATATTTTACTTATAAAAGTTTTTGTCATTAAATAATGAAACTCTATTTAAATGGAATTCAAGAACTTCGTTGATACATAGAATATTATTCTCACAGAGATAAAAGTATCTCAATATTTATTCTCCATTTTACTTCTAGGAGAATGTTAAATCAAACCATTTATATAATTGAGGTCTTACAGAATATTTCAGTGATTTATATGGCTGGTGGATTCCGTTAGAGGCAAGAACTGGTTGGTTATTACTAAGTAAACTCATTCAAACTCACATATAGTAAATATTAAAATCATAGAAATTGAGGTATTATATTTTATGTTCTTTCTTATTTCATCTTTTCAATTCCACTATTGGTTGATCTTGGCATGGATTTCGTTTATTATCATGCTACTAATTAACATTGAGATATCCCATGAAGAACATCAGAGTAGGTTTGGCCTGGCTCATCCCAGGTCGATCTGAACTAGTTGGGTCGATCTAACTTAGAGGAATCAATCAGTTCAGGTGAGGGTGGCACCCCACACACCATCTACTAGATAAAACATATAATAAATTTTGGATCATGACATGTGGGTGGAATCTTCCCTAATTATGTTGATTGTATGGTTTAGTGAGGCCGATAGGTGATACGAACATCTACACTGAGAAATTTTATAAAAAAATATAAAAAAACTAAAATAGTATTAATCAGATTCCCTCCACCTATAGGCATGTATATGGAATGTTCCAACTTTATCTCCCTCCCTCTCTCCTGGATGGTTTCCTAACTTTGGATATCCATATCTTGACCATATGATATCAAAAAAATAAACTATTTAAATAATTAGGACCATATTTAAGTCCTCTACTAGAATTATAGAAAAATTATTTAAAATTATAAATTAAAATTATGTATTATTACTTTGATACCACTTGAATGAATTGGGGTGTATTGAAAGTATTTGTTTCTAGTACTTTCAAAAAAATTAAATTGGAATTATTCCATAACATAGAATTAGAAATACTAGTTCTAAAATTAATTAAAGGTTCATGTATGATATATTAAATTATAAAGAGCATAAATTAAATATACCCTATTTATCTATGTGATCCCAGTGTATTCCACTTGATGTCGGATCATCATAGATTGAAAATAATCAAATGATAAACCCTCTAGATCATCCAATCATTCATCATGAATCTCATGGTTCATTAATATTAAATTTTTATGTGTTATTAAAAAATAAAAATGTTTTATGGGTTTTTTATGATCACTAAAACAATACAGGCATGATCCAAGAAGAGTTAATTGATTTAATATCATTTTTATTTTATTTATCTCTCTAAAGATTTAAAGAAGACATGGGAGGACTCAAATTCAATTAAATTATATACTTTACAATTTTTGGGTATAAAGATAGTTTATATATCTAGGCTTAAGTTTCTTTAATTTCCTTAAGGTACATAAAAAATAAATTATATAAACATCCTAAAATGATACTTATGAATTATCTAACTTATCATAAATGTCACAAAAATTTCATCACTTTATTCTATCACTCTTACATGTCATGTGATAAAATATGAACCATTAATTTATTTTTTTCCTTCTAAATATGTTTGATAACCATTGAATAATAATTACCTATTTGAAAAACTATTTTATCAAATTAATTTATTTATACTTAAATAACCAATGAATACATTGAGATATAAAATCAATTCTAATTATTTTAAAATTGAGTAACATATAATTTAATTTATTAATTTATTTACTTATGATCATTCACAACTATATATTTAGTAGTCCATGGATATATGGCCCACTTCAACCTAAAAATTATATCGTTCAAACTATTATACTTTTTAATACACGCTATAGAATAATGAGGAATTAACATTGATTTTTTTTGGTTTAGTGGTGGTTTAAACTGCTGCTAAATCATTTTTTAGGGTTTGGTTAAACTTTCGCTAAATGCATTATTGGGAGATATTTCATAGTAGTTTTTTATTTTATGTTGGTTTTATGTAAATATCTCAAAACATATATTTCATTCTGGCTCAAATGTTTTTGGTTTCGGTTTCTTGATTTTAATTTTGGATCAACAGTTAATGGAGATTTGAACCATCTCTCAACATAGAAAAAATTTAGTAGTGGTTTAAACTACTAATAATTAATTGGGATTATTTAAGATATTGTAAACCATTGTGATTTATTGTATTTAAAAAACAATTGAGATAGAAACTTCCTAATGTGAAAAAAAACAAAATATACAGACCCAAAAATTTATATGCATGTATAAATTAAAAATATATATCAGTAAATTTAAATATACACAAGTAGATTCATATTTGTAAGAAACACTATGAAATATATCATATATAATATAAACAAGACAAAAGGTTAATTTACCATAGTATAATATTGACCAAAGTTTTCTCTTGTAACCAAAGGATAAAAAAATTAAAAGGAGTATTTCTATACCATAATTACTTGACATAAGAAGACATTTGGTTCAATAATATCTTATCCTCAATTATTTATTATGTTGAAATTGTTATCATTTACTCTTTTAAAGGAATATAATAAATTATCAATTTGATAATCAATATTTTTAGAGAACCATTGAAAGTTATAAATAATAACATTAAATATATTCTGAAACTACATTACAAACATAACCCTTTATTTGAAACAAAATTTAATCATCATTTTTAGAAATGAGTTTAAAATGGATTGGAAAATTTGGAGAAAAATTTAAAAGAGGAAAGGTTTTCCCAAAGTAAAAATTTTATAAAGAAACGGGTATATGAAATAAGGGATTTACTTAAAAATTAAGTCTACACTCAACCCTTTTATAAAAAAATCAGTTAATATATAAAAACTATAGGTAATACAAAATTGAAAACCAAAAACATTTACGATCTAAACCATTCCGTCCCATTTCTTCAACCTAGTCATCACCTTTTTATTGATGAAATTATTGAACCAAATGTTGAGTATATATCATTGACTTATAAATCATTCATTTTATAGTGTAAATAGATGGTATCACTTCATAAAGTGTACTAAAGGATCATGAGAGTATGTTATAATCCAATACATAGCTCCATAGAATTCAGTTCAAGATCCAATTCCACATTAAAATAATTTTTATAACACTTTTTCATAGTAGAATCAAGTGAAATAATTCAAATATAAAACAACTTTTTCCACTTCTATATATTGGAATCCATGTGAAAAGTGAAGACAACTTTTGACATTAAATAGATATTTTGGAGCATAACTACCGCCAAAGAATTCATGATCATGTTTCACTTTTAATAAAAATGATATCCAAGGTAATAAAGAATAATTTATGTAATTTATAAATGGATAAAAATACTAGACCTTTAATATAGGCATGGATATATAGGTAAACCAATCTAAATAATCATTTTATAAGATAATACATACTTAATCATTTAATACTTTATTGTGAGTGACCAAGACTAATAATAGATCAATTGTGCATAAAATCATGCATCAATGTTTATCAAATATACATTAATGGATATTTCCATCATTATTAATTTGAAAACCCACATCATTTTAAATTTCCTATCATAATTTAAAATTATTAAGTTTATTTATACAATTGTATCACTAACATGGAATACAAAATCAGTCATCAATAAGACTACCTCCCAATGATAAACCATTACTCTCTCCATCTCCACTCCAAACTTTTGGTGTCCACATTAGAATTTATTTGAAAATTAAACTATGTTATATATATATATATATATAACTTTAAGAAATAAAAAATTGTGTTCTAAATGATTATGGATTTGTGATATTTACATTCTGACTTTGTCCAACCACCAAGGCAATCTCATCAAGGAATTTCCAGTCACCTTCTGAAATAAGTCAACTTATTAATATTATAGAATGGTGAAATTCACATCCAAAATTTTAGATGACTCCCTTATTCCTAAATTATGTTCCCTAGATCCTAGATAGTGATTTTCATAAGAATAAATTCCTTCTGATCTTCTAGAGTGAGAGGAGCATCATAACCTAAAATAAATGTTGTCACAACAAATGTGTAAGATCCCATATATTTCAGCTAAATCCCTATTTAAGTTTTAGTAAACCTATTTGATCCTGGTTTTTTTTGTATTAAACATTGGTTGTTGATCCTTAGTCTAATTTGGTTAAGTTTTGTTGATGTGAAGTAAGAGAGGAGGTTATTTATGGATACATAACAAATTCACACTATTAATTTTAAATTCATGATATGGATTATTTAAGAAAACCCTATGAAACTTGTACAATTAATGAATGGTTCATGTTGACCCCCTAAACTTCATTCACTCCATGAATAGTTTCATGGGTAGTTCATGAAATAAGAACTCACATCATGTAAGGGGTTTATGATATGAAATTGGTTTATTATGGTTTTTAATATGAGGTGACTGGTTTTTCAGTGTAAGTAGAAAGTGGGCCACTCACAATATTATTCTCGTATTCACTTCATGAATGTTTTGTAACCATCGTTAATTTAGACCAATAGTTCCCTAAAAACCTAATATCACATACCTTATCTCGACTAAATCCCTTCTAAAAATGACTTCCAATAATCCTCTATGAATCTAAAGCCAGACCACACTAGATCCTAGGGTTTAGACATAGAAATTGGAGGTAATACTTACCATCCTTATTATCCCTACTATCTTATTATTTTTCTCATGAGGAGAATCCTATATCAGGACTTCCTAACCCAGATCAAGTTTGGGTGTATGTGCTGACAAATTTTCTTGGGTTTCGGTTGAAGGAAGGAAAAAAGGAACCCTATCACTACCTTGGACATTAATGAATTATCTAGATATTCTCTTCTTTTGAGTCAGGTGGTCTAGAAAAACTCCTTAAATATCTATTTAAATTCTTCTAGTATGTTCAAAAATTGTGAACATGGAAAAATGTCATGTGTGTGACCTACCTAAATGGATGGTGCACGGTTTTGATGAAATTAACATGCTCATACCTAACAAGTAATTTCATCAGATCTGTGGTATTGATATCAGACCTTTTTCACCCAAGAGGTGAGTCTAACCTTGGACATGTGTTGAACTATTAGTCTTGATAATGTGAATCTTGGCATAACATGTGAATTTACATAAATGGTAACGTGGAATTTTTTGATATTAGTGATTCTTCCTAATTCAAGGGAATCCACCAGTTGTGAATAAGTGGTTTATAAATTGGTAATTTGAATAATTGACCAACATGGATTCCGATAACCTGGTAACATGTTGATATTTGATTACTTGATAAATACTATCGTTGATTCATCCTGATATAGAAGAACCCACTAATTTATTTTCATATTCTTTTGGCTTATTTTTATTTTGGTTTACTGACATTTTCATGAGGTCTTGATACACTATCTTGTGACATGTGGTGCTGATTATTTGTCCTAACATGGGATAATTTACCACTTGATATGGTTATTTTACCCCTAGTATGGTATTGATCCATGGGAAGACGTAAGCGACTCTAGAATAGGATATTCACATAGATCCTTGTGAGGTGGTTACTTTAACCCTTTTATAGTATTATTCCATGGGAATATGTAAAAGTCTTCAGAATGGTACATTCACATAGATCCTAGTGAGATGGTTACTTTACCCCCTTGGAAACATGCATCGCAGGAATACATAAGTAACACTAGCATGGGTATATACACATGGATCTCAGTGTAACATGGTTACTTGAGAAAAAAATAGGTTGATCATCCTTGATATGAGAATATGACATGGAAAGTTTTATCCATCCTGATGCATGAGGATCCACTACTAGACATCGATATCTGGATGGGTACCAAACCTGGTTTGGCCAGCCTTAAGTGCCAACCTGGAGCTCAAGGGTCATCAGGTTTATTTGATGTGTTGAATAAATTTATTAATTAATTACCCTATTTATCATATTATTACATTCACTATATACTCATACAATATTGTTTAAATACCATGGGTGTCTACCTACTAAGTTGTACCCACACCCTGTTCGTGCTTCCATTTGGTACCCAAGAAGTTTTTATGGTTGTAAGTCTATATAAGGGAAAAGGGCCATATGTTGATTGATTTCTTATTAGATGGGTTAGATCTTGGATATGGGACTAATATGGGGTTTAGTAATGGGGTATTTGGTGTCTTTAATTGAGTTGTTTAGTATTTTATTATACAATTTTCACCACATCATTTAGTTACATTAAGAATGAAATTACATGGTATTTATTGTTATTTGGATTTTTTTATTATTCTTTTATTTTTTTATGGTTTAGGAATGATTATTTATATTATTACACTATTATTAATACTTTTTAACAAAGGGTGTAGTATCCCCACTATATTTATTTCACCCTCACTACTAGTTGGTAGCCACTGGCATATAGGGAGGCATGCCTAAGGTCAAGTATCCAAAATAGCATGGTCAGGTGAGGGAGTACAAGGTAGGGGATATTATGAATTGGTATCAAATGTACAAGTTTATTTCTATTTCTTTACTATTTGGGAAAGGTATATAGAATACTAGTATGTTTTAAGGAATGGTAATAATCTTGTGTAATGGAGTAGCTAACCCATGTGCAAGGGAAAACCTGAGTGCCCAGGGAATGATATTTCTATTATTGTTGTTTAATGTTACATTTTTTATGTTACCTCACCTTAGGTGATTCATTTATTTTGTTATGTTACCATTTATTGATATTTTACACATGGGTTGATATGGCATGATATGAGTATTCATGCATCATGATAGATGCATAGGGATATATGTTGACATGCATTTTTTATTCTAGGGGAACATTTATTGCATGTGATATATATCTACCTATTTAATATATGAAAATAATCCATTGATATATTTTATAAAAGAATTGTAAAAAATGTTATGTTCTGCTAATTCACTAGTTAATCCAAGTACATAGGAACCTTGAGTTAGTGGTTCTCTGTTATTCTCACCTTTTCAGTTTGATCTTATTGTGTAACATGTTTTCTATGGGTTGTTTTGACCATTGTATAAAAAATTCCACCATGTCATCTTCAGGAGAAGTGATAAGAGAGTGGTAATCATTACACTCACAAAATAGTTAATCAGGAACCTCTTACAGCTCCACATAATCGGATGGATGAGAAGATTCATAATAGTTTTCTAAGGGCCACATGATCCATGGAGAGGGATACCATTCACACTATCCCTTTAATGTTTTATCTAACCAGATATTTCCATATATATCATCCACCTACATTCACTAGGGAGGGAGGACCCCAGGTAGCCTAGTTTTGGATTGATTTGGTCTAGATTATCTTCAAGAACCTTGAGACACCCAATAAACAGAGGGTGAAGATTTTTGCCTACATGTTATGAGGACCAATCAATTATTGGTGGGATAGTTTGGAGTAAGATGGTCAATAAGAGAAGTTAACCTGGAAGTAATTTGAGGCAAATTTTATAATCCACTTCTTTATAGAGATGTTTTGGGATGAGAGGGAATATGAGTTTATGTACCTTAAATAGGGAGGCATGTTAGTGATGGACTACATAGGATATTTCCCCAACCTACAGTGTTTCTCTCTATATTTGGAAGCAAACAAGGTCTCCAGGGAAAAAAATATAGGATGGGCTTCACTATGAGATAAGGTTTTATGTAAATTTATTTCACTTGAGAATCTTGTAGATGTGATAAATCTATCTCTCGTTATAGAAGGGAACCTAAGGGAGACCCCAAGTTTTAACTAGGTAGTCACAGAAGGATGATTGAGGGGCACTTATTCAAGAAGAAGGAAGAACTGTTATGGATGTTAACACCAAGGTAGTGGTGGGAAGAGCAGTCGGGGTAGTGGGAAGTCACCATAGGACTATGGCCTAGTAGATTGATTTCAGTGCGGAAAGTTTAACAACAGGAATCTCCAGTGTCCTTATCCTATTGTGGAGTTTCATTATTGGAGTAGGATGGGTCATCTCTAGAGGTTCAGTAGGAACTCTCAACATCATAATAGTGGTAAGAGATCAAGATAGGAATAGTATTATAGTATGGACTCAACTAATCCTCAGTAGAAAGGTAGCAAGAGTACCACTGGATGTTCAGGGTTATACAGGGGATGTGGTTCCCTAGTATAGAATTAGAAGTACCAGCTAGATGGAGTAGAACAAGGAAGTCATACCGGATCCCAAGTTATTGTGGGGACTTGACTCCATTCTATAGAGCCTACTCCAATTAGTTTGAACACAGGACCTTCTTCTGTTCTAGGTGAAATTCTTATATCATCTACCCTTTTATGTGTTTTGTTTGATACAGGATAATTACATTCATTTTTATAGAATTAATTTAAAAAGGTTTTGGGTTTGGTTTTGGATTATTATGATGGTGTTATAACTATTGACATGTCATTGGGAGTGCGATCAGATAATATCAGATTTTTTAAGGAATATTCCCTTGAAATTGGTTACTACCATTTCTTTTGGGATTTTATTATGCTGGAAATAATAGGATTTTATTTTATTCTAAGTATTGATTGGGTATTTCTATACTATGATAATATTGACTACTATCATAGGAGAGTTACCTTTCTATCTCTATAAGGGGATATCTATTTTCTCTCGGGTTAATGAGATCTTCAGGATGTTCATGAAAGACCAATTCAATGAAAACTAGATTGTTGTATGGATCATATATCAAGACTTATTCTGGATGATGGTGGAATATAGTAGGATATTTTTTTCTCCAATGGTAGACCATTTTAATGATGTCTTTATTGAATAATTCTCTAGCCTACCACCTGAGTGGGAAATAAATTTCACGATCGAGTTGGTGTTAGGATCTAATCCAGTTTCTATCCTGCCATACTAGATAGTACTAGAAGAGATTCATTAGTCAAAATTTTAGTTGTAAGGTCTAGAATAAAATGAATTCATATGACCTAGTACCTCATTATGGGGTTCTTACATTATTTTTTCTAATAAAGAAATAGGTATTTTGTAGTTATGTGTGGATTATCAGAGACTAAACCAGATGATAGTCTAGAACCGACATCCCCTTACATGCATCAAAGATCTATTAAATTATCTAAGAGGTGTCTAGATCTTCTCTAAGATCTATTTTATTTCATGGTACCATCAGTTGATATTGATACCATCATACATACCCTAGACTTATTTTAAGATCAGGTATGGATTGTATGAGTTTGTGGTGTTGTCGTTCGGTATGATGAATGCACTGATAGTATTCATGGTTCTAATGAATTGGATCTTTCATCTTGTCTTGGATCAGTCTGTGGTGGTCTTCATCAGTAACATTTTTTTGTACTCCCAGTATATATATGATCATGCCTAACATCTTAATATCATCTTAAGTACACTGATATAGAATCAAATTTACACCAATCTATCCAATTTAGTTTCTAGATTGATATAGTGCACTTCCTAGGTCATGTTATCTCATAGGATGGAGTGTCAGTGGACCTAGAGATTGTTATAGACATGGTATCATGGGAAAGTCCCTAGAATGTCTTCAATATTTGGATCTTTTAGGGTATATCAAGATACTACTTGAATTTCATCTAGTGATTATCTAATTTGGTAGCACTGATGTCCTAGATTACCAAAAAATGGGTGAAGTTTGTTTAGTCATATGCTTGTGAGAGGGATTTCCAAGAGATAAAAAAATAGTCTGACCTATTCATTAATCCACACCTTACTGGTGCCGGGTAAAGAATATATTGTGTAATATGATGCATCCAAATTCAAACTTAGAGTAGTTATGATACAAGAGGATCACATTGTTATTTATGGATCTATAAAGTTGAGACTACATGAGAGGAATTACCCTACTCACAATCTGGAGTTAGATGTAGCGGTGCATGCCCTGAGATGCTGCAGATTCTATATTTTGGGTGAGAGGTTTTTGCTGTACACATACATAAAGATCCTCAAGTAAATAATTTATTAGTGATACCTAGACCTTAAACAGAGGAGGTAGGTTGTGTATCTCTAATACTTTGACTTTGAGCTGGATTAAACACTAGGAAAGGGAAACATTGTTGCTAATGAATTGATCTGTAATACATGGATAGAGGTCGTATGGGAGTCTTGCAATGAGTGGTGGTTTATGTAACTCTTTTAAAAGATACATCTAGATGTTTAGGAGTCCTAGTAATGAGTTTCCATGATGTTGACATCTATTATACTCATGATTTTGGACTGAATCAAGACAGATTAGTTTTCTAATTCAGAGGTCCTAACTCTGATATAAAAATTTTATGGTTGGGATCCCTCATTAGGATGGTATCTTAGAATCAATGATACTCTTCTTATCCATGGTTTTTTATGGGTTCCTATGGTCTTACGCAAGGATTTAATGAGGGGGTATCATCCTTCTAGATGAGTGGTATATCCAAGTCTAGCAAAGATATATTATGATCTACATATAAATTACTAATTCCTAGGAATTAAAAAGGACATAGTGGGATTCATAGTGAGTTATTTCACTTATTATCATATGAAGGCTGAGCATCAGAGGCTTAGTGGGTCGTTTCATCCTCTACCCATTCCAAAAATGGAAGTGGGATGATGTCACTATGGATTTTTTGATGGGATTACCTAGGACGCCTCATAAGAATGATACAGTATTTGTGTTCATGGATTGAATAATAAAGGTATCCCACTTATTTATATTAGGGATGCCTTCACTTTAGATTATTTGGGTAGCCTCTACATATGGGAAATGGTTCGACTGTACCATTTTCAAAGAAGTATCATTTTTTATTGAGATCCTCATTTCAAATATTAATTTTGGAAAGGTCTTCAAAATTACATGGGATATCATTTTCTTCTAAGTATATCCTATCATCCTCATAATAATGGCCAATATAAATGGATGGTTCAAATTTTAGAGGATATTTTGTGAGAATGTGTTTTGGATTCTAGTGGTTCTTGGTAGTAGCATCTAGTGCTCAGGGATTTTTCATATAATAATATCTTATAAGAATTTATTAAAATGGATCCTTTAGAGTATTTGTATGTGATTCCATGTAGTTTGCCTCTTTTCTAGTTGGTGGCATGAGAGTCAGCACGCATTGGACCTAGTTTTGTATGGGAGACTTCAGAGTGGGTTTATTTAATCATAAAGTGGTTAGTGACCACATAGAGCTGGAAAAAATCATATGTTAACCATCGATGGTGGACACTAGAGTTTTAGTTCAATCGTCATGTTTTTCTTTTGGTGTCTCTTAAGCTAGGTAAATTCAATATCAAGAAGAAAGGGAATATAGTGCCCAGGTTTTTTAATTTTTTTCAGATAGTAGAGAGGGTTAGTCCAGCGGCATACCATTTAGACCTTATGTAACACTAAAATTTTATGAACAATGTGTTTCACACATAAAAACCATATATATATCATCCTAACCCTTCCCACATGATATAATTTTATGACATTGAGATGGATTTTAATGCCTCCATTGAGGGTAATCTGATTCGTATCATGGACTATAGTGAAAAGTGTCTCTAAGGGAAAATAGTACCTCTGGTACGGGTGTAGTGGAAACATGGGTGTGTTCAAGAGGAGACCTGGGATAAGGAATCTGATATTTGGACATATTTTACTATAAAATAAATATCATATACCTTTTCTCAACTGCAATCGTTCCTTAATTGACTTCCAAGAATCCATTTTATACCTAAATCTAGACTATAATGGATATTGGTGTTCCAAACATAATAATCAAATGTAAGACTTTTGTCTCTTATTATATCTCTAGTCTCGTTGGTTTTCCCATTAGGAGAACCCTATATCAGGACTACCTAACATAGATCAAGTTTGTATGTCTATGCTGATAAAGTTTATTAGGTTTTAGTTAAAGGGAAGAAAGGAGGAACCCTAGATATACCTTATACATTGATTAATTATTCAGATCTTCTATGATTTTTAGTTTCTAAATGTCTATTTAAATTCCTATAGCATTTGAAATATGTGTGAATGCATCAAAATCCCATGCGCATGACCTACCTAAAAGGAAGATGCATGGTTTTGATGAAATTAACATGCTCAAAGCTTCTATGGATTTTTTTCAGATCCTTGGCATTGAGATTGAACCTTAGGCCACCCAAAAGGTGATCCTATACTTGAAATTGTTATGAAATTATAGTATTAATAACATGAATCTTGGAATAACATGTGAATTGAGATAAATAGTAACTTAGTGTTTTTTAATATCGGTGATTCTTCCTAATGTAGGGGAATCCACCAGTTGTGAATAAATAGTTTATAAATTGGTAATTGGAAGATTTGATCAATGTGGATTTTGATAACCTAATAACTTGTTGATATTTGATTACTTGATACATACTACCCGTGATTCTTCTTAGATGATGTAGAATCTTCCAATTGACTATAATATGCTTTTTTATTGTTTGTGCTTGTGTTTCTTGGCATTTTCCTAAGGGCTTCATCCAATGTCTCATGAAACATGGTACCAGTGATTCAGCTTGATTTAGGAGAATTTACCACTTGATACGGTTACATTATCTATTTCATGGTATTGTTCCATGGGAAGATACAAGTGACTCCAACATGGGATATTTTCATATATCCAAGTGAGGTGGTTACTTTACCCCTAGCATGGTATTATGCCATGGGAAGACGTAAGTGACTCAATCTTGGGACATTCATATAGAGCCTAGTGAGATGCTTACTTTACCTCTTTTGTGATATGTGCTATGGGAAGATGTAAGAATGTAACATCCCAGGTAAATAAAGAATAAAGAATTTTCATATTTATTAATATTTACGAATTAAATATTAATTTTATTTTAAAGGGGTTGCTATGTTCGATAGCGTACCCGATACGCAACGATGAGTTTCTTTGAAAACTTACGTTGCACACAAGTAATAAAATAATATTATTTTAAATGTTAGTTAACAAGTAGCCGTTGTACTGGCGGGAATGAATAGAAATAACTAAAATATGATTAGATATTTTTTTAAATGTTTATACATTTACCCAATAAAAGATAAAGGCTTAAAATACGGAAAGAGTTCAATTTTAGGCATATATACTCTAATTTTCACTAAAGGTTCACTTATCACCTTTTAATGGTGAACCGTCATAAAATATAGTTTTTATAACTCTTATACATTCTTTTGGACCAAATATAACTCTTCTTTAGAATCGGGACATCAAAATTTACTTTGTGTAAATTTTTGGTACCTTTCTGATAAAGTTCATTTTTTTATGAATAGTGTAAAATGTTGTATTTTAATTCAAAAACTCTTTTTAATCTAAATTATTTATATGATTAGATTATTATTCTAATTGGTTTTAAAGTGAAATTAGAAAATATTTTTACCATTTAATCCAATGGTGGTCATTGTAATCAATTTCACTTTGAAATTGGACTTAAACTGGCGTCAATCTTTTGATACTTATTATTTCACAAAAACACGCTATTTGTCATGACAGCGGGAATTAATTATTAAATTAATTAATTTGACTTATATGTTTTGAATTTTGTAAAATGGACTTCATTTTTGAATTCGGAATATCAAATATAGCTTAGGGTGATTTTTTGGTAATTTTCTGAAAAACTTCAATTTTTGATGAATAGTGAAACCACTAAGTGATAATCAAGCAAACTGATTTTTTTCAGTTAAATGAAAGTTTACCACTAATGTGTATTGAATTTTGAAAATCCGACATACATGTTTTTCATTAAGAAGTAAAATGTGGTTCAATGAGATTAAAATATTTTTTTGGTGAATAGTAACTTATTAAGTTTTTAATCGCGATTAGCGGTAATTAGGGTAGTTTAAGGTATAAATAATACTTTAATAAAATGAAATGACCTAGACACATGTCCCAACCTCATTGGTTGTGTCATGGCCGACCATGAAATGCCATGGGTCAACTTGGGGACCTCATGGATCCACTTTTGTTGGGAAATGACATAAATTACTTTTTATTTAATGTTAAAGTGAAAATGACACAAACATAATATGTTTTACAAAAACAATTTTTAAGTGGGGTTATACAAGTCCAAATTTTGATTATAAATAGTCATTGGAAATCTAAAAAGATTTCCTATATCATAGTATTTTGTTTTATAATTTTTAGACATTAAATAAATTTAATTATTTATGACATAATAATGATGCAGCGATGACATCATTATTTGACGATTTAAATAAAATAGAAAGATAATGTAAAATATATGAACTACACATGTCCAAAACCAATTGGATGAGTGGATTTCGAACCCTTATCACCTTATCCACTAATTCTATCAATGTGGGACCTTTTAAAACCGAAACACATTTTCAAGTAAAGTAATATTTCTTTACTTTCCAAAAGTGCCCCTCCTCTCCTCTTATAAAAGGCCCCCACCTCTACCTCATTTCACATACTACTCAAGCCTTTGGCTCGGCCAAACCCTGCCCATTTACTCTCTCCACATCCCTCTCCTCATCCTAGAGGATTCCCTTTGGGAATAATCCTTTCAAAGGAAGCCTTTAGGATCAAATCAAAAGGAGTTACACTTTTAAAGGTAATTCATTCTCTCATGTTCATTTGTTTTATTTTGCTTCTCCAACCCCCTAAACCCTTTTTATTTACTTCTTTTGTAACAACACCAGTATCTTCAATATATTAGGATGTTGTTATAAGATTTATTTGAGCTACACTCTCACACAACTGCATCAAATGGTTAAAGAACATACGGTTTCCGTGGATGGCGAAATTCTGCCTCCCGAAACGATGATGGTTCAATACTCATTTAACACCTTCAAATGTGGCCATTATGATGTCACTATTTTTATATATGATATATAATATGTTTATGTTTTCCTTAAGCTTCTGTTTTTTTTTCATTTTGGGCATACCTTTATGGTTTCCATTATGGGTAAACACGATGTCTTCATTTTAGGAAGTGCGGACTACCGCCCCCTCAAAGTGATTTGATTCGTTAAATACCATATGTGGGACATATAAAGGATGTAACTATGATATTATATATGATATTATACTGGAATTATAATTTACCTTTATATCATTATGATTCCATTCCAGAAAATATGAAATAGAAATGGAAGTAGCGTTCATGCGTACGTACGGCTTACCGTCTCCATGAACGGTGCATTTCATTTCTTACCTCTAAATGTGATGTAATATTATAAATACATGTATATGATGAATATATATGATATATATGTTATCCAAATCATTAATATCATTCTGGATATAACGAACCTATGACCAAATTAACAACATGTAAGTGTAAGAAGTCTATTTTTGACTTAAGAACCAAATACCGACAAAATGAACATTATTAACTTAACTGATTACATGATGGTCATAACATGGTATAAAAGGAATAATGAACTTGATAAAGATTCATAATCAAGTAGAGATTAACTCAAGTTTATTATTCAGGAGATTAAAGAACGGTCGGGTCAAGTCGGATACGAGGTATGGGACTTCGTCTCAATCTCCTTTCATTGAGGCATATTTTATTTTATACACAACTTTCTTTTATACGGTGTATAAACCCCTTTGACTTTTACGTTTATTCAAAAGGAATATTTTTTATACGAAGTGTTTACTAAACGAAAAAAGGGAATGTTTTTGTCGTACGTATGCGGCGACAACGACTTCTCCGCCGTCGTAACCGTTATTTGAGTTTCGGCTTCCTCTACAAGCCATACCTTCTTTTTTTAAAATAAAAATAAATACCATGTTTTACTTTGGTATTGAAAATAGTTTTCATAATGTTTTTATTATATCAATGTGTTGTATTGATATCTCGTGATTGAAATGTGGAAATGTTATGTTTCCTTTATGCATGTTTTATGTGATATGATTATGTTATGGTTCTTGGGAATTATTATGAAGACGGGTGGTTCCGTGATAAACTAAGGGTGGGTGAGCCCGTTATAGCTCTCCAATGCATTGGGTAACGCGAAGGAGTGAAACGTTAAGGTTTCTCCGAAGAGATTTTAGGGAATATACTGTGATGGGTATTCCAAATGTAACCAAGAGGTTTACTCCCTACGTAAGAATGTTATGAATGCCTCAAGTTACCTTTATGTCTTATGATTTCTATGATTTATTCATGATTTTATGAGGTATGTTAAAGTGCCTATGTTTTATGGGTAAAGTATGATTTCATTCTTATGTATATATGAACTCATGTTTCCTTTCCATGTTTTTTTTATAACCCATACTGAGTTTTTATGCTCATCCCAAGTTTTTGAAATGTTTTTCACAGGTCAAGGGAAAGGTACATGATAAGATGATAGAGTCAAGGATGTGTCAAGAAATAATCCATGTTTTATTTTAAATGTGTTTCCATTGATGGGAATGAAGAATACTATCTTTATGTAACCACTTTGTTTATATGTGGAATGTAATGAAAGTTTTATGATCTAATTCTCTAAAACTCTAAACCCGAAAAGATCCTCAATGTGTAATCTTGTAATAACTCAAGATTAAGTAAGGTTTAAGGCTGGGGCCTTATAGTTGGTATCAGAGGTCGGTTTAGATAACTTTAGGAGTTATAATTCTATTAAATGATTATCCAAAAATATTTTTTTTGAAATGATATAGCATTTGAAGATTACCATGTTGCTTCGCCTAAGATATTTCTGTGTTCAGAATGGTTTTCCGCAGAGGAAACAAAGAAGCTATGTTGGGACGACATCAGGAGGAAGATAACCTTCCAAATCAGAAACCTAAGATGGTCGGAATCGGAACTGAACAGTTTGTTGCAGTGATGGAACAATTGACTCAGGCTATAAATGGTGGTGGTATCCATGCACGAGATCAGCCAGATCAACCGCAGAGGAACATGTCAGTGGTGGAACATTTCATGAGGCAACATCCCCCATCATTCAGAGGATCATCTGACCCTGTGCAAGCTGAAGGGTGGATTAAAGCACTGGAGAAGATTTTTGAAGTCATGGGGTGTTCAGAACATCAAAAGGTTAGTCTTTTTGTTTACCGTTTTGAAGGTGAAGCTGATCAGTGGTAGTCGATGGTGAAAAATATAAGGGATAGTGATGAGATTGAGGATCTTCATTGGGACGAATTCAAAGGTATGTTTCTTGAGAAATATTTTCCTAAGGTGGTTCGTCTTAGGATGGAAAAGCAGTTCCTAGAATTGAGGCAGGAGGATGATTCAGTGGCTACTTATGAAGAAAAGTTCACTCGATTGGCAAGGTATGCTCCAAACTTCATATGAGATCTTGATAGTAAAATAAACCGTTTTTACTCAGGGTTAAAGCCAAAGTATCAAAGGGCTTTAGCTTCTCGTGAGTTCAAAAGTTATGAAAAACTTTATCGATGTACGGAGAAGGTGGAAATGGAGTTTGCCAATGATCAGGTGTTCTATGACAAACAACAGAATAAGAGATCTAGTTGGCAGGAAAAGGGGAAGAATTCATCAAAGAAGCAAGGAGATAAGAAAACCAAATATCCATCCTGTGAGAAGAGTGGTAAAATTCATCCTGGAGAATGTTTATCCAAGTCTGGTAAGTGCTTTCGGTGTGGTAAGTCTGGTCATATTGCTCGTAACTGTAAGGAAGATGATCAAGCAGGAAATGAAAAGCCAACGGTAAGATGTTCTAAGTGTAATGAAATGGGTCATTATGCAAACGAGTGTCCAATGAAGAACTCAACTGGGAGAATGCAGCCAGACTACAAGCAGAAAGGGGTGGTAAAATCCTTTGCAACAACTTCAGCAGATGTTGGGCCATCGAATGAAGTGGTATCAGCTCCAGGGAGCTCAGTATTTTTCGAAGATTGACTTGAGGTCGGGGTACCATCAGTTGAAAGTAAAAGAAGCAGACGTTCCGAAGACTGTGTTCCGTACTAGATATGGCCATTATGAATTTGTAGTTATGGGTTTTGGGTTAACCAATGCACCTGCTGTATTCATGGACCTTATGAATAAAATTTTCCATGAGTTCTTGGATAAGTTTGTGTTTTTGTTTTGAGGTTTGGGAAGAGGTTATGTGTGCCTTTTGATTCACAGTTGAAGAATGAGTTGTTATGTGAGGCTCATAGTTCCCCGTTTTCAGTTCATCCTGGCAGTACTAAGATGTACAGAGATCTGCGGGAGTATTACTGGTGGGATGGAATGAAAAGAGATATTGCTGATTTTACTGTGAAGTGTTTGACATGTCAGTAGGTTAAAGCAGAGCGGCAGTTACCGAAAGGGATGCTTCAGCCTTTACCAGTGCCAGAGTGGAAATGGGATAATATATCCATGGACTTTGTTGTTGGATTACCGAAGACATATCGATGTAATAATGCAATCTGGGTTATTGTTGATCGCTTGACCAAATCTGCTCATTTCCTTGCTATACGAGATACTTTCTCTCTTGATCAACTTTCCCGTTTGTATCTTAAAGAGATAGTCAGGTTACATGGAGTTACTCTCTCCATTGTATCGGATCGTGATCCCAGGTTTACTTCTAACTTTTGGAAAGGCCTTCAGAAGTCGTTGGGTACTGAATTAAATTTTAGTACAGCTTTTCATCCTCAATCAGATGGGCAGTCAGAACAAACAATTCAGACATTGGAGGATATGCTACGAGCTTGTTATATGGATTATCAGGGAAGTTGGGACCAACATCTTTCTTTGGTTGAGTTTTCATATAATAACAGTTTTCATTCCAGTATACAGATGGCACCATTTCAGGCATTATATGGGAATCGGTGTCGAACTCCAGCTTTCTGGGATGAAGTGGGTGAAAGAAAGTTGATGGGACCAGAATTGGTAGAAGAGATGGCAGAAAAAGTTCAGCTAATTCAGAAACACATGATAACAGCTCAGATCAGGCAGAAGAGTTATGCGGATAACCGGAGGAAGGATCTATCTTTCGAGGTAGGTGATCATGTTTTTCTCAAGATTTCTCAATGGAAAAGTGTGATGAGATTTGGTAAGAAAGGAAAGTTGAGTCCAAGGTTTATTGGACCATATGAAATTCTGGAGAGAGTTGGATCAGTTGCTTACCGAGTGGCTTTACCTCCGAGTTTATCTCAGGTACACAATGTTTTTCACGTTTCGATTTTGAGAAAGTATATGCCAGATCCATCTCATGTTTTGTGTCCAGAGGTAGTTCAGCTGGAAGAGAACCTATCTTATGAGGAACAACCGGTCCAGATTCTTGACCACAGGGAGCAGGTGTTACGGAATAAGGTGATTCATCAGGTAAAGGTTTTGTGGAAAAACCATGTGATTGAAGAGGCAACGTGGGAATCTGAAAATGCTATGAGGGATAAATACCCCCACTTATTTTGATAAGTGAATAAAATTGCGAGGACGCAATTCCCAAAAGGGGGGAAGGATGTAACATCCCAGGTAAATAAAGAATAAAGAATTTTCATATTTATTAATATTTACGAATTAAATATTAATTTTATTTTAAAGGGGTTGCTATGTTCTATAGCGTACCCGATACGCAACGATGAGTTTCTTTGAAAACTTACGTTGCACACAAGTAATAAAATAATATTATTTTAAATGTTAGTTAACAAGTAGCCGTTGTACTGGCGGGAATGAATAGAAATAACTAAAATATGATTATATATGTTTTTAAATGTTTATACATTTACCCAATAAAAGATAAAGGCTTAAAATACGGAAAGAGTTCAATTTTAGGCATATATACTCTAATTTTCACTAAAGGTTCACTTATCACCTTTTAATGGTGAACCGTCATTAAATATAGTTTTGATAACTCTTATACATTCTTTTGGACCAAATATAACTCTTCTCTAGAATCGGGACATCAAAATTTACTTTGTGTAAATTTTTGGTACCTTTCTGATAAAGTTCATTTTTTTTATGAATAGTGTAAAATGTTGTATTTTAATTCAAAACCTCTTTTTAATCTAAATTATTTATATGATTATATTATTATTCTAATTGGTTTTAAAGTGAAATTAGAAAATATTTTTACCATTTAATCCAATGGTGGTCATTGTAATCAATTTCACTTTGAAATTGGACTTAAACTGGCGTCAATCTTTTGATACTTATTGTTTCACAAAAACACGCTATTTGTCATGACAGCGGGAATTAATTATTAAATTAATTAATTTGACTTATATGTTTTGAATTTTGTAAAATGGACTTCATTTTTGAATTCGGAATATCAAATATAGCTTAGGGTGATTTTTTGGTAATTTTCTGAAAAACTTCAATTTTTGATGAATAGTGAAACCACTAAGTGATAATCAAGCAAACTGATTTTTTTCAGTTAAATGAAAGTTTACCACTAATGTGTATTGAATTTTGAAAATCCGACATACATGTTTGTCATTAAGAAGTAAAATGTGGTTCAATGAGATTAAAATATTTTTTTGGTGAATAGTAACTTATTAAGTTTTTAATCGCGATTGGTGGTAATTAGGGTAGTTTAAGGTATAAATAATACTTTAATAAAATGAAATGACCTAGAAACATGTCCCAACCTCATTGGTTTTGTCATGGCCGACCATGAAATGCCATGGGTCAACTTGGGGACCCCATGGATCCACTTTTGTTGGGAAATGACATAAATTGCTTTTTATTTAATGTTAAAGTGAAAATGACACAAACATAATATGTTTTACGAAAACAATTTTTAAGTGGGGTTATACAAGTCCAAATTTTGATTATAAATAGTCATTGGAAATCTAAAAATATTTCCTATATCATAGTATTTTGTTTTATAATTTTTAGACATTAAATAAATTTAATTATTTATGACATAATAATGATGCAGCGATGACATCATTATTTGACGATTTAAATAAAATAGAAAGATAATGTAAAATATATGAACTAAACATGTCCAAAACCAATTGGATGAGTGGATTTAGAACCCTTATCACCTTATCCACGAATTCTATCAATGTGGGACCTTTTAAAACCGAAACACATTTTCAAGTAAAGTAATATTTCTTTACTTTCCAAAAGTGCCCCTCCTCTCCTCTTATAAAACGCCCCCACCTCTACCTCATTTCACATACTACTCAAGCCTTTGGCTCGGCCAAACCCTGCCCATTTACTCTCTCCACATCCCTCTCCTAATCCTAGAGGATTCCCTTTGGGAATAATCCTTTCAAAGGAAGCCTTTAGGATCAAATCAAAAGGAGTTACACTTTTAAAGGTAATTCATTCTCTCATGTTCATTTGTTTTATTTTGCTTCTCCAACCCCCTAAACCCTTTTTATTTACTTCTTTTGTAACAACACCAGTATCTTCAATATATTAGGATGTTGTTATAAGATTTATTTGAGCTACACTCTCACACAACTGCATCAAATGGTTAAAGAACATACGGTTTCCGTGGATGGCGAAATTCTGCCTCTCGAAACGATGATTGTTCAATACTCATTTAACACCTTCAAATGTGGCCATTATGATGTCACTATTTTTATATATGATATATAATATGTTTATGTTTTCCTTAATCTTCTGTTTTTTTTTCATTTTGGGCATACCTTTATGGTTTCCATTATGGGTAAACACGATATCTTCATTTTAGGAAGTGCGGACTACCGCCCCCTCAAAGTGATTTGATTCGTTAAATACCATATGTGGGACATATAAAGGATGGAACTATGATATTATATATTATATTATACTAGAATTATAATTTACCTTTATATCATTATGATTCCATTCCAGAAAATACGAAATAGAAATGGAAGTAGCGTTCATGCGTACGTACGGCTTACCGTCTCCATGAACGGTGCATTTCATTTATTACCTCTAAATGTGATGTAATATTATAAATACATGTATATGATGAATATATATGATATATATGTTATCCAAATCATTAATATCATTCTGGATATAACGAACCTATGACCAAATTAACAACATGTAAGTGTAAGAAGTCTATTTTTGACTTAAGAACCAAATACCGACAAAATGAACATTATTAACTTAACTGATTACATGATGGTCATAACATGGTATAAAAGGAATAATTAACTTGATAAAGATTCATAAGCAAGTAGAGATTAACTCAAGTTTATTATTCAGGAGATTAAAGAACGGTCGGGTCAAGTCGGATACGAGGTATGGGACTTCGTCTCAATCTCCTTTCATTGAGGCATATTTTATTTTATACACAACTTTCTTTTATACGGTGTATAAACCCCTTTGACTTTTACGTTTATTCAAAAGGAATCTTTTTTATACGAAGTGTTTACTAAACGAAAAAAGGGAATGTTTTTGTCATACGTATGCGGCGACAACGACTTCTCCGTCGTCGTAACCGTTATTTGAGTTTCGGCTTCCTCTACAAGCCATACCTTCTTTTTTTAAAATAAAAATAAATAGCATGTTTTACTTTGGTATTGAAAATAGTTTTCATAATGTTTTTATTATATCAATGTGTTGTATTGATATCTCGTGATTGAAATGTGGAAATGTTATGTTTCCTTTATGCATGTTTTATGTGATATGATTATGTTATGGTTCTTGGGAATTATTATGAAGACGGGTGGTTCCGTGATAAACTAAGGGCGGGTGAGCCCGTTATAGATCTCCAATGCATTGGGTAACGTGAATGAGTGAAACGTTAAGGTTTCTCCGAAGAGATTTTAGGGAATATACTGTGATGGGTATTCCAAATGTAACCAAGAGGTTTACTCCCTACGTAAGAATGTTATGAATGCCTCAAGTTACCTTTATGTCTTATGATTTCTATGATTTATTCATGATTTTATGAGGTATGTTAAAGTGCCTATGTTTTATGGGTAAAGTATGATTTCATTCTTATGTATATATGAACTCATGTTTCTTTTCCATGTTTTTTTTTATAACCCATACTGAGTTTTTATGCTCATCCCAAGTTTTTGAAATGTTTTTCACAGGTCAAGGGAAAGGTACATGATAAGATGATAGAGTCAAGGATGTGTCAAGAAATAATCCATGTTTTATTTTAAATGTGTTTCCATTGATGGGAATGAAGAATAATATCTTTATGTAACCACTTTGTTTATATGTGGAATGTAATGCAAGTTTTATGATCTAATTCTCTAAAACTCTAAACCCGAAAAGATCCTCAATGTGTAATCTTGTAATAACTCAAGATTAAGTAAGGTTTAAGGCTGGGGCCTTATAGTTGGTATCAGAGGTCGGTTTAGATAACTTTAGGAGTTATAATTCTATTAAATGATTATCCAAAAATATTTTTTTTGAAATGATATAGCATTTGAAGATTACCATGTTGCTTCGCCTAAGATATTTCTGTGTTCAGAATGGTTTTCCGCAGAGGAAACAAAGCAGCTATGTTGGGACGACATCAGGAGGAAGATAACCTTCCAAATTAGAAACCTAAGATGGTCGGAATCGGAACTGAACAGTTTGTTGCAGTGATGGAACAATTGACTCAGGCTATAAATAGTGGTGGTATCCATGCACGAGATCAGCCAGATCAACCGCAGAGGAACATGTCAGTGGTGGAACATTTCATGAGGCAACATCCCCCATCATTCAGAGGATCATCTGACCCTGTGCAAGCTGAAGGGTGTATTAAAGCACTGGAGAAGATTTTTGAAGTCATGGGGTGTTCAGAACATCAAAAGGTTAGTCTTTTTGTTTACCGTTTTGAAGGTGAAGATGATCAGTGGTAGTCGATGGTGAAAAATATAAGGGATAGTGATGAGATTGAGGATCTTCACTGGGACGAATTCAAAGGTATGTTTCTTGAGAAATATTTTCCTAAGGTGGTTCGTCTTAGGATGGAAAAGCAGTTCCTAGAATTGAGGCAGGAGGATGATTCAGTGGCTACTTATGAAGAAAAGTTCACTCGATTGGCAAGGTATGCTCCAAACTTCATACGAGATCTTGATAGTAAAATAAACCGTTTTTACTCAGGGTTAAAGCCAAAGTATCAAAGGGCTTTAGCTTCTCGTGAGTTCAAAAGTTATGAAAAACTTGTTCGATGTACGGAGAAGGTGAAAATGGAGTTTGCCGATGATCAGGTGTTCTATGACAAACAACAGAATAAGAGATCTAGTTGGCAGGAAAAGGGGAAGAATTCATCAAAGAAGCAAGGAGGTAAGAAAACCAAATATCCATCCTGTGAGAAGAGTGGTAAAATTCATCCTGGAGAATGTTTATCCAAGTCTGGTAAGTGCTTTCGGTGTGGTAAGTCTGGTCATATTGCTCGTAACTGTAAGGAAGATGATCAAGCAGGAAATGAAAAGCCAACGGTAAGATGTTCTAAGTGTAATGAAATGGGTCATTATGCAAACGAGTGTCCAACGAAGAACTCAACTGGGAGAATGCAGCCAGACTACAAGCAGAAAGGGGTGGTAAAATCCTTTGCAACAACTTCAGCAGATGTTGGGCCATCGAATGAAGTGGTATCAGCTCCAGGGAGCTCAGTATTTTTCGAAGATTGACTTGAGGTCGGGGTACCATCAGTTGAAAGTAAAAGAAGCAGACGTTCCGAAGACTGTGTTCCGTACTAGATATGGCCATTATGAATTTGTAGTTATGGGTTTTGGGTTAACCAATGCACCTGATGTATTAATGGACCTTATGAATAAAATTTTCCATGAGTTCTTGGATAAGTTTGTGTTTGTGTTTTGAGGTTTGGGAAGAGGTTATGTGTGCCTTTTGATTCACAGTTAAAGAATGAGTTGTTATGTGAGGCTCATAGTTCCCTGTTTTCAGTTCATCCTGGCAGTACTAAGATGTACAGAGATCTGCGGGAGTATTACTGGTGGGATGGAATGAAAAGAGATATTGCTGATTTTACTGTGAAGTGTTTGACATGTCAGCAGGTTAAAGCAGAGCGGCAGTTACCGAAAGGGATGCTTCAGCCTTTACCAGTGCCAGAGTGGAAATGGGAGAATATATCCATGGACTTTGTTGTTGGATTACCGAAGACATCTCGAGGTAATAATGCAATCTGGGTTATTGTTGATCGCTTGACCAAATCTGCTCATTTCCTTGCTATACGTGATACTTTCTCTCTTGATCAACTTTCCCGTTTGTATCTTAAAGAGATAGTCAGGTTACATGGAGTTACTCTCTCCATTGTATCGGATCGTGATCCCAGGTTTACTTATAACTTTTGGAAAGGCCTTCAGAAGTCGTTGGGTACTGAATTAAATTTTAGTACAGCTTTTCATCCTCAATCAGATGGGCAGTCAGAACGAACAATTCAGACATTGGAGGATATGCTACGAGCTTGTTATATGGATTATCAGGGAAGTTGGGACCAACATCTTTCTTTGGTTGAGTTTTCATATAATAACAGTTTTCATTCCAGTATACAGATGGCACCATTTCAGGCATTATATGGGAATCGGTGTCGAACTCCAGATTTCTGGGATGAAGTGGGTGAAAGAAAGTTGATGGGACCAGAATTGGTAGAAGAGATGGCAGAAAAAGTTCAGCTAATTCAGAAACACATGATAACAGCTCAGAGCAGGCAGAAGAGTTATGTGGATAACCGGAGGAAGGACCTATCTTTCGAGGTAGGTGATCATGTTTTTCTCAAGATTTCTCAATGGAAAAGTGTGATGAGATTTGGTAAGAAAGGAAAGTTGAGTCCAAGGTTTATTGGACCATATGAAATTCTGGAGAGAGTTGGATCAGTTGCTTACCGAGTGGCTTTACCTCCGAGTTTATCTCAGGTACACAATGTTTTTCACGTTTCGATTTTGAGAAAGTATATGCCAGATCCATCTCATGTTTTGTGTCCAGAGGTAGTTCAGCTGGAAGAGAACCTATCTTATGAGGAACAACCGGTCCAGATTCTTGACCACAGGGAGCAGGTGTTACGGAATAAGGTGATTCATCAGGTAAAGGTTTTGTGGAAAAACCATGTGATTGAAGAGGCAACGTGGGAATCTGAAAATGCTATGAGGGATAAATACCCCCACTTATTTTGATAAGTGAATAAAATTGCGAGGACGCAATTCCCAAAAGGGGGGAAGGATGTAACATCCCAGGTAAATAAAGAATAAAGAATTTTCATATTTATTAATATTTACGAATTAAATATTAATTTTATTTTAAAGGGGTTGCTATGTTCGATAGCGTACCCGATACGCAACGATGAGTTTCTTTGAAAACTTACGTTGCACACAAGTAATAAAATAATATTATTTTAAATGTTAGTTAACAAGTAGTCGTTGTACTGGCGGGAATGAATAGAAATAACTAAAATATGATTAGATATGTTTTTAAATGTTTATACATTTACCCAATAAAAGATAAAGGCTTAAAATACGGAAAGAGTTCAATTTTAGGCATATATACTCTAATTTTCACTAAAGGTTCACTTATCACCTTTTAATGGTGAACCGTCATTAAATATAGTTTTGATAACATTTATACATTCTTTTGGACCAAATATAACTCTTCTTTAGAATCGGGACATCAAAATTTACTTTGTGTAAATTTTTGGTACCTTTCTGATAAAGTTCATTTTTTTTATGAATAGTGTAAAATGTTGTATTTTAATTCAAAACCTCTTTTTAATCTAAATTATTTATATGATTAGATTATTATTCTAATTGGTTTTAAAGTGAAATTAGAAAATATTTTTACCAGTTAATCCAATGGTGGTCATTGGAATCAATTTCACTTTGAAATTGGACATAAACTGGCGTCAATCTTTTGATACTTATTGTTTCACAAAAACACGCTATTTGTCATGACAGCGGGAATTAATTATTAAATTAATTAATTTGACTTATATGTTTTGAATTTTGTAAAATGGACTTCATTTTTGAATTTGGAATATCAAATATAGCTTAGGGTGATTTTTTGGTAATTTTCTGAAAAACTTCAATTTTTGATGAATAGTGAAACCACTAAGTGATAATCAAGCAAACTGATTTTTTTCAGTTAAATGAAAGTTTACCACTAATGTGTATTGAATTTTGAAAATCCGACATACATGGTTGTCATTAAGAAGTAAAATGTGGTTCAATGAGATTAAAATATTTTTTTGGTGAATAGTAACTTATTAAGTTTTTAATCGCGATTAGTGGTAATTAGGGTAGTTTAAGGTATAAATAATACTTTAATAAAATGAAATGACCTAGACACATGTCCCAACCTCATTGGTTGTGTCATGGCCGACCATGAAATGCCATGGGTCAACTTGGGGACCCCATGGATCCACTTTTGTTGGGAAATGACATAAATTACTTTTTATTTAATGTTAAAGTGAAAATGACACAAACATAATATGTTTTACGAAAACAATTTTTTAGTGGGGTTATAAAAGTCCAAATTTTGATTATAAATAGTCATTAGAAAGATAAAAAGATTTCCTATATCATAGTATTTTGTTTTATAATTTTTAGACATTAAATAAATTTAATTATTTATGACATAATAATGATGCAGCGATGACATCATTATTTGACGATTTAAATAAAATAGAAAGATAATGTAAAATCTATGAACTACACATGTACAAAACCAATTGGATGAGTGGATTTAGAACCCTTATCACCTTATCCACGAATTCTATCATTGTGGGACCTTTTAAAACCGAAACACATTTTCAAGTAAAGTAATATTTCTTTACTTTCCAAAAGTGCCCCTCCTCTCCTCTTATAAAAGGCCCCCACCTCTACCTCATTTCACACACTACTCAAGCCTTTGGCTCGGCCAAACCCTGCCCATTTACTCTCTCCACATCCCTCTCCTCATCCTAGAGGATTCCCTTTGGGCAGAATCCTTTCAAAGGAAGCCTTTAGGCTCAAATCAAAAGGAGTTACACTTTTAAAGGTAATTCATTCTCTCATGTTCATTTGTTTTATTTTGCTTCTCCAACCCCCTAAACCCTTTTTATTTACTTCTTTTGTAACAACACCAGTATCTTCAATATATTAGGATGTTGTTATAAGATTTATTTGAGCTACACTCTCACACAACTGCATCAAATGGTTAAAGAACATACGGTTTCCGTGGATGGCGAAATTCTGCCTCCCGAAACGATGATTGTTCAATACTCATTTAACACCTTCAAATGTGGCCATTATTATGTCACTATTTTTATATATGATATATAATATGTTTATGTTTTCCTTAATCTTCTGTTTTTTTCATTTTGGGCATACCTTTATGGTTTCCATTATGGGTAAACACGATATCTTCATTTTAGGAAGTGCGGACTACCGCCCCCTCAAAGTGATTTGATTCGTTAAATACCATATGTGGGAAATATAAAGGATGGAACTATGATATTATATATGATATTATGCTGGAATTATAATATACCTTTATATCATTATGATTCCATTCCAGAAAATACGAAATAGAAATGGAAGTAGCGTTCATGCGTACGTAGGGCTTACCGTCTCCATGAACGGTGCATTTCATTTCTTACCTCTAAATGTGATGTAATATTATAAATACATGTATATGATGAATATATATGATATATATGTTATCCAAATCATTAATATCATTCTGGATATAACGAACCTATGACCAAATTAACAACATGTAAGTGTAAGAAGTCTATTTTTGACTTAAGAACCAAATACCGACAAAATGAACATTATTAACTTAACTGATTACATGATGGTCATAACATGGTATAAAAGGAATAATGAACTTGATAAAGATTCATAAGCAAGTAGAGATTAACTCAAGTTTATTATTCAGGATATTAAAGAACGGTCGGGTCAAGTCGGATACGAGGTATGGGACTTCGTCTCAATCTCCTTTCATTGAGGCATATTTTATTTTACACACAACTTTCTTTTATACGGTGTATAAAACCCTTTGACTTTTACGTTTATTCAAAAGGAATCTTTTTTATACGAAGTGTTTACTAAATGAAAAAAGGGAATGTTTTTGTCGTACGTATGTGGCGACAACGACTTCTCCGCCGTCGTAATCGTTATTTGAGTTTCGGCTTCCTCTACAAGCCATACCTTCTTTTTTTAAAAGAAAAATAAATACCATGTTTTACTTTGGTATTGAAAATAGTTTTCATAATGTTTTTATTATATCAATGTGTTGTATTGATATCTCGTGATTGAAATGTGGAAATGTTATGTTTCCTTTATGCATGTTTTATGTGATATGATTATGTTATGGTTCTTGGGCATTATTATGAAGACGGGTGGTTCCGTGATAAACTAAGGGCGGGTGAGCCCATTATAGCTCTCCAATGCATTGGATAACGCGAAGGAGTGAAACGTTAAGGTTTCTCCGAAGAGATTTTAGGGAATATACTGTGATGGGTATTCCAAACGCAACCAAGAGGGTTACTCCCTACGTAAGAATGTTATGAATGCCTCAAGTTACCTTTATGTCTTATGATTTCTATGATTTATTCATGATTTTATGAGGTATGTTAAAGTGCCTATGTTTTATGGGTAAATTATGATTTCATTCTTATGTATATATGAACTCATGTTTCCTTTCCATGTTTTTTTTATAACCCATACTGAGTTTTTATGCTCATCCCAAGTTTTTGAAATGTTTTTCACAGGTCAAGGGAAAGGTACATGATAAGATGATAGAGTCAAGGATGTGTAAAGAAATAATCCATGTTTTATTTTAAATGTGTTTCCATTGATGGGAATGAAGAATACTATCTTTATGTAACCACTTTGTTTATATGTGGAATGTAATGCAAGTTTTATGATCTAATTCTCTAAAACTCTAAACCCGAAAAGATCCTCAATGTGTAATCTTGTAATAACTCAAGATTAAGTAAGGTTTAAGGCTGGGGCCTTATAAAGAAACTCCAACATGGGTATATATGCATGGAGCCTAGTGTTTCATGGTTACTTGATAAATTACATAGGTGATTCATCCTTGAAAAGATAATATTACATGTTAGGGGTGATCTATCCTAATGTATGAGGATCCACCACCAAATAGAGATATCAAACATGGTGCTAAATATGGTTTAGTTGACCCCCAAGTGTCAACCTAGATATCAAGGCTTGTCTAGTTTATTTGATGTGTTGAATTAATTTATTAATTAATAACCATGTTTATCAAATTATTGCATGCACTATATACTTAGGTGGGATTTTTTAGATGCCATGGGTGTTTTCCTACTTAGTTGTATTCACATCCTATTTTTATGTAATTTGGAACCCAAGAATATTTCATATTTATAGGTATGGGAAAGGGAAAAGGGCCATGCATTGATTGGTTGTTTACTAGATGGGTTAAAGCTTAGAGACAAGACTGACAAGGGGTTTGGGATTGGGGTATTTGGAATATTTTATTGATTTATTTATTATTTTATTATATGACTTTTAGTAAGTCATTTAGTTACATTAAACATGATATTATATGGTATTTATTATTATTTCTATTGTTCTTTTCCTTTCTTTTTTTAATGGTTCATGATTCATTATTTATATTATTTCACTATTATTTCTACTCTGTACCAGAGGGTATAGTCACCCCACTATATTCCTAACACCCTCTCTACTAGTTGGTATCCTCTTGCATATGGGGAGGTATGCCTGAGGTAATGTATCCAATCTAGAATGATCACAAGAGGGAGTACTGGGTCGGGGAACATTAAAAAATATCACTAGTGACTTCTCAAATACTTGATATGGAGGTGGTTAAAATCCCATCCCATTCACAAGGCCCATATGTTGGACTTGACCAATATGATCGTATTGGGAGACCAAGTAGGAGTGCATGAGGTTGGAACCCATAATTATCATATTTTTTTCTAAAATTAAAACTTCATTTAAATTTAAAATAAAATAAAATTTGAAAAATAAATAAATAGATAAAATTTTGTACCCCAACATTTCTGGAAGGTTCATTCACATAGCTTCCATCGGATTTGGTATGGACATCTAACTAAACTTCTATCAGAACAACCTTCTATCCTAGATCCATAATCAATATATAAAAGATAGAAATAAAAAATTTAATGAAACATGTTCCATTTAACATATAAATATTTGAATTCAAGAAAATACAACCATGGTCAATATTTTTCTTAAAAACCTCCATAAAATTGATGTGTGAGGGATGATCTGTTTCTCTCTAATTTCTATATTTTTTTGAGACATTTAAGGATATAAATAATAGGTAATTTAATAAAAAATCATACTTATTTATAAAATGATATTAATATAATAATATATAGTTAAATACCATATTATACTCATAGTTATGTCCATTGAAAAAAAATACGTTACTCCATTGGAACGCCTTCATTTAAATTATCATATATCATCATGTTGGATGCACTTAAATACAGGCTAGTAATATTGTATGAATGATCTATATTATGGGTTATGATATTTGTGAGTTGGATATTATATCATACGTCTCACATGTATTATAAAAAAATCTAGGAAACTTTTGTTACTTTTATTGTATAGTATGATAGATATGTGATTGCATTCATATAATGCATTAACCTACCAATCCTCTCACATGGTTTCCTTCAATTATAATTCATTTTTTATGGATTATAATGGATTTTCATACATTAATTGAATGATTTTAATTCATTCATTAATATGATATAATTCATGAATGTAATTTTGTTGAGACTAAGAGGTTTTGAGTCATTTTTGAATTGGTGAAGAAGCTATTGAATAGGAACTAGGATTGTTTATGGTGTTTTATATCATTTTCAAAACATAAATTATAATTTTATGGTAGAAAGAGTAATAACATATAAAAATTGATATACTTTTCTTCAAGTAAATTACAACAATTGTTGGTGGATATTGTAGCATTTTTATCTACAGGATTTGAGTTATTTCAGGAAGATTTTTTGATTCCTTCCGCATGAATATCAAAAATATTTCATGGGATAAGATTACATGAAAATATTTTCCATGGAATGATAATTTATGAAGTGATATTTTTTTAAATGATCTTTTGTGACTAATGCTAGTGAGATCGCATGAAGTGTGAAGTCACAGTTGATGTACTTACTACATGAAAAACTAGTACTGAATACATGAACTATTAAGTCATAGTTGATGTACTGACCATATAAAGGAGATGAATTTTCTTGATATTCACATGATAAGTTAAGATACCATGACCAAGTGACCATGTGAATTAATTTTGACCAACTGCATGAAGAAATGTAGACCTAACACATTAAGAAATATTGACCTACTGCATGAAATATTATTTATGTACAGCATGGTAGGTCAAGTGACTATGGAAATTCATAGTAGGTTGAGTGACCTAGGATCACATGGTACGTTGATCAATCGCATAATCAACCACATAGAAGATAAATTAGTGGAAGATCTAAGTGCATGATAAGAAAAAATCTTCCATGTGAAACATCCATGGGCCTTTCATTCATATAAGCATGAACTATTTGAACGGACCATCCATGAGTATAGAAATTTTGTGATTTATCCATACATTAATATAGTATTACATGAATTCATGAAATTTTTTCGAAAATATGAAAATTAGAAGTCTAGAAAAGATGAATGAAGAACAATGAAGGTTTCAATCCATGGAAGAAGTATTCCATGATAGATTCCATGCATGTATTTGTATATTAATTATTTTGGAGTGAAGGAGGTGTATTTGTTTATAGAATTTATGAGTAAGAATTTAAATATTGAAGTTCCATGATCATATAAATGTTTTATGCATGTATTGATGCGTACATTGTGATTTAATGTGGAATAAATATAAGATCAAAGGATGATGAAGATTCCATGATATTTATTCATTACAACATGTATTTACAATAAATTATGGAAGTGATTTCCAATAGAATTTATTTTGAATACCATATCCAAGGATTTGAAATATTTGAATTTGAATGTATTTACTTGGTTTCATAAACATTTGAATAAAGATAAAAGGTAATTTATGTTGCATGTTATATATATTTTCAGTTGTTTTGGATCATGGGTGTGTGGGTTTAAGAGATAGTTTTTCTAAGGAATAATAAATAATATTTTTTTTCTAAGAAATAAGAGAGATATAAATGAATAAGAGATTATTTCTTTTTGTTATATAAGAAATAAAATAAGAAGAATAACTGACTCGGAGAAGTGTAAGGGTGGACAATCCAAGCATCACAGTGATGATGTGTTGAATCCTGTTTATGAAGTTTTATTCCCTTGTTGGAAATTTTTTATTATCATGTCAATTGTGTGATGAGCACATGCATTGTCAAATTACTATAGTGAAATTTAAGTGATGTATATACCCTACTTGTTGTAACTACAAGGATTTTTTTCTAATGGATTGTGTGATCTAGGATTGTTTACAGGTCATACCAAGGACTGGATAAACATATTTAGTATTAAAACTTATAAATTATTATGTTCCTATGTTTGTGATTATGTGTTGTGATTTAGTATATTTTTTTCTCTCTAACCAATGGTTAAGGTTGTTTTAAAATAAGAAATCATAAAAATAGATAACCACTAATTCACCCCCCCCCCCCTCTCAGTGTAACATAGATCCTTTTTGTCCTTACAATTAGTATCAGATCCCAATTTCCCTTAATTGACTCTATTCTATGTGGAGATTAAAGAATTATTTTGTTATGGATGTTCATAACTCTATTAATGGTAATTAGATTATTGTTTTTTATAGAAAAACTGTCATATCTAGAAGGATATAATGTTACCCTACCTATTATCCATTAGATATGAGGTTTCATAAGTTTCTATAGATAATTTTACTCCTCCTATAGAGGTTTATCTCTTAATATAAATCGATAAGAAGAATATGGATAATGATAGATAAGCTATAAACGTTGTATTTTATCCCTCTAAAAAATTAAATTTCTGATAGTTAAAAGAATTGGAATGATTAAAGGTATCTAGGACAAGTTAAAAAATATTTATGAAGAAAACGCAAAGGTAAATAAATCCTAGTTAAAAAATTGGATATTAAATTATGAATATATAAGGAAAGAAGATGAATCTATTGGTGAGTTATTTATAAAATTTAATGACATTGTAAACACCATAAGAATATTTAGTTAAAATTGGAAGACACTACTAGAAAGATGATCTTTCCCAACACTTCTATACCAACGGTTTGTAAAAACCGTTGGTATATCTACCATTTCCCAACGGTTCACCAAAACCGTTGGGAAAGCCATAGATTTCCCCACCTTTCCCAACGGTTTGGAAAACCGTTGGGAAAGGGTGTGTTTTGAGCCTCTTTCCCAACGGTTCACCAAAACCGTTGGGAAAGAGTGACCTTTCCCAACGGTTCACCAAAACCGTTGGGAAAAAACACCCCAAAATCCAACCTTCGACCTAAAAAACTCAACCCACCCCTAACCTATCCCAACGGTTTTGAAAACCGTTGGGATAGGTTCTTTAATTTTTTTCCAGATCTACTAACCGAGAACAATATATAAATCAAAATTTTAAATAATTATGATAATACATATATATATTTATGAAGTTATGTTTACAAAAGTGATGTTAGCTTAGTGGTTAAGTCGTTCGATTATAAACGAGGGTTCTTGGGATCAAATCCCAGCGGATGTTTTATTTTTGGAATTTATATACCAACGGTTCAATTACCGTTGGTATAGATTTCATATTACCTATACCAACGGTTTCCAAAACTATTGGGATAGGTCTATACCAACGGTTTTTGACCGTTGGTATAGACCTATCCCAACGGCTTACTTGGCTACGGTTCTCCAAACCGTTGATATAGGCTATACCAACAGTTTGGAGGCCTATACCAACGGTTCCAAACCGTTGGTAAAGGTTAGTTTTCCAGTAGTGAGACTCAACAATTGTAGAGAATATATTGAGAATTATTTCTGAAAGACTTGATGTCAAATCATCATCATTAGAAGATATAGATCTGAAAAAAAAAATTCTCAAGATTATTTTCATAGTATTCTCATTGCATATGATATGAGAATAGATAATGATATCAAAACTAAGGGAAAGTAGGATCATGAAATCTCTTTCTAATCCACTAAGCATGAAAATTAAAATAAATTTGTTATTAAAAAAGAAGCTGGTGATTTCTATTAATAAGATGAAGTGAGTAAGAATTTTGATTAATACATGTATTTATTTTCCATAAATTTGAAATAATAATAGGTAAGTATAAAGTAAAGTTACCATTGAAGTTATTTAACTATAGAGATATTTAAAATTTCATAGAAAATTTTCCAATACTAAAGTAAGATGAAAATAGTTATGAAGAAAATGGAAGGCCAAGAAGACCACTAAATAAGAAGGTAGATAAATTAAATTCATATTCCAAAAGGAATGGATAATAAGTTATCTAAATATATAAAGAGAAATTTTTTATCTAAATTTGAGGAAGATGATGATAGTGAATAACAATTGGGAGCTGAGAATTCTAATGATAAAGGTATTGAGATGTTTCTTATTATAAATTTGAATGATGATAGTTTTATCAATGGTGAAATAAAAAACTATAAATAAGAATAATAGGACTAAAATTAGTCAGATATCATTCTAAAAAAAAGAATTTAAAGAATGAATCTCAACAATTAAAAGTATAGAGAATGAAAATAAGAAGTTAAAGAAAGATGTTCAACCTGCTAACAATCATAAAAAATCATGAAGATGAAAAATATATATTGTTAAAATATATTGAAAACTTTTATAAGTTACTTGATGAAGAAAAAAAACTCAATATAAATCTATAATAAAATATAAAGGTAAAATATAAATAAGTTTACCTTGTACAATAGAAACTAGTTGAAGTTGAGCAAGGAAAACCTAACTTATAAAATTTAGATTCAGTAGTTCGTAAAATATATAAGGAGTTTGAATCTTATAAAGATCAATAAATATCATCCTAAAAGTATCATAAAAAGGTTTAAGATTCTGGGAAAGGTTTTGAGAAGTTGAATCAAGTCATGAGGATCATGTATGTAGTTAAACCAAGTGAATTACAAAATTTTGTAATTTTTGAGAAATCAAAAATTAAAGAAAAAATTGATACAAATAAAGACTCTAAAAAGTATTATAAGAAGTATAAGATGAATAATAAGAAGAATAAGAAGATATTAGGATTCTACCAAAATTTTGGTTCACAAAAAGTAGCTAGTATTGATAGTTAGAAAGATTTTGAAATTTAGATTCATGGTTCTGAAAATTATATAGAATTCAAAGGAAAATATGATTTTTATGGATATTTCAAGTACTATGGAGACTATGGTAATACATCTAATATGTTATAGTTCAATAATTATCACTAAAATGGATCAAGAAGGTATTTTAAGTAGAGTTTGAGGGGGAGTCATCCCACTCAAAGAAGACAGTCTCAAAAGAAATCTAAAAAATCTAATATGAAAATAGAAAATAAATTCCAAATTCTTGAAACTCTCAGTGAGAGGTGTGATTAGCCTGGACACCTTGATTTTTTTTTCTAATGATTCTTCCATACCAACATTATTTTTATGAAAAAACTAAAAATTATTAGGAGAAGGAAGAAAATTATAAAGATAAGGCTCTTGTAGTTGAAATTGTTCTCAAGGATACAAAAGGAGAATAACCTTGGATTATAAATAGTAGTTGTTTTCACATATAAATAGAGACTTAAAGTTTTTAAATAGTTTAAGAGACAAAAAAAAGGTAAAATAACATTTTTTTTAATGATGAGTCTCTTATAATTAAAGGTATTGAGTATTATATTATTGAAATGGAAAAACTGAAATCTAGGAGAACCTTGTTTGTTAATGTATTGAAACAAAATGTTTTGATATTTCTCAACTTTGTGATAAAGGAAATGAGGTGACTTTCAGAAATTATGGGTTTATAGTTCAAAGGATTTAATATGTATAAGTTATGACAAGAGGAAAATAAACTAAGGGAAACATATTCCAAATTAGAGATGCAAATAATTCATGTTATCTAAGTATGAAGGATAGAAATAAATTATGGAATAAAAGTATTGGACATATGTGAAAGATAAAAATGAAAATTTTAACACATTGAGGAAGTTTTTTCATGTCCTTAATATGATAAGAATAATATATTAGTATTATTCTATATTCAAAAAAAAGGTAAATTCTCAAATTATTCACACAATATGGTTGATATATGTACATATCATCCCTTGGATCTTATTCATTCTAACATATGTGTGTCTATGAGAAAGAAATCAAAAATGGAGATAATTATTTTATGTCCTTTATTATTTATTTCACTCATATTACATGTATTGTGTATTTAAAAAAATGAGGCTCTCAATTTGTTCAAAAGTTTTAGGAAAAGTGTTGGGCAAAAATCCCTCAAGGTAACATTGCAGTATTTTTGGGTTGATTGTGTTTGTTGACAAAACAGGTTTTCATGGATATTTGTCGAGTTCCCGAGAAGTTGTTGACAATCCATGTTGACAAAGAATGATGACAAAGGAAAGGGAGATCTGGAGGCGGTACAAAAGAGCAGTACAAGGTGGCGCCGTTTCCCAGTGTTTGCCAAAATTTTGGGGTCCAAAATTTGGAGTTTAGTGAGCATCGCGAAAAGTGGATTTCCATGAAGAGCATAATTTCATATGGCAAAGGCATGAATTTCGCGAAGATAGGATGCATGGTTTGGCAATCGTGAAGACCAGAAAAATGGAGGCGGTGATGCTTCGCGATTACGTCAAGCTTCGCGAACGGCAGAGGCTGAAGCGCATCGCGGCGGAGAAGGGCTTCGCGAGAGAGCTTCGCGGCGAAGGCGCGAAGGAATGTTGGGATTCATGAGGGAGCTTCACGGCGAAGGTGAGAGCCGCGAAGGTAAGTTGACGGTGATTCATCGCGACTACGTCAAGCTCCGCGAACGGAAGATTGTCGTGGAGCTTCGCGATTTGGACAGAATTCCGACAGAAACTTTGGAGCTTCGCGATTTGAGATGACGTGGCGTTGACTTCGTGCAAAAGGGACGAGGGTCAGTGGAATCGCCTATAAATAGAGGCCGACCCCTTCGAGCGAAGCAGAGAGAATTTTCATAGAAAATCCATTACTCTCGGTTCGCGGAGGTGGTTCACGAAGGCAGTGTGCTTCGCGAAAGAAGGAGCTTCGCGGCGGCTATTGTAGCTCCGCGAAAGTTGTGTGCTCCGCGTTGGCTCAGTGAGCTTCGCAAGAGAAGTTGCTTTGAAACGAGTTGAGCTTCACGAGAGAGCTTCGCGAGAGATCTTCGCGAAAAGGCAGGAGCTTCGTGAAGGCTTGTTGAGCTTCGCGAAATTGGGAGCCTAGCGAAGTTTAGTGCTTTGTAGAGGTCTTTCCAAAGGTAGTTTGCCCAGTGTTCAGAGGCAAAGAGGTATTCATCTACGAATGAAAGTTGAACTTCAACAGAGCATCTATATAAATAGAAAGATGCATTCCTTAATAGAAATGAAGAGACCTACAGGTCTATAAACTGTGATTGGATTCCCTTCCAAGAGCAGTGAGCTTAGGAAGAGGAAGAAGGTGATCCTCTCCACCGGCAGTGAGCCAGAGAGAGAGAAACAGGGAGTGACTCTTGGGAAAGCAGTGAGCTGACCCTAAACATTGTAAAGGCAGTGAGCCTTGGCATAGAAGTGATCTAGCCCTAACCATGTAATCCACAGCTAGTGAAGATTAGTGGAATTTGGTACGACCGGCAACCTATCGGCGTATGCTCCTTGGACGTAGCCCTTAGCGGTGAACCAAGTAAAATTGATGTGTCCTGAACTTGCTTTACTTTCTGCTTATATTGTGTAGTAGGAAATAGAGAGAAGAGTGTTTTTCTTAACAGAGAAACAAGATCAGAACAGGCATTAATTTTTAATTAGTCATACCCTGATTCACCCCCCCCCCCCTCTCAGGGTATTCAGCCTAGTGGACCTAACAAGTGGTATCAGAGGGAAGGTTGAAAGTTGTTCTTCTCTCAATGGAGGTAACCAATCATAAAGGGATTCCGATCTTCGACGGATATAATTTTCATATATGGAAGAATCAGATGCAACACTATTTCCGATCCTTGGGAATGGATGTGTTTTCAGCAGCTATGCATGGTATCACAGCTGATATTAATAGTGGTGCCTTATCAGAAGTTGAGCATAGAGAGTTGGATGCTGATTCCAAAGCAATCAATGCCTTAGGGGGAGCTCTTTCCAATCCCATATATACAAAGGTGATGTCATGTAAAACGTCACATTCCATGTGGGAAAAGATTTTGAATATATATGAAGGGGATACAAAGGTCAGAGAGGCAAAGCTGCAGGTGTTGTGGAACAAATATGAAGATCTGAAAAAGAACCCGAATGAGTCTGTTGACGCATTCTTTAACAGGGTAAACACTGTTGTAGAAGATATGTGAGGTCTTGGAGAAGTCATTGAAGACATAAAGATCGTAAAGCGCATCTTGAGGAAACTTCCACCTCGGTTCAATCTGAAAGTATCAGTACTAGAAGATAAAGATCCAAAAGAGCTAACACTGGACAACTTGCATAGTACCTTGGTTGCATATGAAATGAGGAACGATGATAATGAGGCTGTGGAAAAGGGGAAGTCCAAAGAAGTGGCATTTAAGGCCATGAAGAAGCTTAACATTGAAGATTATCAGGAAGAAGAAGAGACAGATGAGGTAATGTCATTCCTCTCTTCAAATCTGCAAAGAGGAAAAAGGAAAGTTTAAAGGGAAACTTCCACTAGCATGCTTCCGATGCGGAAAGGTTGGTCATCTTGCTGCAAGATGCCCCAAAAAGTTTCAAGAAGAAAGCGATGAAGATGAAGTTGAGATTCCCATGAAACAATCTTCAGCCTATGTGAAAGGGAAGAAGAAGTTCAAAAGAAATTTCTTTAAGAAGAAGAATCTTCTTTCCCAAGAAATAGACAGTTCAGCTGAGTCTGAGGGTTAAGAAGTTGATGAGATAGAAAACTGCAAAGATCATGGACAAAATGCGATGGTGGCTGTTGCCAATAGTGCTCTAGAAAAGAAAGAAACCGAAACTGATGAAGAAGAAGAAGAAATTGAAGGGAGAGTTGACATGGAAGCTGAATTAGAAGCATCTCTTGAAGAGATAGATGTTTTGCAAGAAAAAACAAAGAAAGCCAACAAGATAGTACGTGATGCCAAACTCTACATGCAACAACAACAAGAAGAGAAGTCTGAGCTTGAGAGCAAAATTGAAAATCTTAAGTCTTTCAGGCCAGAGCACATAGAAAAGGTTGATGAGCATAAGCTCAAGATTGAAGAGCAGAAAAGGGAGATCGATTGCTTGAGTCTAAAAGTGAAAGATCATGTCAATCGTATTGAAGAGCTTGAAGAGGAAGTTGTCGGTCTGCGGAGAAAAGTTAAAGACCAGGAAAAACCTTTGAATCCCAACACATTCTTGGGAAATCAGGTCGTTACAAAGACTGAAAAAAAAAGAATCTAGTAGTTAAACAGGAAATAAGCATCAATTGAACTCAGAAGTTAAGGCTGATTCATGGATTAATCAGAAACAAAAATCTGTGGCAGTTGAAGTTAGACCGCAAGCACGTGTCCCGAGATTGAAGGTGGATCTGAGCCCAAAGCAGAATCAGAATACTCAGAGATCCAAAGGGGAAACTCGTAGTTCTGAACTAACACAAAGGAATGCACCTTATATCAGGTGTTATTGTTGTGGAAAGATGGGACATTCACAGTATGTGTGTTCCATAGCCAAAAGATATCGAAGGGAACAAGAACAGAGATGGCAGCCAAACAGAGAACGGTTTTCCAGAACAGATTTTGAAGGACATTGTTTTTGGTGCGGAGGATTTGAACACATGGCTAGGTACTGCACTCTGACCATTCAGAAAAATGTGCCAAAGCAGAATCAAAATGTTCGCAAGCAGCAAATCAGTAAACCGACAAGTGAGTTAAAAGTTCAGAATAGATTTGCAGTTTTGCAAGATGAAGCTGGTCCATCATACTCTGAGAAAGAACAAAAGCCTCAATCTATGCCGAGTATGAAAGAAAAAGTATGGACCAGGAAAAAGAAAATTGAGAAGGCCGTAGTTGCTGAAATTGCCCTTAAAACATCAGATCGATCTGGTGTTTGGATCCTTGATAGTGGTTGCACATCCCACATGACGGGTAATAAGGATCTTGTTACAGGCATCAAATATGACAAAGAAGGAGTTGTCAAATTTGGAAATGATGAAGTCCTGAAGATTGTTGGCTCAGGGAAAGCCAAGTTTGGGGGCAAAGAGATGAGACGTGCTGATGTCTTGGTAGTAGAGGGTCTCAGTCATAACCTACTCAGTGTCAGTCAACTATGTGACTCTGGGCACTCTATCCAATTTACCAAGAAGATGTTTGTTGTGAAAGGAAAAGATGGAGCAGCTGTTCTGCAGGGAAAAAGGTCAAAGGGAAATCTCTATCTTGTAGGTGGGAAAGAAGATACTTGTCTTTTATCCAGAGAGGAAGAAAACCAGCTGTGGCATAAGCGACTTGGTCATCTATGCCAACCATATATGGAGGATATCGTTAAATGTGATGCTGCTAGAGACCTTCCCAAACTATCACGTGATCGCACTCATACGTGTGATGCTTGTCAATAAGGGAAAATCATCAGAAAGACATACAGGCCAAAGGAACATAAATCAACTAGAGTGCTCGAATTGGTGCATGCTGATGTATGTGGACCTATCTCACCACGAGATATAAATGGGAAAAGGTACTATGTTCTTTTCATTGATGACTATAGAAGAATGGCCTGGGTATTCATCATAACTCATAAGACAGAGGTGTTCAGTTTCATAAAGCAGTACAGGAGGGAATCAGAAAAGATGCTTGGGCAGAAAATTCTAAAGTTTCGTACTGATAACGGTACGGAATTTACAAACAGTCAGGTTGAAAACTATCTCGAGAAACATGGGATAAGGCATCAAGTTTCATCAGTAAGAACTCCCCAACATAATGGAGTAGTTGAAAGGAGAAATCGGATCATCAACAACATGGTCAGAACAATGATTATTGATAAGGACCTGCCAGAGAAATTTTGGAAGGAAGCAGTTTTGACATCGGTCTATGTTTCAAACAGGTCCCTGTTATGTCCGAAGCAAGGGAAGACTCCGTATGAACTGTAGTAAGGAAAGAAGCCAACGTTGAAGTACTTTCGAATCTTTGGAAGTAAGTGTTTTATTCTCAACAAAGAACATCATAGGAATTTTGAGGCACGAGGAGATGAAGGGATATTCCCTGGCTATTCCGGGAAAAGCAAAGCGTATAAATGTTTCAACAAAAGGCTGGGAAAAATCATTGAAAGCAATGATGTCACTATAGTTGAAAATGAGCAGAATACTCAACAATCCAGTGAACAGTTCCTGGATGAAAGTGATGATGAGGTAAGCAACCCAGGGGGAGCAGAAGTGGCAGAAGCTGACTCAGAAGAAGATACTGATGATGAAGAGGGAAGTGTCAAGTCGGTGTCTGTGAGAAAGCCAAAGAGTCGAGCTGAAATTGATAGGCAGAATATCATTGGTGATCAAATAGCTCCAGTTCAGACTCGAAGAATGAAATCATCACAGCAAGCATCATTTTTGTCTCAAGTGGAGCTGAAATGTTTTTCTGATGCAGCTGAAGATGAAAACTGGGTTCAGGCCATGAACGAAGAGCTTGATCAAATTGAGAAGAACCAGACATGGGAGATTGTTTCGAGGCCAGCAGACAAGAATGTCATCGGGACTAAATGGGTCTATCGCAACAAGATGAATTAAGATGGCACAGTGATTCGGAACAAAGCACGACTAGTGTGCAAGGGATACTCCCAGATAGAGGGAATAGATGTTGATGAGACATTTGCACCAGTTGCAAGGCTGGAGACAATCAGATTATTTTTTTTCATAGCGGTGCAAAGAAAGTTCAAACTGTTCCAGATGGATGTCAAATCCGCATTCTTGAATGGGGTTCTGGAAGAAGAGGTGTATATTGAACAACCAGATGGTTTTCTCATTCATGAAGATGAGGACAAAGTTTGCAGGTTGAAGAAGGCATTGTATGGGCTGAAACAAGCACCAAGGGCATGGTACTCAAGGCTTGATCAGTACTTGAAGAAGCTTGGTTTCCAGCGTGGAGGAGTTGACTACAACCTCTATTTCAGCAATGACAGTAATCAAAGGATGATGGTGCTAGTGTATGTCGATGACATAATTTTTGGCGGATCAGATGAAGCTCAGTGCAGACAGTTTTCTAAATTCATGAAAAATGAGTTTGAAATGTCAATGATTGGAGAGTTAACGTTTTTCCTTGGTCTACAGGTGACACAAGGAAGGAATGGAACTTTCATTCCTCAATCCAAATATGCCAAGGAGGTTCTAAGAAGGTTTGGAATGGATAATTCCAAGGAAATAAAGACTCTGGTTGCTACCCGGATGAAATTATCAAAAGATGAGGATGGCGAGGCAGTTAATATCACAGAATACAGGCAAATCATTGGAAGTCTGTTGTACTTTACCGCAACAAGGCCTGATATTGTTTTCTCCACATGCCAAGCAGCGAGATATCAGAGTAATCCCAAGGAAAGTCACATGCTTGCAGTGAAAAGAATACTTCGGTATATCAAGGGCACAGTGGACTTCGGCTTGACATACAACGACAAATCTCAGACAGAGTTATTGGGATATACTGATGCAGACTGGGCCGGTTCAGCAGATGATAGAAAATCAACATCAGGTGGTGCATTTTATCTTGGCGGACTATGTATTGCTTGGTTAAGCAAGAAGCAGGATTGCATTTCATTAAGCACCGCAGAAGCTGAGTATATTGCAGCCACTCAAGCATGCACACAGTTATTGTGGATGAAGCAGCAGCTTGAATATATGGGAGTTGAAGTGAAGTCTCCGATCGGAATCCAGTGTGATAACTCAAGTGCTATAAATCTCAGCAAAAATCCCATCCATCACTCTAGGACAAAGCACATTGAGATAAAGTATCATTTTATCAAGGAGAAAGTTGAGCAGGGGATCGTGAAGTTGGAGTATTTGCCTACATAGCTACAGGTTGCAGACATTCTGACAAAGGCCTTACCCAAGGAATCTTTTGAGAGGCATCGACTGGCTCTGGGAGTTCAGTCGATTCCCCACACTTGAAATAGTGTGGATATGGGACCCCCCCCCCCCCCCTCTCCCCGAGGTATGATGTGTTTTTCCCTAATATGCTGATATGTGTTCTCTACTATGTTACAGACTACAAAGGAGTGTCCTTTGGGTTCATTGACAAAGGGGGAGAAAAGTGTTTGTTAAAGGAGGATAAAATAGTGATTGTTCAAGGGGGAGATAGTGTGGAGATTTGATAAATCATAATTGATATGGGGAGAATCTGATAGGTGGAGCAGCCAGAAAGGGGGAGTGTATTAAATCTGACGATGCTAGAAGTGATCGATCAAAGAATAGAAATCACGACAGCTGAGGATCGTGATAAAAGTAGAACAGTGGTGTTGGAATGGTGTGAGACGGTGTCCAGCTATCAACAATTGGTATCAACTTAAGAATTCACCAATTGGTATCAGTGTGGTTCAACAACTGGTTTTATTTTAAAAATTGGTATCAGGGTGGAATCGACAATTGGGGTTTGACATGAAGTGATTCATTGATGATCTTTTCATACTACTCTTGTTTCTCACGCCGAGCATTGCTCATGTGGGCTTAGAGTACGTGTTAAGTGAATCCTTGAATGATATCAGAATCGCAAGGGGCGAACGGTGGTAGCAGTTGGAAGAAGACTCAGTGAGGTATCAAAGTGCAGAAAATCATCCTGAGCAAAATTGTGAAGAGTTGTCAACAAACCCAAAGGGGGAGATTGTTGGGCAAAAATCCCTCAAGGTAACATTACAGTATTTTTGGGTTGATTGTGTTTGTTGACAAATCAGGTTTTCATGGATATTTGTAGAGTTCCAGAGAAGTTGTTGACAATCCATGTTGACAAAGAACGATGACAAAGGAAAGGGCGATCTGGAGGCGGTACAAAAGAGCAGTACAAGGTGGCACCGTTTCCCAGTGTTTGCCAAATTTTTGGGGTCCAAAATTTGGAGTTTGGTGAGCATCGTGAAAAGTGGATTTCCATGAAGAGCATAATTTCATATGGTAAAGGCATTAATTTCGCAAAGATAGGATGCATGGTTTGGCAATCGCGAAGACCAGAAGAATGGAGGCGGTGATGCTTCGCGATTACGTCAAGCTTCGCGAACGGCAGAGGCTGAAGCGCATCGCGGCAGAGAAGGGCTTCGCGAGAGAGCTTCGCGGCGAAGGCGCGAAGGAATGTTGGGATTCACGAGGGAGCTTCGCGGCGAAGGTGTGAGCCGCGAAGGTAAGTTGACGGTGATTCATCGCGACTACGTCAAGCTCCGCGAACGGAAGATTGTCGTGGAGCTTCGCGATTTGGACAGAATTCCGACAGAAACTTTGGAGCTTCGCGATTTGAGATGACGTGGCGTTGACTTCGCGCGAAAGGGACGAGGGTCAGTGGAATCGCCTATAAATAGAGGCCGACCCCTTCGAGCGAAGCAGAGAGAATTTTCAGAGAAAATCCATTACTCTCGGTTCGCGGAGGTGCTTCGCGAGAGAGCTTCGTGAGAGAGCTTCGCGAAAAGGCAGGAGCTTCGCGAAGGCTTGTTGAGCTTCGCGAAATTGGGAGCCTAGCGAAGTTTAGTGCTTTGCAGAGGTCTTTCCAAAGGTAGTTTGCCCAGTGTTCAGAGGCAAAGAGGTATTCATCTACGGATGAAAGTTGAACTTCAACAGAGCATCTACATACAGAGAAAGATGCATTCTTTAATGGAAATGAAGAGACCTACAGGTCTATAAACTGTGATTAGATTCCCTTCCAAGAGCAGTGAGCTTAGGAAGAGGAAGAAGGTGATCCTCTCCACCGGCAGTGAGCCAGAGAGAGAGAAACAGGGAGTGACCCTTGGGAAAGCAGTGAGCTGACCCTAAACATTGTAAAGGCAGTGAGCCTGGGCATAGAAGTGATCTAGCCCGAACCTTGTAATCCACAGCTAGTGAAGATTAGTGGAATTTGGTACGACTGGCAACCTGTCGGCGTATGCTCCTTGGACGTAGCCCTTAGCGGTGAACCAAGTAAAATTGTTGTGTCCTGCACTTGCTTTACTTTCTGCTTATATTGTGTAGCAGGAAAGAGAGAGAAGAGTGTTTTTCTTAACAGCGAAACAAGATCATAACGGGCATTAATTTTTAATTAGTCATACCCTGATTCACCCCCCCCCCCCCCCCCTCTCAGGGTATTCAGACTAGTGGACCTAACAAAAAGTGTGGAAAAGGATTGTGACTTTTCTATAAAGAATATTCAAATTAATAATCATGTTGAATAAATGAATGGTAGGTTTGAAGGTTATAATGAAAAGAATGGTATTCATCATAATCTTAGTGAATAATAAACACCACAAAAATGATGTGGTAAAAATGAAGAATAGAATATTAGTTGTGATGGCTTGAACCATATTGAATAAACATGATACTTCTCAGTTTTTTTAGAGACAAGTTATTAGTGAAGTAGTCCATATCCAAAAATAGATGCTTTTATAGACTGAATTTAGAAATGTCTATATATGATATGTATTATAATAATACCTAGAGTTTTAAATACTTAAGGATGTTTGGAAGACCATGTATTATCAAAATAAAAGGTAATAATCTTGGGAAGTTTGATCAAAGAGGTATCGATGGTATCTTTCTTAGCTACCCTACAAATGGTAGAGGATACATATGTTATAACAAGGAAACTAGAATAATTTTTTATTATACTAATGAGAAATTGATGTGACATTTATAAATAATTCTTTCATAGTTAGATATAAATATAAGTGTAAATAAAGATGATTCTATTTCTGTTAAAAAAATATTTAAGTCTCAAATAAGAGTGATGACATAGAATATCAATAGGATGAAGATGTTTATTAATACATTTTAAGTGATGATGTAGAATCACATTTATCAAATCCTATAACACTTAGATTTTAGAATGTATTTTAATTTAAATAAATACTATTTTCAGTAGTGTGTACCACACACAACATAGAGCTTAAAAAAATTTTGATACACTATGGAAATATTACTATTTAAGTATGACTGTTATAAACTAGCCATTAGTTTAATTGGTATAAATAGGAGTAACCAATTTATTAAATATATGTTGAAAATTTTTATTATTCAAATTTATTGATTAGTGATTAATAAATAAGTAATAAATTTCTAATGATGTGAATGAAATAAAATAAGTTTAAGAACAATTAAAATGTCATTTTTTTATAAAAGCGGTTTGGTTATATATTTTATATTTTCATTTGGAAACTAAATTTATAAATAGTAGAAATCGTTTTGATAAAATTTATATGATTTTTGAAATCATCATGTCAAAATAATTTTAAGATAGATTTTTGGGATTTGTTTAAAAATATTTATTTTTTAGTGAATACTAAAAAATATTGATTTTTTCAAAACAGTCATTTATTTTATTTAAATCATGTAATTTGATAGTCTCATTATATTTTTTATTTTTTTTAAGTCACATAAGTTTCATTTCAATAATATTAATCCAATCTATTCCATGGGGATCAACATTATACTTGATTTTTGTTATAAAATCATTTATATGTTTAAAACGACATTATTATAAAAAAATCATTGTGTTGTGTGAACTTATATTAAAATTATTTTTTAAAAAATAAGGAAATTAAATCATAGAAAATATATTCCATATTTTTAATCAGTATATTCAAATTATTTAAGAAGTACAATTTCGTTTTTAGATATAATGAATAGTATCCATCGTAAAAGTTTATCACCATAGTAAATGGTAGGATGAGTTAATCGAGGTTAAAATAATTTTATAAGGCATATAAATCTCTCAAAAACTTTCATTAATATCATTTTATTTTCTTATTTTTTTCATCATCATCATTTCTTCAAAAATATGGTAATTTTTTTCCACTTTCTTGTGATTATAACCTTTATAGTATTTTAAGTTAAGAGAACTTACAAAATTTCACTCTCTTTCACATATTATATTGTCATTATATGGATATAGATAAAAATGATATATGAAAGAATCTAGATGATAATATTAATTAATAATAAACTATATTTATGATAGTAATTCATTTTTAATTTTTATTGATGATATAATTACCTAGAAATTTTATAAACTAACGGTGAAATTCTTCTACAGACAGTTGAAAAATAAAGTAAATGATTTTAAAAACATTAAAAGTAATAAGTTTTGGATAAATTATGGTTTTCTAAAAATTTAATGGATAATTATAAATTATTATTCCTTGTGAAATTTTTTATATTTGAATTCCATTGTTTTCCTGATATGTTTAAATTAAAATTTTGTGAATAGTCTTGAGAATGACCTTAAATGGTATTTAATATTTAAAAAATATTATCATAAAAACCCTATATTGATGAAAGTAGATGAAAAATTTTGGATCCTATCATGAATGATTCATGTATGTTCCACTAGTAATTTTTAAAATTACTTTTATGACCCATAAAGATTGAAAAAATTTGTTAACATGATTAAGGTTAAATAGGGTTAATGAGGGGGTTAAACTAAAACATAAGTTTTAAGATTCCATATAAAATTTTATAGATTTGAATTGATGAATTTATTTTTACATTTCCCTCTTTAAAATCGAATATTTGGAACTTTGGGTCCATTTTACATGAGTTATACACATATTATATATTAATATTTCATATATTTACAAGATTTCCACCACTACAGGAAAAATGGCATTTCGCGGCGGTTTTTTTGCGGCGGTTTAAAAACCACCACAAAATGTGTTAAATTTTTTTTTATAATTTTTTTAATTTTTTCAAGAATTAGCGGTGGTTTTTTAAAAAAGACCACCGCAAAATTACGGCGGTTTGGGTAAAATCGCCATGAAATGAAAGGAAAAAAATAAAAATAAAAACATTAGAAACCATGAAATCACTAAAATGACCATAACTTTTGATATGGGCATCCATTAGAGTGCAACGACCAGTCAAATCAAAGCTCATGAAGAGATCTAGAGGCACGTATAATCAAAACACTGAGACGGTCTAAGCTGAAAAAGATATGAGAGTTATAAAAAAGTTGAAAAAAGTTCTTCAACTTCAAACGGCCATAACTTTCACTCCGGGTGTCCGTTTGGGATCTACCACATATCAAATCGAAACCAGCGAAGAGAGCTACACACCAATTTGATAGAGAAAGCTTATTTTGAGTTTTTCAACCCCAAAAACCCCTCTGAAGGCCTCAAAAACCAGGTTTCCGTCACCAGTGTCCCATCGAACTTGTCTTCAAACAAACCTAACTTTGAATCCATGTGTCAGTTCGGACTCCTCCGCCTTCCAGATCATAGTTTGTTTCATGAGCTTCAGTTTGATTGGTCATGGTTCCCACATGGACACTTGGATCATAAGTTATGGCCTTTTAGTGGGTATTGGGTTTGTTATATTTTTCGATGCCTGGTTTCTAGCACCTATTCCCCGCCAGCTTTTTTTTAAAACGGTTGTAACTTCTGATCCGCCTGTCCATTCGGTCTCTTTCACCTATCAGGTCGAAGATCATTTCAGGATCTTTGATTGACTGATCATGGATCTGGAACGGACTCTCAGATCATAAGTTATCTTCATTAATGTGAGTCTAGTGTTTTTGTCACTTTCTGACCGTTTTGACGGGTTTTAATGGATGTTCTATTTATTACTGTTTATTTGGGTTTCCATGACTTGTTATCTTTATCAATGGTTTTTTGGGGGTTATTATGATGATTATGTTGAATTCTTAAGGGGTTTTCCAGAGTTGTCATGAGTTTTCATGCGTTCTCATGCTTTCTAATGCTTCTTCATGCTTCTCCATCTGTTTTCATGCGTTTTCATGATTTTTCATCCCTTATCATGCATTTTCATACATTTTTCATGTGTTTCATTTATTATTTATTATTTATTATTTATAATATACTTTAATTTATTTATTATCTATTATTTGTTACTGGTTATTTATTATTTATTATTTACTATTTATTATTTATTATTTATTATTTAATATTTATTATTTAATATTTATTATTTAATATTTATTATTTAATATTTATTATTTAATATTTATTATTTAATATTTATTATTTAATATTTATTATTTATTATTTATTATTTATTATTTATTATTTATTATTTATTATTTATATTTATTTATTATTTATTATCTATTATCTATTATTTATTATTTATTATTTATTATTTATTATTTATTATTAATTATTTATTATTTATTATTTATTATTTATTATTTATTATTTATTATTTATTATTATTAATAATAATATTTTATTTATTATTTATTATATATTATATATCATATATTATTTATTATTTATTATTTATTATTTATTATTTATTATTTTTTATTTATTATTTTTTATTTTTTATTATTTTTTATTTTTTATTTTTTATTTTTTATTTTTTATTTTTTATTTTTTATTTTTTATTTTTTATTTTTTATTTTTTATTTTTTATTTTTTATTTTTTATTTTTTATTATTTATTATTTATTATTTATTATTTATTATTTATTATTTATTATTTATTATTATTTATTATTATTTATTATTATTATTTATTATTTATTTATTTACAATTATTTATTATGTGTTATTTATTGTTATTATTATTATTATTATTATTATTATTATTATTATTATTATTATTATTATTATTATTATTATTATTTATCATTTATTATTTATTATTTACTTTTTTCTATTTTTTATTAATTACTTCTTATTTATTATTTATATTTATTTATTATAATTTATTTATTATGTGTTATTTTTTATTTTTTATTTTTTATTTTTTATTTTTTATTTTTTTATTTTGTATTATTTTTTTATTAATTATTATTTTTTATTTTTTATTTTTTATTTTTTATTTTTTATTTTTTATTTTTTATTTTTTATTTTTTATTTTTTATTTTTTATTTTTTATTTTTTATTTTTTATTATTTTTTATTATTTTTTATTTTTTATTTTTTATTTTTTATTTTTTATTTTTTATTTTTTATTTTTTATTATTTATTATTTATTATTTATTATTTATTATTTGTTATTTGTTTATTATTATTTATTATTGTTGTTTATTGTTTATTATTATTTATTGTTTATTATTTATAGTTTATTATTTCTTATTTTTTATTTTTTATTTATTATTTACTGTTTTTAATTATTATTTATTATTATTTATTTTTTATTCTTTATTATTTATTATTATTTATTATTTATTATTTATTATTTATTATTATTTATTATTTATTATTTATTATTTATTATTTATTATTTGTTTATTATTATTTATTATTATTTATTATTATTTATTGTTTATTATTTATTGTTTATTATTTATTATTTATTATTTATTATTTATTATTTATTATTTATTATTTATTATTTACTGTTTTTAATTATTATTTATTATTTTTTATTTTTTATTTTTTATTTTTTATTATTTATTATTTATTATTATTTATTGTTTATTATTTATTATTTATTATTATTTATTATTTATTATTTATTATCTGTTATTTGTTTATTATTATTTATTATTATTTATTATTATTTATTATTATTTATTATTATGTATTATTATCTATTATTATTTATTATTATTTATTAATATTTATTATTATTTATTATTATTTATTATTATTTATTATTATTTATTATTATTTATTATTATTTATTATTATTTATTATTTATTGTTTATTGTTTATTATTTATTATTTATTATTTATTATTTATTATTTATTATTTATTATTTATTATTTATTATTATTATTATTTATTATTATTATTTATTATTTACTGTTTTAATTATTATTTATTATTTATTATTTATTATTGTTTTTTGTTTTTTATTTATTATTTATTATTATTTATTATTTATTATTTATTATTTATTATTTATTATTATTATTTATTATTATTTATTATTATTTATTATTATTTATTATTATTTATTATTTATTAATTATTATTTATTATTTATTATTTATTATTTATTATTTATTATTTATTGTTTATTGTTTATTGTTTATTATTTATTATTTGTTATTTATTGTTATTTATTTATTTTTTATTTTTTATTTTTTATTTTTTATTTTTTATTATTTATTGTTTATTGTTTCCTATTTGTTGTTTATTATTTATTGTATTATTATTTTATTATTTTATTATTTTAATTTCGTAATTTTATTATTTTATTATTTTATTTTCATAATTTTATAATTTATGTATTTATTATTATAATTTATTTGTTATTTACTATAATAAACAGTAAATAATAATAAATAAATAAATAACTCAATAAATAACTAATAAATCAATAATTATTTTTTATTTTTTATTGATTATTAATTATTGATTATTTCTTATTGTTTAATTATTATTGAGTTTATATCTATAAGTTATGTATTATTTGTTTTTTCAATTAGTATATATAAGTATATTAAATTCTGTTTATTAACCACATGACGAGCCTGCTAGAGTGGTAGTCTTTAGAAAATATGTAACGCCCCGACCCTAGATACCCAGAGTCGGTGCATTATTACATAACATTGGCATGATCACAAGAAAGATCAAGTCTCAAAAGACCGATTAGTTTAGTAGCCTTGGAATAACTAGATATATTAATAAAGTTTACATTACATCATAAAATGAAAACTACAACAATATAGTCTCCATAGTCCACACTCTTATCCCCTCATACTATCCCTGCAGGTCATTCATAAATTACTTCTTCACATCCTTGGAAAAATAAAACATAGAAAAGGGGTGAGCTCAAATGCCCAGTAAGGATAACAATATAGCGGAAACTTTCATAAATAAGAATAAACATTTAAGGCAATGTATAACTAAAAACAAAAGCCTTTTAAACTTGAACTTCAACATAGTATGGAAAAAATAAAATTAAATAATGTCATTTACTTATTCACATGGATATTCTACTAATCGAATAATCACATTCAATATCAATAACCACTTTCATAATGATGGAATGCATAATGTCAGACTATCATAACCACATAGCCAAGGTCTCGTGCCAAGACTACAAATAAGATTTTTTCAAGGCCTTGTGCCAAGAAACTAGTTTGTCTCATTAGACCTACCGATGCATCGAGGAGCTATAGCGGGCTCCACCCATCACTTATTAAGTCCAATGCATTCCTTATATGAACAGGTTTAAACATAACATAAACATTCGTATTAAAACTAGCATACGAAATGTTAATACTTTCTTCATAAACCATGAATGGTATAAAAATAACACATCCACAGTCAAACATATCACAAAACCATCAATACAATATGGAAGTTTTGTATCATAATAAATCAACTCCAAAAAAACTTAAAATTCATCAAAGGATGTTGACATAGATGAAATCAAAACTCTTTTTAGAGAAATATCTCTTTCTATTTTGAAATCATTTAAGAGTCACATAATTATAAAATAAAACATTTACTTTGAAATTTTTCTTATAAGCTTGTAAGGGAAGCTTTGAAGATTTTATAACGGCAGAAAATAGCTGCACCCGTCGTATAAGTTAAAAAAAACATTCTTACCTTAATTCTGTCGAAAAGGTTAAAAAGGACCTTGTTTTGAAAACGACGTAAAGATTCCTTTATAAACTTTTTATAAAAAGTCAAACAAGGGTATAAATGACTTTAACCCATATTCTGTAAAATAGTAAGAATGTTTTGAAATACATTTTTAAGAAACATGGATGTGGATGATAAAGAGGTCCCAGTAGATAATTACATACAAACAACCTCGGATAATGAAGAGATTTTGAAATAACCCTTACCTTGTACTTTACATTGGTTGAGGGTAGGTTAACCTCATGTATAATGGTGAAATAATTGTTATTAAATTATAAAGGAATCATATACATTAATATGATATCATATATGATCTTTTAACATTGCTTTGTTAATAATATCTTAGAATTATCGTCGTTTCGGGTATTAACTTACTCGTTTTCTTTTATATGTTTCGTTACATAAGCTGTGTTTGTTATGGATAGGTTGTATCTTATTCATATCCATAATTATATCAAGTCCTTAAACATTATTTTTAATCATCAGATGAGAATTATACTTGAATGGATATGATGGAGAATGAATCTCATCGCGTTTGTGGAGACGGTAGTCCGTACGTACGCACGAGCGACAATATCATTATTTTGGTATTAAAATAATATATAATTGGATGGTATATCATATATACAGAATCATTGTCATGTTATATTTATTATTTATATGAATTAAACATCATTATTATACCCATCCAAATAATAATATATTGAATAACAGTTACACCACGACGTGGAGACGGTAAGCCGTACGTACGCATGTATGGTGACATGTCATTCAAAGGATGGATAGAATAATGAATATGGTTGTACCATATTTATAATAATATCACATTATATAGGAGATACTGGATTTATTTATTTAGAATGGGAATAACAAAGAAAGAAGAAGTTGAAGAAGAAATGAACTTGAAAAAGGGTGGTGAAAACATTACCTCTTCTTCGGGTTCTTCTTTTTGATTTGATCAAAAGGGCTCCTTAGGTTGGTTTTCTGATCAAACTAAGTACTCTAGGTTGTAGTTAGGGAAGTTGAGAGAGTATTTGGGCAGGGGTTAGCCGAACCAAAAGGCTTTGAATGTGTGAATTAGTGAGAAGGGGGAGTTCCCTTTTATAAGAGGGGTGAGGGGCACCTTTGGAAAAGCTAGAAATATTATTTTATAATAAATTCATATTCGGTTTCTAATGGCTCCAAAGTGGATTATTTAAATTTTAAGGTGGGTATGGGTTGAAAACCACTCAACCAATATAATTTAGATAGGTTTGGGTCATTATATTAACCTTATCTTATAGTTTTAACTCTTAGTTAATTAGTTTGACACTTACCATGTCACTTTGTATTTTTATATTATATAGTTAATAAACTTACTATATACCTCCAAGAGACCCCCAAGTGGTCCATTAATGATACACCTATCATGATATATGTCACTTTGTCAAACCTTAGATTTTTAGGAATTGAATATCAATTAATAATATAATATTTGTTTTAAAAACTCTTTTATGTCAATTTTGACACTATTTGGAAAATTGATTTTTTTGAAAATCATAACAGAATGATTAATTCAAAAAAAGTTAATTAAATCAATCCTAACATGTCATATTAACCTAAAAAATTATTTTAATTCATAAAAAGTCTCAAATTATATTTATTTGGTTATTTATAATATCAATTATTTTAATTTTTCACTATTATGGTAATTATTGCATCATCATTGTGTCATAAATAAATTAAATTGTTTAATGTATAAAAATTATAAATAAAATATAATTATGTAGGAAATTTTTTTATCTTTCTAATGAATATTTATAATCAAATTTATCTTATGTGTAACCCTATATTAAAAATGTTTTAGTTGTAAAACATTGATTTTACCTCTTTTAACTCTTCTTTGAATTAAATAATAATAAATGTCCTAATCTAATCCAAGTGGACCAAATAGGTTCATATTTTATTACTAAGGTTGTTTTTGGTCGAATTAAGCTTATCCAATAGAATTAGGGCATGTGTCAGGGTAATATTAATATCATTTTTACCCTTAATTACCCTATTTACTTTTAACTGTGGTAAATAAAAGTAAAAAAGTTACTATTCACCAAAAATTATTTTTATCTCATTGAACCACATTTTACTCCTTGATATTAACCGTGTCTCTAGGATTTTTGAAATTCCACTCACAGAAGCGGTAAAATTAAGTTTTATGAAAAATTCAGTTTTTTAACTACCACTTAGTGGTTTCACTATTCATCAAAAAATGAAGTTTTTAAGAAAAATACCAAAAATTCACCCTAGGCTAATTTCGATATTCGAAATCCAAAAATGAAGTCCATTTTAAAAAATAAAATTTATAAATTTCAAAAAATGGGTATTACTATCATAACGGCTAGTTTGATTGGTTGTGGTGTGTTAGAAATCGATGTTGCGTACAACACACGCTATTACATTATTCAAAGAGAAACGTACCATAGAAGCTTGGGGTGTTACAAAATATGCAAGAGGTTAGGGGTTCAAATCTCCCCAAACACAGAATTTATTTATATTGCATGGGCATGGGCATGGGCATGGGCATGGATAAAGTAAATAAAGTAATACGAAATAAATTAAATGAATACAAAATAAATAAAATAAATACGAAATAAATAAAATAAATAAATAAATAAGAAATAAATAAAATAAATAAGAAATAAATAAAATAAATAAGAAATAAATAAAAGAAATAAGAAATAAATATAATAAATAAGAAATAAATAAAATAAATAATAAATAAAATAAATAAATATGAAATAAATAAGATAAATACGAAATAAATAAAATAAATACGAAATAAATAAAATAATTATGAAATAAATAAAATAAATACGAAATTAATCAATTAATTAAATAAATAAATAAATAAATAAATAAAATTTAATTGCAAAATTAAAAAAAATATAAAAAATTCAAAAAAAATCAAAAAAACCGCCGCTAAATCATTTATCAGCGGTTTAAACCGCCGCTAAAAACTGTCGTGAAACATTCTACAGAGGTTTTGAAACTCACTGCTAATAGTTTCCCAACACACGATTTATCGGCGGTTTTTCAAAACCGTCGTAGAACGATTTAGCGGCGGTTTAAACCACCGCGAAACGGAAAAAAACCGCCGCTAAATACACATTTTTTTCATACTACACCCATCTTGCTTATTAAATGGAAACCCCTATCCTATATTACACACACATATTGAGACATTTAGATCAAAAAAACTATACCCAAATACCTTAAAAAACTTCCTCCCCATGTCCTAGAGTTTTTGGTCTCACTGAAATTCCAACCTAGAAGGGTTAAGGTGTAACCCAAATGAGGTTTCTCAAATAAGAGGTATAACTATTAACTCAGTGTTTTCATTTTTATTTCTTCTTTAACCTCCTTAAAATATTATATTAACATGATCATATAATAACATTAATATCTTCCATAAATGTTATTATATTGATGTAACATCCCTTATTCATCTCTTTTTTTATCCTATGGGAAATGAAAACGTCATTCGTGTGTATGTGCGGACTAGCACCTCCATGCAGCGATGTGTTTTTTTCCATCACCACATTTCATGGATGGTTATAATGATGGATTTAATGTATATTTGTGAAATTTATGACATAAATACCATTCTATAAATATTACATATTATATTCCTTCTCAACCTTCCATCTATTAGAAAATGATAACATTACTCGTGCATACGTGTGGACTACCACCTCCATGAAGCAATGTGATTTTTTCTTCATTTTCAATTTACATGGATGGTGATAAGGATATTTTTATTAATATATATTATTTTTATTATATAATAATTATTATATAATGGTGAACTATTATTTACCTTTCTTTTATTCTATCCATTGAAAAGTGGAAACATCACTCGTACGTATAAATGAACTATCGCCACCATAAAGTAGTGTAACTAATTTTTCATCATATCCATGCATGGATTATTATAAAAATGTATATAATGAATAATTATTATATTTATATAATGGTTAATATTCATTTTATTGTAAAATTATGATCATGGGGAAAGGACTGGAACCACTGAACCAAAACATACATTAAAAATGGAAAAGTTAACACCCTAAACAATGATTTTAATGATGTACTATTAATGAATGAGTGATAAGATGTTATAATTGATTCATATCTGGTATTATTAGTAGGAATATAGATCTCATATAGATTTATAGTAAATTTATATTTATTATATAGGATGTTAAGAGCACATACGAAGCAAGTCAGGACTTGAGGTAAGGGTTTTCTTATATCACTTTTATTTCTTTAATACATATTCCATATTCACCCCTTGTTTTATATTGTGTAGTGTATATACTTCCCATGTATGAATTTTAGGAAGATATTAATAAAAATTATGGGTATTTAAAATCTATAAAATTTTATCTCTATTGTAGTGACCCCAACCCCAGTATCCCGGAATCGGTACCTACTTTAATACATTGACATAATATATAAGGAATCATATCCCGAAAAACTGAATGGTTTAGTATTATTGTTAAACTAGATACATAATTGATTCCCATATTACATTTTAACACACAAATTACAATATTTTTTTTTATAATATCATTATTCCCTCTATCATATTCTTTCATATATTTTATAGTATGCTTCATGGAATATTGGGAAAGGAAAAAAATAAGGGTAAGCTCAAATAATCCATAAGGGTTAAGTATAGAAAAATAAATCATGAATCATTATGCATAATCAATATGGAAAGGTAAATAATTGAACACACATGTCATGTAATTAATAAACTAAGAATTAATTTCATCCATAGATAATATCAGTGAAAAAATATCA